>CM073592.1:1202500-2402500 GCA_037074705.1 Zhengitettix transpicula | reverse complement strand
TCCGGACGTTGAAATATCAGTAATGAAAGATAAAGCTCGTCACGGGGGATTTTAAAAGTGAAACACTGGAAAGCCGAGTTAGATTCCGCTGTCAGCGATCGTTAGAGAAATCTCCCTCACAGAAGACGCAGGTCGGCACCGTCGCTGATCCCTGCCAGCTCTGCCAATTTGAATCTTCCAAACGCGACGTGACATCTTTTTTGTTTTGTTTTGTTGCTAATTACGGACCGAGAATGGAACCCTGTAAATCGATTCGGACCAGAGTTGCAGGGGGGGGGGAGAAGCAAAAAACTTCGTAGTGGTATTGTGATTCGAAGCTGCGCACAACAACCACCCCCATTAAAGGCGGATCCTATAAGAATACATCCAGCTCTACAAATACTTCAAGAATGGAACGACGACCAACAAGGCAAAAATAAAATTCTGTGGCATGACTTGAAAGGAAACCAACTCAACGTTTTAATAATAAGCGTATTCCTATGTAAATGAGCTCACGGGACAAAAAGGTTTTTTTTTTCAATTGGAGATGATGGGGGTTGGGGGTGGAGAGCGACGAATGTTACCTGAGCAAAGAGGAAAATTGAAAAGGAAACGTCTGGAGGAAATATAAATACAAAAGCGGGTTCTTGAAAGGCAATCCGTTAAAAGTTGTGCCGCTTGCGTGGGTCGCCGTGGCCGCGCCACCGTCGCCGATGAAGTCATCAGGTAGAAACCACAATAAAATGGTTATTTAAGGGGCGCCATGTTGTGCTGGTCGCAAAACCACGAGTGGATTATTAACATTAAAAATATATACGCTGAAAAAAAAGAGAAATACGAACGTTGTACGCCAAATTATTTTTAAAATTAATATTTCTCTACAAGAAATAATTCCGTAATTGTAAATTAAATCCAATTTGTTATGGAACACAAAGCTTATTAAACTAACTGATGTAATGTTAGTCCTTGATTTAACAATGCCAGAGACTTCATTCAAATCAAAATTGGAAGTTCCAGGTTTATTTGAAACTTTATTTTGGTCAACATCACTAACCCACTGACACTGACTCGTAACTAAATTACGTGAATTAAAATTTTCGCACGTTTACAGCGCCGCTTTACTCACGCTTGCCTGCAGAAGTGAGGGACGATTTTATTTTATTTTTGACAAAAAAAGAGGAAACATTCCCATTCCTTAGAATAAATTAAGAAAGAATAGAAATGGGGATGTTGCAACGGAAAGCAAAGTAACCAAGGGTTAACTTGTGCAAACTGGCTACTACCCTACATTAGCTTTACTGTGATGCAGTTAAAATCCTAGAAAAGGGTGTACCAGATAGACTCTTGTATATTTGTTCATCGTCGTCGTCGATGAATGAAATTGGGGTTTCCAATAGGGACCCAACAACCCCAATTACCAAATGTACTGCTTATTTTTGGAACACCCACAGTTGGAAGCCATTTATGAACCGGGTTTCAACTAATTCGATTTAATGTAAAGACTGAACACAATTTAAATACTATTTTTAACCCAAAAAATTTTAATTTACGGTAACTCGGCGACACAATGATCTATATATAGTCAGGTTTAATCATGGATGACGAACACCACCGCGACCAGCCTAGTCAAGGACCGGGAACCTCGGCACTTCTTCATTCAGCTTGTCCGGGCTGCTGATCCTCACTCGCCAACGACTTTCACACCCCTCTCAGAACTTCTCATGTTATCACCTAACTACGTCGATCTTCCTGGACCACGTCTATCAATTCGTCACGTGGTGGACGGAAATTCTTATATTCATCGGCGTGGAATAAGTGACCATTCCACAACTCCAGAAACGCGACATCGAGTATACACGGAACAATTGGTCAAATTCTGATTCCTCGTTAATACTGTTAAATAAGATCCTATGCTTCCTCACTTGCTTCCATACTCGATTAACCGCAGCTTGAGAGAACGAAGACAAAGAACGCATCCACGTGCTTCGACGTTTCAAAAATATCCGCAGCGAGATTAATCGTTATTTTTTCCGCGACTGCAGCGACGGACCTACCTCTGCAATGTTTTTGTTGACGGGGCTGGCAGCCCTGCGCGCCAAGGAGGACTTGGCAAAGAATGTCGCCCGACAATTGGCTCCCTACCTTCTGTATTCGGATTCTTTCGCACAATCCAGACTCAATTTAGAAAGATGTGAAATGACTGTGGGCCTCGAAATAGCTCACGAGTGCCAGAAGGCCCCCGAGGTGTATTTTCAGCGAACCACAATCCAGAGAGACTTTGGCCCTAGCGAGTTAACGGACGCCCGAGCATGAAATCGGGAACGACAAGCACAACTTATCAAAGACCGAAAAGAAAAGGGACCGGCGTTATTCATCAGACAGGAATCTGCACCCTGCATCGGCTCTCGGCGAGATCATCCAAGTAAGGGCGATGAATCCGGATGGACTATCCCCCTTGATGAAGAAGTTGATGGGTCGTAATAAAAAGTGTAACAAAATAAACAAGTTTGGTAGATCAGAACACAAGTTTCATGATGTTCGTAAATTGGAAAACCATCCCGGGAATAAAATCGATCCTTGATCTTAAGACAGTTTTGGAGAACACCCATATAAAATCATTCAGAACAATTTTCTACTGATAAACAGACAGAGACGATCTTAAATTAAAAGCCATTTTGGAATTATCTTCCGTTTCAAAATTGGTGAAGGTTACGTGAAAGGAAACGCCGTTACCAACGTACATGGAGCTTTAGAGATTGAAGACAAGTTTTGTCTTAACTCCTTGTAAGATGGTAATTTGTAAATGTTTCAGTTTCCAATCAGGACAGTGACGGTGATGAGGAAAGTAAATGGACTAATTGAAATACGGATTATTTGGATTTTCTCATCAGAATTAATTTTTTTTGGAAACACGACCAATTAAACAAATCTGTTTTATCCTAGCTAAAAGGATCTGAACAACACGTGGGAGCTGATCTCAGACATTCCGGGCAAGTAGTTGACATTTGGTATACATAAATTCGTTCATATTTCACCAGGTAAGTTATAAAAATCACAAAAATGGTGCGTTACAGAAACAAATCTCGGAAAAAATTATTCGTGGACTTTGAGAGGAGGAAATACGACAACAGTCAGATTAGAACAATTTTTTTTTTCCTTTGACCAAACATGATTATTTTTTTGGTGCTGTGACCTTTGAAAGTTTCGTGAGCGTCGTTTCGTTCATGATGCAAGATCTGCGTGCATGTTTTGGGTAATTGAAGGAGGACTCGCGGAATAAGATGGCTTCTCCCAGAGACTCCGGTAATCGCATTACCTTTTATTACCTCTTTCGTTTCGGAAGGCGGCTCTACTTCTCCCCGGCTTCTTGCATCTGCCCCCGCCCCCACCCTAATATAACTCTTCCTTTCAAACAGTCTCTCTCACAATTCCTCCCCGGTGCGCTTGTTCCTTCCACGTCACAGGATCCTTACAGAACTCTTTCACTTAAGTGATCTAAACACCCCACTGGTGACAATTAACGAAATAAAAAGGACTACATTTGATTAATGAAGCGCTGGCATTGATTTAAATATCGCAACTAAATTAACTCTCATCATTAGCGTTTCATTTTTTTCTTATTAAAAAATTACTTTGTTATTCTAAAATTTCGGGGAACATCAAACACTTTAACTCTTTAGTACATGATTTTTTTGTATTTTTTAAGACTAAATTTTATGATGAATTTTTGTGATCAATCCTGTAAAAATAACCAAAAAAATATGGTCGAAATTTCTACATTTTTATTATGTTGGTACATCATGCGACATGTAGGTTTTAAATATGAACGGTCATTAAGCTATAACTTCAAGTTTTTAAGCTTGTTTATTGTATTTGTAAATAATATTTGGCCACAGTGAAATCAAATACAATTTAAAGTATAAGTAATAAAAATTTTCTTTATTAAAAGTTAGTGGAAAATAAAAAAGGCCTTATCTTAAACAAACTTTAGAACAATAATACAATTTTTGCTGATCGTAGCCTCACACTCCAAGGCTCGAACTCCCCTTCCAAGGAGAGTAGAAATACAAACATTCAACACGTTTGCGTTTTATTAATTTACAGGCAAAACCTTTCAGAAAATAATATTGAGGTACGGGCGCAAACAAATTGAAATTAAATCATTATAGAGTTTAAATAAAATTTTATTTTAGCGTCTATTTGTAATAGCAAGATACATAATTGGGAGGGGGGGTGGAATTGAATTTAAAAAATTGTCTGTTAAAACGGGTCACTAAATAATTTTTTAAAATATTAAAAAGCATTGTTTACGACTCACTCCAGAAGGCCTTCAAGTCCGGTTTCTCCCTTACGTGAATATAAAACGACGGTAAAATAAGCAAAAGGCTGAATGTGCGGGGAATTGATCCAAACAATTGGAATTGCATGAAATTGGAAACTGTCCAACTCCTCATACGTTCAGATGCTAACAATTTCCGACCAGTACAATTATCTGTTGAATCCCCAGAGAAGTGTCCACACAGGCTGAGACCTCGAAACAATGTTGGGGAGTTTGCGAGCGAAAAGTTGGCAACTATCTGATGATTACAAGGAACTTTCCGCCCGAGGACGCTCTTGGCGTGGGTGGTTTTAGCCTGAGGCCACACCCCCAAAGCCCTAAGTAGATTTCCTCGTCCAGAAAAGGTCGCTCGGCCAAGTTGGAGCCTTGTTAGCACTTTTCCCTCCCATCGAGGCTCGTGTGTGCACAAGTGATTTATTGCCACTCCACGCAAGTCGAGCAATGTTGTGCACGTGTCACGTTAGATCCTGAACAAACACTGAATGGATGCTGCTCTGACACTCTTACCAAAAAATAATAATTAATAAGACGCCCACTTGGTGGCTTTGTGGTGCCGGTGACGTCACATCATCATCTAAACCACCATTATTGAACCGTTTCGACGTGCTTTCAGTTACCCGATTTATTATTAATTATTACAGTAAGTAAAGTTGTAAAGCTGACGTTTCGTCCCTGATTGGAACCTCTTAAAAGACGTTACAAATATCTAAACAAATAAATCAATAAACAAAGTCTTACAAAATGATAATTATAAAAATACAATTACTGTTACAATTAGTGTTACAAAAAAGTTTTAAGATGTCCAAAATTTCTAACGTGCGGGTTGCCCTAAAATGTTATATTGGCAAAGCTGTCACGAGTATTACTGAAAGTTAACAAAACAACGGAAATACAAATTTTATATAATACAACAGATAGATTACAATAATAAAAACAAATCGTAAATTTTATTTCAATTAATTGTGTCATTTTGAACGTTAAAGGCCGCTGAAATACGGCAACGTTGCGCTCATCGATCTGGGATAATGTTTACAATCTTCATCTGAAATCGTTACATTTTTGCCAATCGAAATTATGTTTTTTTAAATAAATATGTCTGGACAAAACTAAATAACTGTGGACGTTAAATTTCAAATTATTTTTGATTCCAATTTTTAGACGTGGTCTTGTTTGTCCGATATAACAAGGATTCCAATATAAACCATCATTTTAAATGAACAACCGTTATGTTTATCGAAAGTGTTAATATTTATAACAAAATTAGAAATTTTAACGTTTACAAAACTGTTTACCTTGTAATTCTTGTTATACGGGACAAACGAAACGCGCTTTAATAACTCGTGTGATATTTAAATATGAAACAGAAACGGCCAACCCTGATGAGACTAGGCCAACACCTTGTTGGAACCTGACTAGTAACTTTTCTTAAATTATATAAAAGTCTGTTAAATATAACTCAACTCACTTCTTTTTTTAATGCCCGAGTTCCACAACTTCTATTTGGGTTCCCTCGAAGAAGTAACTTTGTTCCGTGATGAGAAAAATTAGGTCACCGCTCGCCCCTTCCACCCCCACCTTCCTGAAGTTTCAGCGAAGCACTTAATTCGCCTGTTAATGAGCGAGGCGGATTGACACGTTGCGTGTGACTCGACACATTACAGTTTGTTTATTTATTTATTTTTCTTCACTTCGCGCCACGTGTCTGGACCTCGCTCGCTCACTCATCGCAGTACTTCACCTGTCTTGTCTCCGGGTGACAACGCTCTGACGTCATCGACTACCCCAAACACCACGATAGTTAAACAGGTGTGGCAGTCAACGTGTAGGAAGGCAGGGAAAATGGCCGCCGGGAGGTTAAAAAGATTAAATAAATTAACCATTTCCTTCATGCGACTTTCGGCTTGAATTTAAAAGAAGTAGCGAAGAAACCTGAGATTGCAACACGAAACAACAACAAAAATAACGCAAAAACAACCGAGATTATAGAAATGAAAAAACGCAGTGTTTAATTATGACATTCAACTTGCCGTTTGCCCCCAGCGGCAGGGGTGGAAATTTCCTAACATGTTAAAAGAACCGATATATTCGTCGAAAGAAACTTTTTCGGGGGTCAATAAAATAGGCAGCGTTTCTCCAGATAATTTTGTGTATAACCTCAACCCCTTTCGGCATGGGAGGGGAGCACCCTTTAGGGCATGCGGGTGGAGGGGGCGTTACACAAAAATAACGCAAAAACAATTGATATTGGAGTCGAATCCGGGGTTATGGATGTGGATGACAACCCGGGCAGACGGTACGTGTACAAAACCAGACCTTGACGCGATAACTTGTGGGAAATTAATAATAATTTCCGCAAATTTTATTATCAACAAACTGTACTGTCCATTTTTGTGAAAGTTAAAATAAAAATCAACCTTTGAGCTTGGTTAGTTAAAAGACCATAACTACCCTTGAAGCGAGTTCCTAGTCGTGAAACCCCGTTAACGAGATCCTCAACGACGAGTTTCCTCAATACAGAACAGAAAACCAATTACGCCAAAAAGAGACAATAACGAGAGTCAAATGAAGAGCCACCCTCCCCAAACGAATAAAGAATCGCCCTTAAGCTTCTATTTTCCAATTTTAGCAGAAGATTTCGCGCGCAGTCAATGCTTTTGACAAAGTAATAAAAACCTGGTTGGGGTAAGGACAAGGAGACGCAGATAACTGTCACGTGAAAGTGGATCCGAAGAGAAGTAACCGGCGATGCAGAAAACACGAGAATTAAGAGGACGGGAATCCCGCGTCAAGGCTTTACCGTGCGATCCTCCATTTAATTAAATTTTGAAATTCATATGTGTTTCGCTTAATAAAGGCCCCTTTCCACTTGCGATGCGATGCGTGCCAGAAGGCAGAGGCTGATGAAACTCTTCTTACGTCATCCCCCCCCCCCCCGCAAATAAATGAATAATTTAAGATTCACGCGTGCTTGAACGGTTTCACGACTGCAAACTACAAAAAAACGATTAATCAGGAAATAAAAGTTTCGTCGCTAAAAAATGATTAAATACTTTCGTCAGACGTTACCGTATCCTTCGGACTGTCTCGAGTTCTTTTATTGGTTACGGATAAATATGTAAAGTGTGTCGATTTAATTTTTAGATGACGGAATCTGCTAAATTGAGAGATGCTGAGACTCGTCCTCGTAGGTTGAAGATGGAAAACGTCACGCGGGGCCGGACCATCTTTCTGTCACTTCCTGGCAAAGATCCTCACTACTTTATCAGTCCCATAAATCAGTTGTTAGTTGTCTACGATAAATGCCCTTCTGACAAACGAAACGTCTTTATCCTTATTTTGTGTCGTTCCACAATTCCTTTTTGCGCAATGCCGACTGTTTACTTTGTGGGGGAGTTTTTTTGTTTGTTTGCTTGGCTCGGGTCGTCTTTGATCGTCGCATCTGTTGGCGGCCCTGCAGCAGCACCACGCTGACGGCTTTAAGGCGCTTCTGGCACTTCATTAAGACTCTTCGTGACGGACAACTCCGCTCTATTTCCTCAGTTTCGACTAATGAATAGGATTCACCGTCGTTACTGATAGCGGCGCCATTATTCACGATTCTTCGCTCAAGGTAAAAAATTAAGTCATTCACAATGTACGTTTTTTTTTTAATTTTACCTTGTCCCGACCTCCTGCAGTAGTCATATTCTACTCTTATATAATTATTTATTAATTAATAATGTATTATTAAATTGTGTGTGTGTGTGTGTGAGAGAGAGAGAGAGAGAGAGAGAGAGATGGGGGGAATTAAACATTGAACCATTCCTTTTCGGTCCCTATTTTCTTAAAGGGAATGTTTTAAGACGCTTTTCGTCTGCGACATTATTATTATTTTTTCAGAATAAGTACGTACTTCCGCTTCACGAGAAACGACCTTTTTAAATTTTTTCCAACCGCCCTTAAAACATTCAAGTCTAGTTTTATCCGACGTGACATTCGCGGAGGGATCTATTCCGGTGCTTAACTTTTACGTACGTGTCTTCACACGTCAGCACCTGCCTTAACACCTTGCCGTAATGTGGGAGACTTTTCCTACTTTTTTTTCTCTTAAAGGTTCTCGCGCTACGCAGAGCCGTGTTTATTTGCATAACCTCTTCCTGCTCCTGAGAGGCTTCGTTGTTGTTTTCATTCCCTTTTAGTCCCTACCCCAGAGATGTTGAAACTCTATTTTTATATATTTTTTAAGTAAATTTCTCTAAAAACTGTTAATTTGATAACAAGAGTATCAATAAATAATCTTTACTTTTTCCCCAAAGGAAAAACCATTTCACTGGTAATATTAGATCAGTTGGAGAAACAGACAGGGAGAAATTAAGTGACAAAAAAAAGTGGTAAGGAAAAAATAACTAACAAGATATTCATTTTGACGAAATGACGAAGATGAGGAAGGTTAAAAAAATTAAAACAAGAGCTCCGAGAAAAAAAGAGTTTAGACCACGGAAAAAATAAAACGATAAACCCGGAGAGAAAGACCAATTTTTGAGCTGAGTAACACAGAGTAGGCATAGAAAAAAAAAGAATTATAGATAAAAACAGAGAAATTTTGGAGTACCTGTCAAACAGGAATCAAGGGAGCAAAAAAAGCTCAGAAGAAAGACACAATTAGGACCAAGTGACAAAGGTGAGGCAGTGGGAAAAAAAAGAATATAACAAAACCTCAGAGAAAGGCAGGAAGCAAAGAGAAGGAAAAATAATAACAAAACTTCAGAGAAATCTACGATTATGATTAAGTGACAAAAAAGAGGCAGCATGGGCGGAAAAAAGCAAAACAAGATACGTTAGAGAAATAAAAAAAGTGACGAAGGAGAAGCAAGGAAATATATAACAAAACGTCACAGATAGAGAGATTTTGAACCAACTGACAAAAAAAATGAAAATAGGGGGAAAGAAAATAGCAAGAGAATGTCTGATATTCTACTAAAAATTTATTTATATAATATCAATATTGGCAATTTTTACAAAAACCAACACACACTTAATAAGTTCCTAAACTATTGAACGAAACGATTTCGTAAATTAATTTTTTTTATTAACTGCATTGACTTAACTGACAATTTGCGAATTTTTTTATTGTAAAATTAAAATGTCACTTAATTGTAATTATTTAATTGTAACAGAAAAGCAGGGTTTCTAACTAAACTGTTATTTTTGTAATTATTACTGTTATTACAGACGGAATATGTCAATGTCGTTAGGGTAATAGAGACAGGGCCACCACGGCGGTCACATAATTTTAATTTTATCCTTATACCTTCAATTATATACAGGCTGACACTCGGGAAGAATCTCAAGAGGGTGTAAAAAAAATTAATATGACAATTAGAACCAGGAGGGTGGATTTGAGAAATCACTCTGCGTCTCTCACACACACATAAAAAGGGGCCATGAAGACACGTTAATTTTGACGACGAGGTTGGTATTCCTGAAGAAGCTTCAAACCGTAATCGCCGCCGAGTTAATTATCACGTTAACGGTTCAATTACCGCCCCCTCCTGAGACAGGGAAGGCGTCGGCGGCGGGCTCTCTCTTCAAACATTACACGATTAATTCACCACAATTAGGCGGTTCAAAACCCCCACCCCCACCGCCTCGCCCGGTCACCTTTATGAATACGCAATGAAAACCTTCAAAGAACTTTCCACCTCGCAGTGCCCTTTGCTGCTTCTACGTAAAAGCAATGTTTAATAACAACAAACAAGTGGACACTCACACAAGGTAACACCCCCGCACCCCCCTAAACCCACCCCTAAGGCGAAAAGCGAAACAAAAATTGTAATAATTACCTATGAGAAAATTAACTGAAAAATCGTCTGAAACTGACTTGTCCTAGGAGTTTATTAACTCGATTTCATTGCAAAAAAAAACTTCCCTTACAACCTTCCAAGAAAATGTTTTGTTGTTCCTTTGGCTGTTTATGAAACTAAATCATGTGGACCTCATTACATTAAAAAAATATGGCCTATGAAACTATGAAACATTCCAGTAACTAGTGAAAAAATATTTTGATTTGAGGTTCTAGACAAAATTTAGATTCCCTCTATTTTTTATTCCACCCCCTTTCCTGGAAGCAGCAAGTATAATTATAGGTTTTTTTTCCACCTCACGAGTTTTTCTTCGTCTCTTTCGTCGAGTCCAATTCGGGGTTATGGATTTCGCTGGCAACAACCCTGGCAACGCCGGACACCCACATAGTATTTTTATAAAATAAAATTAAAACGTACTAATACAACGCAAAAATTAATTACTAATTACATTCCGAGTTGGCACCTGAAGACGTTCCGTAACGGGACAATTTTTAGTTTTATTAATACGTTTGTCAATTTTTTTTGTTTTATGAAACTATATTTCTTACAACTTTGGATGGTTTATTCATAAATTTCCACCACCACCACCCCCCATCTAGTCGTTTGTTTCTGGTTTTAAAGGAACACGTGTCCAAAATTGCGAGGTCGAAATTGCTGCTCTCGTTTTCTATGCGGAACATACACACATATATACACACACAAACAATTTTATTTATTACAAGATTGTTAATTAATTTATAACTTGATATCTTAAACAAATAAAAACATTTGTATGATGGGTTCAATAAATATCCAAGCAAAAAATTACAAATTGAAGGGTCATTAGACTTAACTCACCATGACCATTGTCTGTGTCTTATTTGGCAAGAAGACTATTTTATTTCGTATCCAGTGAAGAGCGGCCATGTTGATTCCAAAACAGACGCTGGCTTATTTATTACACTTCAGCGACGAGAAGGCTTTAGGCAAAGTCAAAACGTGCCCATTACAACCCCACTCACCCTCGCAAACGAACAGGGATGGGAGGAGAGGAAATTGGTTCGCAGCGAAAATACGGTTCACTTGAAAATCTGTTTATCCGAGAAGCCGTGAAATGAAATCCTTTATGTTTGTGTGTGTCTGTTTGTCTGAATCTCGCCGTTTGCGAGGAGACTCGGGGATTTTGTGTGTCAAGTATTTTGTATCGACTCCGCAACAGCTTCCAAATAAAATTCCTGGAAACTAAAGTTCCGACTCCACCCTACGCCATTTTAAAGTTTACACTCTGTGATTATTTCGTCAGACTGACCGGTGTTCCAAAAATAAAAACTCTCTACAGACTGTCGATTTTACAGCAGACTGTAGCAATGTTAACCCCCGCGGGGGAAGCTGCCCCGTGCATGGAGAGTGCAGGCTCCAGAGACTCTCCAAACGCTCTCCAGCCCACTTCTGCGAATACACGATGCACAAATACCACCACCAATAACATCCATAACCGCATCACGATTCTTATACATAATGAACAGGGCGCAGCTCGCTCTCCGTCTATGTGTTGGGGGTGATTTCATGCATCTACTTACACACAGCCACGAAACTAACACGGACCAACAGTAAAATTACATGTACTCCACAAGGCTCCCAAAAATATCTTAGAATGCGGCAAAGCGCTTTCACGTCAATCAACATACAAATAATAATGTACTTTAACAATACAAAAAACTTTGATTTTAAAGGTTCGTACAATCCAAAATAATTATAACAATTACCTCATATAATGTATAATTTCTGTGCTGATGTGTGTCAAACGACAGAATAATTACGACAAAATGACGAAAAGCTTTCTCAACTTACTTAATTAATTCAAAGATTGAATTCTTTCCCGGTGAAGTTGTTCAATAAATAGTTCTCGGAATTCACACGGGTTTTTGCATCTGAATTCCGAGAACTATTTATTGTACTTAATTAATTGTTTACATTTCTTATAAACTATCTTTCAATAAATTCCCCCTAAATTATTAATTAGTTTTGAATTGAATTTATTTTTGTTCATGTATCACCAATTGAAAGAAAATTAATTCAACCCCCAAAAAATTTATTAATTTTTACAATAATTGAATGGCAACCCTCGGGTTTAAATCAGTAGTAAAAAAGTAATTTCCTCAAGTCTCCATATTTATTTGTACTTACGGCTATAGTCCAAAAATAAATTTTAGAGTTTCAAACCTTAATTTTGAATATACACACAAACATTTATTCTACAATATTTTAAAACGAAAATAATAATTGAAAAATTAGAAATTAAATTTGTTCATCAGTTGCCAATTTATATGAAAGAAAATTTTTTTTTAATAATTGTTTCTCAACGGATATGGAATAAAATGTCATTTATATCACAATTTTAATGACAGAAATATATAATTTCTCCAAAACTATTTACAAATTTGGAATAACTAGCAAAATTATCATCAGTCGCAAATTAATAAAAAAAATCTTCAAAACTATGAATGTTTATTTTTAATTTAATTCAAATGCGTCTTTTACTCAACTGTTCATTTTTAAATAATTCACAGCAAAATATTTCTTCAAAATTATTTAATTTAGAATTAATTAAATTTTGTAACATAAGAAACGATATTTTTACGAAAAAATTACTTATTAATTCTGAATTAATAATAAGACCGTATACAGACAAAGGAAGTGATTACATAAATACCACACACCAACGTTTCTGGAAACCTTGTTCCTTTATCAGGTGAAAAGGAAACTAAAAAAAATCTAGAACGACACAAGTGGACAGTACAGTTGACAAAAGTCACATTTTAGGTTCTTGTGTTGTTTTTTCATCACCTGAAGAAAGGAACAAGGTTTCCAGAAACCTTGCTCTGTGGTATTTATATCATCATTTCTTTTCTCTGTATTTGGCTTTTTTTAATATTAATTTTTCAAAATAGACGTAATATTTTAAATTTTTTATCTCTGTACATGGATTAGTAAATAGTAATTGTAACTGGTAGTTGCCAGCAGTGACGTCATTTATTTTCTAATAATAATAACGATAAGTCAAAAGAGGTTTAATACCAAATATTCACTTCAATTGGCCCCCACTGACATTAAAATCAACACAAATACTATAATTAAAAATGCTAGATTTCACAACCTAATCGTTGTAGACTTCATTAAGGTGTGAATATAACAATAATAGTTTCCAACAGACGAGACTTTAATAGTAAAATTATTTTGTTAATATATATATGTATATAAAGATCCGACTTCTTTTAATTAGTAGCCACCAAAAACAATACATATATATAATATGATATAAAAGAATTTCTAATAAAGGAAGCTACTGTTATTAAAAAAATATTGGACCGTTTTTTAATTAATTAAAATGGAAAAAATATTAATACTTGAAAGGAAATAACACAAAAGCTAAGCTCAGAAGAAATAATTTAATTGTGACTGTAAATAAGGCGGTGGAATCATCATCAGTCCATGTATTGGTTCTATGAAAAATTAAAAATATATTAATATCGTACATTTAAAGTGACGTATTTCAGCGGCCGCGGTATTCATCCGCCTGACGGGCTCCATAATTGTTCCCAACATTCGTCCTCCATCTTGCCAACAATATTAAAAAACAGAGTGAGAGAGAAACGCGAAGCGAGGGGGAATGAGGATAATAATACATAAAATGTGATCACCACAAAGGCCGTAGATAACGCGTACAGATTGCGACAGGGCTCCCTATAAATATCCTCCAATAAATAGTTGTCCTCGACGCCATGATTAACGAGGATGTAGGAGGCGGGGATCCGAAAAGTATGTGGATTAATTTCATAACCTACAAATGATGAAACTGGGGCCGCCAATACTTATTTAGTTCCCGCGAGAGACATGACCTTGAAATCCCACCAATCAGGACGCTTGAAATGAAAACGTGGTGGCGGGGAAAACCAACGTTGTTGAACAATCGCGGTGTGCTGGGTGAGCTGTATACGAGATCCGTTTGCCTCCTTCCAAGTGCTTTCTAATTTTAATAGCACTATAAATCATGATTTTTTAACTATATATATATATATATATATATATATATAGCCTTTTCAGATTTGATCATCAATTAATATAATTCTATATAAAATTATATTTATAGTTGAAATGATGTCCTTAAACGGGCTTATATTTAAATAATTATATTTTTATTGTAACAACAGGGGAAAGTGACCCTTTGTACCTTAAATAAATACATAGGTACACAGGGTTGTTTAATATTGCAAGCAAACCGCGTCCACACGCGTGTTTACAGGACCAAAGATAACCGGGAACGAACCATCGTGACGCGCACGCCCGAGTGGCCCAGGGTTCATCACCCGACCGTCTTTTCGTCTTCCCGCGGTTTATTTACGACGATGCTTAAATTTGGCTATAAAGTCTCTGTGCCTGCCTATTCGGGGAGTCGGATCAGCGAGGGGGTTGCAGGAACAAGGGTGGCGTGGAGGGGGGACCCTGCTAATGCACCCGAGTGCCGTATAAATCCGTCCGCAAACCAAATTACCGCGGCTCAGAGGAGGAGTACCGAGTTCCCCGAGGGTTTCTCGTCCTGTTTCTCCCCTCTCCTGCGGGACTCCATCGCCCGTCCGTCGTCAGAGCCACCCCCACGCGGCCAAACAAGTCCCTTCAGCTACTACAGCGGTCCAGGTCCAGCATCAGCAACGTTGCTCTGTAGACGAGCCTCACTGGCACACTCACTTCGTTCTTTTTATTTTTAAAAAAAATTCACATTTTTTTCTGAATAGTTCAAATTCTTATTACGCCCAAACACGAAATAAAACTCACAATTTAATTAATTTAATTTAACAACCATGTTTCAGTCCTAATGTGGACCCCTTCATCAGGTTAATTAAATTTTATATCTTTATTGTAAACCTGATGAAGGGATCCATGAAACATGGTCGTTAAATTAAATTAATTAAATTACGAGTTTTAATTGTCAAGCTTTGGCCTCTATTTATTTTTTTCCTACTCGTCACCTCGTCTTTTCCTCGGGAAAGTAATTAAATGATTTTGTTATCCGGACAAAAATAATTACATTTATTTCCTAGTTTTCAGATTCTATTTACTTATTCTTCTTTGGGGACATCCCACCCGTGTTTTTATCTTTTTGAATGTATGCACTCAAAACATATACTAAAATTGATGTACAGCTAACGTTAAGTGTATTATAAATCAGCCTATAAAGTCAGAAAATAATTTGAATTTAATACCATTAGAAACTAAATAAATATGAAATAAAGTGAATGTGTCAGAAAAATTAATTACAAATTGAAAATATTTGAAAAATGTCAGATGCAAATATTCCTCAAGCCTAACATCACAAAATTAATATCTTATACAATCTGACAATCTTCTTTAATAATTTTTTAAAATATGTCATATTTTCCTAGACCAGTGTTTCCCAACGACAATTCGTTTAGAGTTTAAAAACAATTTGAAATCAGCATTTGTTGTTTCTCTAGAGCAACACAAAGTACTGTGAGTGTTGTATAATAGTGCGCAGTGTTGCTCTGCGCATGCGCAAAGTGCTTGGCTAGAGCCAACCCCGCGTGTTAAATGAAATAAGAACTTAATTTCGTACAAAAGCTAGAATGGAGGATAGGTTGAGCAACCTCGGATTAAAATAAATGATTATTTTGTTTATCTAGAGAATTATTAACGTAGAACGGTGGTACACAAGTTGAAATAATTCAGCATTGCCTGACCTAGACTACGGTTCCAGTGACCTGTAACGCGTGTGACAATGACGTCAGTTACCTGTTGCTGGTCTGAGTCCGCGCCGTCCTCGACGTCCGAGTAGCTGAGCTTGAGCACCACGATGGACTCCTCCTCGACGACGGCCTGCGGCGTGCACTGCGTCCCGACGCTCACCACGACGACGGACGCGCTCGAGGCGTCGCCGCTCATGTTCCCGGCACTCGCGACCGAACCCAGCTTAGACTCGAACCCGACGCGGCTTCTAGTCACGTACCTAACGTGTGTCTTAGCGGGCAAAGATCTCGGCAACGACAGAAACGCTGAAAAAAACAGAAACAACACAAACTGTCATCATGGATTTATTTAATGTCACACAATGAAGCAACATAAACATAAAATACACACAGATTAAGCTAAATTTACAAAGAAAAAAAAACACCATACACATATTAAAATATTATTTAGATTTGAATTCCACGTCATGTGAAAGGCAAACTAAATCGAAATTCCAGCACAGAAACATGAAGCTAGTTTCATTAAATTATGATTAACGGCACAGGACAGAAGAAAAAAAAACCTGAGCATTTCTTTATTAAATCATAATTTCAAGTCTTTTTTTCTGCAATTTTCTTTATTGAAAACTGAAAATATACAGACGTAAAGAATCAACTTATTTCGGAAATACCAACAGTTGTTCTCAATCTCCAGAACGGCAGTATGATATCGCTAAGAACCTTATCACGGATCTGTATAACAACGAAAAAGAAAAATCTTCATAGAAAAAATTGGGGGTTTAAGTTTTTCTAGTAAAATAAATCGAAAACCAGTTTGGTATCGATAAGAACCTTATCACAGCTCTGAATAACAACAGGGGGGGTGACTTCATAGAAATAGGATCCACCGTTTTCAAATGCAAAAAAAAATCAGTATTTTTTTAAAAAGCGAACTGTATTTCACAATATTGCCAATGGAAGTTTGACATCGCTAAGAACCTTATCACGGCTCTGTATAACAACGTGGTCTGACCAGTTTTCATGTGAAAAGTGAACAAAATCAAGAAAGCCCCACAATTTTTGTACCAACACAACGAACAGCAGCAGCTCGATATCCCTAAGAAACTTCTCACATGGGTCTAGATAACGGATTTAATATGTCGGGGGTGTGACAGTCAGTGTGACGTCAGACTCAGATCACACAGACATATGTACATTGTTTCTATACAATAAATGTGAATGACCGCGTGAAGACTTGTGTTTAGTTCCCGCTGTGGCCCAAATAAGCAAACGGGAAATATTCGCAGTTCTGTTGGACATAAAAACAGCTTTTGCTAACACGAAAGATAAACCTTTTTTGTTTATAAAACTCGAGAGACTTAATTGTGGCTTCAGAACAATGGCAGCTTTACACAAACGGAAATCCCGAAACCAATCGCCAGCTTTGCGGATGACCGCAATAGTTACTACACCTGTCTGACTAGGGAGGGGGGGGGGGGGCTCTGTCACTATCTCCCTACAAATTGCCGGACCAGCGAGCAGGAACGAAATTTCGCACAGCGGCCCCAGCAGATTGCAGACAGTTTTCCCCACATCGTCGTCAACTGCGTGCGTGCGTGGGAGGTTCCACTAAATTACAAAAAACAAAAAAAAACTCGGCGACGACGACGACGGTCGAAGCTGCGTCATTGACAAAGCAAATCGTGTTTAAATGTAGTGTGTGGAATGCCGTGGTTGGTAGGTCTGTAATCCTGTAGAAATACGTCGACATAGTTGCAATTCTTTAGAGTAATGCAAGGCGCTAATCTCACCCCTATTAATAAAAATTATGCATGTGTGCTACCCAAAATTACCAGCACATTTCAATGAAAAAATGGTTTTATTTAATACATTAATTCAAAATTGCACTCGAAGGTTCTGTTGTCTGCAACTCCTCTGCTCTGTGCAATGGCGTAACTGTTCGCGGCTCCTCCAAGAGTAATAACTTACTTAAGACGAAAAGACCAAACGAAAGTTAATATTTAATATAATCCGACTATTATCATCATGTAATAAATTAACAACACAGCCAATATGTCAGAAAAAAGTATTAATTAAAACAAAATCGTTTCGTCCACAATTTTTGGTCTTAATCAAGCAATACACAGTTTTGCTGGACCGGTAACAAGTGTCTTTAATTTATATTTCTCCTCATAATTTATCATATATTCAAAACTGTATATTACCTGAGGTAGTCCCCAAAAATTGTGGACGAAACGTCGTAGTGTAATGATTTTTTTTGTCTTAATTAAATAATACACCTTTTTTTTCGAGCATATTCGCTGGTTTGTTTATTTATTAAACCAGACTTGTTACAAAAATGATTAACAATTTCTGAAAAATTACTCATGAGTGTGTGTGTGGGTTGAAGACGACGGATACTGGAGCAGAATAATTAGTTTTGGGGATGGTAGGTAATAGTGTGGATGCCGGTGTCACGTGTTCAACCCCCAGTCCCCTGAATGACCCAAAAGTCCCTTAAAAAATATTATCCACACTATTGTCAATATAAATAAAATAAATTTCTCTTTACAAGGAAGATAAAATTGAGCTTTCCCGTCTGTGCTTTATTTTAAAAAGAATTACTCTCATTACTTGGAGTAAAATACAACTCAAAGAAAAATTCCCTTACGATTCGTGAGTTTATATTTGTAATATATAGCAGCAAAATTTAAAGCGCAAAATATGTTTTACGGAAACTTTATTCCCCCTTTTTTTTGTGTGTGTGAGTGCGGGTTTTCTTTTTCTTCGTGAAAGATTTGTGTGAGTTTTAGAAATGTTTTACTTTCAACGATGCTTGGCGAAAAGTTTAATAAGTTTGAATAAGGGTGGAAAGAAAACGGGGAAGCCTTCTGGAAGGAAGTTAAATATTTACACTTTTGCCTGTGATGGCGTGACGAAATGTAAGAGCAGGTTGCCCGCCCTCAGACTCTTGCATCCTTCTGTCCGGTGTTGTTGGTTAATTGGCAGTTCTCGCTCTGGAAATATCCTTCGTCTAGAATAACGAGCCGAGGGCTGCCAACGTGACGACAAAATATCCGCCATTCTGAGAGGAAATAAATTAGCACCTTTTATTCTCAAGTCGTCAGTCATGTGACTGGTTATCGGGATCGTGGCTTCGATCAGTCTGTTGGCGGGATTTTATCCTACTAGGTTGCCTATTTCTTTTTTTTTTTAAAAAAAATGGTGGTTTTCTTGCTCATTTCGAGTTTTTTATTTGTCCAGGTTCCGCTTCCATATAAACTAATCCGTAAACCAGTTAAAATAAATTTCTCAACCATAAATATACACAGCAATAAAACAACAATGCCGAAGGGATTTTGGGCCATGCAGCAGAAACTTTGTGCATTCATCTTTACGGAATTAACAGGGGTCGGGGAAAAAATCACCGACAGCCTCCTCCATCTCCCCCACGACACCTTTTACTTTGTTTCTCTGATTAGTCCAATCGTGGTATAATTTCCCTTTCCATCACGAAGGCCTCGTTCATGAACAAGCAACAACAAGCCGAGGGTCGCAAGAGTCGTCCGCTGTTTCTATTGCAACAGTCCGTCATGAACTGGTCGAGGCGTGGGACAAGTACCCTAACTGTTGCGGGGTCCTGCTTCACATCGAGACGAATTGTGGCGGGGTAGGATCCTTAACCCTTATGCGCACAATTTTTTATATTATTCTTTGAACATTTTTATTATGTTGCAAATATGCAACATGAAGGTTCTGAATATGAACGATCATTAATCGTTTAGTGGATTTATTTTTGTATTTGCAAATAAAATTTGTCTACAGTAAAATTAAATATAATTTGAAGTAGAAGATATCAAAATTTTCTTTATTAAAACTTAGTTGAAAATAAAAAAGTCTTAATGAAGTTAACAAAAATTTTGATCAATAATACAATTTTATTAAAATATTTACAGCTCTTTATATATATATAATTTTTATGAAACCAATATAATTAGGTCCGATTTATCAATAATTGATATTAATTGAATAATTATGATTTTACTGCAATTACAATAGCCTGAGAATGAAGCTTAAATTTTCGGAAAAAAAATTTAAAACACAGAAAATAAATATTTAAAAGTTGAGTAGAAAAATCTGTCCCTTGTGGTTGACTGACAGAAAGCTAGGACAGGCGTGTTGTCAGCTCTCTTAGAAACCAACAGATGTCTGTAAAGTTATGTTGCACTACAGGGTGGAGGGCCCTAGTCAACCCTACGTTATTAAAGGGGAGAGGCAACCCCGAGGAAAACGACTGATAACCAGTATCGACAACAGTGAATTTTATTCTAAAAGACACAAAGTTTTGCCGAACAACGTTGGTTGTACAATATTTCTAATTGTAATAAATGGTGGGAGGGAAGCTAATTACTGAAGGGATGAGATAACAAAACCATCAAAAATAAATAAACCAGCCTAGTTGGGGAAACGTTGCAATTAAGTAATTACCTGACCGTTGGGTGGATGTCACATCACACAGTTTACCCTCGAGGGTATTGGCGCGTCGGTGATGTGATTTAAGTGGGAGATTGTGTGTCATGTGTTCTCTATGGTAATGGCATCCATGTATGCATGCAATTACCAGCCGCAACCCACATAATAAACAGCGTTGGTCTCTACCCAGAAAAAGGGGGAAGGAAGGTAGGAATCACACGACTTTTAACGGCAAACGGCAAAACAAAAATGCATTATGCAGAAAGATTACACGTGTAGGGTTGAATTTTTATTCCGCCGTCTCTCTGTTACCGCCCGGAACACAAAGGATTGGCTCCATGTTTAAGGTGGTGTTTTGCATTTATAGCTTAATTGTCCTTCACCGGGGGGGGGGGGTAAATTTTAAACATGCACCACCACGGACCGAAGCTATTAGGACAACAACACCGCAGGAAAATAATTCAAAATTATAGGCTCACCAATTTGTTTTTGGGCGTTAAATTAAGAAGCATTGAATTATACTTTGGTTGAGGATTAGGAATAAAAACCCTGTAAGTCAGCCTCCAGATACTGTTTTTTTTATTAATTTAATTTACAAAAGCTTCCGACATTTTGTCAACTTTCAATCTCTCTACGTAGTTCACTTAAAAATATATTTTCAGTCTGTCTTCTACTGCTAAAAAATTTCTTGGCCATATATTTTTTAAATGAACTATATAGTGTGATTGAAGATGACAAAATGTCGAATTCTATTGTAAAATAAGTGAAAAAAAAACACAAACTGGAGGCTGACATAAATAGTTTATATTTCTAATCCTCAGTCCTATTACATATTTTTGTTCTAATTTTCATTACCACGTTAGGAACAAACACACACACACACACCTACAGCGTTTTATTTATAAAAATCCTCGCTACCCGGGCTTCGAAACGTTACGGAGAATTAGTTACCTATAGTAAACCACTGTATGTATTGAGAGTGGATTAGAGTCAGAGGAGACAGGGTGACCGTCGCCGCCAACTGTCTACAAGCGTCGAATCTCCTTGCATTTTGCCTCTGGCAAGGCTACAATAAAATATGAATGCGGCATCGCCCGAAAGATTTTATTTTTTTGACTGAGGGAGTCGTTTTTAATATTTTGACCAACAAATGGCCTGGTTTAGAGAAGTTGAGGAAGTCTTTTCATTATTTTTCTGTATCGGATGCGATTAGAAAATAATAATATCTATTTATTTCCTGCAAATATGCATAAGCCATAGTTATACAAAAATTTATTATGTAATATGAAAAACATTTTAAAAGTTTTTATTTCACGGCTGGTTTCTAATTAATTAATCAATTTTTGACATTATACACAGATTATTATTTTATTTAGAGAGCAACGACGTTTCTATACATGTTCGGATCTATTTCAGGTTTTCTTCCTAAAGAGGAGGCATTTACAAATGGTTAAATTTAGAGACTAATTGTACCAATTATAACAAACTATCATTAAAAGCAATAAACATGTTAGTAAGTTGACAAAATTTAGAAACAAGGGGTCCCAGTCACACAATTCACTTAACACCGACGAAATCGGAGCAAGACTGAAGAATATACGAACATGTATCGAAACGTCGTTAAGCTCTAAATAAAAAATAAAGTGTCTGTAAGGTGAAAAATTGATTTAATAAAACAGACAATCCTAACTTTTTTGGACCTCTTTCAGTTGTTGTAACTTTACGAACTTATCGTTTAATTGAAGTTTATAACACCTGAAGAGGTGTCAAAAAATTACGGACGAAACGTCGTGTAGGTTTTCATTATAATAATGTTTCAAATTTTTTATAATAACTTTCTGACTTAATAAGCTGATTTTTTCATTCATTTAAACAAGTCAAATAAATATTATTGATAATTATAAGACTATGAATAACGATCTTAATTGGTTAACATTAATTAAACAATACAAATAGATCGGTTCAAGGACCTAATTCTCCTAATAGGGGACAGAAATCGAGTATTCCATTGAATCTATTGACATGAGATAATTTGAGAGCTTTTCGTTTCCCCGGAAGACGAGGAGACAAACGTCTTTCACACACAGTTTCATTTCCCATCCGCCCTGAATCCTCTCCAATTCCTCAACCCATCGCGAGGATTCGGCAAAGCTTAAGAAGGACTTGGCCGCTCTCAAGGAAATAAAAAAAAACTAAAATAAATAGAAGAAGAAGAAGAAATAAAGGTAAATAAGATTTAGAAAGAGGCGACCCCAGGGTGGAAAATTGGCTTCCCTTCGCGAAGAAATATTAAGCCACTCTGACAAAACGACGAGAAAAAAAATAATTTGCATTCTTTAATGAAATTAGATGCTGAGGATGGTCCGCTTGATACAGTCTACCATTCACAGAGCAGTTTCCATCCGCCCCCGCCACGACGCGCACGCTTTTAATCAGAGGATTAACAGATCCGTTAATGACGACGAGGGGAACCAGTGTCGGATTTAAATGACCGAAGCTGCCATCTCTGTCAACTATCGACATCACACGATCTGCAAAGCCCGGCCGACGTCCGATAGGCAAACAGAGATAACATGCAGTCTGTTGAATTACGGCCCAGGCCCCGATGACGTCAGCAACAGGAAACTTTTATCCCCACCATGTTTGGTATTAAAAGGTAGCTCCACTACTGTGCACGTCACAGGAGAATGGCCGTCGAGGGAGTTTCGTAGACACCTCTTTGACACACAGATTATCTTTGGTTCGTCAGCAGAAGCCTCGAATTAATCTAATAGGCGCTTGGAGTCCAACGAGAAAAGCAACATGTTACTGACAAAGGGCGTGGTGTATAGTATCTATGACGGGTGAATCGTCTACCCAGCATATTCCCTGACTCCGTGCCTCGACCAGATTTGGAGGCAGCTGGCCGTCTGGTTCGACGAAGACTGCGAACAACAGCGTATGCCCAACGTCTGCAAACCCTGGAACATTCTCCCCTCAAACCCAGAAACGGCTTATGGAAAAGTAAATTTAGATTCTTCCCTGGATCAAAACCAAGGACAGGAAAATACCAACATTGCGCTTAACAGATTTTTCTGTTCTGCAGTCGTAGTTTACCTAACCACTAGACTATCCGTGGTCACATTTGTTTTGTGGTCGGTACCTGTCATTTCTACGCGCGCCACCGGTGACCGGAGACCAACATTGCGATGATTCCCAATCATCTTTTTTACGTCTCTGTTAATTAGCGGCGGATGTAAACAACTGCGGCGATCTCCCCTTCTCGTTTGTACAGTGACAATCATCAGTTTTTCCTCATTTCACCGAAAGGCCCCACGATACGACCCTGAGGTACGAATTAGTGCTTGTTTCATGTTTAATACGATTTGATTTCAATCTATTAAACTACTTAAGTGGTCACAGAAACATCAAGGGAAAAGTTAGTTTTTTTTAAAAAAAAAAGGAATATTAGGAATAATAGAAAAATGTGGGTAGAGAAATGGTGCAATGATTCTTCCTGGTCCATCCTAGCGCTTCCAATCGCTGAAACTCTATAAAGCGATAAATAAACCTCTCTGTGCACAGTGAAATAAAAATCGTATTATCAAAAGCCCGAATTAGCCTTGCCAATTATCAGAAAACCAATATATATATATATATAATCCCTTTTATCCATCATCAATGTCAACTGCTTGCGAAGCGAAACGAGATTAATAATCGTCGTGTTTGTGAGTGAGTGTGTTTGTATGTATATATTTACACAAATTCATCGTTCACGATGGTAAGAAAAGCGGGTTTCGCGGGGGTTGGGGGTGAAATTGTTAAGGCAGTGGCGGCGGCGGCAGGAGGGCGGGAAAGGAAGAATTTCTGTGGAGAGGGGAAGCAGCCCCCGGGGCGCATCATTAGGACCCCGCTAAAACTCGCCCATGCACGAAAATCCCGCAACTGCATTCATCAGCCGCCATGGCAAAAGCAAAGGCATTTTCAATTGGGATGTAGGTGGGTGGGGGGGGGAGTGGCAGGGGGATGGGAAGATGGCGGAAGCGCGTAAAGGGGTAGTGGGGAGCTTCCGCAAATCAGCCATCGAGGCAAAAACTACGCACGTACCTTCTCTTATCAAGCATTAAAAAATACTAATATACAATTCAAGGACCCTCCGCTCAATAATATCACGCTCACTGCGAAACATCAGAACTAATTATTACAGGGACAAGACGGTGGATTTAATTACTGAATGATAATTACAAACTGGGGAAAAAAAGAAATAATACTAATCAAGATAAATAAGTAGCCAAATAACAGACAAAAATTAAAGTGCGACTTTTCTGCAAACCTTGTAGCTTTCGTCAGGTGACGAGGGTCGGAGAAACGTCTGCTATTTGCCTTTTTTTATCTTAATTACTAGTCTTTTGTTGGAATTTCACAGATTAAATTTGTGGACCCCGCTTTTTTTATTCTTTGCCTCATTAATACCTATCTACTTTGCTCTCCTTTTCCGAATCCCCCTTTACCATCCCTTCATGTGCAATAAAAGGGGAGTGTAGATGTCTCATTTGTAGTCTCATTTTAAAATACGAAAAAAATGTGTATATATGTACCTACTATAAATAAATATAATTATTTTTAATAAATAAAATGTATATAAGGACTGTATTTCAATTATCTAACAAAAAATATATATGTACGGAAAAATATTAATTGAAGGAGAAATTTTTCATTTATTTTTTTCCCTGTTACTTGGTTAAAAATTTATATTGTTAGTATAAGTTTAACACAGATGTTTCATATTTTATAATGTCAAGGAAGAAACAATCCATGATAATAATATAAGATATTTCTTTGTGTAAGTTTCTCATAAGAGCGAATTGATGATAGAATTATTTTATTGAGTAAACATTTTTTTAAAAAAGAATATTTGTGATTTAATTTTCAAAAATTTTGAAAAGAGTCTTTTCTATTTTATGCGTAATTGATTTATTTTAATCGTTACAATTTTTATAATAAGAGTAATTAATAATTTTTTATAAAAGTATTTAATTTGAAAACAGAATCTTTCGGAGATATTGCCATAATTATCTACAGAATACAGAGAAGAAAAACAGAAGAAAATTTACATAATTTATTAAGCACATTTTCAAGATATATATATATATATATATATATATATATATCTTGAAAATGTGCTTAATAAATTATGTAAATTTATGTAATATATATATATGTATGTATATATGACTCCACTCTTGTCAACTCGTGTTTGGCTTTTCCCAAATCATACAATAAAAAATTAAAAACCACTCCCTCAGTCAAAATAAAATATTTTTACCCATAGGTTTCCAAGAAGAAATGATTATTTAATTCGAGGTAAAACCCGAAAATATAAGATTAATTGTCAAAGAAGTATCTACGGACCAAAATGGAATACAAATAAAATTTTGAACTTTCCGCGTTTCGAATTGTATTTTTTTTTATCACCAATCCAATATATTAACGACCATTTTTTAAATTTCCAAAATATTTTTATTACTAATAAAATCTTAAAGTAACAACACAACACCGTTTCCTTAGATATTTGCATCCTCTTTGTATGCAGAAACTGCCTGAAGAGGGAAAAAATCTGTAGACTTGTGCTTAAATATTTTATGATTAATAAATATCTGAACCTTCCTTTAAAAGTGGTCCATGTCTAGAAATGCAAATTCTAACCCATTTTATTGACTGGCATAAGTTACCGCAGTTCAATAATTGCGTAGTAATTCGCTCAACCCCCGTCCTCTATGTTGACGACGTAAATCAGTTAAATTGACAAAGACACTGACTGTGTGTGCTGAGTGAGTAGGAGGTTGTCTCCCCCAGGTACGGCACGTCTTTGCCTAGACGTCAAAGGGTCGTCTCCGAAGGTTCCCACAAGGAAATGGCTACGTTCAAAGCCACTTACCTGGTGACATCGACGCGAGAAAAACAAAAATGAGACGTCTGTGGACAAGCAAAGTAACACTTTATCAATCCGTTGTTTTTAATTCGTCGGTTGGAAAGAAAAAATAACCGTGATGTCATAAAAATATAAAAGTATTTCAAGCGACATTGTGGAGACACGTCAATATCTTCAACGACATATTAGATTTCTCACTACTTTCACTTTTGAACTACATACATCTACGCAGCCCTGTATATGTAATTTATTAAATAAAAAATCTTCTCGTTTTCAAATCTCAAAATTGAGTTTCTGACCATTACATACGCTGACTTTAGTGGTTTTGCTGTCTGTGGCTCTGCCTTCCTGCTCGTTGTCCCACGATGGTTGTACCGTTGATCCGCGGTGCCTCCATGATCGCAGAACCATAAAGGTTGCAGCAAATATCACCGGCCATATATTATGCGAGGCATCCATTATCATGGCTTCATTCTTACGCGCTCCACATTTTAAATATCTCCTTGAAAGCTCGCTATCTGATGAGGTCCACCACAGCTCGTGGTATATATTGTTGTTGCTGAATATTCGCCGTGGCTTTGTCTACAGAAGGAGTTTTGTATTATTCCTCCCTTTTTCCGGTGAGGTGTGGGTGAAATTTCTCAAGTGTCGCACATGAAGTTGAGTGTTTACGACTGCGCACCTGCACCCACGCCACAACAACGCGTATTTCACGTTTATACGGCTCTGGTCTCTGGACTCTCCTCCCTCAAACAGGAGGGTTTATCGCGCAGCCACCGCCACAACCGCGAACACTCGCAGCTGGAACTGACGCTTCTTCCCACCATCAAATAATAGAGACAAACTCTTCTCCAGCTGGCCTCGCCTCGTTCCATTTATCTTACGCCGCGGTCTTCATTTCATTTGTTTCAGGACGGAGTCACGTCTCATCTTCCGCGGTCCATCCGGATGGTTCTTTTGTAGCGTAAAACCCGGAATAGTGCCTTGGGGGGCCTTCAAAAAAATACTTTTACCCACTTTCGGCGTTCTAGAACATCACACTGCTCGTAAAACAAGGTGAACTACATCCTTGTAACCCTAACGTAAAAAAACGTGCAGCGTCACATTCCAGGCTTATTTGCCTGTTTTAGCCAAGAGGTGAAATTACTCTGAAGAGAGTCGCAAGTCCTCCATGGCCTAATTTTGAGTACCCTGAAGGAGATACTGACTACTGTATAAGAGTAATGACCGCACTCGTGATCTTGGAGGGGCCGCGGATCAACGTTCAGTCATCATTGATAATGGCGGAACAACCACCATCGCGGGAAACAAAGTGAATATGTCGTGTCTTCTATTATATACGAAACAACAACGTGGTAAAATCATTAAATAGATTGTATTGTGATTCGGACTCAAGTCGATAATAATCACAACTTCTGTAATTAAGTGTGTGGTTTTTGAAATAAAAATAGTTCAGGATCCGTCCCAAACAGTATGAAAGGTTTTTTTCACGAATATGTAAGTAAATTTAGATTTAATATACATATTAATTGAAACAATTCAAATAGAAAACACTTGAAGTATCATTTTAAGGGCTTTCATCAGGTGAACATAATAGGCGTAATAGGTGCAAAAATGTAAGACGTTGATGGTTAATTTTTTAGATAAAAATTTCTGCTATGGGTTCTTAATTTTTTTTGTTTTCAAAATATTTCAAGAAAATATATTTTAATAACTGTTGAGGTATTCAAAAAAAAATTATAATGTATAAAATGTCAAGATCTTTAAGCAAATATTTAACATGATAGAGAATTATTAAGGTCTCAAAATATTAAACTATTATCATGTCATACTCTTCCTTTAAGTAAATATTTGGGATTAAACTTGTTCTGACTTATTGGATATTATACTAATTAATTTAGATTTAACTATTGAATCCAGTAACCCTCTACTAAGGGAAGGGGACAAGTAAAAGCCACCAATATATACATAACTATAATCAGGGGAAAAACATAATGAGGACAATACAAAAATACTATAAACTACACAAATGAGAAAAATATATATGAATGAGAAATTATATTAAAAAAAATACCAGTAAAATATCTTGATGAGAATAGAGAATATATATACTGCCAACGTTCACTAAGATTTACCTTCCACAACAGTCAATAACCACGAAAATCGTCTGAAAGGTGGAGATGTCAAAAATTCTCCTTGAAGTCAGGTGGTGGTGGTGGTAGACAGGGACCGGGGTAGTTCAATATGAGGCCATTACCACAGATAAAATGTGACCCTGTTTTTCTTACTCTCTGGCTCCCTTATGACCTTTCCTCTCCAGCCCTTCCCCCGAATATATTACTATTGTTATTCACGCCGGGGTCACGCAATAAAATCTTTATGGCTGGCTTCACGTAATATCGCAGACGTGCAATGTTCCCAAATATTTAGCCCCAGTCACAGACTTTTTTTCATTTCGACAAAGTTTTGAAACTGATTCAACTGTGGACCTCGCAACGAACAATCCTCCGTGACACTGCTCAGGTTACTGTAACAAAACAAAAAAATTGCATCAACCCTGTTACCGAATCTCCTCATTCGTCGAGTTCAGACATTTTTCCCGACCCAGTCTTGGATTTTAAAGCCGACGGGTGGTTTTAATACTGGGCGGAACGTAATTGTGGTTGAGTCGCATTGGTTCAACTAGAGAAGTAACAAAGGAGAGAAAGCAGAAAAGTTAAACGATGGGAGGAAAACTGACGAAAAGGGAACACAAGGAATTGTTCGGTGGGGAGGACGAATGTAAACAGAATGAGAAATTAGACTGAAATAGATTTAGACATAAAAAAAAAATATGAAAATGGATATGAAAATTAGTTTTAAATTTGGTGCGATATTATTATTAAAAGTTAATAATTAAAATTACCAGACAAGAAATAAATAAACGTGGCAATAAGTCAGAAAGAAATAATTTTACAACGTTTCATCTATAATTTAGTAATCAAGAACATGCCTTTGAAATTTTACTCAAAAATTATTTATATAAAAATATCAATTTTTTGGCATTGAAGGAACTTCCAGAGTACACCTGATGCCATTACAAACGTTTCGAACCAACTTTGGGAGACCATATCAGGTCAGCAAAAAAATGGAGACCTGAATTAAATCTATTGAATACAGAAAAAACTCTCTTCATGAAGCCCAATTTGTATTCATAGCAGTGTAAAAATTTAATGAGAAAATTAGAAATATATATATATATATTAAATTTACTTTCTCTACAAGTGGAGTTCCACATGAGGAGATCCCAAAGTTGGATCGAAACGTTGAATACATTAGTAGAAAAAATTTATGAGATTCTCAATTTTAAATTGTATTAAATTCAAATTGTTCCGATCTTTTGGCTGATTATTTATTTTAATCAATTTAAGTAATATCTGACACATCCGAAACAATTTTATTAAATTACTGGATTTTTATCCAATTTACAATTAAACTTAATAGTCAACGTTTCAACTCTTATATATATATATATATATATTTGTTGGACCTCTTCAGGTGTTGCAACCATTTTTTAATCTAAAATGGATCATATAAATTAATTTAAAAAATTGTATAAAGCTGAGATTAAATATCAAGCATCATTGGACATTTAAGTTGTAATAAACTAAATTTAACTGTTAATCCAATTATTCTTAAAGTTTAATTTTATTAATTTAAAAATTCCATATCATAAAAATACAAAAATAATGAAGGGGTGTGCAACGTTTCGACCCAAATTTGGGACTTTAGGTACGATATTAACAAAAAAAGACTAAATTAAATCAATCGAACCCAACGAGAACTTCTTCATGAGCTTCTTAAAGCCAAATTTGGATTGAGAGCGGTGTGAAAATTATATTAGCAAGTTGCACATAGTACCTGACGAGTTCCCAAAGTTGGGGTCGAAACGTAACTCCACTGCATTAAATTCAAATTATTTCTGACTTTATTGTGTGACTTTTTTTGGAAATGTTGAGACTTAGTGGTTTTTATTGAAGAGACAAATCTAATTAAATCAAATGGGGGTATTTATAATTTTTTTGTAATTTGTTTTAAAATGTAACCTTTATTTATGCCAATTTTCATTACTTTTAGATTAAATATTTTTTTAACACATGAAGATGTCCGGAAACAGTATATTAGGTATGAAACGTTGTGTATTAAGTTCATTGTAACTTATATTCAATAGAATAAAATTGGCACCGACTTGATTAGGCTCACACACCGTTTTATTATGATTTTAAATGAAGACCTGTTTGTTGATATGATCGGCCTTAGATGGGTATAAACAAACTGCGTTTCCGGAGTTAATGTGATTGTCCTGTGCTGATATATATTTATAGTGGTCTGTTTCCGCTGGTGGCAATTACAATCCGTGCTGGACCAATTAGGCTTCTCTTATAGAGTTATTGGAATTTTGAAATAGCTCCGCGCGTGTTTATTTAGCCTAGCATTTTCGGGCAAATTGATGCTCAAAATGTTTGTCAAATAAACAGGGAAGAAATAACATCGTTGGTGCTTATTTATAGCGACACATAACATGTGTTAGCGCGAGTAGGGAAAGGGGGGAGGGGCCATTACTTCACTCACACACACACAGGAGGAAGGCTCTCTATCACGGTGCTTAGAGCAGGCCACTGACGGCTTCAGACTGGGGCAAAGGTCAAGGTCTGCCTCTACGACGAGAAAAGGTACAAGTGTAGCCTGAAAACTAATAAAAGAGGAGTGATCGACAGGCTACAAACAAACATATGATGTGTTATAAGGAAGCAACACTGTGTGATCTCATCAACCAACCAAAGAACTCATAAATAAGACAAACAGAAAAGAAAGGGGTGAATAATTATTAACCGTAGACTAATCGCACAATCACATCTAGAAGAACCCGGGTAAAGTACAGGGCTATGTCTGGATCAGAAATATGGGAGATGAAATACATAGAAAAACTTCAAATGAGGTTGCGAATATTTATTTTTTTAAAAAAAAAGTGGACAGGTACGCTAAAAATAAGTAAATGCAGAGGTTATAAGAAGACTAAAATAGTGAACACTGCAGGTTTTAAGAGAAAGTGAAACTGGATCGGTCACATCCCAAAGGAATAAAATATATAACATCCATGGAAGGAAGAACACACAGGTCCTCGGTGGAAGAAGAACAAGAGTGCAGCTGCTAGGTGGACTTGAAGGAAGAAGGGGGTAGCGAAGGACAGGGTAAGTTATATGTCAGGTGAGGCCAAACAGTGCCGCAATCCGGATTTTTATATATTATAAAGACCCCACACGTAGATAAATTATTTAAATATTTTAGTGTTATTAATCAAAGTATAACAACATCTAACGAAAATCGTCGGTCAAACTTTTAAAATTTGTCATAAAAGGAGTCAAAGCTGTCCGCAGAAATTCTGAAAGATGAGGTTGATTGACCAACTGCAGTGTGGAGATTCACAGCATCTCCTTTACGACCGCATCAAAAATCGAAAATTGACAATAAGCAGCTTTATTTAAGTTTCTAAAATTCAATCATAGAAGAAATAAATTAATCGAAAATTTTTAACTGACTTAAGCCCACCGCTGGTCTACGGCCACAAAAAAAACCCTTATTTTTAGTCTTGTGTAGATTCAGCGCACAATGGACCCAGAATAGATCCTTGCGGGACCGCCACATTAACTCATATCTTACTCCCTCGTGTTTTATAACTTCTATATGAATTCTTTAATAGGCACATGTGTGTGGAAGTGATTACTGAAGTACTTCTTCGTTGTGCCTCGCCCCCCCCCCCCCCGGCCGCCTTCATCTCCCCCTTGCCCAGTTCGCTGTGGACGTGACGACTTCGGTTGGGGGTGGGAGAGAGATATATATGGACGTCTGATTTACGAAGAGAGACGGCGATCGCACTCAACAGGTTCGGGGGAGTGTTAATATGGACGAGAGGAAGACCATGATGTATGGCGGCCAATACGCTCCACGTCGGGCCGCTATCATCATCCATCACCTCGCAACAAGGCCTCTGGTGGGACACAGAACAAACTTCTGGGGACACGGGAACGGGCCGTAACTCTCGGCACTTCCGCCCTCGTCTGCTTATACTTCAAAAATTGCCAGCACGTTTTCACAATGAAGACACCGAAAAATTGTAAATGCTACGAAGCCATGCTTAATATTTGGAGTGGAAGAAACAAACTTCAGCCCTCGGGTAGAACGAGTGCTTCTCTACGGACGTCCTACAGAAGAACTGCCGCCAGTCGAGAGGGCTCGACGTAGATTAAGAAATTTTTCCACTTAATCTTCGCTGCCTTCACAACAACTGAGAAGAGCTGAAGATCCTTGACAGGGGCCCCGCCGAGTACTTGAAGCACAGAGCTTGGATATTAAGGGTCGAGGCTTAAAGAACGCGTTGACGAAAGCCGATTTCCGCTCCCTTTTTTTGTGTGTGTGTGAATCGTTTTTGTTGAGAGAAGGTATTTCGGACGCGTTTAATCGTGACAACGAAGCAAAGTTGTTTACAACAATGTTTACAAGTAACGGCCGCAAAGTGGCGGTCGTAAAGCACGAGCACAGTCTTCGCGCCCGCCACGCCACGCCACGGCTAACTCGATTACGCCAACCTTTCACACAAATTACGTTCCCTCTGCGTTCATCTGGGTCACTGGGACTCTACCTGTCTGTCTGGCCCTGCCTCCCCGGCATTTGTTTTTCACTGGTGAAAATCCTAATCTATTTCTCCAAAACCGTTCCTTTAATTTCTTCTGTATTTCCGCAAAGTCACGGGCACAAAATCCGAATTTAATATTTAACTGAACCTTGAAAAAGGGCTTTCCCAATCGACACGTTGCGAGAGAAGACTTTCTCTGGTTACAACACGTGACGTCGAGGAGGTTCCAGTCAGCAACCACCGCGAAACATCCATGATACTAGCTGCAGCTTAAGTCCTCAAAAGCCCCGTTTGGTCACGAGGACCGTTAAAAATAATATCCGCACAAATATAATTAATGTATCAGGGACATAAGTCGTAAATTCGTAATTAAAATTCACAATTTATTACGCAACACAAAACGTTTCGTCCCCTACGTACAGGAAACTCTTTAGTAGTATCTAAAAATAAATATAATGAAAAAGACCATAGTTGACTTCCAAACAAATAAATATACTATAACATTAACAAAATGTGAATTGAACTGATATAATCCATTAATCAGAAAAATTTTGACTACTTCCAGCAACGTCCAGAATCGAAATGAGAGTAAACTATAATAGCAAAAAAAAAATAGCCATATACAGACAAAAGAAGCGATGATATGAATACCACACAACGCTTCCTAAATAACGCACAGACGAACAGCATGTCCGACACTATATATAGCTCGCACACGTCACGCAACGCCAGTCTTGAAGACAGCGGTGGAGAACGACAACGTCGAGACATCTGAACATGGTGCGTTACCGAGAACAATTTATTAAACATAAATTGTTACATTAGCAAACGATATCATAATGTCACATAATATATCAATATTTAAATTCGAGATTAATTACAGTGACCAAGAAGATATATTCAACGATCAATCAACACTAAAAAAATATCAGACTGAGCAAACGTTGAAAACATCAAAACAAACCTTTCTTCCATTCACACAGCCTGAAGATGTTACAAATGCGTACAGAAACTTTTTTGTGTTGTTAATTAAAGATTTTATGATTCATAATTATTTTAAATTATAAAAATCGTCTGTTAATGACCGTTAAGGATATTCATTGTTAAAAACAGACGTGAAAATAAAATTTATGACTAATATTTCAGTGTGAAGAGCTGACAATTTGCAGAAAAACAAAATAAATTATTCCATTTAAAATAAATAAAGATCAAAATAGTTGCACAGGTTTTTAAAAATATATATGTCTGGTTCGACAGTTTATTTTTTTTAAATATAAAAATGTTAATCGTAAATTGGTTATTGTTTCCTAAACCCCGTAACTTCTATTACAATTTTGCTTCTAAGCTAAACTGGTTTCCTTCTTGATTAATTTATATATTAATTTGTTTTTAAAATGAAAAAAATTTACGTCTGATTGACGTAATAATGAATAAGAAAGACATTAAAGGGTAATGTAAATACCACACAACAACTTTTCTTGGATCCTTGTTTCCTTCCGTCAGGTGCTAAGAAGAGCCTAAAGCGACACAACTCAAAAGCGACGCAACGAGAAAGGGACAGCAGACAGTTCAGCGTAACAATAAGGGAGTAACGACAATGAGAGCAACAATAAGGGATCGCCCAGTTTCATAATATCTCCTTGTACATTAATTGCTGTGTGATCATTGATTTAATGTGAATCATCTCTGACATGAGCCTGTAATTTTTGTTTTATTTAAGAACTGTTTCTTCCTCGTCTTCCATACAACGAAATTATTAAACAATTCCCTTTTATTTGCTTTTCAGTTGGGTATTTTATTTCTGTTTTTGGATCCCGGGTCCCGGAGGATGACCAGAGTGTAGGTGATAAGACTGTCCTTGGCAGATCTCATAGTCTACAGCTCCTCCAGATCCTCGCAAGATCCACAGTGACTGTGTCCGTAACAAGGGGAAAATCATTGTCATAAATAAACTCAGTGATATCCATTACCTTCCATTTTACTCGAATCTCGGTCGTGAGTCCCCTCACCCCTAACCATGCTCCACCGTCAGGCCGCAAGAGGGGTTGAAATTTTACACACATAACATAGGTAGAAATACTATAAATCTAATTACTCCTGGAAAATATTTATTGAATTTTAATGTCGGTCGTTATTTCTTGTTTCAATAATTCCACACAAATTTATTGTAAAATAACCACGCCTGCAGATGTAAATATTTCTCATTGCTCGAATATTAAAAGTATATAGACAAATATTATTATTTTGGTAAATTATTTTGAAAATTACTGGAGAAGATTCAAAGGACATTTTATATTAACTATGAAGGTATTAAAAGTGATTATTAGCTTAATTATCTTTGTATCGATCAGTTTTTCCACTCGCAAGTTCGACAAAGAACAAATATTTCCCAAAATCTGCCCTCATTGGGTGCCCGTGAGAATATCTCCGTCTTTGGCAACACTGTGTAGGAAGCCAACAATCATCAAACTCATTTTTAATTGTGAGACACTTGAAGTACAGCTGCGTAGTTGGTAAAACCGGATCAGACTGACTCTGATGAGGATGGAAGGAGCATGGAAAGGTAGACGAGGCGAGCCAATTACTTAGTGGGAGATAAATTTTGCAGGTAACTTAGTATCGTTTTGTCGTAATGTCCTCCTACTCCTCTCCTTCAAGTACATTTCCGACAAATCCATCCTCTTGAGTACTCGCACTCCTCGATCACCTACCGCCGTCTTTACTTAGGGGGGGGGGGGGGAGACACTGAACTACTACTCGGTGAAAGATGGGTTGCCCTGTAGTGTGTATGTCGGTGATGCTGAAACATCCATTGAGACACAAGATTTGATCTGGTTTAGAGGAGTTAAGGTTAAAAACAATAAAATGCCATGTCCTATGGCATTTGTGGGGGTTGAACAGGCAACTCACAACTTGGGCACTGAACTGAATTTTACTATAAATAAGTCCAACAGCCATACAGTCAGAAAAGGTTTAGTAACTAAGGATCTAATTAATACAATATATCACTACGTTTCTGCCCTATGTTTGGGACTTTATCAAGGTGAACAGTAAAACTAGACCTTAATTATTATTTAATATTGAAATCAAGAATTTAAATATTCTGAGAAATATTAACGAGGCCAACAACAGACAATTAAAGAAATTATAATCAGAGTACTTTATTTAAATTGAGCTGATTATTTCGGTTATTAATAAATAAGAAAACCGTTTCAAACAGCCTCCATTTTTTAAATTTCGTCATCCTCAATCTTCTGTCAGAAAGAATAATCACGATAATTTACATTTTTCAAAAATTATCTTAGAAAAATAAACCAGATTATTTAACACATAACATTATAATCTCGTTATATAAATACCATTAAAAATTTGCAACATTTAGGCAGAGTTTTTTTTTTTCAATCACTCGGGGGTTCAACTCCCGTGACGTCCGCACTTCAACTGAATCATGCAAACATCACAAACATTAGCTAAATAAATTTCAATTTTTACGCCTAATGTCATGCGTTTTTGGCTGTAATTTACTAGATTACTTCTATACAAATTTATCAAACTACTTCATAAATTGTAAAATGCAAGGAGGTGATATATATATATATATTAATTACTGAGATATAATAAATAATTTATTATACTAATTAATTAAAAATAAATTACGGATGTATTGATAATATTAGAATTAGATTACGATTATATTCGATACGATTAATCGATATATAACGTTACCTCACGTGATGTTTGCATGATTCAGTTGAAGTGCGGACGTCACGGGAGTTGAACCCCCGAGTGATTGAAAAAAAAACTCTGCCTAAATGTTGCAAATTTTTAATGGTATTTATATAACGAGATTATAATGTTATGTGTTAAATAATCTGGTTTATTTTTCTAAAATAATTTTTGACAAATGTATATTACCGTGATTATTCTTTCTGACAGAAGATTGAGGATGACGAAATTTAAAAAATGTTACAATAATTTGGAAGAAACCCCCTTTAGAAGGTACGAATATGTACCGAAACGTTGTTGCTTTCTAAATTACACAAATATAAAGTGTCAGTAAAATGTCAGAATTTGCTTTCGAAAATCACATAAATTATAATTTCTTTACTTATCTGATTTTTGACCTTATCCATAATTTAAGCCCTACACAGACGAAGATCGTTAGTATAATTTTGATAAATTTCTACACTTTTAAGATTTTTCAATGATTAGGTTACAATTTAAAAAAATATATACTATGTAAAATAATAAATTTTAAAAGCAGTGTCTTGCTTCTAAATAATCCTCGTCTGACTGTTCGGCCTCTGTATTTATATATTTGTTTTATTAAAACTAGATAAGTATCAAACGAGATTTTAACCCGGTTCCCTACCTCAGCAAGAAAGACCCAAAAACACCGTGAGAAATTTTACCTCCCTTCTTTTTGTTTGCCCAATGATGTGTCTCAGGTTTGCCAATATTTAATTAAATGTAAATTAGAGACCCCGTCCATTGATTACTTCTGTAGTAATTAATTTGTAAATAAGTAAAAATAATCAAACCTAAATAAAATATTATAAAAGTAACAGAAAACCCCCCGTGCAATGGTTACTGTCGAGAAGTACCTGGAAACAAAGCACGCCAACAGGAGACACAAGAAGAAATTACCAAATGTACAGTGACGTAGTTTTAGACCCTGGTCGTTTCCGTAGAAACCGATCCAATAATTAATTAGACCGCGTTGGGTAAAAACTGAATAAAATAGTTGTCCAGGTTTGTAAACAAAAAAAATAAGCTGAATCAGGACCGCGCACTGAGGTTTTTTTTAAAAAAAATTCTCGAAGTTTTACCTAAATTTCGTGGAAAACGAACGCACGCGTAGACGAGCTGACCACCAATACAAGTACAAGTACAGTGTGTCACAAAAAATTTCATATATTCTTTTTTTTAAAAAAAAAAATTAATATAACTGATGTCGACTTATATTTAAATTTTACTAAATTTGTTCTAAAATTTACTTCTATACGTACACGTTATTCCAAATTTTTTGTTTGTGTTCCAGGATTGACGAATTAATTTTAAGAAAAAAGGTAACAAAACTTGCTTTCGGCAAACTCTGTAATTTTTCGCAAGTTACGTTTGGACAGTGGGAGGTAGCTACAAATATGGCAGTACGTCATCTATCAGCCTCGGAAGGAAGTGGTGATGGGAAAGCGCACGTCACTCGGCAGCGTTACGCTCTGGGCGCGACATCTGTGGTAAGAGCACTAAACATAATCTGATCAGGTGGCGTCCGAGCGCTCTCGCTCTATCACAAACCTAGGAGCCGGACCTACCTGATGCAGGTTTCACTGGCACCACATTTAGGCGAATGCCGGGTAGGAACCTTCAATACCTTCCTACGCTATTAAAGAGGAGAGGCAACAAAGTGTATAACCCTCTTGTAGCATAGTCGCCGTCAAACCAAACAGAAACATATATAAATCAACTGAGGTATTTTGCTAAGAACATGAAGGGGTTTAAGAATAATTACTTTATTTCACTGTAAGAAAATAAGACAGTACTGATCAGATATTTTTATACACTTTTTTAGTCACAGGAATCATGAATGTCCACTTTGATGGCTACTACACTTAAATAGCATGGAAAGTGATTAGAAGAGGCAAAGCAAGGTAGCCAATGAGGTGACTATGGTCCCTGGACTGTAGTTTAATTATCCGACCACACATTCACTATCAAATCTAATGCTGCATGGAAACCTCCATAGGTAGGTCAGATGTTCTTAGCACACGTCCCACACCTTTCCAATAAGGCAATGAGGGTTTGTTGTGATGACACAACTTACCCGACTCCATGCCTCGGCTGAATAATTTGGGGCGGGGGAGGGGCAGTTGGTCGACTGGTCCAATGGGAACAGCGAACAACTCTTACTGCATACACAAAGTCTGTGACCCCAGAACATGCACCCTCTAAAGCCAACCATGGCTTACGGAAACATTTGATTTAGAAGCAAAGGAGGAAGAAGATAGCCTTATAGGGGTTATTTCAAACTGTGCTCTTTTCATTTACAAAAATTGGTTACTTTTGCCCTAAAGGTAGATTGAACAAGATCTGACTCTTTACAAAATATACCAAATTTAAATATGCTCAAGGACAGTCAGAATAAATTTAATCATTAAACAAAATTCAAAGCAAAACACAATCTTTCATCCCTTTATTTTGAGTCCTCTCAATGCCTTTAATATTTGTCTCATATATCATTTGGACTTATCAACTACTGACTTGTTTTTCTTTGAAATTTTATTGCAACCTGAAACTTTTTTATTGTAACTATTAATTCATTCATTGAACAAATTTATTCTAAAGTTAGATTGTTATAATACACCAGTAAAGTAAAACCCATTTGCATATTAATGGTGAATATTGTAAAATAGTGAAACTGAGGTTTGCTTCTTGAGCAAAGCCAACTTATTTTGTTAGCAAAAATTTAATCCTTTAAAAAAAACTTTAAAATAATGTGCAGTACCTTACTAAAGGCACGTGTGTCACTACAAAAATCTTTGTTAAAGGCCAAAAATAAATAGGTGGATTGGTTTTATGGGCAATTTAAGGGTTATTAAAAACCAAAAAATAACATGTGGGCATATAAAATGAAAAAGGGGGAATGCTTTTTTAAAAATATTTAAAGATATGAAATGGAGTCTGAAGCGGTCAAATTTTACAATCATGATGTAAGGTGAAAATTCATCCTATTTTTACTTAATTATCTATTGAGAATAAAATATCATTCCACGTGTCCACAATTTTTTATCTCTTTAGTGTTTAATAATAAAAGGGTCATTGCTCATAAATTTGCCTTCTGTTTCTTCACCATTGGTAATTGAATTTTGTTGTAGTTTTTGTATTAGAGTTTACACTTCTCCCTGCATTTTTATAGTGCTTTCTCAGTACCACCTTCAATTCAGTATACTCCACCAGACTCTTATTCATATCCCCTTTCTATTTTTAGCCCCCTTTGGCCTGTCTACTTAGATGATCGCAACATCAACACCACAGAGGTATTTTATTTTTTGCACATTTTATTGTGAGGTTTCATATTTCCAGAGCAATTATCTGGTGTACTTCCAGAAAACTTTAAAGTATCTCTTATTATTCTGCAATTGTTTACTTTTAGTTTGATATATACTAAATTTAAGAAACATGTGAAAACAATAAACTGAAATACAAATCTGGAGTTTCCTTTATTTCACTGTTTAATACTAACAGATTTCCAATCCCTGTAGTGTTTATCTATAAGAAACTGCCAGAAACAAGTAAACAGGGAAATCCATTCTTGGGATTCCATCCAGGGGTCTTGAAAGCTTAAAGCACGACATTTCGACAAATGGTTCTTATCATCTTTTTCAAGTGAAGTGCCGTCGTTCACTTGAGAAAGTTGACCGAATCCGCAATTGAAATGTCATAGCTTAAGCTTAGTTAATACTGAGAACTACTTATCCGGCATGTACACTGGGAAAACCTTTCATTAATTAAATAATTAAACAGTTATCTAATAGCCAGAATTGATTTTAAGCTGAGCTAACTTAATTTCTTCTCGGTCACTCCTTCTATTCAGTAAAAGAATTTATAGAAGAATCTGAATTACAAATCTGAGATTTAAAATTAAGTTATGATGTAAATAGTCATCATGAGCAAGTAATCATCATCATGCACAAGACATTACTAATATTACATGACTGTAAATAGTCAGCATGAATATTAGTAAGGATATGACATTGTTAAAATAATTGCAATATTGGTGGTATGGAAAAGAAAGAGAGATAGGTTGTGGCTTACCTGAAAGTGAAGTACAGTGTCGCCATAAGGAACTGAAAGTTGTTCTTCAAATTTGGAGGCTCTCAGCATCCTTCTTCCTCCAGTCCTCAGTCAGCCAGTGCACAGAATGGTGTAACACTCCTTCCTGAAGCTGAGAGCCTCCGAAAATTTGAAGAACAACCAACAGTTACTTATGGCGACACCACACTTCACTTTCAGGTAAGCCACAACCTATCTCTCTTTCCTTTCCATACCAATATTATATATATATATATATATATATATATATAGAGCATATTATTAGTTCAAACCCAAAACTACCATGTACAATTAATAACATAAATGATTGATTATTACAATACACTTGTAAATCACCCAAAATACAAATATACCATATGAAATTATTGCCATATGAAATGAACAAACTACACATACTGTCTCCATGAACTAGCCCTGTTCTGCCAACTGAATTTCTGTTTATTAGCTAAGCTTAAAAAATGTGGGATGTGTCAAGGTTGTTCATTTCATATGGCAATAATTTCATATGGTATATTTGTATTTTGGGTGACTTGCAAGTGTATTGTAATAATCAATCATTTATGTTATTAATTGTACGTGGTAGTTTTGGGTTTGAACTAATAATATGCTATATATATATATATATATATATATATATATATATATATATATATAAAAAATTGACGGATCAACCAAAGATAAGGAACTTTGGCATCTAAGGTTTGAATTATAACTCATTATCAAAAATTGAGAATTTAAATTTAGTATATGGCATGTGATTTGAAAATTATGAAACAACTATATGTGATGTGTGTGTAATATGTAACCAGAAATGTTTTCTATATTATTCCAAATCATCTAGATCAAGTAGAGTATTACAATTTGTGCACACAAATGTAAGTGGTCCTATTAGACCGTCTCGAAGTGTATTTTGAACCTTTGTTGATGATTACTCTAGATTCGTTATGGTTTATCTTATAAAAAGTAAAGATGAGGTGTTTAAGTGTTTAAAAGATTATGAAACAAAGATGGCACCTTTGTTTTGTGACAAGAAAATTTGTAAAATAAAATGTGATAATGGTGGAGAATATTGTTCTAAAAATCTTTCTGGTTTTTGTGCAGAAAAGGGTATTTAAATAATCTATACACCTCCTTACGCTCCTCAACTTAATGGAGTAGCTGAGAGGATGAATCAGACCTTGATTGATATGGATAGATCAATGATCATACAGGCAAGAATGGATAAAATCTTTTGGGAAGATGCAGTTTTGACAGCTGCATATATCACCAATACAACTCCATCTTGCTTAGTAAAAAATAAAACACCATATGAATTGTTTTATGATAAAAAGCCAAATGTTGCTAATATGAAAGTTTTCGGTTGTATAGCGTATGCTTGGATTCCTAATTCATTGAGAACCAAATTCTGATGACAAGGACTTCAAATGCAGATTTGTAGGATATGCAGTGTGTGGATATCGGCTGTGGAATGACAAAGAAATAAAGTAATACATTCCAGAAATGTGATATTTAATTAAAGGCGTTTCTCTTTAAGCAGATATGAAAATTAGAACTTAAATGATGAGTGAGACAAAGAATCTGAAGATGATGTGATTGAGGAAAAAGTGGAAGAAAACCTTACTTTAAATAAAAAGGAGGAAAATTCATTAGACAATGTTCTGGAAAATGATGCAGAAAAAGGAAAACCACAACAACAAGTGAAGTTACCAATAGGCTTAATGACTGTGAAATGGATATAAGTTGCTTAGCATTAATTAGTGAAATTTCAGATGTTCCACAGTCATATTCGGAGGCAAAAGAAAGTACAAATTGGTAATGCATGGAAAATGCTATTGAAGACGAATTGAGTGTCCTAAAAAATAATGGGACATGGGAATCAGTTGATAAGCCAGAAAAAGAAGAAATAATTAGTAATAGATAGGTGTTTTGAGTTAAAGAAGATAATGAAGGAAAAAGTATTTATAAAGCAAGGTTGGTGGCAAGAGGTTTTGAGCTAAGTAGTTTTGGTGAGTTTGGACAAATACATGCAACAGTAGCAAGACTTTCTACTTTGAGAATCTTTATATCTGTTTGTAACAACTAAAATCTACTTTTGGAACAATTAAATGTTAAAAATGATTTCTTACACAGTCAACTCAAGAAAGATTGTAAAAATGTTAAATTTAACTCCATGATATATATTTTGAAATTTCATATATTGTTTGATAATAGCATTTTATAGGTTTGCGGGATTTAGATTATGTTGATTATGAACAAACCTATAATATGAAAATATGTTTGTTTTTATTACAGTTCAAGTATTACTAACACTGTCAATTGTTGTTTTAGTTAGGTAAGAAATATTATAATAAATGCATGTTCTTTAGCTGCCATAGTTGTTTGTAACTTTAGTAATGTTAAATAAAAATATATTCAATACATTTCTGTTCTAATTCTAACATTCCATGACTGTAAAACAGCATTATCCTTTTTGCTGAAGAAAGTTCAAATTATGCATTATATGAATATTAAAATCTTTTTCCCTGAACATGGAAGTTGCTTTTAATTGTTTACTGAAAACAAATCATATTTAATGTAACTATAAATTCATTCAATGAATACATTAATTCTGACTGTCCTTGGCCATTATTTGAAATACTGAAACTTCCATACACAAAAAAAATCAACTACCGCCTCCCTCAAAATACTCTTGATTGTCAATATTACATGATCAGTTGTTCTGAATTCATCTGTTAAAACTACAATTACGTAAAATTGAGGGAATAAAAATTTTTACCACTTATACATGACAAAAATAATATGTCAATATATTACACAACTTCATTGACATCTCAGTTGACAGACAATAGTAAACTAAAATTGATGAAGCAGAAATCGGAAATTAATGCCAAATCTAAATATTAAAACGTTAATAAAATAACATGAGGCCAATCAAGTCGGAAACAATTTTATTAAATGAATTGACAGAATATAAGTTACATTTAAAAAAATAAAATTTTGAATGAGATTTTACTAAATATTAAAACACAAAATTTCATCTGTAATTTTGGAGAAGGGAAACTTTGCAGGTGAAAAAATCAAAAATATTTAATTTATATCATTTCAGAACTCCCTCTAAATTTCATAATTAGATGTTTAAATTAAGTATGATGAGAATAAGTTAAATCATGGACTTCAATAGTCAAAATCTAAGGACTGAAACATTGTGTATTCTCTTATTTACTATAAAGGCTTGGATTTCAAAAATTCATTCAAAAGGGGTCTTAAAATTTTGTATATTATCTAGAAAACATGCAAAAAAAATTTTGAAGTTCCATTAAGTAAATCTTATAGCCACTAAAAAAATGATTGGAAATTTTATTTTATTGATAAATATTCTGCCCGTTCATTTAATGAAAGATGTTTCTGACATGATTGGCCACATACAACCTTATTAATATGTCAGATAATACTTCAAGTTAATTGACACCAAAAAAGTTGTATCAAACATATATATATATATATATATATATATATATATATATATATATATATTCTTCAAACTGTTGACATAAAAAATATATTGGTATGTATAGAAAGGAAATAATTCTGTGACTGACAACATAGAGGGTGGAAAGAAGTAAATGTGACATTTATGTTACTAAAATGTTTTTTTTATTTCAATAGTTGAATGAGGGTATTTTTGTAATGAGAAAAATAAAACAAACATTAAAAGAAGCGGCATTGCTTGATAAATATTTATTTATTATGTACATGCCAGTTAATGTACTCTCAATCTTCTCCCCTAATATATTAACAGTTGATGCCATGTTAGTTGAAAATGTTTTTTATATATATAATTTGGAAATTTACAATTGTTCTATTAGAACATGCGGTAAAAATAAAAGAAATAAACAATCGAGTTGCTAGAAGTTTAATTGTATACCAAACAAAATAAATGTTACATTCCTATTTGAATTACTACTCAGTGACCTATAAAGATCATATGGTAGAATAATAAATGTCCATCGGCACTTTAAAAAAGTCCCATTTGAATGAGTATATTACTTAACTATATTCAAATATAGCTAGCTAATGTTAACAACAACAGGTTGCTGGAATGTATAGTTGTTTCTATAATTTAAAGATTTATTGTTTGTCTTAAATGTAGAAAAACATATTGTATCGATAAGGGGATACAACTATATATAAAGCGAAACATATTTTAATAGGATAAAAAAAAATGCCATTAATGCAACCGGCGTAAACGAAGTATAACGATGTGTTTTCTCCGCATTCACAAATAATACGTGGTCTTGCAAGGAATTTCAACATATAATTTAACTTGAAATACTATTGTCATCAATGAAACAACTATAGCCGGCTAGAAATAGGTTATGAAAGTTCTATCTACTTACCACATGGTTTACGAAATATAGCAGAAGTAAACATAAGCACCTTCCCCATTTGACTTCTTTGTACATATCACTGCCAACTAAACAAAAACAAAACTACTGAGATTCAACACTGCTGATTTGCAAGTTCAATAAATTAAGAAAGAGACTGAAAACAACAACATTTAAACAGAAAACAATTCTTAATAAGAAAGATAGCCAAATACAGACAAAATAAGTGATAATATAAATACCACACAACGTTTCTGGGATCCTTGTTCCTTTCTTCAGTTGCTAAGAAGATCCTAGAGCGACACACCAGCACCCGTCAGTAGACAAAGCTTTTGAGTGTCGCTCTAGGCTCTTCTTAGCAACTGAAGAAAGGAACAAGGATCCCAGAAACGTTGTGTGGTATTTATATTATCACGTATTTTGTCTTTCTTTCTTATTATTAATTTTCAATCGGGCGTATTTTTTTTTTCATTTCAGTAAGAAATTCTTAATCGGTAAAATGACAGGAAAATGCTTCTAAATATAACCAAATCTAATATAGAATTACAAATTACCATAAAATTACTAACCTTCAACTCTATTGCACATAAAACAAGCATTCTACAATTATAAAAATCTGACTACTTTTAAAAATAAATGTTAAAAGCACGACGGGCCTGCTTTTCAGAAATATTTGTTGTCAAATTTGAAACATATTTAACAAACAAAACCGTTTCGTCCATGATTTTGACTTCATCAGGTGTACAGTTACAATTAAATCATTATTTCGAATAAATTTAGAAAACATAGATTTACATACATGGTAATATTTATTACAGTTATGTATAAATATAAAGTATTATAGAGTGTTACTTACAATTTATCATATGAAAATTTAGATTAACGAATTTGCCCACTCGTTGCAACCGTAATGACGGTTACCGACACAATAATAATACTAAGTACGTAATACCACTAAAAAAAACGAACTTCGCACAGATAAACGCTGAATAGAGAAGCAAAAACTGTTCAGTTGAAGTTTAAAAGTTCCCGGACGTACCGACGCGGATTGGCGGTTTTTTCTAATGGCGAAGCGCTTAAACAGAGAAGTAAGATCAAAGATCTTTGATTTTAGTTAACAAACTTTATTTAAAATAAAATTTATGATTCTTTATCAAATAAATGCAAAAAAAATTAAATAAACGACGGTTCGTCCTGTTTAGAACCTCTTCACATTTAATAAATCATGCGAAGCAATTTAGAGGCAATTTCGGTTGCAACTGTAAGAAAGTCGTTTTCTCAGTCTCGTTACATAACATCATCTACGCTAACCACAAAAAGAAACTTTTTTCTTACTTTCGCTCTTGCAAACTTTTTGATTACATATTTTATATTTACTTAATCAGCAATTTTATTTGGAAAAAATTAAGAAAACATGTTAATATTTATTACAATTATGTATAAATAAAATTTATAGAGTGTTACTTACCATTTATCATAAGAAAATTCCCACGCGTTGCAGCCGAAATGACGGTTACCGACACAATAATAATACTAAGTACGTAATAACACTAAAAAAAACCGACCTTCGCACAGATAACGCAAAATAGAGAAGCAAAAACTGTTCAATTGAAATTGAAAAGTGCCCCGACGAACCGACGCGGATGGCGGTTTTTTCTAATGGCGTACGGCTTGAGACTGAAAATTGAACAAAGAACTAAGATCAAAGATCTTTGATTTTACTTGACATAAACTTTATTTAAAATAAAATTTATGATTCTTTATCAAATAAATGCACCAAAAAAAATTAAATAAACGACGGTTCGTCCTGTTTAGAACCTCTTCACATTTAAATAAATTTGTATATAAATCATGCGAAACAATTTAGAGGCAGTTTCGGTTGCAACTGTAAGAAGGTCGTTTTCTCAGTCTCGTTACATAACATCAACTACGTTAACCACAAAAAAACTTTTTTTCTTACTTTCACCCATTTTTATTACATCTTTTTTATTTACTTAATCAGAAATTTTGTGATGAATTGTAAAAAAAAATTGGCGTGTTCAGAAAGGAAATAATACTGTGGCTACCTATATATATATAAATTTTATACAACTTTTAGTGCCAATTAAATTTAAGAATCATTTGACATTAATAAAGTAGTGTGTTTATATGTAGATAATCAAGTCAAAAGCAATTTTATTAAATGAATGGACTGAATTGATTATTACTATTAATAATATAAAATTTTCAAGCAATTTCTTTTTAATAAATTATTAAATTAACAAAGTTTTGGCCCTTATATTTTGACTACTGAAGTGGATTGAAAAACTGACGTAAATTCAACATCTATTTATGCAATTTATAAGGAATTTTCAAATTATCTCAATTAAATTTTATTGATGAAAAAAATGGGTATGAACTCAGAATTGTTTTTGACTTCATGTAATTATTACTTTTTTGGTCACAATTAATTTTGGCATTGATTTACCCAATTTCTGCATCCTCAATTTTAGTTTAGTATTATGTAGTCAACTGAGATATAGCCATATTATTTTCATTCAATCGATTTAAATGTAGTTTATACAAACAAATCCTGACGATTTGGTGTTGTAGTCGAACGTGAATAGTCCTTCATTAATTTGACCTCAGAGACACTTCTTTCGCCACTTGCTACGGTTATTGGTATTACTTAAAGCACTAGAGTGGTTTGGGTCAAAATTAAACTTTTTAAATTGGTCTCAGTAAATTTCTTGTTTTCCCCCAAAAGCACACAGATGCTGCTGAAATTTTCTCTGCTGCATTTATGACAACAGAATCAGCAGCAGTTTAAAATACATTCTAAATTTTTTACAGTGTTTTAGTGGCACTTGTTCGACTCTAGCATCTACTGCTTTTAGTACTTGGTCGGCTGTAACATATATAAAACCTATTTTCTTTCGGATCTTTCGTGTGATCATCTCGTGCTTCTTCTTATAACGCCTCTTACTTCCATCTTATCGCATGAATAAACAATTTCAAGTAAGATATCACATAGACTTGTATAATAGTTTTATTGTACTATATTATTTTAGAGTGAGGTACTTAGACATCAGTTAAAACTTTATTTATGTTTAAAGAAGTAGTCATTGAGCTACATATAGCATATTATTTACTATATTACAAAATTTACTAAATGTCTGTATACAGATTGTAAAGTATATTGAGAATAAACAACAACCCCCGCAAGTTTCGTGCTATTGTTGATCGAAAAGTAACCTCGGTAGCAAGTTCTTTCGCGTCAATAATATATAGTTTCATCGGAGGACGAATCCGATCGGAGATTCTTAAAAAAAAATATATTTTACATCAACTTGGATTAAAGGAATTTTGTATTTTATACCTAAATAGCCAATGTTGTTTAATTACAATTTCAATAAACCCGAGGTCTCGTCTCTTATAAATTTCTTGGTTTTCTTAAATGCTTAGCAAGGCGTCGTATACATATTTTAAAATGGAATCTCAAAAGCTCAGTGTATTGTGTAACGAAACAGCTGTTTTATTAATTAGAGGTAAAAAGCGAGTCTATGCAAGTTCAAACAAGTTCAAGAAGCCTCCTTCAATTATTTTCTATCAGACGTAAATGTTTTCATTTTAATAGTGTAAATATTTTTAGCTTTAATACGTAATAAACCATGTAAATACTGTTATTTTTAGCGAACGAAATAAATCTATATGTAAATTATTAATTGGGTATTTGACTCATCAATATTTGTTTCTTGCAGTCAAAATGGCGCCCGAGCATTTTGGCGCGTCGCACGAAATATCCGCGTTGCCAGTTCGACTGGAGCTGCGGCGCTGGGAGACGAACAACAAGAGTCCGTGCGGGCGCAATGTGTGGGCGATGCGCATCAATTGTAAGTAACACGCTGTAAATTATACTTGTACATAACTGTATTAATAATTACCGTGTGTATGTAAAGACTCTTATAACTGAATTTAACTGTAACTCCTGAAGTGGTTCCAATCATGGATTAAACGTTGTGTTTGTTACATATTATGGTTTAAATTTGATTATAAATTTTTCTAATAGGCTGGTGATTTTTTTTTCTGAAAAAACACGTTCTACGGTTCACACGATACCGCTGAAAGGGGGAAAAAATATTGTAATTAATTCAGGGAATAATAAATTTATCTGGGAATATTTCATTATTCTTGTTCAATTCTTATTCGTCTTTTGGACATAAATTCGTTTTTGGTTCATATTTTACTTATTTTACATGCAGGTTTGTAAATGGTTTTCGTAAGTTTGAATCAGTGAAGGTTTCCGTTTGCCCCATTCCATCGCTGATGTCTTATCTGCAACCGCATTTGCTTAGTTTTAGTTTAATAAAATATATTATTTACAGCAGTGATTATAATGTACAGTAAGAGCGGGGTGGGGGTGGTGGATAAACAGAGAAATAAAAGTAGAATTAGTTCCATTTAATAAGTAAACATCTTTACCGAACAGTTTTTTCTATATTTTATCCTGATATCTTGATTTATACGATTTATGTCTTATAAAAGCCATACTAAAAGCGGAAAGTAATACACATAGTATGTAGAAAATTTCTACCAATGAGATTGCGGAGAGAATCTTGAATGCAGTACAGAATTATCTACCGAAACACAGCTAGGAGTAAAAAAAAGGGTCCATTTGACTGCGAAGCAACTGTCGACTAACCATTAACAGAGGAGAATAAATTGAAAATAAAACTGGTTCAATTATGTTCTGGACACTAAAAACTTAATTAAAAGAAATAAATCGGCCATTAAAGTCAGAATAATTTGAATTTAATAAGGAAATGCATCTCATGAAAATACAAAAGGAGTACAACGTTTTGACTTTGCGATCTATATTAATAATAATAATAAAAGGAGACCTAAATTGAATGTAATATGTAGAAGGTATAGGCTAATATCGAACAAATGGCGACGGAAACGATTAAAATGTCATCCATACTTAACCACTTTCCGGCCATTTACAAGTCGATGTGGCACTTGGGCTCGTTTGACACTTGCCCGACAATCGGCTAAACGACATTTTAGCCGGCCACAGCTCCTTGCTAGCTCTCGTCACATACAGCCGGTTGTATTGCCTTCAGTCATTCTACGAATATGGAACGTGAAAAGTTATTCCATTGCATAGTCTGGTATAAAGAGCCTTCGAGGGTTATTCTCTCGCAGTCAGAACCTTGTAGGAGAGATGCGAAGGGGCTACCTTTGGGGATGCCTTTTCCTCTCCGTTTTTGAACTAAGGTTCCCACAAGCCGAGGCACCTCGGCCTGTTCTGAGAAGTGTATGTTCCGGGGTCACAGACCTTGGGCATACGGTAAGAGTTGTTCGCTATTCCCATTGGAATAGTCGGCCAGCTGCCTCCTAAACTGGTCGAGGCACGGAGAAGGGAATGCTGCGTCCCCACAGCAAACTCGTCTCCCGCTATCGGAAGGGCGTGGGACAAGTACCCAATTCCCGACCTACCTGATGCAGGTTTTTCTAGGGTTTTCCCTGAATTTCTTTAGGTGAATGCCGGGTAGGATCCTTAAAATATAGCCCAGGGGCCCTAGTTAACCCTTGGCTACCTTCTTCTACCCTTCCGCATGCCCCCTTTCAAATCCCTTCCCATGCTATTAAAGGGGAGTTGCCCAACGTGGATTACCCTCATGTAGCCTGTTGCCATAAAAAAAACTCTGTTCTTAAAAACGAAAACATTTAATTATGCGATGTGTTAGTCCAAACGTTATGAAAATAGACATGTTTGGGGCATTCTATGTTCACTTTTAGGAGTTGAGAAAATTTGAAGATACGTTTTTTAATTAACAACACATCATTCAGAGAATGCATTCCCCCTATACAAATGTTGCAAATCACAATTGCAAAAAAAAACGTAAGTTATATTTATCTGATATTTATTTATTATAGTAACTTATATTTGCAAAACGTCAGACATAAAAGAACATATACAATAAAAATTCAACCACCACTATTCATTCAATTCATCCCTTCGGACTTTTCAGATGGATTCTAAAATATCAAGATCCGACTGTTTAGTGGACACTCGATGTCAATTCCAAACAGAGTTTTAATTATCGCGTCTCGAGAGCTCTAAAGTTTGTCCAATCGGTAAAAAAATGGAGGATTTTTTACAAAATTATAAACTTACATCCTTAATTGATATTGTAAATGCTTGTAAAGTTGTACATAATTTTGTTTTTGAAAGGGACGAATACTTTGTCTAGAACTGGGTTTAGAAGTTCGAGAAAAGGATGAGTATGTGGATAAATTTCAGAAAGTAACGTTAGAATCGCTCCTGCAGTCGACAGTCGTCAAGGTTCGCTTCCTCCTGCTGCTGTCGTCCAGCCTAGGGGGTGATTAAGTCATCCAGCGTTTCACACGTACCCGGCCCGATTCGTCTAGTCTACATTCCTCCTCGTTCATCATATGCGTTCTTTAAGTAAAATATTTTTCTACTTATATTTTTTACATTATCATCATCACGTAGGATGTGCAACTACTAATAAATTTAATTCATGATCGTCTCGTTTTGGGGTGACAAAAGTAGAGAAATACATAAATACACATTACATAATAGAAATTCTTAGGAAGAAGTTTGCAGAGAATTCATAAATGGATATGAAAATATGGAAGATAAAGAAAAACCGGAATATGGAGAGTACAATACAATACCTTTATTGATTTTGTTAAAACTAATTTTAACAGCTTGCAAATTCTGGTAGTTTCAAAAAATATATATTTATTATGCACACATTTTGCCAGTTTTGTTTTCACATATATTAAATGGCAGACAAATGCCATTTTACTGTGTCTGTGTGAGTTAAAAAGTAATCATCATCGCGTTTCTTACATTATTTTCTGAAATTCCTCCACATACTCATTCACTTCTCATTATACTTCTAAGCCCAGCTATAGACAAAGTATCCGTCAATTTGTAGCCGTCCCTTTAAAGAACAAAATTATGTAAAATCCATCTGAAAAGTCAGAAAGTATGATGGGATGAAATGAACAGATGACGTTGAGTTTTTATTGTATGTTTTCTTTTATGTCTGACATATTGCAAATATATTTTATTATAATATATAAATATAACTTGTGTTTTTTTTTGCAATTGTGATTTGCAACATTTGTGTAGGGTGTGTCATACATTCCCTGAATGATGTGTTGTGGCTTTGAATGGATTTTTCTATCTGTGGAAGAAGATCGTCAACATTTTCCATACCCATACAAAAATTATTAAAAAACTTGTGTTCAAATTTTCTCAATTCCTCAAAGTGAACATAGAATACCCCCAACATGTCTCTTTTCATAATCATTGGACAAACCCATTGCATCATTAATTTTTGCATTTTTAAAAACATCTATACCAGACTATGCAAGGGAATAACGTATCACAATCCATACTCATAGAATGAATTAAGGCAACTCATGCCGACAACCGGCTGTACTAGCTTGGAGCAGTTTAAACTGTTGTCGGGTAAGTGTGAAACTAGCCTTACCTGAACATGTACAACCTGATTGGATTTATATATGTTTTAGGTTATTCTGAAAATAATAGAGGGGTAAAGGATAAATAGGAATTAAAATGATTACTTTTTAAAATAGTATTATTAAAAAGTTTTATTCAGAATAAATGTATATACACAGAGTAAGAAATGGTATATATATTGAAAATATTTGTCATTTTATCAATTCAATTCATACAATACATATAAGAATAACACAAATTTTTCCAATTATATTTAAATTATAAATGGATCATTCGCTTCTGTTCAGTCTTACTTATAAAAAAGGGAATGATCTATTGTTAGTTTGAATAACAATTTCAGAGAGAATGACACTGTTGTACTAACTCAAAAAATAAAGAATGTGTTTATGAACAAATTAGGTTTAATTTATACAGAATTCACAATGAACATTTGATCAGCATGCCGACATTTTCAATTAAAAATGTATCCAACACATTTTTCACAGTTCTATTAGTACATCACCAGACAGTACTTCAATACTGTAAACAGAAAAAAATGCATTCAAATATTAGAAGAGAAAACTACATAATATATATATATATATATATATATATATATATATCATGGCGACACCGTACTTCACTTTCAGGTAAGCCACAACCTATCTCTCTATCCTTTCCATACCAATATATATATATATATATTTACATATAAAACCAATCTGTACATTTTTGATAACAACATTGTATTCAATTATGATTAATTACAGAGAATCGCAAGTCAATATGATGAGCAAAAAATTTGATCTCAATGAAATTTCAATAATTTCCTGTTCCCCCAAGATTTATCTTGATCGATCGTGTTAATTATATAAATGGAATACTTCTTAGTTTATAAAATTCTTATATAAACTAAAATACTTTTTATAATTATTTTATGTGCAATTAATAAAAATTTTAAGACTTTGAAACCATTAGCATTCATCACTTACAATAATATTACAACAATTTTTTTTTTACAAAAGATAAGTTTACATTGCATATCATTGCCCTTAATTTCTTATTTACAGAAAATGTGAACACAGTTACCACTCAAAGGGTTAGGAAAGAAAAAAAGTAATGAGCAATTTAATTGTAAGATGGCTTTTCAGTCTAACCACCCATTTTTGGGCCCCCCAAATAAATCTATTTTTCTAACCACAATACTGCTTCCATAAAAGTTAAATTATTTGCAAGGCTTTCAATAGTAATTAAAAATAATTTTTACTCCATTTTGAATCTATTAAATAATACATTACATTTATATTATATTCATAATTGCTAATAACAGATAAACAAAAAGATAATGTATAATATTTCTGTGAACACATAAACAATTATTTGTCATTATTAATGTATTATTTGGTCAATTGAAAGAGACTTGTTTGAGTAACAGAATATAATACATAATTGTGTAAAAATACTTTTAATTCAATAATACAGCAGCCATAATTTTTATCATATGAATGACTAATTTTTTATTAGTTTCATTAGCAACCGATATTCTAAAAGAGTTCAAATAGATGTATAAAAATATTCATCATGAAATAGCAGCTTCATAAAATATTGCCACAGTACTAGTTAATAAACTACAATAACTTCATATATTTGTTTTGGAAAGCAATACTTTTTAAATAAATGAATATAATTGGTATTTTATTTCATTTATACAGAAATAAAATATAATTTAGATCCATACGTTTTAAGTTAGTGAGTGAAATAAACATTTTAATCTGCTTTGGTTAATTGTGTGTGATTCAATTTGAATAAATTTGTACGATAAGATAAAATAGCCAAATACAGACAAAAGAAGTGATGATGTTTCTGGAAACTTTGTTTCTTTCTTCAGATGCTAAACAGACACAAGAGCCAAGAGTGCTACAGCTGCACACTGCAGTTGACAAATGAAATTAAGAAAAAGTCTTTTGAGTTTGTCAACTGTAGTGTGGTTGTGTTGCTCTTGACTCTTTTTTTTAGCACCTGAAGAAAGGGACGTTTCCAGAAACGTTGTTTTATATGTCTTTTTCAATTTTAATTATTCAATTACTATTATTTTTCAAAATAGACATATTATATTTTAATTTCAATAAATTTGTATTCCCCACAATAGAATTATTGGGCAGCCCTTCAATTGAACACTATAATAATTAAATATATGTGAATCTGTGCACATTAAATAAGATAACTGTGATTATTAACACTCAATAATGAAAATAAATTTTACTTTAGTATTCTTTCATATGCTCAATTAGGAAAAATTTGTTAAACATGCTTTCAGTAATGTAAAAGTTTAAAAATACAAGACTTCTACATAAGCACTCTGATTGTATTATAATCATGTAACATATCAATAATATCTATGCAGCTATACAAAACCAAAAATGGATCTACTGTCATTTTTAAAAATAAGCAACTAACATGAAAATTAAATAAATTGTCTTTAAGACAATGCATAAGCTCAAAATTTCATAATACATTTCAAAATAACAATTTAAAATAGGAGCTTTTTCTTGTTCACATTCGTAAATGAAGTTAGCACCACAAACAAAATATATGACTTCTAGAATACTAATTATATTAAACATTTGTGCACAGCAAGCAAATGTCACAATGGTAGTATGTTCAAGCACATACTGAAATATACCATAGAAGATTAATAACTTCTAAACAAGATACTGGAAACATTTTAAAGCAAAAAATAATAAACTACATTATTTTGAGCTATGTAAATAGTAATACTCTTTAAAAACCTTGAAATAAGTTACACACAAATCAAATGGAATATTTTCACTGATAAATGCAACTACATATACAATTAAATACTTCCCACTGAACAAATACAAAAAAAAATGTTTCTATAAATTTCATTATTAAATTTATTTATCAACAAAATTTCACCATGTTCGTACAAACACTTAGTAAAATTTCCACTAAACTAATATCAAAATTTCAGTCAGGAGACTTGAAACTACATGTTCCAAATCACACAACCACTTAACAACACTAAATATTTAATATATAAATGCAAACTCAGGTTAGAGATGTGTAATATCAAACTTAATTGAAAATTACAAAAACTTAAAAATATATTGGAAGTTACATTTATTTTTAAAGGGATAAAGTATCATGTGTACAATTTACAAAAAATGTAATGTACATCTGACACTCCACCAATCATCATGTTTTCAAAGAACCACACATCTTAGATGTTACTTAATATCATTAATTTTATGAAATTTTTACGTAATAAATATATGTAAATTATGTATCAAAGAATAATATACGTGCATACATATGGATTGTTAAATCTTCCGAGTCAAAAATAACATATAAATTCAATATGTTTCTCATGACTTGGAATATCCACCCTTACATGGGGAGGAAGGAGCTTCACACTAAAACTGTGATGTTTTAATGCACAAAGTGTCTTTATCAATGTGCTATTTCTTACATTCACCATTCACACTATAATGAAAGTTCACAGAAACTGAGCTAACTCCTGGAACTTGAACACTAATTAAGTTGCTGTAAATGATCTCAAATTTAACTTGGACCAATTCTGGAATGCATTATTCTTAATGGGATATTGGAGGAAGTATATTAATATTTTAGTATACATTTCTTGATTAAATAAAATAAATAATGACACTAATGATTTTTTTTAAAATATATGAATAAAATTTCTGTTTTCTTGGGGAAGAAAGGGGGAAGCAGATGGTAGATTTACCCACTGTCAAACATAAAAAAAAACCTGCGCTACATGAAATATTACTTAAATACAACTAACTGTTTATTTGGTCCCAAAACAAATTATTAGATTTGTAATGACAATTTTCTGTTTTTAAAACTATATGCAAGCTATAGGAGTTTAATTGACAACATTTAGTGACATGGGTCTTCAAAGTACCACTTATTTATTATATTATCATCTATTGATGGAATGGTTGACTGGTATATTCAGTTGGAATGATAATTCGACTATAAAATTGTAATATTGCAATTCAGTAAATATCTGAAATGTGATGTGGGCATTATATTAACAATTTTTTTACATTCATGTAATTCATAGAACTCATTGTAATATAAATGTCTTTAATGGATATGATATTAAATGAATATCATACACATAACACTCTTATAATTGTGCATCTTTGTCAGATACATCCAAATGTGTTCAAACAACATGTAGCAAAATGGTTTTGTTTTGGTTTAGGGAAATTATTATTGAAAACAACATTTTGTTAACTAAGAAATTTTTTTTACTTCCCTATTGTGACATAAAACTATGGTGCAGCTTTGATAATGTATATCAAGTAACATCTTAATGCATGTTTCATAGGTTTAAGCACCACAGTGTAGTTTATTGCATCCCAGCTTAAATTAATTGGCTACAATTAATATGGCATCGTGTATATGCAAATGTCAAATTTTCGAAACATTATACTTAAAAACAAATATTGATTTTAGGAAATGGAGTATTTCCAGCTATTTTTACTGACTTCAATTGTTAACAGATAAGCACCTAAAAAAAATACTGTCAATTAATATTTGTTTCACAAAAAATAAAACATTAAATCACAATTTTTTAAAAAAAGACTAATACAGTATATAAATAACATGTTACCATCGTAATAATATGGACATTTACAATAAAACATTTACACGTGTAAGTACAAAAGTGACTCACTAGAACTTTAATATATTTGACTAACAACCGATGATTCATTAAATTGCATTGTTATATTATTATGACACACTTTCTAACAATTTCATTACTATTATTTCTTTATGGCACATAATGGACGGGGTTGTTATGAAATAGGACACTAATTGTGATTCTCTTTGTGTGTAAGTGTTGGCATTTTTAATATTTCATTTCAGATAGCATACAAAAAATAATTTTAAGAAAATGAAAGTTTCTTGCCAGTAAAGTGTATCATAGTAAGTCGAGGACAGGAAAACTAATAAATGAAAATAAATCTAGAGATTCATTAAGTACCATAGATATCAGTAAATAGAAAATAATAGCAACAAAAATAATTCTATATTATTTAAATAAAAACAGTTAACATAAACATAAAGGTATATCAAGACTAGTATAGATTTGGTAAAAATCAGGGTTACGTTATGTAATTCATAATGAGCTGCAGTACCATCTGAAATTATATTATTTGCATTAAAAAAATATTAGACGAAGAGCCGTCGAACGCCACACTCACAGCAGAACTTGGCCAGATTTAAAGGATATTTTGATCCACATTCGTGGCAAAATTTTGAAAGTTTGGCCAAGGATGTATTCTGTTGTGTGGATTCCATATTGTCTTCAGTTTTTTCTCTCTGGAAAATATTAAAATAAATATCTTTTGTAATGTTAAATCTCATTTGTACAATTATATTTTTAAGTCACTTTTTGCATATGAGATATTTCATGTTAGTTATCTTTGAGCGTGCACATGCCATAGGAATAGATTAAGGGTATTCAAATAAACACTAACACATACCGGACCAACTCCAATCGGTGGCAGAGAGGATTCTGATCCGCTGGAACATATGGTGGGGTAACGTTCCATATCATTCCCCTCTCGATCTACCATAGTCTGATGAGGTGAACGTCTGCTGAGGCTTCAAAGAGAATTTCATATCTTAAAATTGAAATAATAGAACTCAAAAAGGCTCTAATAAATTTGTTCCGGGAATATAATATTTACTGTGTCACATAAATACTTGATGGTTGTATAATTTTACTTCAAAGTTGCATAAATAAGTAAATGCAGTACAAGTTATAGCTATACCAAGCAAGAATACAAATACATTACATTATTCAACTTGTATAACCTGGAATCCTGCTATCCAAGTCTACAAAAGCATAATTAACAATCTCAAAATGTCAAAATTAATGAGATTGTTTTATACTCGCACAAGGAAAAATGCTTTTTGCTCCACAGTTACATTTATTTCCAAAATTTTTATCAGTTTTGCTTAATGTACACAATTTTTATTTTGTTTCTCCAATATAACTAAAAATAAACTTAACATTGGATATTTATTTATTTTTAAACTTATCATTCCAACTTTCAATGTGAAGAAGTATGTAAAATAAAAAATTAGCCTGGCTATATATATAAAAACATTAAATTATTTAACATATGTAAATAAATAAATTATTTTTTAAAAAATATTGAATTCAGATGCTGCTGTATTTACATAGTTCAGGTATATTTTTGTTTAATTTTGTACAAACGTTCAAGGTTTCTAACATTTTATATCAAGTTTAAAGTAAAATAACAATTTTCTTCAGATATTTTTCATATTATTTTAATTGCTCATTAATGGTTTAAATACAACATTTAAAGATTCAGAACTATTCTGGACATTTTGGAACAGTAAAATTAATTTTCACTCACCTGCTGTAGGCTGAGTCAGCACTGTTCTTACTTGCTGTTGAATATCTGTTGTTAGCAATGGGTGTGAAAAGTTCTTCTAGTACTTTGTTGTTATTGTTATTCATCACATTTTCCTTTATAACTTCTTCAGAGCTGTTCCCATTGGTTGATTTGGGGTCAGTGTCTTTCATGTTGGAAATTATGAAAGGTTTTTCTGTTTGGTTAGGAGAATCAAGTTCTTCTGAGATGCTAAGGAAACCATTGCCAACAGGATCTACTTGCTGCTTCGGTTCATTATCATAGTTGACTAGAGATACAGACTGCTGCAGGGAAAGAGAAGCACTCTCCATTTTAGCACGGATCTTGGACATTCGGCGGCTTTTCTCTTTGCTTGTATCCATAAAATTTTCAGAGAACGGAATTCCAAGACTACACAGGCTCAGAGTGGAGCCTCGAGTGCTTTCAGAAGTTTCATCAGAAAGATTACAGAAGGGAGGGAGAAAATTCCCGCTTTCTGCCGCCAGGAATATTTCATCCAACTCATGCAAGGAACCAGACCATTTTGATGTTGCAGGGGGTGACGGTGGAGGTGGAGAATATTTAGCAAAAGCTGAAGGGAGTGGAGTGGAAGTGGAAGGACTTGGAGCAGAATGAACTGTTGGCCTAGAATGAGGCATTGCACCAAACAAAAGTTCTTGCATTTGTTGTTCTGCTGACTGGTATGGACTGTAGATCTCCTCACAGCTGTGAAGAAGAATAAACTAAACAAAACATTGCACCAAATATTTGAATATAAGCATTGATTCTGTGTTGAATTATGAGTCTTCTGGTTTGTTTGTTTTATTAAAGGAGATTATAAAGCACTGACATTAGTTCTAGTTATTTTTAATACTCTTAACCTTACCATATATTTGGGGAGATAACAATCAGGAATAAAATATATTTTACACAATTATAAACAAATTAAAATTATTTTGTTCATTCATTGCACATTATCCTAATAAGAATAATAGCGCAGGAAAAAACTGTGTACAACCATAAATTTCAAATTACTTACTTCATTCTAAAAGCGAAGATAATATAGAAAAAAAATTACACAAGATATGTGTAAAATACGGACCAATAGCATATGTATGAGAGTGTTCTGGTATGCAGAATTATATTTAGTATCTATTAATGTAATTTTTATACAAATTGTATGTGTTCATATATCCTCACTTTCACTTGTTTATTTGCCACATTACACCTTTAAATTCAAGTTAGTCAGACTAAATAGTATGCTTAATCTTTTTAGTCAATATTAAAAATCTGGGTTTATGATGTGTGAGCTTTTGAAATTGAGCAATATCAGATTTTTAGTAAGTCAGACTTATTTTCCAAATTTTAATTATCTTCAAATTCAAAGCATTAACTTAAACTACTCATTATAAATGTAGATTCAGTAAATAATATCTCAACATTAGTTAAATTTGATATGGAAGTCTTTGGGTGTAATTTCTGGAGGCATGTTATATAATTGTGATGAGAGAAATTGTCTAGAAAGTGATTGTAAAATGCTAACAAGAATGAAATTTATACTCATCCAATTCTATAACATAATTATAGTATATTGTAAAAATCTGATAAAATATATTAAAGAGTAAAGAATAGTTTAAGAATAAAGTTAATGAAATCTATAAGTGACTAAAGAACGATTTACCTTGGAAATACAAAGTCGAATTGATGCATCAAACAATTCAGAGGTTTCTTATACATGTTTTGAGCCTCAAATAAATTGTATGCCTTAGGTCAAATAAGATGATTTTAATAAACAACCATGCAGATTAATAATAAACTAAATTGAGGAATGATTTTAAAAATAATAACTGAGTTGATTAGAAACAAGTAATTCTCTACACATTTGAAACAATACTAGTGAATGCAATAGTGTGAAATTGTGATGATGACAGTTCTGTGATTTTGATCTAAAAAAGCAAGGTGACTAAGAAGTAGTCTGTGTGACAATTCGTGAGGTGCAAAAAGTGCATAACTTCAATCAGCAGGTACTTACTATGGACCATTTAAGATCAACATGAAATTAGGTACACTTTGAGTAAAATTTCCTCTAATGACTCTTGGTAATATGTTCCTAAAATAAAATAATTAATTAAAAATAGTTCACATAGCAAATTGTGAATGGGAACATGTTGAGCATTCTGATATTGGGTATATAAAAAATCAATTAATTCAATAATAATTTTAAAAAATCATTCAAGACCAATTTTAAAAAAATGCTAGTAAAATATCATCACCATTGTTTTATTTCACTTGGTGTTTTAACCACTTATAACACACATTTTGAAGTACAATTTTTAAAAAAAAATATATAAACTCATCTGTATTAGATGAAAATTAACAAATAGGTAAACAAGTAGCCAATAAACTGACAAATTTAAGTGATAAAGTAAATAGCACACAACATTTCTGTAATCCTTTGTTAGGTGATAAAAAATTGTAAGAGCTATAATAATAATAAACTCAAAATCAATCATTTAATTTTCACAGTTTATTGGCTGCTTAATTATCTATTCATAATTTTTTATGTAGTTACATATACATATACATATACATATAATTTGAACGCAGGACATCAAATAATTCTAGCTTAACATTCACAGATCCAGGGGTTTCTTTACTTCGCAACAAATGTGAAAGAATTTATAAAGAAAAACAAATATGCTATATGTCTTTGAACAACATTACTCAATAAATAGTCTTTTTATTTTATTGCTATCCTATTTACAGCTTTATTGTTGAACTAGTAAAAGCATTCTACTTCAAATGAAAGCAGCGGCTACATGTTCTAAAATAAGACCACCACAACACTGGATGATTTTCTGACCTGGAAAATTTGACTAATGAAGTATCCAATGATGGCAGGTGGTGCACCTTCATAACTTTAGAATTAGTTTTACCCATTTGTTTGTTAAACAACGGTCTTGGAATCTTAGAAGGAACACATAAGAGATGAGTCTCTTCATTACCCCTTGTTTCATTGAGGGCTGTAAAACATTGTGCATTGAGTTCATTAAATTGACTAGAGGCTTTTAAAGGTGCAAGTACACCGATATCTGGAAGAAACGATTTGTTCAATTTGTTATCGACATAGGTAGATAACTGACTCACAGTTAATGCAGACATCTCGTCAGCTGTATTATTGTGAGGTGGAAATAAATTATTATCACTCATATCATTTACTGGATTAGAAACAATAGCAGGTAATTTAAACTCTTTGTTGATATAATCATTTTCATGATTAATGGCATTTAAACTTTCTCGTTGATGTAAATCTGTGGCTCTTAATGGATGTAAGATGGAAATTTCTGTTTCCCTTGTATTTTTAACTTTATTAAACTCTCTCGGTGATGCTCGTGAATTCATAACCGAAGATAAATATTCAGGATTTGAATCTGATTCAGAGTTGAGAATAGAATTTCTCTGAAAGTCACAAACATCGGTAGCCTTTTCATTTCCTGGCACTGGGAAGAGCTTCTTGGCTGCAGGATTTTCAGCTTTCACTAAACTGGGTTGCTTTTTTTTAATTTTCAATTTAATAACATTATTTGTTTTACTTTTGCTCTTTTTATTTTTGGTTGTCCTTTTTTTATTTGAAGCAGAATTACATTTTTCAATGGCAGAATATGGAGCAGTTTCACCCATTTCTACTACATCTTTTGAAATATCTGTTGTTCTAGTGACTGACTGAATAGTGGCGACTTCATTTACAGTTGTAGTGTGATAAACTTCTTCATTAAGAATGCTGCAACCACTGGCTAATGGACCAACTTGGATTAAAGCACTAATGTCTGTATTCATTTCAGCCTTTTGAGTAAATACTTTGGCAATTGAGGAATCATTTAAACTATTGCTGGTTTCCAAATTTAAACACATTTCTTCAGTTTCTTTCATTTTATATGAATCCATATATTGTTCTCTTTCTCCTCCAGGAAATTCCCTGGATATTTTCCAAGTTTTATGGTCAATAGCAGTTTCTGACATACAATTTCCATTTTCCAATGAATTATGCAGAGCTTTTGGCTCAATATCAGAAAAAACTGAAGCCATACACTTGCTATCATTACCTAAATAATTATTTTGTTTTATATTTTCACAAAAAGTAATATGTGATTTTGAATCCACCAGAGCCTTTGCTTGGGAATGAGCTAGCTGTAAGCAATCCATGCTGATACAATCAGTTTCACATTCTTCATTCCCCACATATATATACTCATAACTTGTACCAAAGTCATCACAGACAGAGCCATTTTTACTTTCAGAGAAACATGATTTTTTTTCCAAAATGGAGTCACAATCCTTGTTATACACAATTATGTTTGCTGTATCAGACAATTCATCACTGTCGATATGAATATCCCCATCCATGTAGGAATTATTCATAACTCCTTCAGTTAGTCCACATTTTTTGTTGATATAGATTTCACATGCACTTCCGTCACAGTTTTCAAATCCACACTCCTCAGTCGAGCTTGATTCATCCTCCCGTGTTATCATACCATTGGATCTATATCCCAACTGTTCTTCTAAAAAATAATGTTTTTCAGGACTACTATCCAAATATGTATCACACTTACATTTGTTTCTTTTAATTTTGAAATTAAATTCATAATTGTGATTATTATGGAGTCCAAAATTCCAAACGTTTCCAGCAACGTTGTTCAATTTCCAGTCACTCACCAAATGTTTATAAATCTTACATGACTTTTCACAAGGGCAGCTTTTCATCTTCTTACATTTCAGTTTGGGTTTCTTGCACTTGAATATAGATTCCATTTTATATTTTTCCTTTGGATGTCTCTTTGAAGACGGTACTGATTTGGACCTTTTAGAACTGCTTCCTACCTTTAAATCATCCTTTGTGTCAGATTGTAAAGGAAAAGCTTGGAACTTTATCTGTGTATCATTTTGGTTTTCACACTGCATATCTGTTTTTTGTTTCATAAAATCAACAAAACTTTCTGTGCATTGTTCTGATTTTGAACTACAATGGTGGTGTACTTCTTCTTCTTTTAATTCTCTGTAATTTTTGTCAGCATTCATCAATGAATTGTAATCTGTAGAAGAAATTATATCACATATTACTCCACTATTTTGGCAATGCTCTATTTCTTCCCGACAATTTTTGATTATTGAGCCATATTGAGTTTCATTGTCCCAAATCTCCTTTGCAGATAGTGAACCATCATCATAATTTGGATTATAATCAGGAGTTTCTTGTGAATCTATCGAGTTTCCAGTATCAAACACTGCATTTTCAGAAGATGAGTCCCTGCATATATTTGAATTAGTTCTCGTGTCACTTCCTATATTCTTAAACTCTATCTTTGGTATTTCAACAAAAAATTCTTCTTTTACGGGAGTAGAGGTGTCAGATATTTCTTCAGTTTTGAATGCATCAACATCATTGTCCAATAAAGTATATGACTTTGTAGCTTCCACACCCAAAACAATTTCTTGCTGAGGTTTCACTGAATACTTGTGCATTATTTCATTTCTACCAACATATTTGGTTGCCTCTAAACTGTCAGAAAATTCAGGATTTTTATTAGACTTGGAAACTTCCATAATTTTGTTTTCAGAAGGTTCTTTCCTATCACACAAAGCATCTGAACTAAATGCATATGATGATAAAGTATGATTTTCTTCAATATCAAATTTGTCACTGTAACTATGTCCTTGAGCATTTTCAAGATGGAAATGAAGTTCAGTACTGTTGTCATCTTTACAAATATTTGAGGTTTCTATGCTATCAATAATAAGTTTATCAACTTCATAAGTCCTGTTAATCTGATTTGAACAGTCACAATCAGATTCTTCATCTGAATTATTACACAATTGTGCATCTGGTATATCAGCCATTTGTTTCCAGTTTACAAGCTGTGAGGGAGGTTTACACAAACTGATTTGTGAAACTTTAATTTCTGGCATTTCTGCGTTCACAGACACATCATTTAACTGTATAACTTTCTTGGACAAATTGAATTTAGTTGGAATCAAACTAACAGGTGAGCCATCTAAATCTGATTTAGTAATACCAGAAGGGTCTGCAGAAATATTGTTATGTGAGACACAGTTAGTTACAGAAATTGAGTCACGCAAACTCTCACTTAAAGAAAAAGTAGAGTTCATAGCATCTCCCTCACTGTTAATTGTAGTATTGGAAAATTTTCTGGTTATTGGAGATGGTGGTTTCAGACATGCAGCATTCCTGAAGAGACAAAATTTGAGTCAGGAAGAAGGATAAGGAGAACAGATTCAATATTTATTATACTAGGTTTCAGTACAACAGAGGTTCAATCATATTGGATTATAAAAAAGATCACATAATTATGATATAACTCTAACCTTTTTTCCTGGATGTCATCATTCTTGCTCTTGGATGAATGAGGTGTTGAGACCGGCGTGTTAACTTTCTGTCTTGCGGAATTAGTATTTGGTGACACCAAATCCTTCAACTTGGTATCTTTACCCTTTCTAACTTGAGGGATTGCTTCAGATTTTGCAGTGCTTGCAGTCTTAGTTGTCCTGCAAAAATATTTTCAAAATTGGTTAAACATGTTTTTAGAAATATCACAAACTGGGAGAGAAGTGAGAGAGCCAACATAAAACTACATTACTTAGTAATTGCTGCCTGCCAAAGAAACATACAAGTTAAATGTATTAAGTTTACAAACATTACTCTGTATGATACATGGACTTGTAGATACAGTGTTTAAGAATCTAAGATTATTCATTCAAAAATAATTTACGTACTGGGATGAGACACGTTTCACAGGTGAGATAGATCTTTGTCGCATGCTGGATCGTGGTCCTGACATGGAAGCGTTGCGTTGCAGAGTTGGCTTCGAAGTTTGCCGTACAATTTCTAAAAGCAATATTAAAAATTTATCCACGGACAATTGGTGTTCATTTAATAACAGGGGGAAAAAAATCAAGTTTTTATATTAGATTTAACAAATTTTCATGCTACACAAGATTAAACTTCAAAAGTTGCAGAAAAGGTAAAAAAAACACGATTCATTGTAAATCAGGAAATATGTTGGGTCTTTTATATTTATTTTATAGACAAATATTTTATTTCAGTTTATTTTACAGAGCTTAATAACAGATATTTGGTAAAGGAATAATTGGGTTAACATTTTCTATGATACAGAAAATTATGAGTGTGTGGAACAAGACTCCTGTTTCAAACAGTGTAAAACTCTGTTTTCAGAGCTTAGTACATGAGTATGAACAAGTCTGAACAAAATAAGCCTTTTAGATTCAGCTTATTCCAGAGAAATGTCTATCGGGATTGTTCAAAATGTAGGTTTCCTTCTTTATTCCATTCACTCATAATGATTTTCTTTTTTAGACAATTGAATTTCTTTACCAAATATCTTAACACCATTGTCACTAACTTAAAAAACAGAATTAACACCAAATACTTGATGATCAATATGAAATATATACAATGAATCAATGCTGACAGTGTAAATGATGAAAGTAGATATACTCAGTTTTTGTCTGGAATTTATTTAATAACCTGAGAAACCTGCATACAGTAATAGGTGCTACATACAGGTACTGTAATGTTTGATTTTTATTTAGTAAGGTAACCCCATTTGATAGGCCACGAAACTATTACTTATATCCTTTACCATTAGGTCTGTTTGGAGTCTTTTCAGCAACAACAGTCTTCTGTGACTCAGGCTGTTGATTTGGCACTACAGGAGCAGCTGGTCCAGACTTTAATAGATTTGCAGCTGATGAATATTTTTCACGAATGAGCATTGGCCGTGACTTCATGAGGGCTGGCGCTCGGTACTGCAACAAATGCTTGTATTATACATATGTAATTGGTCATCCGGTACCATTAACAGTGATAGTATATACCACAAAATGGTAAGATTAAAATGAGTAGCTGACCTACTGTGGTGTAGGGGTCAGCGTGACTGCCTGGCATCACAGAGGTCCTGGGTTCGAATACTGGCTAGTGCCTGGATGTTTGTGTGTGTGAGAGAAACTCTCATCAAATTAGTCCCCGACAAGGCAAATATGAGTAAACATAATGAGTCACTAATGACCTGAAGTTGATGTGATTTTAAACAAATCAATTTTAAAAAAAAGACTGTTATGATGGTACCCTGTTTTTGTCCTATTTCTTTTTTAATACTTTAAAACCATTATTCCTTCATAATAGTACTCAGATATTGATTTATATTCCATGTACAACCAAAATATTTACATAAATAATATATTTAATTGCTTTTTTGAGGAATTCCCTTATTTTATAAGCTGTGGTCACTGTATTCCCCTGCAATTATTACCCTACAGAATTTTGATTTTTTTTAGTATCCTAATAGTTCTCTTCTGTATGTCAAATAAGTCTCTACTATTAGGGTGAGTTGAACCAAATAATTTCATATTAAATTTAAGTATTATGTGTGGCCAACCAAGTCAGAATCAATTTTATTAAATGAATGTATTGATTAAAATTAATGTGAATTTAGTACACAACATTTCATCCCTTGTATTTTTCAGACCTCTTCACAGGTGCTGTAAAATTCTGTAATATTTAATTGATATAATTTCATTTGAATCTGTTTTCCTATTTCGTTTAATGTGCAATATGGATTTATTTGTTTCTCAGATTAAGATATGAATTATAATTTCTGTGATGAGCATTGGATAAACTAAATTAACAATTTATAACATATACAGACAATACACACTTCTCACAATTTTTATTTAATCATTACAAAAAGAATTGGTCAAGGAATTGTGACATGTGGTCCTGGATGTTTCGTTGAAGTAAATGTTGAGGTCAAAATGTACCTGTCTGATATGTCAAAACACATCTAAATAGATGCTTTGGGGGACAAAAAATGAAAAAGAATGTTTGAGGAATAACAAGTAGGTGCGAAGTTACAGACATATTGGAACAATTAAGACTGAAGTGTCAGTGGTTAATGGCTGGAAAATGGATGACCAGGTGACAGAAAAACTTCCACGTTGGAATTTCACAACCATTAGTCTGCAAGACAGCTACCATTTGATTGGTGAGCCTCTATAGGGGTCAATACATATTGTCAGAATCAGAGTATTGACAATATTATTGGCCGTGGGGAGTAGAAAGATTGATTGTAAATATGTAAAATATTGATGGAAACCAAAATATTTGCAAGATTGCCAATAAATATTGACAGTCTTGAGAGAGACAGATTGACAATCTTACTGCAGTTTGTTGTGAATTGTGCTGGCGTACACATGAATAAATCTGTGTATTACCTGTTATTTAAATAAAAATATTCCTGTAGTACATACATAGTATTTAATATAATGAATTCATATAGATAAAGTTTACCAGATAAAAATACTATGGACCTCTTGGACAGTGTAGATAATGAGTCACCAATACACACAAATTATTAAGTTTAATTGATAACAACGGAGAGCTGCATGTACTATAGGAAATATCTTCAACACAATACTCAAATAAGATTTCAATAAATAATGACAGTGTGAGGCAATTACAGTTTGTCAATATTTATTAACTATACTGACAACATTTTATTGACAATATATATTGATCGTGTGAGTGCCGTGTAAGACATAAAGAGGCGGAGTTAACAGAATGAAAACTGAAAAAATTTACGTCTGATTGAAAATAATGAATAAGATAGGTAGCCAATTCAGACAAAAAAGCGATAACATAAATACCCCACAACGTTTCTGGGATCCTTGTCCTTTCCATCAGGTGCGAAGAAGAGCCTAGAGTGACAGACAAGTGCAGTTGTGTCGCTCTAGGCTCTTCTTCGCACCTGATGAAAGGGACAAGGATCCCAGAAACATTGTGTGGTATTTATATTATCACTTTTTTGTCTTAATTGGCTACCTTTCTTATTCAGAATGGAAACTGGTCAACCTACAGGTGAATGGAGAAGTAAAATAATTTACGCCTTGAAATATAGTTTCGAATATCAGAAAATTATATATATATAAATGTGTGTGTGTGTGTGTCTCCTATTCTCTGATATGACGATTTCATTCTCAAATTTTAATTTACGCGCTCTTTCGGCGCCATTAAATTTCAATTCCGAAAAGTGCTCGTAAAAATAACATAAGCGTGGTTTTCAAAGTTTTTGGTGGCACAAAATCTGCGTCTTTTCTTGTTACAAACAAATATTTTCTAGTAAGACGAGGTAATCATAAATTTTTCAATAAGTATTAAGTACTGGGCGTGTTAGCCGTTAAGGGAAAGTAGAGAGGTAAGCGTAGCGGTGTCACGTTGGCAGCCCTGGATTTTCCGAATCATGATCTTTCTATCATACATGGCGCGGTATTGTTGAAAAGTGATTTAACGTAAACAGTGGCGTTATCGTCGCGTATTCAAGTGCTAGAGTTCATTGTCCGTTAAAAAACTGATCGGGTCGTCGTTACACAAGCACAAAGAGTCATATCTTTCTTTTACCTTCAAATTTTTCGTGGTGTATTTCGTCTTTATTTCCAGAATGTTTTAGTCAGTTTGTCGCTAAATACTTAATACTATTCCCTGATGTTCGTCCACATATTCCTGATTGGGTCTAGTAAGTATATGATACCGAAAACCAGTCAATATCTTATCAATTAAGTCTTTCAGTGAGTGACCTAACCTAGTTTGTGGGAGAGGTTATTGGCATTAACTGTTTTTCGCACATAATTTGTTTTTCTCCTCAATTCTGCTTCTATACGCACAATGTGCATATTTGTAACGTGTTTCTTGAGCAGTAACCAGAAATTAATTATTTTATTTCACTCAAACATGTATATTTTCTCAAAACTTGCAGCATTGTCAAATCCAATGGTCATTTTTTTTCCTCTCGTAACAATATTCTATTATATTAGCGTAACTGACTTTAATTTGTAAAATATGAACTATATAATAAATATCATTGTAACAAATATTTATTTCGGTAAAAAATTGTGAATTGGTCATTCAAATAGCACTAAATACTTTTTCAAAAGAGATATTGTTCCATAAATTTATTAAGCTGTAAAAGTTGGTGACCTCGCATTCACTTTGTTAGTAATTTGAAAATAGACCTGGCTGAATTACTATTGCATTTATGTTTTAGAAACAATGTAAATATTTACTTTTATATTTTAATAATAAGCTAATATCTTAGTAACATGTCTTACTAAACATACAGTCTAAGTAACAGACTATTGATAAAAATAGTTTTGATCCCATGATTTGTCCTTAATATCATGTCTTTTTTTATTATTTCTTTATAGATGTGACAATGAAAAATTACATCTAAAACAGTTGCATGGAGTTGCACATCTCGTCAACCAATTTTAGTACGGGGCCTATGCTGATGTTATTCTGAAAAGTAAGCTTTACACTATCCTTATATATTTTTTCTTTTGTACCCAAGGTTTCATAGTAATTTAAGTTACGAATATATTATGCAACATAAAAAAACTGGCAAAAGGACAATATAAAATTTTATAATGCAAATACAAAATCAAACACAAAACATGATTTTGCCATTTTAAAAAAGTATACAAAATTATCAATAAACAACAGCCTTTTGAAGTGAAAAAGGGGAAATTTAAAAGAACTTACACTATGTTTCATCGCTAATTTGTGACTTCTTCAGATAAAATGTTTTACAAAATTTTGATAGTCAAGGTTGTTCTCCGCTGACTGCTGTGTCCAAAAATGTCAGTCAGCGGAGAACAGCCCTTACTATCAAAATTTTGTAAAACGTCTTACCTGAAGAAGTCTCAAATTAGCAATGAAACATAGTGTAAGTTCTATTAAATATCAAAATGAAAAAATTTATGTCTGATTGAAAATAATGAATAAGAAAAATAGCCAATTCAGACAAAAAGGTAATATAAATACCATATGTTTCTAGGACCCTTGTCTCTTTCATCAGGTGCTAAGAAGAGCCTAGAGAAACACAAGGTGCACTTGTCAGTTTACAACACTCATAAGCTTTTCTTAGCACCTGATGAAAAGGAAAAGGATCCCAGAAACTTTGTGTGGTATTTATATAACCTTTTTGTCTGAATTGGCTATCTTTCTTATTTATTCTTTATTAATTATCTTTCATTGACTTCAAAAGGCTGTTGTATATTTATAATTTATTTCAAATAGTCAGAATATATAGCATTATATATAAAATTGCCATTTGTATCAATTTTTTTATTATTTATAATCAAAATATATTGTTATGGTTAAAAATATATTTGAACAATATTTTTTTATATAGATCATGTGAATTTATATGCAAGTTTTTAATTGATAATCTACAAATTGCTCATAAGGAGCAAACATGTATTTTAGGGGCACAGGCATAATTTTAGCATTTAATTTTGTCAATATTAAAAAAAAATTGAATCTATATTAGCATAGTATTTGCATTTGCTGAGTTATCATGAAGATAAAATGAATGGAACAACCTGGAATTAAATTGTGCATCACATGGGCTTTTATATTAATGTTCTGTATTTATGATTCCTTTCAAAATATTCAAATATATTTATATAAAAGATTAATGATATTCCTGTATCAATGATTGAAGACTTTCCTGGTGTAGTTGCTGCAGAAAGAGTTCTCATGCTTCACATGCAAGAAGCAAATAAAAAGTGACGTTCCAATAACCTCATGCTCTGTTGTCATCTTCCAGGCAAAGTGGAAGATGACAACAGCATTTTAAATGCTTCTTGCACCCATCTGAACATCTATGTTTGTAAATGGAATCCTTTTGTAGATATGAGATTAATCATTTTAAACTCTATGAACCAATTAAAGGTCTGGTAATTAAGTGTTTGTGAAATTGTTTGTAAAATGATCAAGTTCTACTGTAACTTAAATTCACTTTTTTCTCCGTTTCCGATAGATTCGGAGAGCAGGTCTTGTGTCAGTGAAATAATTTACATATTGAGAAAAATTGTATAATTTGTTAATAGCACAATATCTTTGAGTATTCAATGTTAAAACTGGGGTTAATTCATAATGAAGATGAGGTACATTAGCTGGAAAATCAACTATTTCCCCACACTTGATGCTAAAATACAACATATGGTGAAAGTAACTGAACAATACACACTTCAAAATCCTACAGTATCATGTTACTTACTTACCATACATCTGGAATAAAGCATACAATCTAAAAAAATACTGTGCTACAAAATAAATAAGAGAAACTTTCATGCATAGACAACCTTAAAAATATATATTTTGCACATCTCCTACAAGTACATTGGGGACATGGATACTAGCTTGCAATTAAATTTTAAAACAGTGAACAAGGAAATATTACTATTCAGAACTGAGATTAAGAAAGAAACAAATTCCATTAATTTCTGTGAATGTTGTCAATCAAAAAATTAAATAAATACCACACAACATTTCTGCAATACTGATTGCTTTCATCAGGCGATGAAAGAATATATGGGCCTTAATGAATGCCGCAACACACAAACCAGCTGACAAACTGAAAAGTTGTGCATTCTTATAGCTCTTATGATTTTTCAAAACCTGACAAAAGCAACAAGAACTGCAGAAACATTGTACGGTATTTATTTTATCACTTAGTTTTGTCTGCTTCTCCTTTATCTATTTTGGAAAAATGCCTTTATTGGTTGAAGAATAATTACATAAAGAAGTGGTTAATTAACAAACAAAACATTGATTCCTATTATACGGTACTCTTATTTCCAGCATGTCTTACTGTCTAGATAAAGCCTTGTACTGAATATGTTTTAGATAATGAGTCCATATCTCAACAGCTCAAAAGGTATCATATCTTTGTGAGTATGTTTGTTAATGTTAGTTTGTATGTAAATATGATGCTTTGAAACAACAAATTTTTATTCCTTAGTTATTCTATTTCTTTTTGTGAATGTGTGTAGTTCCAACTATCACTTTCCAGACTGCAGTCAAAATGTAGTGGACCTACTGATCTTAATGTAAAAGAGGAGATAATTAACTTATTTCAGATCTCTATTCCATAATCTTTACCAATCATTTTTTGATAGACTATTGTTATATATCTAACTACTCACCTTCAGTCTAGCTTCCAATCTCTCTTTTGCCTTTGTACTACTGGGTGACTTTGGTATCCGCGCTTTTTGTTCTTTGCACCATTCAATATGTCGGTCGTATGCCTTTGGCCCAAATTGCCTGTCACAGTGTGGACACTTTTCGTGATCACATAGTTTTGTCACGGAACCAGATGGTCTGGGAGTAACTTCGATTCCTCTCGCTGCCCTAACTGCTCTGACAAGTTCCATGTGTCTCTCTTTCCATTTTGATGGTACTTTCTTTACTGGCTTTTCTTTTTTGTTTAGTAAGGCAAGGGTTGGCAAAAACTCTGCTAATTCAGTACCCTGGATTCGCTGTTTGGATGAATCAAATGTTCTACGTTTCTTTGTGGCAGTTTTTGCGCACACCTTTTTGTGTTTATCCAGAGATTCTGGTTTGAATGTTCTGCTACATGTCGTGCAGGGTAATAGGATTGCTGGAATGTCTGCTTCATCTGAAAATCAAACCACGGAATCTGAATTATTTTTATAGTTAATCATTAAGAACATATGTAAGCTCAGTAATTTCCGATTATGTCAATGATGAGTTATAAACACTAACTCTGACATGGAGTATAGTTAGACATTATTTCCAAGTCTGTAAATTGCTAAGTTGAAAAAAAAATTAGTGCTATATGAATCTATTTTAGTTATTTATTTGCATAATTCTTTCTGTTATAAAAGTAATAAAACTAATACCATAAACTTATTTATATTTTTACAGGAGTCCTGCATCTCTTATTAGAACAATGCATAAAGACCACGGCAGAATAAAGGAAGAGTTGTTTGACGGTATTAAAGATGTCTTCAGTCAGAAAGCAATGTCAAAAACTAGATATATGGAACTTTACACTTATGTATACAACTATTGCACTTCTAACGACATCAAGCAGAACCCCACCAAAAGCCCAGAAGTTCGGAAAACGGGGGCCCATATGATGGGCTTTGATTTGTATTCACAGCTCGGATCTTTTCTCCTTTCACATCTGAGCAATCTTGTTGACAGTGCTGTCGATTTGATGGATGAAGATCTTTTACATTATTACAATGATAACTGGGACAAGTTCCAGTTTAGTTCGAAAGTTCTTAATGGTGTATGTGCTTACCTGAACAGGCACTGGATTAAAAGAGAATGTGAAGAAGGAAACTGTGATGTTCTAGAAATATATAACCTTGGTCTTTTATCTTGGAGGCAAACCATGTTCACGTCGCTAAGTGAATCGGTCAGTAATGCTGTATTGAAACTTGTAGAAAGGGAAAGAACTGGAGAAACGATAAACACACGATTAATAAGCGGCATAGTAAGTTGCTATGTAGAGTTAGGTAAAGTGAATGATGATACGATTCCACCATTTGAAGCAAACAAAGAATTGGCTCTTTACAAATCACACTTTGAAGTCAAATTTTTAAACGATACTGAGAGATTTTACACCAATGAAAGTTTGGAATACTTGCATAATAACACAGTTTCCAAATACTTAAAGAAAGTGGCTCAAAGGCTTCAGGAAGAAATGAAGCGGACACAGTTATACCTTCACGAGTCGACGATGGATAATTTGATGGATTCATGCAAGAGAGTCATGTTGGTGAAGCATCTTGAAATCCTATATGCAGAGTTTCAGAATTTTCTGTGTGCCAATGAGCAGGAAGATCTTGGGAGAATGTACTTGCTTGTAGTGTGCATCCCAGAATGCTTCAATCACCTAAAAACTGCTCTTCAAAATCACATTGTTCAGAATGGCCTAGCAAGTATTGAAAAATGTGTTGACGCTGTAAATAGTGATCCAAAAATTTACATTGAAACTATCTTGCAGGTATACAAAACATATCATCGCTTGGTTTTAACAGCTTTTCACAATGATTCAGGTTTTGTAGCAGCCTTGGATAAAGCTTGTGGACAATTTATCAATAAAAATGCAGTAACACTTCAAGCTAACATGACAGCAAAATCTTCTGAGCTTCTAGCAAAGTACTGTGACAATTTGTTGAGGAAGGGAACAAAACATGTGGAAGATGAAGAAATTGAAGATTTGCTTAATGATGTTATGATCATCTTCACATACATAGAAGACAAAGACGTTTTTCAACGATTTTATAGTAACATGTTGGCGAAACGATTGGTGTTCCAAGCATCTGCCAGTGACGATGCCGAATCCTCCATGATATCAAAGCTGAAACAGGCCTGTGGGTTTGAGTACACATCAAAACTACAAAGGATGTTCCAAGATATGGATATTTCAAAAGGACTAAATGACAACTTCAAGAAATATATTAAAGATAATAACACTACAACAGACATAGACTTCAATGTGCTAGTCTTATCATCTGGTTGCTGGCCCTTCCAACAATCTAGCCAATTTGCCATCCCAGAACAGTTTGCACGAAGTATGGAAATATTTACTTCATTTTACACCAACCAACACAATGGTCGTAAACTCAGTTGGCTGTATTCGCTGTCAAAAGGTGACCTGATCACGTATTGTTTCGGAAATCGGTACACTTTCCAAGCGTCGACGTATCAGATGGTGATTTTACTACAGTTTAATACCCAAGACAGTTATACGGGTCTGCAGCTACATGAGGTAACTCAAATAAATGTGGATCTCCTTCTTCAAGTGTTGAAAACATTACTTAAAACAAAAATGCTTACATCTGAGGAAACGGAAGATGACATACAAGAGGCTTCCACATTTACGTTAAACAAGGAATATAAAAATAAAAAATTGTACGTGAACATAAACATCCCTCTCAAAGGTCAGGTGAGGTCAGAACAGGAGAAGACTCACAAATTTGTGGAAGAGGATCGCAAGCTACACATCCAGGCCGCGATCGTCAGGGTGATGAAAACGAGGAAGGTGCTGAAACACCAACAGCTTGTAGCGGAAGTGTTGAAACAATTCTCTTCACAGTTCAAACCAAATATCCATGTTATTAAAAAATGTATAGACATACTGATTGAAAAGGAATATCTAGAAAGAATTGATGGCCAGAAAGATACTTACAGTTATTTGGCATAAGTAATTGTGGTGCAACTTTTCATTTCAAACTTAAGATTTTGGAAGGAGTATCAAATTATTCTGCTGTAATCTTAACTGAACTGTGTGGGTAAAAGGGACTGTTAATTTATTTATAACCGCATTTATTTCTTTCGTTGATGTGTTTTTTTTACAGGTAGGCTCAAACTACAAATTGGAAAAAATAAAAATGCAAAGATGTTGATCGAAACTTAATACTGCTGTGATATCTGTGCCATCGATATTAATTTTCCTCAAACATCAACAGCTTGGCCTTTGTGTGTCCATTCTAAATGTGTGTGTGTGTGCGCGCGATTATATTTTTCAATTAAAGGATAAGCTAAATTAACTTATATGAAATTTGTTATAAAAAATATATAATGAAAATGAGACTGTGATATGTACTCCAATTATGAGAGAAATTACTGTAAAGTGGAATAATAAATAATTATTCAGACCGTTGCTATGAAAGAATGTGCTTGTACTTTTTTTTTACTCTATGCCAATGATAGTATGGTCATAAAATCTTGAATGGTTTTGGTGCTTAAAATTATTGTGTGTATTTCAGTGTCATCAATCCAGTGATGGAGATATTAAAAATCAGATTTAGCTATGTACTACAACAGCTACTGTCAAGAAGAATAATAAATAATTACTTGCACCATTGGTGTCACAGGTTGAGTTTATTCATTATAGTTGAGAAAGGATGTGAACTTATTGGTACTTCAAAAATATTTAAGGAATGGCAGGTCAGTTCGACCATTGTGGTGTTTACGACGTAAATAATGGGATTACATTAATCAAGCTTTTGCGCGTAAACATTTTGTAATTTTGGCATTACGAATAATCGCCTACACTGACACCTCCCACCACTCTTGCAAGTTCTTGCCTTATTTAGTCGCAATGACATCTTGATATATCTAATATATTGCGTGCAAGAGACCGTTTTCGCTCGGTCCTTTTATTATTTTACCCTGCCGAAACGATCATGGCGACGGGAAAATAAGTTCGCAGAATCTTCAATTCATAGCAGACGATTCGTATTATACGATATTTTGTAATCAAACACCTGAGGCTGTTACGTCGTCTCGCAGAATTTTCCCGATAACACGTGGGTACATTTCCTCCGAAATCGCGAAATCTGTTCGCAAGGACGTGTCCCTGGCGTATGCGGTTCGTCTAATTTACGGGTAAATTGTAATTGATAAAATAATAACAATTCACGTTTACCTTCAATATCTGCCATTTTTCGTTGCTCGGAGCAACATGAAACTTTACTGCTATTGGCTGGTCCGCTCCGAAGGTAGTTGCCATGACAACCAAGATGTCGCGCATAAACAGTTGAGTGGTAAACTGCGTTATCGTGGGATCAGCTGGGTTTGCGATTAAACGTTTCGGTATGGCGGTAACGACCAGAATGTCACTCGCCGTCGGAAAACATGTATGTGGTTCGTCTCAAACGCTTCAAAGAATTTATTTACTAAATGGTGGATTGTCACCTAAAAGCACTAATAATAATTTATCACAGATATATATTTTTGTCATTAAAAACACAAACAAGCATTATTGTTAATTGATTTCTTATATATTTTACCCAGGGAGGAGATCCTCAATATTAATAACAACTTAGTATTGTTGTTAACACATTTGAGGTATTCAAAGAGTGTCTGGAAACTTTAACATCAACTAATAAATTAATTAGTTTTCTGACATATTTTACAAACAGGCAGATCACGCCTTCAAATTTTGTTTCAAAATTTATTTACATTATACAAATTTCTGGTAGATATTATTGGAATAACTTGTCATTGTATGTACATTATTTATAATACTCCAAGTCTTAAACTAATCCAATGTACAATAATAAGGAAAAAGCCAAATACAGACAAAAGAAGTGGTGATATAAATACCACACAATGTTTCTGGTAACATCCTTCATTTCTTCAGGTGTTAAGAAAACTAAAAACACAAAAGAACCTAGAGCAACACCACTGCACAATACTGATGACAACCACAAAAGCTTTTTTCTTATTATTAATTTTCAAAACATGTATATTTTTCATTTTAATACATTTGATGAGTACTTAAATTGAGGACAAAACATTGTGAAAAAATTTTCCTTTGCACTGGCTTTGTTGCATATTAATTTTTTTTCTGACCTAATAAATTACTCTACAGAAATGGTTGTATGAAGCTTCAAGTAAATAAAAATTTGATTTGTGACACTCATTCCTTTTTAAGAGATTAAAATTTGAAACATTCCTCTAATAAATGGCAAACAATTGTAAATGTTATTTTCCTAGCATTATGAATATATTAGTAGTTGGCTGGAAGATCGGCCACAAATACAGTGTCCCTTCACCTGCAAGAAAACTTGAGTGTTCTAAATTATTTTGGCCTTTAAGTTATTTTTTGTATTGAAGGTGTTTGACATTTTTATAATTTTGTGACCCTTTCAAAAACAATAATTAGTAAAATGGAGCAATCATTCTGCTTATTAATTTTATGAGAGTCCTGCATAATTTATGAGAATTTTAAACACGGCGTGTAACATTGAAAGAATTATAGGTTTTCAAAAATCTGTGCTTTACATCCTTGACAGTGTAATTTGTAGAAGGTTTCACAGAAAATAATCTCACCAATTGTTCTCATTCAGTTAAAGAATGATTTGGTTAAGGATATATGGTTTTAATAATAATGTGCCCATACAGTGTGTTTAAAAACAGGTAAGATGAAGGAGACTGAAACAAATATATTTTGTTAAACAAATGGGAGTTGAAAACTCATATTGTGAGAGTGTGTAGGAGGTTGTTGGATGTAATTGAGAAGAAAACAGCATTGAATGCTTTTCTGATCACTGTTGCATTATAATAAATGTTTTAAAATCAGCCCAGAGAGAGAAGTCTTAATGGGGTAGGTCCTGTACATTCACCTGGAAGGTTCCCAGGTCAACTGGGGTAGGATATTTAAATATGATCAAGTGTTAACTAAATAATATTAAGAGAGAAATACTTTTATTCTGAAGCATATAATTAATTTGTATTTAAATACATTTATTCATTTCTCTTCAAGAAATACAGATTCAGTGACGTGGTTTTTTTTTCTTTACGTAATTTTTGGGTGTTCTGACACTTGTGCATGAAAATTAGAACTGTAGATTTTACAATATACATTTTGCCTTGTATTTTTGTTTGCTTTGGTTTTTTTTAAAGAAAAGAATGCACATTATTTTTTTGGTATGATTTGGAGCACGACTTTAATTGCACCATATGGTACTTGGGTACAGTTTCCTTTACAACAGGTATCGAGGATCCGTGGCAAGCCTAGGCACAGTGTATCTTTGAGCACTTTATGTCACGTTGTCCATGAACCGTTGACCAAAATAATACAATCTGATGGAGTACGGAAAATTTTCATGACCAGCCAGAAGACGAGGTGAGTTTTAATTACCCGATGAGTTAAAAAGGGAAATTGGTTCTTGTCATATAACTCATGTTTATTTGATACAGAAATGCTCTCTCATTAAAAATGATGGAAGACCTCATAGATGGAATTACCTGCAACCAGAATGACCCCAACCTTCGTTGTATAGTACTGTATGGAGAAGGGAAAGTTTTTTCGGCTGGTCACAATTTAAAAGAACTGGTAGGGGATATTTTTATTTTCTTTATCAATTTTGTTGCATGAAACTTTATTCAGATTTAATTAATGGTTCCAGTTGGATGTAGTACTAACTTGATTATTTGTTTCTTTTTAAATTATTACATAAAGAAAAGTTTCAGCACAATTATACTTGAGTTTCAGAGACATTTTTTAGGAGACCACAAAAGTAAATTATTTTTGGACTTAAAATGTTGTTATTGATCAGAATGTAAATTTTGTTTGCTTGTCTATAGTTTCATATGAATGAATATATTCCCATAGGAATTTTTTAAAAAGAAAACTAATGCACCAAAATTCTTAATTTAAAATTATATTATTCAGGCAACGGCAAGATAAGTCAAAATCTGTCAAAATAATTTTTTCTTAGAGATGTTAAAAAAGATTTTTTTTATGTCCTGCTTCAACAACTACAGTAAAATACTTCTGTTTTTCAGCTGCATTAGTGTATGCAATTTTAATAGACTGTTTCCTCACCATTTGTCTTTCCGTATTGCTTAGACAAGCAAAGATGGCACAGAGTTTCACCAGCAAGTGTTTTCGACATGCTCGAAACTGATGTTGGGTATCCTTCAGTGTCCTGTCCCTGTGATAGCAGTTGTGCAAGGATTGGCCGCAGCTGCAGGTTGCCAACTGGTCGCCACATGTGACATTGCAGTTTGCACTGAAAACAGTTCTTTTTCTACTCCAGGGTAAGATTTTGTCTTATATTTCTGCATCATCTCTTTGCAATTGAATATACATATGTCAAACATGGATATGCGTCACTTCTGTACGCTTCTGAACAATTTTGGTTTAGTCCTAGTGTTTTACCACTTCTCAGATATACATTCGTAGTCTGAAACTTTACTTGATAACTCCTCACAATGATCTCTAACCGTATTAATTAATATTTAATCAATATTCTCAAATGTTTTTCTTATTCAGCACCAAGTTCAAAATTTTCATATATTTTTACCTTCAAATGAGGTGTAGTATAGTACAGCATTGTTTTAGTAAGTCTTACCAGCTCGACTTAGATCAAAATTGTCATTTAACCTGTACTCAATGTTTACTGTCTCTTTGTGCTTTTGAAAAAATCACTTTGTTAACACTCATCATGTTCCATAAAATTTAAATTTCCCTCATAGCGCAAATTTTGGAGTGTTTTGCTCGACACCTGGCATTGCAGTTGGCCGTGCTGTTCCCAGAAAAGTAGCAGCTCACATGTTATTCACTGGACTACCTCTTTCCGCAGAAGAAGCACTACAAGCTGGTTTGGTTAGCAAGGTAGTGCCAGCCAATTGTTTGGGTAAGCAAATCCCACTTATCTACTACAAAATTTAAATGTTATTTTGTTGACAGTGATATTTCAGATAGACACAATGCTCTTTTTTGTTTCCATTAGTCCTAATGATTATAGTATGAAGATACTTATTTAAATTCCATGTGATATCATGTTGTGAGTTTTTCACCTTGAGGTTCAGAAATATGACTAAAGCAAATTTATTCACAACTACTCTGTGAAACTTTTCTCATTATCATATATTTACTTGTGTAATAGACCTTTCTAAACTGTATATCTTAATACCAACATACTTAATGTAAGATATTTTTCAGTAAGTGAGATAAAATTATTTTATTAATTTAGTAATTTATTTGCTTTTACAGATGATGAGGTTAAGAAGATAGTCGACTCCATCTGCAGCAAAAGTCGATCGATCCTTGAACTTGGTAAAAAGTTCCTCTACCAACAGTTAGAGACAGATATTAAAACAGCATACAGGTAATATGTCTGTGTTGATCAAACAATTTTAGAATACTTGGATTAACATAGGAGAATATTGAATAAAATCTTCTCAGGGGTTTAACTGAGTGAAAAGATGTATGCATGATGTTCACTGTGATCATCTTCTAGCACTCTTTGTATTATGCAGTATATGTAAAATATATATTCCTTATCTTCAACATAATACTTTTCCCAAATTCAAAGAATACTACACTCATTTTTTACATTTACATTCCCATTTTATGTTTGACACTTGGGTATAATTCCTGACAATACTACAGCAAAACTTTCCAGAAAATTCTTAAAACCTGTTTCACGCCCTTCACAGATGGCTTATTTTCTTACCGTTCAAAATATCAGATTATTTTATTTTAAGATTCTCTTACAAATTGTGTTTATTCTCAAACAAGTAAAATTCCTCCTTCCTCAACTATGTACTGAAATGTTTAGCAAGCACAAGTACAGTTTACCACTGTTAAAATATATTTGATTATTGTACAAAGGTTCTGATGAAACAATTTGGTGTCAGTGGTTTTGGAATTAATTGCTATCATTGTATTTTGTGTTCAATGTATATAATTGTGCCAGAAGTACATCTCTTTTTCTTTTGCAGAATGGGAGAAGAGATCATGGTGAAAAATTTGTCCATGGTGGACGGCCAGGAAGGGGTTCGCAGCTTTGTTGAGAAGCGTAAACCATGCTGGAGCCACAACTTTGAAAAATGCCTCTGAACTCATTGATAAATGGTCATGCCAATGGCGTATGTAGAGACACATATCATATTGGTAGCTCACTCGATCGCAATGTAAAAAAAATTTGGTGCCAATTATATGAATGCACTGCCATTCCTTTGGCAGTTTATTTTAGTTATAAGATTTATTTTTTATTATTATTTGCAGGTGTGAAAATTATATTTACCTCTTCTGGAGGATATGGAATGATTTCAATAGATGTAATACTTAGAAAAATCGTTTGCTTAGAATCAATCTCTGCACACACAGTTGTTGTTTCTAACTTAATAGCTGGAAGAAACAAAGGAAGAAAACAAAGATAAAATGAGAATTGGTTCAATAATTCCTAATTAAAAACAGGCTACATGCTACATTTGTTGCACTGATGCAACATTTTTTGTCTAATTCTAAATCTGATGTAATACCTTTTTTAATTGATTTTATTTTAAAATATGCTTACTTTGAGTTAATTTGTTTAAATGTCAACCTCAAATCCACAGCTTAACTTTTATTCTGTTAATCTAAGAATGCTGAGTAATTATAACAATTGGTATTAGGCTGGAAGGCATATAAAAAATTATACTGGTAAAAGGTCATACAATACTCGTCTTGTTATCCTCGAATATGGTTAGAGATCAGTGTGAGGAGTTATCAAGTAAAGTTCAGATTGCAACATTACACCTAAATGGAGTATTATGGCCCCATATCTATGATTTGGAACATAAATGATACTTAGCCACTCCCTTTCAACTATTTGCAATTTGTTTCTGTTCTCTTAAATAATAAAATTAATATCAGCGTACAAGTGGAATTGAAGAAGGTACAGAAGATTTTTTCTGTATTTGATGCTCAAAAGTTATACAATATTTGACTGTAATTCATCATCGTAATGATTCATTTTCCTGAACAATCTCATCTTGTAATCAATGTGTAGAATTTCTTTGTGTGTCTGTAGTTTTATAGAAGTTGAAGTCATGTTCATCAGCCTTAATACATTTTCCACTGTAAAGTTGTGATAGTTTGAACTGAACATATTTGATATTTTATGCTTCACTGCCCAAAGCATAAACTTTTAATACAAACAAATATAATTAATTACATTTGCTCAAAGAGTTGTCTTCTTGCACATGAAAATTATTGGCATTGTGTAATGTCAATAGTTTCATTTAGAAAGCAACTAGATACTGTATTTTGTGGTTTATGCCCACTAAAGAACTTTACTTTTTAGAAACATTCTTTTTATTAGTAAGAACCTTCGTAGCAGAATAATCAAACTGAAAAATGCCTAGGTTGATTTTTTTACATCTATATGTGCACATTAAATGTACTTCTATCATTTCATTATTGGCCATGAAATTGTATATTTAATGACATCTTAAATGCTAAAAACTTAAGTTATCATGTTTCATGAAAAGTAAATATGAAGAATTTTTTACAAACGTTGCAGTAAATACAAAAGATTCGGTATTTTTACTATATTTTTTTAGAAATTTGAAGTTGACGATTTAAGATATAATTAATAACTGAATTGAAATTGTGATTTACTATTCACTGCTACTGACATTACAAAATTACCACGAGCGTCATCTTACTTTTTTTTACATAAAATTTTAAACTAATATTATTTAAGTGTCTGTATGCAAGTATATAAGGCCAGAGGACACTAACCGCATCAATTGATATATGTTTCATTGGTTGACACTTTCAAGCATTGTTGGCACTGGCAAGTGTATTTCAGAGTGGACTGCCGCCTGATGCTTGAATCACTTTATTTTTCTGGATTCGTATTGTTCAGTGGAATAATATCAAATTCAAAGTACTTTGGAACTTTTATTTACTGCAAAACTACATATAATTCTTAAAATATAATTTAAGAACTAAATACAAAAATATTGAAAAACTAGTTTGCTGAAAATATATTCCACGTATATGTAACGTGAACACTAAACCATAAAACCACAAGTGCACAATTGTTCACAAACACCTTCCGACAATTTCTCTTTTGATACACGATCCTTCCACCAGGGTCAACTAAGAAATACTGCGTAGAACAGCATCAAACAGAAAACATTCGAAAGCGTCAACAGCACTGATACAAGTCTGAATTTGATGACATTGGGTGCAACTCAAGTCACCTGAGTCTGCTCCAGGCCCTGTATGAGACTGCATATTCAGAGCCCGACTTCACCTTCAATTCACTAGCTCAAAATCTTCATGTTCCATGGATGGGGAGATCTCGTACTGGACCTATAGTTGACTTAGTTGGTAAAGCACCTGTATACCAAGTTGCAGACCTGAATTTGATTCCCTTTCTGGTCAAGATTTTTCCATCCTGATACTTTAATTAAATTTCATGGCCTATATTGCTGAACTTTGTTTGAACCTTTTTCTGTACTTTTTATCTTTTTGAATGTCAAATGTAAAAACAGTTTGCCTTACATAATTCATAAGCCTGAATCTTGCCATTTATTATTACCTTTTTTTACTTTTTCTATGTTCCTCTTTTTAAAATTCTGACTGATTTTTATTTCTGTAAAGAAACTTTTTAAAGTTAAAAACATAATTATCTTTTCCTTCGCCTTCAATTTTGTTACCGCAGTGTTAGTTTGTTAGTTTACTTTCTGGAAAAATTTGTTAGTCATGATCCGCTAGATATTTGGTCTCTCAAAAATACTTCTACTTGTCCAGAAAAAAATCTGACATAGTTGTGGCTCGATAATTCACGTTTTCACACCATTGACTATATCAACTACATATAAATCTGGTTTCTGTGTTTTTTTGTGCCTGTAATCTCTTGTTTCCTATAAAGTGGTACCTAATTTCTGAGACATCATTAATATTTTTATACAAATTAATCGCAGGCATGAAGCTCATCTCACACTCTTCTTCTTTTATAATGTCCCTGTTATACGTTACATTTACCATTAAGCTATATCTTACAAACTTACCTTGACATTTTTTCTGAGAAAGATTGCCATTACAGCTTACATCTGTTCTTCCTGTTAAATTGTATGGTCCTTAATTTAAAATTATCCCCTTTTGTATGTGATACTATATTTACTTAGTCTATTTGAGGTTATAAATTTAGAAAGCCATTTGAAGCAACTGACATTCCATTCACTTCAAATATTCACCTAAATTAATATTTTTTAATTAGTCTGTAAGGATTTTATTTGCCAAAGCACGGTATAGCAACTAGAGTGGTGCAATTTATAGACAATAATTTTATTTTTATAACAAACCTTATTAATGTTGTTATGAAAATATATATATTTATAGGAAAGTAATGAAAATTGTTGCATGTTTATATAGATATTTGCTTATACATATATAACTTTTAATATGCTTGTTACTGGTTGGTTATGCCATAACACTTTGTCACCTTGTAATCATAGTTGGGTTTGTAGCAAGTTGAACTTGCTGCTTATTCATTCATCATTGCAATATTCATTCTTTTATTTTACTATATATTTTTTACTAAGGTTCTGCTTAGTATTGTAATCATCTTACAATTCATTAGCAAATATATCCAATTGTTTTCCTTTTCAAACCAACTAAATTCTAAATATGGTTAAAAAATACTGCCAAATATATTCTATGAAATCTATTGTGATTATTGTTGTTTGTTTATAGTTTATTTACACTTATAAAAATGTTCACAATAAATATTTTTTAAAAAAGTACATGTTTTATTTTCGTGTCATCCAGCGACAATATTTAAAACATTTGTTCCTATCAGCTCTTGTGTGTATCATAATGATGAAGAATTAACCTGCACATAAGTTTACATGATTACACCAATATAGTCAAACAACGTAAGAACTAACATGCCAAGATTGTAGACAAATTTTAAGAACATTAAATTCTCAAATGCTACAGGTGATGAAGACTTAAATTAAGAACAAAAAGGTGTGTATCAATTGTTTTTTTAATTTGTTCTGACTTATGGCAACTTAGATTAAAGATGATTAGTACGAGTGGATGGTTCTCCTTCATAGTTGTGAATTTCCTTTCTGGAGAAATTACATTTTTTTTAAAATCATGTCAGTTTACCATTGACAAATAAACTTTTGTAATTTATTAATATAAGAACTATGTTTATTTTAAGTACATACCTCTATTTCCATTCAATAGCTTACTTCTCTGTTGTTAGTAGCAATATATATTTAGAGTATATACCTAATAATTTTTACATCTGGAACACAATTCTCCTGCACAATTACTACTGCTGGGAAATTAAACAATTGGTATTTAAAAAACAATGAAATTATATAAAATGTGAAAAGGAAGAATAAGAAGAGCTTGAAATATTGATCTGTTTGATTAAACATTTACTATTCTTTGAAACTGTTGCACAGATATTGAATGGTTGTTTGATATATAAAAACGAAAATGAGCTTACGTAAGGTTTGATGTTTATTGTTTCTTTAACAATTGTAGTTCAACAGTCTTCCAGCCTGATTTAACCTACGTTAAAACGAAACTATTTCTTTTATATCCCGAAACGAAAAGTTTTTCGGTGAAGGGCTAAATAAAGGAAAATGCTGAACGTACCAAGTACGAATGTTTTATATTGATTTCTTTAGATTGTTTTAAGTGTGAAAGAGAAAGCTCCGCCTAAAGCTAACCATTATTTATTTTAGTTGCTGTCAAATCTGGTTACAGTAAAGGGGCTTTGTTGGGCAAGGAATGGTAAGTTGTGTCATTTTTAATTACAGTGTTGAATTGTTCACGATGTCTGTGAATGTTGAATTTTCAATTCAAATTTATTACTACAAATTTAGTGGTGTAAATGTGCCACACATAACTTTGGCTGTGCAGTGATGTCATACGTGTCTTGAATGTCCTCTGTTTCCTTTACAAACATCAGTCACAGACACGGGGAACAGAAATTTTTCTTTTAGTTGACAGATAGTTGAACGATCATCACAAAACAAATGCTGAAATTTGTTTCTTACTATTGAGGCTGACCTACAAACCAAATACAAGCCACTATCTTCCTTCTCTCTTCCAAAGTAAAAAGGGTGCCCATTTATAGTCTGCAACTAAGAAAAATCACTGATCCAGACACCACTTCTTCGTTATATGCATCTTGACAGTTATTGCAATAATCAGTTGGGATAAATTTAGTACCAACTCTAACAATCGTAAAAAAATAAAAAGATTACATGACATTATTAATGAGTATAACTTTAAAAAAATTATATTTAAATTTCTAGAAATCCATTGATTCTTCTTAGATAAAAGAGGCTATGGCTGTCACTGTGACCTGCATGTTAATTATTAACAGTTATTCCCCTTAAATAAAACAATTATATTTCATATTTACGCTTATTGTTTTTTAACTTAATTTTTTTTGTGGAAATTACTACTTATTGCATTTAAAATCTAATTTTAAAGTTACTTATGTGTTATTTAATAAAACACCATAATATTTACATTGACAGGATATCTATTTGAAAAACAATCTCAAAATTATTTTCTGAGTAATGTTCCAAAAATGTGAACAGAGTTCTCCTACAGTAATTTGTAAAGTAAATACAATGTTGAACCAACCAACTTTCTATATAACCCAATTATTTTAGTGAATAATTAATAGTACCAGTGTCTTTCTTTAAGAGCATATAAAGAACTTAATTGATGCCAAATCAAACTTTTATAAGTTAATTGTTAATCAGAAAGTTTGATTCAAAATTTTTTATTGCATATTCAGGTTATATATCCGAAAATTTTTACAAGAAGTTCTCAGGATTTCTACTGGGTGAAACAATTTGTAATAACACAAACGTTCAATGGCAGTCACTGCCATCGTCTTCAAGTGAAGGCGACATGATATAAAAATGTCGTGTTATTACAATGTTTTCACCGAGTTGGGATCTCGATAACTTCTTGTTAATCACATACACCAGGGAAGCCTTCGTTCCATGTTTGAAAAGTTTTATCCAACACATAACAGCAGGAAATACAGGAACCACCAGGTTTACTGGTTGATAATCCTAGTATCATAAAAAAAAAAAATTCAAATTTATAAAGCAATATTCATTTTTAGGTCATGGTTAGAAAGACCTGAAGCAGCAGATGAATATGGAGAAGAGACTGGAATTGCAAGACAAATCTACAGTTCTGAAACTGAAGATAATCTCGTGTCCCCAAGTGAATCGGATTCAACAGTTGCCCAAAACAGAGTGAGATGATCAAATTAACTGAGACATGATTATTGTTCTCAAAATCATGAGACAAACAGCAATCATAAATAACTAAAAACATTGGATGACTTGTGCAATACATAACTGTTCCATTTACTGCTGATAATAACATAGGTCTATGTTTAATTACTTTGCCAAGTATTGGGTATCTCAAAACACAGTTATGTTAGTTTCTTATAAATATTTCACTTAATGGACCCTTGAGGATGTAATCAATTAAATTTATTATGTGAGACTCTCAACTTCTACCATGGTCTAAATTAATTACCCCCAAAAGCCAAACAATTATTAATATTTAAAGGATTAATTACTAATTTGACCTTGTTACCTGAAAACGATATAACAGATTGATGGAATTTAAAAATAGTAAATGAAAATGTAGTATCAGAACATAAATTGTTGTTGAGAAATTATAAAACTAAGTTTTACCATTTGGGAATGTCTGCAAACTATAATTCAAATCATTATTTTTATTTTGGAAACAGCTGTTTGAAGAAAGCTTTTCTGAAGATTCTAAAAGTGAGGAATCACTTCCTAAACAAAATGCAACTGTAAAAACTGCAAAAATTTGGGATGAAACAAAATGTCCAACTGTAAAACTGCTAAACTTCAAAGACTTCAAACTAAATGCAGATGAAATAAATGGCATTTTGAGTCCCAGAGTGATTGCATCTAGTTTGTCATGTCTAGCACAATGTCCTGAAAGTAATAAATATGCTTATGTGAAGTTAAAACTATCAGCTAGAGTAAGTAAAATTGTGTGTTCCTCAGTTGTTTTTAATTTGGCAATATTGTGATTAAAAGTTAATTAGTATAATTTTATATTAATATTGCAGTCTTAATTATGATAAAATTTTGGTAATCTCTCAGGAGACAATAATTTTCAATTTTTCAAATGTTCTCATTTATCAACATGAATGGGTTGACGTTAATACAGTTTTTTAAAATTCTTCCAAACATCATTCAAACATTAAAGAATCCAAAACACTGGCTTTAAAATGCTTGGTGATGTTAAATTTGTTTTGCATTTTCTTTTTCTGATATGGAGGATATGTGAGGTTGAACCTGCTTGAAACAAAAGTCAACACATGCATGTATTTTGTTATTGTCTCATTGAATATTATGCTAAGATAATCATACAACAACAAAACAAATTCAGAAAGAGAAAATAAATAACCAAATAATTACTGTGACTTAACAATTTTCCTCAAAGGCAGATCTTGCAACATATGGTGTACCAAATGGTGGTATTGTTTGACCCATTCATTTTTTTATGTATAAAATCGTCTTGTCTATAAAAGAAAAGGAAATGTTTTGGCATATGTATTCAATCTAACTTGAAATTGAATTCACATATTAATAAATTATGATAAAAATCATCATTTGTATATTCCTTTAGAGAAATTTAAAATTCAAACTAACCGTATTGTAATGAAAGCTGCTTTTCATAATTTAATTCATTACTAACATGTAGAATATTATTCATGGAATGTTTCTGATTAGAGCAGAAATGCATAAAAGAACTATTAGGAGAATAACTATAGCTTAAAACTCTTTACCTCCTGCAAAACATACTTTATAAATATGGGCATAGTTACTCTCGTTTTGTTCAGTATCTATAAATCACTTCAATATTTGGAAAATTGTCTAAACAAAACTACAGATGAATTCAGGAACACATACATAACTATTTCATATGCTACTGTTTCAATATATTTATGAAACGTACAAAACCAATAACTACCAAAGAAACATTCTCTATGCAGTTCCAGATACATGGGAAATGAAATGGCACATTGAAATTAAATGTATCATTGAATTATAGATTTTTAAATTGTGGAAAGCAGCTTCTATTCTGTTATCGAATACTCATAATCAAAAAAATTTAAAAAATTCTTGCTGATCAATATAGTAATAATTGGCAGCATTATTTTAAAAAAAATTGTCAATCCTTAATTATATTACATCTCATGTTTTTTAGAACCTAACAGATGTTTCTTTGCTGCAACAATACACGCATCTACAGTATGTTGACCTATCATGGAACTACCTAACGGATTTGACAGCACTTGGTAAAATTCCCTCTCTCATGTACCTGGACGTGTCTCACAACAGGCTTACCACATTTCTGGACTTTCATTCACATCATAATTTAACTTATGTCAACTACTCACACAACTACATCACTGTAATACCTGACCTGACACTATTCTGGTCTATAGTGGAGTTGAATTTGGCATATAATAAAATAAGGAAAATAAATGGTTTGCACAATCTTAAGTAAGTACTAACTGCTGTATTTTAAATACTGAGCCCCATTGTGTCATTCATAATGCATGTTGAAATTGAATAGTATAAGGATCACACATGACTCAAGTTGAAATTTCCAAATTCTTCAGGTATTTGCAGAAACTTGATTTGTCCTACAATGATATTCAGCGTTTTGAAAATTTAAATAATTTGAATATTGTAGACCTAAATCTTGAGGATAATGCTATTTCTACATTTGAAGAAGGAGAAAACGTTGGATTGAAGACTTTGCTCAACCTGTTTTATTTAGATCTCAGTAAGAATAAGATATCTTCTCTTAAACTGTTTGAGGCAAGTTGTCTGCAGTGTATAATACTAACTAGTGATAGTGCCAGTTGTCACAGCCCTTAAATGATTCCGCTAAAGATAAGTTTCTAATTTGAGATTAAATTGTAAAATGTTAAAAGTGTTCTCTGTTGCTCTAAATGTGTGCATATGGAGTATGTACTATGGTTGTGCCGGATTATAAAATATTATATAAGTGTTTGTTTTTTTTCATCTATACACAGGAAGTGTATCACCTGCGCAATCTTAAACTCCAGATGAATAAAGTGTCAGAACTTAGTGAACTTGAGTATTTTTCTAAGTTGGTCCTTATATGTGATCTGGACATGAGAGAAAATCCAATAGTAGATGCCAATGGATACAGAGAAATAGTTATTCATATGTTGCCGAGTCTTATTGATCTCAATGGGTTCAAAGTAAAAATTACTGAAAAGGTTAGTCTGATATTATGTATTCCTTAATTATGGATTTTTTAAGTATGTCATAAATTCCTACTAGGGAATTTAATTTCATAATTATTGTTGTTTTAAATTTTTCCAATTAATTAAATGGTGTGGAAGCTGAAATAGTATAATTATTTTGTGTTAAAGTCTGAGTGTTGCTCTTCTTTATAAATACAAATGTTAAACAATATATTTATTTTACAGGTTACTGCAACTAATGTACTTATACCAAATATTTTTCTGAAAGCATCTCAAAACCATGCATACCTTTTATTACTGGAAAAACTGAAGTGTTTTGATTTGGACGATATAGAGCCAATTGATGAAGGCTCGCATCCATTGCTAATACTTGTTGGACCTTGGGGCTCCCTAAAGAGTTACCTGACGCAGAAAATAGCAGGAAACTTGTCAGATAAAGTTGGTGGTTATTTATATAAAAATAATTACCTATAATAGAAGGGTCATTTGGTAAGAACAGTAAACATCAGTCAGGCATTGTTATAATTCAAAGTATGCATAATAGATATTTCTGTATTCTGAATGCATTAAATTAATTGTTTACTTGGAGCCACAAAAACAAAATAATAATGAGGCTCCAGTCTCAAAGGAATAGCTGCAGTATTAGTGGCCGAGAATTACATAAGAAAAGATTATCTACATAACAATGCACCTAAAAGCACACAAATGTGTGAACTAAGGTCCCTTACGTACTTGTTTATATCAACTAAGTAGACAAAATCTTTTAATAAAGTTTTCAACTTACAGTATATCTACAGTTCTTAGAAGTATGGTCATGTAAATCAAGATATTGTCTCTTACATTCCTATCAAATGACTTGTATAGTTATACAAGATATTGTTTACAATTTTTAATTTTTAAATCAATAGTTTGTTAAATATCTCTGCTTTGTTACATTTTTATATTTGTGTTCCTCTAATGACATTAAAAAAATATATTTTTAAATATGATAGCAGAATTTCAATTATCTGAAATTGGGTTTTGCCATTTTGGAAGCTCCATAAGATTATGTCTTTCATTGTAATTTATTTCTGTGTGAAGAATTTCAAAGTTTTACAAACAAAGAATTTTCAGAAATGGAATATTTTCCCTAATGAAGATTAAACATTAAGACCAACACCACATTCTGAATCATTTCTCATAGACAACCCAAATTAACTTGAAGTAATGAAGGTCTGACTGACTGGTTTGAGTGCAAAATTTTTTTATGACACTAAACAAAAATAATGCACTTTTGTTTCCACAGTTTTTTTTATTAAGGACAATTCTCTGTCATTTTTCAAAGGTCTTATGAAGTTTGAATGTTTTACATTTAAACTTATTGCAACTGAGAATATCCTCTATTTCCGTCACTAACGCTTGGCTTGAAAGATTTGTTAGACTTTTATATTTTTAAAGTAATGAAAATTATTCAAGTAATTTCTATAATACCTATGAATACACATTAAAACTATTCCTTAATATTAAAAGAAAATTGGTACCCTGACTGGAACAAAATTGCAATTATTGATGTGACCAGTCTTCAAAATGCTCTGAACGTAACCAGGATTTTATAAAACTTATTTATTATATGATTTAATGATAATGTGGTAGCCATATTTGAAATGCTATCTGTAAGTAATAACCTCAGTAATGAGGCTCACTGATTTTAAGATATTTATGTTCTAAATCAAAACATATTGTATCTAAACAATTTTGATTTTATAATTTGACTGAAGGTTTGCAAGGCTGTGTGCCACACTTCAAGACCAAGAGCTGATCATGAAGTGGATGGAATTAATTACTACTTTATTACACAAGAAGAATTCAACCAAAAAGTAAGGGATGGCGATTTCATGTCAGTAACTGCAATTTTAGGAAAGAGTTATGGATTCTGTAAGTTGTAATTCATAATGCAAATATTTTTTCACCAGTTCCACTATAACACAAATAATCCTCTGTACATATTATTACTGATATGGTTATTCTGACATTTATCAAGACGACCACACAAACATTACTTTTTATGATATTTTTATAGCATCCTCTTTTCTGATTCTGGAAATACATTTTCAGGTCGCAGAGAGTTAGCAAGATGTCTACAAACACGCAAGCTTGTTATTATTCATATGGACATCCACGGTGCCCTGTCTCTCCGTTGTCATAATTTGAATGCAAAGCTCATTTTGATTATTCCCAGAAGCAGCGACTATCATTTGGAGAGGCTGAGGAAAAAGTATGTAGGCTTTAAAGAAACAAAATCAACCACTGGTGCCGTCAATATAAGACGAAGATCAATAAAATCATCTGCCTGTGAGTCTTACATATATTTTGAGTAGCAAAATTCGATACTAATTTTCGATGTATTTAAACTCTAAATACCTTTTTAGTGTTGTGGTCCATAAATAATAATAATACTAATTCACTGTCAATTATGGAAATCTCTCAGTCACTTGGAAGACTTTTAAAAGATTTAGTTGGTGCTGCTGTTTCTGAGTCAGATGTAATGCACTATATTGCAAATAATTTAAGGAGATTAGTATCTTCAGTTCAGAATGAGTTCGACAATGGTGAAGGAAAAGATGAATACTTTACAAACAGTAAGTACGAAATAGTATGTAGAATATTAGATATTACCTTTTCTATAGGGTTGTTTTGGAGATTTTCAATTATCTTCAACATTTTAGTCTTAAAAATGAGTTCCTAAAATCTTATCTTACTGTTTCTGTAATTGCACATAGAAATGTGATAATTACTGGTAAGCTCATCAATTGTAATGAATTATATAAACTAAAAATTAGACATTATTACTTTCATTCAAAACAATCAACTCTAATTGACAATTGTCATTAAGATACATTTTAAGAAGAATATATCACTATTTAATTGTATTTGCAGATGATGACCCAATGTCATCTTCCACGTTTACGCATATCCCAGATGTGATTCAAGATTATATTGAGAATTATTTAAATGAATTCATGTCTTCATTAAATGATGATGAGTTGGAGAACATTAGAGTTAAATTTTCTCCTACAGGCAGCTTAATATCATGTGAAAGTTTGGAGGAAGGAGACAATGGTAACTTCTTATTTTTTCTCTGCACCCAGGGACAAAATGTCATGTAAAGAATGGTAGTAATTGACCCTGACTGTAATCATCCTGAAATTGAGTTTTAGGTTTTTTTCAAAGCTCACTCTTGAGCATCTTCCCCCTCTCTCATATATTTACAGAAAATTACAATAAACCATAAAATTTGTGCAATTTTAGAAGATATATTTGCTGTTAAACAGTGTGGAGCATGTATGTTTTAATTCATATTTTGGACCTACCTTTCTATAGTTACTACCATTTTTGGGAATAAATATTTAAAAGTCACTTCAGTGAGTCCAGTTCAGCTATAAAGCACCATGTAGTACAAAATATTGCAATAAAATATGGTAGTTGTGATTTATTTCTGTTAACAATAGTATTTATCTCTCTTTAATTTTGAGAACCAGTATTAAATATCATTTAAAAAATGGTGAAGTGAAGATATGACAAGTTTTCTACGAAGTAAATGACTGCTTTCTTGCTACTTCTCCTGGACACAGCTTTCATTGCATCAGATTATCTCTGGTAACAAAGGGTTTGCCGGTTTATTTCCTCTATAAGTCAGCCCAAGTTGTGTAGATTATTTCTGTCCAATAATATTTAAATCTGTAATTTAATTATTACCAGACAAGAATGCTGTAAAAGGCCAGTCAGTCATTAAAATAAGGAAAAGAAACAAAATGAAAACTTATATTGTTTATGGTTTAACTTAACAAAAAATTATTAGTTTTAATGCATCGAGTTGGAATATTTTAAAATACAAGTATTTTACAGATTCAGGAAGTGGTCAACCAAGCCCTTCAATGTCGCTGAAAAATATTCAGGAAATAAGATATTCTGATATTAACTATGGGGAAAACACATTTCTACAAAATGTGCTGAACACTAGAAATATTTACTTCTCCCTAAACCAAGAGAACCCTGGACTTTTCAGCACCATAATATACACTGACGACTTTGAATCTGCTCACCATGAACTGTACACTTTTATTAGGAAGATGTATTTGGACAGGGAAAAATCAAAGTTACCAACCTATTCCTTGGAGGAGCACAGTCTCTACAAGACGGTCGTCTCTCAAAGACTCAAAAAGTACCACAACGAGATCAAGAAACATCATTCAGTTTCTTCCTGTTAAATAGTATGGTCTCAAATTTAAAAATATACTCTTTTGTATGTGTTACTATAGTTGAAAAAGAGTTGAGGTTATGAATATAGAAGGCCATTTGAAGCAACTGACATTCCATTCACTTCAAATATTCACCTAAATTAATATTTTTTAATTAGTCTGTAAGGATTTTATTTGCCAAAGCACGGTATAGCAACTAGAGTGGTGCAATTTATAGACAATAATTTTATTTTTATAACAAACCTTATTAATGTTGTTATGAAAATATATATATTTATAGGAAAGTAATGAAAATTGTTGCATGTTTATATAGATATTTGCTTATACATATATAACTTTTAATATGCTTGTTACTGGTTGGTTATGCCATAACACTTTGTCACCTTGTAATCATAGTTGGGTTTGTAGCAAGTTGAACTTGCTGCTTATTCATTCATCATTGCAATATTCATTCTTTTATTTTACTATATATTTTTTACTAAGGTTCTGCTTAGTATTGTAATCATCTTACAATTCATTAGCAAATATATCCAATTGTTTTCCTTTTCAAACCAACTAAATTCTAAATATGGTTAAAAAATACTGCCAAATATATTCTATGAAATCTATTGTGATTATTGTTGTTTGTTTATAGTTTATTTACACTTATAAAAATGTTCACAATAAATATTTTTTAAAAAAGTACATGTTTTATTTTCGTGTCATCCAGCGACAATATTTAAAACATTTGTTCCTATCAGCTCTTGTGTGTATCATAATGATGAAGAATTAACCTGCACATAAGTTTACATGATTACACCAATATAGTCAAACAACGTAAGAACTAACATGCCAAGATTGTAGACAAATTTTAAGAACATTAAATTTTCAAATGCTAATGCATATAAATCCAAGAAGAGTTTGTATATGGTAACTTCTTCATGTGACAGAACTAACCAGGTCCAACAAAAATAACTTGTCTCAAAATTCCTTGTCATTCCTTATTTTGCCTGTCTATTTCCATCTACATCACCAGCTGGTTTTGAAGCTTACCAGATTCCCCTTTAAATGGGGTTTAACTAATCCCTTGTGTAAGTTTGTCCTCTGTGTACATACTCCCACAACACTAGTTCTATGTTGTTAGAAACATACTATTTCTTCACCAATCATCACAAACTTTGAAATTCTAGTTTGAAAAATGTTCTCATAGTTATCATTCTACTGTGCCAGAATCAATATTCTGGTGCTAACTGTAACTCAACATTATTTTTTATTCTACTTTGTAATCCAATTTTTCCACTGTCCATATAATAGCTTGAGAAAAATGTTGTTCTTCCAGTACTATTTTTGGGAAATTGATATTATTAAATTAATTTTGAAGAACTTGGCAATGCATTAAAAATTATTTACAATACTGAAATTTACAGTTGATGAAGTCCTAAATTAAGAACAAAGGGTGTGTTTTAATTTGTTCTGACTGTACAAGGTTCACGCCCAAAAGATGATTAGTACGAGTGGATGTTTCTCCTTCATAGTTGTGAATTTCCTTTCTGGAGAAATTACATTTTTTTTAATCATGTCATTTTACCATTGACAAATAAACCTTTGTAATGTATTAATATAGGAACTATGTGTTCAAGTATTCTAAGTATATACCGCCATTTCCATTCAATTGCTTACTTCTCTGTCTTAAAACAAAGGTCCACCTCCTTTGTGAAACGCAATGCAAAAAATTTTTCCATCTGTTTGTACTAGTAGCAAAATATATTTAGAGTATAAAATATTTAAAAATATATATTAAATTAATTCATGTAATAATTTGTCCCCTCTGGAGCACAAAGTGACCTTTTCAATTCTCCTGCACAATTACCGCTGCTGGGAAATTAAATAATCGGTATTTCAAAAATACAATGAATTTATAATAAAATATGAAAAGGAAGAATAAGAAGCGCTTGAAATCTTAATCAATTTTATTAAACTTTTAGTTATCTTTGAACCTGTTGCACTGATATTGAATTAATTTTTTTACTTATATAAAAAAAGAAAATGAGCTTACGTAAGTTTTGACGTTTATTGTTTCTTTAACAATTGTAGTTCAACTACCCTCCGGCGCGATTGTACCTCCGTTAAAACGAAACTATTTCTTTTAAATCCCGAAACGAATTTTTTTTTCCGTGAGGGGAGGTGGGGGGGGGGGAATAAAGAGAAAATGCTGAACATACCAAGTACGAATGTTTTATATTGATTTCTTTAGTTTGTTTTAAGTGTGAAAGAGAAAGGCCGGACTAAACTAACCAGTATTTATTTTAGTTTCAGTCAAATCTGGGAACATTGATCATAGGGCTTCGTCAGGCAATGATTGGTAAGTCAATTAGTGTTGAATCGTTCACGATGCCCGTGACTAATTTTGAATTTATTGCTACAAATTTAGCGGTGTAAATGTGCCACACATTACGTTGGCTTCGCAGTGACGTCGTCCGTGGGCTGTACTTGTACTTTGTAATCGTATTATTTTTTTAATTTATTTACTTGGAATGAAATTGAGAGTAATTTTTATTTTTGTATTAATTTTCAACAAAAATTCCGATATTTGTATGTAAGTAAATTAATTGAAAATAAAATGATTACGAGAACAAAAATTGAGTGCTCGTAATAATTGTACGAGATACGAGGGGCTATTGATAATTGCCTTCACACGACGGGAGTTGCAATGCGCAGTAGCACGGATGGTTTCTCTGCGCATCCAACGTAACACCATGCCGGATTCTACATTAACACAGATGACGTCACTAATACATAATTAATAACAAGAAAGTTAGCCAAATACAGACAAAAGGAGTGATAATACAAATACCACACAACGTTTCCGGAAGATTGTTCCGGTGCATAAAAAACGCAAGAGCCTTAACGTTGTGTGGTATGTTTATAATCACTTATTTTTCCTATATTTTAATATCTTTCTTATTATTAATTTTCAATCATGCCCTAATTTTTCAATTCCAGAATTATGAAGGGCATTGTGATTGGAAATAAAAACAAATGTAGAAAATGATGACATTATTATTCTTTTTTTATCTTATAAAAACATAATTTATTGCAACTGTTATGATTTTGCCATTTTTTCAACTAGTATACTATAATAATTGAAAATATAAAGCATCTGTGAAAGGTGTGTACTAATAAGATGTTTTCACCCAGTTGGGATCTCGATAACTACTTGTTAATCACATACACCAGGAAAGCCTTCGTTCCATGTTTGAAAAGTTTTATCCAACACATAACAGCAGGAAATAGGAACCACCAGGTTTACTGGTTGATATTCCTAGTAGCATAAAAAAAATTTCTTCAAGTTTATAAAGCAATATTCATTTTTAGGTCATGGTTAGAAAAACGTGAAGCAGCAGATGAATATGGAGAAGAGACTGGAATTACAAGACAAATCTACAGCTCTGAAACTGAAGATAATTTCTTTTCGCCAAGTGAATCAGATTCAACAGTTGCCCAAAACAGAGTGAGACGATCAAATTAACTGAGACATGATTATTGTTCTCAAAATCATGAGACGAACAGCAATCGTAAATAACTAAAAACATTGAATGACTTGTTCAATAAGTAACTGTTACGTTTACTGCTGATAATAACATAGGTCTATATTTAATTTCTTTGCCAAGTATTGGGTATCTCAAAACACAGTTATGTTAGTTTCTTATAAATATTTCACTTAATGGACCCTTGAGGATGTAATCAATTAAATTTATTATGTGAGACTCTCAACTTCTACCATGGTCTAAATTAATTACCCCCAAAAGCCAAACAATTATTAATATTTAAAGGATTAATTACTAATTTGACCTCGTTACCTGAAAACGATATAACAGATTGATGGAATTTAAAAATAGTAAATGAAAATGTAGTATCAGAACATAAAATGTTGTTGAGAAATTATAAAACTAAGTTTTACCATTTGGGAATGTCTGCAAACTATATCAAATCATTATTTTTATTTTGGAAACAGCTGTTTGAAGAAAGATTTTCTGAAGATTCGAAATGGGAGGAATATCTTCCGAAACAAACTGCAACTGCAAAAATTTGGGATGAAACAAAATGTCCAACTGTAAAACTGCTAAACTTCAAAGACTTCAAACTAAATGCAGATGAAATAAATGGCATTTTGAGTCACAGAGTGATTGCATCTAGTTTGTCATGTCTAGCACAATGTCCTGAAAGTAATAAATATGCTTATGTGAAGTCAAAATTATCAGCGAGAGTAAGTAAAATTATGTGTTTCTCAGATGTTTTTAATTAGGCAATATTGCAATTAACAGTAAATTAGTATAATTTGCTGTTATTATTGCTAATTTAATAATGTTCTTTAACTGAACTATTGTGAAAAAAAATTTCTATTCTGTTATAAAATACATAGAATAAAAAAAATTAAATATTTTCCTCATCAATATAGTAATAATTTGCAATATAATTTTTCAAAAGTTTGTGACTAATCATTTTACACCTTATGTCTCATATTTTTTTAGGACCTAACAGATGTTTCTTTGCTGCAACAATACACGCATCTACAGTATGTTGACCTATCATGGAACTACCTAACGGATTTGACAGCACTTGGTAAAATTCCCTCTCTCATGTACCTGGACGTGTCTCACAACAGGCTCACCACACTTCTGGACTTTAAGGCACCTCATAATTTAACTTATGTCAACTACTCACACAACTACATCACTGTAATACCTGACCTGACACTATTCTGGTCTATAGTGGAGTTGAATTTGGCATATAATAAAATAAGGAAAATAAATGGTTTGCACAATCTTAAGTAAGTACTAACTGGTGTATTTTAAATACTGAGCCCCATTGTGTCATTCATAATGCATGTTGAAATTGAATGAGTATAAGGATCACACATGACTCAAGTTGAAATTTCCAAATTCTTCAGGTATTTGCAGAAACTTGATTTGTCCTACAATGATATTCAGCATTTTGAAAATTTAAATAATTTGAATATTGTGGACCTAACTCTTGAGGATAATGCTATTTCTACATTTGAAGAAGGAGAAAATGTTGGATTGAAGACTTTGCTCAACCTGTTTTATTTAGATCTCAGTAAGAATAAGATATCTTCTCTTAAACTGTTTGAGGCAAGTTGTCTGCAGTGTATAATACTAACTAGTGATAGTGCCAGTTGTCACAGCCCTTAAATGATTCCGCTAAAGATAAGTTTCTAATTTGAGATTAAATTGTAAAATGTTAAAAGTGTTCTCTGTTGCTCTAAATGTGTGCATATGGAGTATGTACTATGGTTGTGCCGGATTATAAAATATTATATAAGTGTTTGTTTTTTTTCATCTATACACAGGAAGTGTATCACCTGCGCAATCTTAAACTCCAGATGAATAAAGTGTCAGAACTTAGTGAACTTGAGTATTTTTCTAAGTTGGTCCTTATATGTGATCTGGACATGAGAGAAAATCCAATAGTAGATGCCAATGGATACAGAGAAATAGTTATTCATATGTTGCCAAGTCTTATTGTTCTCAATGGGTTCAAAGTAAAGATTACTGAAAAGGTTAGTCTGATATTTTGTATTCCTTAATTATGGATTTTTTAAGTATGTCATAAATTCCTACTAGGGAATTTAATTTCATAATTATTGTTGTTTTAAATTTTTCCAATTATTTAATTGGTGTGGAAGCTGAAATAGTATAATTATTTTGTGTGAAAGTCTGAGTGTTGCTCTTCTTTATAAATACAAATGTTAATATATTTGTTTTACAGGTTACGGCAACTAACATACTTATACCAAATATTTTTCTGAAAGCATCTCAAAACCATGCATACCTTTTATTACTGGAAAAACTGAAGTGTTTTGATTTGGACGATATAGAGCCAATTGATGAAGGCTCGCATCCATTGCTAATACTTGTTGGACCTTGGGGCTCCCTAAAGGGTTACCTGACGCAGAAAATAACGGAAAATTTGTCAGATAAAGTTGGTGGTTATTTATATTAAAAAAATTACCTGTAATAGAAGGGTCATTTGGTAAGAACAGTAAACATCAGTCAGGCATTGTTATAATTCAAAGTATGCATATTAGATATTTCTGTATTCTGAATGCATTAAATTAATTGTTTACTTGGAGCCACAAAAACAAAATAATAATGAGGCTCCAGTCTCAAAGGAATAGCTGCAGTATTAGTAGCCGAGAATTACATAAGAAAAGATTATCTACATAACAATGCACCTAAAAACACACAAATGTGTGAACTAAGGTCCCTTACGTACTTGTGTATATCAACTAAGTCGACAAAAATATTTGAATAAAGTTTTCAACCCTACAGTATATCTACAGTTCTTAGATGTATGGTCATGAAAATCAAGATATTGTCTCTTACATTCCTATCAAATGACTTGTATACAAGATATTGTTTACAATTTTTAATTTTTAAAATCAATAGCTTGTTAAATATCTCTGTTTCGTTACATTTTTATATTTGTGGTGTACCTCTAATGTCATTAAAAATATATATTTTTAAATATGATAGCATAATTAATGTTATTTTGTTTCCACAGTTTTTTTATTAAGGACAATTCTCTGTCATTTTTCAAAGGTCTTATGAAGTTTGAATGTTTTACATTTAAACTTATTGCAACTGAGAATATCCTCTATTTCCGTCACTAACGCTTGGCTTGAAAGATTTGTTAGACTTTTATATTTTTAAAGTAATGAAAATTATTCAAGTAATTTCTATAATACCTATGGATACACATTAAAACTATTCCTTAATATTAAAAGAAAATTGGTACCCTGACTGGAACAAAATTGCAATTATTGATGTGACCAGTCTTCAAAATGCTCTGAACGTAACCAGGATTTTATAAAACTTATTTATTATATGATTTAATGATAATGTGGTAGCCATATTTGAAATGCTATCTGTAAGTAATAACCTCAGTAATGAGGCTCACTGATTTTAAGATATTTATGTTCTAAATCAAAACATACTGTATCTAAACAATTTTGATTTTATAATTTGACTGAAGGTTTGCAAGGCTGTGTGCCACACTTCAAGACCAAGAGCTGATCATGAAGTGGATGGTATTAATTACTACTTTATTACACAACAAGAATTCAACAAAAAAGTAAGGGATGGCGATTTCATGTCAGTAACTGCAATTTTAGGAAAGAGTTATGGATTTTGTAAGTTGTAATTCATAATGCAAATATTTTTTCACCAGTTCCACTATAACACAAATAATCCTCTGTACATATTATTACTGATATGGTTATTCTGACATTTATCAAGACGACCACACAACCATTACTTTTTATGATATTTTTATAGCATCCTCTTTTCTGATTCTTGAAATAAATTTTCAGGTCGCAGAGAGTTAGCAAGATGTCTACAAACACGCAAGCTTGTTATTATTCATATGGACATCCACGGTGCCCTGTCTCTCCGTTGTCATAATTTGAATGCAAAGCTCATTTTGATTATTCCCAGAAGCAGCGACTATCATTTGGAGAGGCTGAGGAAAAAGTATGTAGGCTTTAAAGAAACAAAATCAACCACTGGTGCCGTCAATATAAGACGAAGATCAATAAAAGCATCTGGCTGTGAGTCTTACCTATATTTTGTGGAGCAAAATTCGGAACTAATTTTCGATATATTAACATATAAATTTCATTTTAGGGTTTGGTAATGCAACCAAAAATTCTTCTTTGCTCTCAGTTGTGGAAGTCTCTCAGTATCTTGGAAATAGTTTAAGAGATTTAGTTGGTACAGCAGTTTCTGAGTCAGATGTAATACACTATATTGAAAATAGTTTAAGGAGAATAGTATCTTCCATTGAAGAGGAAGGAAGAGACAGATACTATGCAAGCAGTAAGTAAGAAACAGCATCTAGAATAATTAAATTAGATCTTTTCAGTAGTTTTTACTAACAAATTATCTTTTTTAATTTTTTTTTACACATCTTTAACATTTCAGTGTTATAGTTATGTTGTCATAAATTTCGGGTAAATATTTTAAATTGTTTAAGGCAGAGGTGGCTTTTATGATTTTAAAGACTTACTTAATATGACCCAGCAGTCATCAACAGTAACAAAACTTGTCCTACATTCTCAATTACATTGTAGGTTTATAACCTCTAGTTGACTTTATAAAATTATACAGTCAGAATTGTCAATTTGGGTCAATTGTGTGTACTAGTGCCAAATGAAAAGTCACCTAGAATATAGTCATATAGACTTTAGCAGATTTGGAAATGCCTGATATTAGTAAAATAATTAGCTCGACCCACACCAGTCAATATTTCTCTCGAGCAGTGGGGGCAAAGTGTGTAGATAGCAATAAATAAGTTAAAAAAATTAATTATGTCATAATTTTTATGTACAGTTCTTCTTGATTTCATAACAAGTTATTTGATTTCATTTCATATTTCTGACATCCAAAAATTCAATTACCCTAAAAATATGGAAATCTGTAATATTTGTTTCCATCACTTTCAATTTGGTCACAATAATAAAATAATTCAAAACTGTGTAATTCAATAACTTGATTAATAGAAGGAAATAAAATTATGTGTTATGTTGCAGTAACGACCTGAATCAATTAATTATTTTATAGAAATGTGATAATTACTGGTAAGCTCATCAATTGTAATGTATTAGCTAAACTAAAAATTAGACATTATTACTTTCATTCAAAACAATCAACACTAATTGAAAATTGTCATTAAGCTACATTTGAAGAAGAATATATCACCATTTAATTGTATTTGCAGATGACGACCCAATGTCATCTTCCATGTTGTCAGATATTCCAGAAGAGATTCAAGATTATATAGAGAATTATTTAAATGAATTTATATCTTCATTAAATGATGATGAGTTGGAGAACATTCGAATTAAATTTTCTCCTACAGGCAGCTTAATATCATGTGAAAGTATGGAGGAAGGAGACAATGGTAACTTCTTATTTTTTCTCTGCACCCAGGGACAAACTTTCATGTAAAGAATGATAGCAATTGATCCTTACTGTCATCATCCTGAAATTGAGTTTTAGGTTTCTTTCAAAGCTCACTCTTGAGCATCTTCCCCCTCTCTCATATATTTACAGAAAATTACAATAAACCATAAAATTTGTGCAATTTTAGAATATACATTTGCTGTTAAACAGTGTGGAGCATGTATGTTTTAATTCATATTTTGGACCTACCTTTCTATAGTTACTACCATTTTTGGGAATAAATATTTAAAACTCACTTCAGTGAGTTCAGTTCAGCTATAAAGCACCATGTAGTACAAAATATTGCAATAAAATATGGTAGTGGTGATTTATTTCTGTTAACAATAGTATTTATCTCTCTTTAATTTTGAGAACCAGTATTAAATATCATTTAAAAAATGGTGAAGTGAAGATATGACAAATTTTCTACGAAGTAAATGACTGCTTTCTTGCTACTTCTCCTGGACACAGCTTTCATTGCATCAGATTATCTCTGGTAACAAAGGGTTTGCCGGTTTATTTCCTCTATAAGTCAGCCCAAGTTGTGTAGATTATTTCTGTCCAATAATATTTAAATCTGTAATTTAATTATTACCAGACAAGAATGCTGTAAAAGGCCAGTCAGTCATTAAACTAAGGAAAAGAAACAAAATGAAAACTTATATTGTTTATGGTTTAACTTAACAAAAAATTATTAGTTTTAATGCATCGAGTTGGAATATTTTAAAATACAAGTATTTTACAGATTCAGGAAGTGGTCAACCAAGCCCTTCAATGTCACTGAAAAATATTCAGGAAATAAGATATTCTGATATTAACTATGGGGAAAACACATTTCTACAAAATGTGCTGAACACCAGAAATATTTACTTCTCCCTAAACCAAGAGAACCCTGGACTTTTCAGCACCATAATATACACTGACGACTTTGAATTAGCTCACCACGAACTGTACAATTTTATTAGGAAAATGTACATAGAGAAGGAAAAATCAAAGTTACCAACCTATTCCTTGGAGGGGCACGGTCTCTACAAGACGGTCATTTCTCAAAGACTCAAAAAGTACCATAATGAGATAAAGAAGCATCATTCAGTTTCTGGAAATTAACTGTGTCACTGTGTTATGATTATTGTCCGTTTCTATAAATCAGAATGTGTAATATGTGAATACAATCTCATTAAAAGAGCAAGATTTCACTACAAAATTTAATAAAAATCACATGAATAAATTACTTGATATTATTATTGTAGTATTTTTTACAATCCAATTTAATTTTTTTTCGTTTCAACTCTTGGAGATCACAGAGCAACTTGTGGTTTCTTCTCTACCCAATGTTGGTAGTGTGTTTACAACTGAGAGTCCCAGAGGATGTATGAAATTGAAAATGGACACAAATAGCATGTGTTCCCATGCCAGGATTCATTCCCCCCAGACATCTGTGATGCAAACAATTTAATTTTCTTGTAGGATCACAAAAAATTAATTACAATAAATATTATTAGAGAATTTTGAGATTTAAAATGTGGATAAAATAATTGTTTAATTTATACATATTTGTGGCTGTCTTACATTTCATTGTTTTTTTATATATTACTTTAATTATTTGTCATTATAAGTGCATTTGTTGATGTGGCCAGTCATTTATTTCAAAATGAATTGCTTCCAATTCAGTTTATGTAATTAGGAATCTCATACCTCTCTAGCTACAGGTTGCATTATGAAATTTTTCTGTGTGAAGCACGATGGTCATTGTTTTATCACAATTTCAGTACATGTAACAATTTTCTCATTTAAAGTGTTTTCTTCTTATGAATAAACTTGATTAATAATGATAAGAGGCCAAATTCAATTCTATAAGCAGGTCAGTAATATGCATTTAGTTGGCATAATATTGACCTTTTGATGGTCATGCAATTGCCTCCAAAATTCTGTTTTATCATGTTTTTAGAGAAATCCTATTGTTGGTGGCATTTTATCATTTATTTTACAATATTTTGTTGCAATCTGTTAACTTTGCCTTACAGCAGTGTTTCCCAAACTTTTTCTTACCATGTCCCCCCCCCCCACCTATGAAACATTCATATTTTTTATATTAAAAAATTGAATTATTTTCTAAAGAAGCCTAATTTCAAGTTCTGTATCACAGTTCTTCTATAGTAATGATTCTGTAAATAATTTATATTAGTCTGAGATCGCTAAACTTTTTGCCCATTCCTGATTTTGTATGAAATTAAGTTCTTATTTCATTTAACACATGTAGTTGTCACTAGACTGCAGTAGACAACAACTTAGTGCATGTCAAAGCAACATTGTACATACTATTCCTTCACTGGACATAGTAAACAACACTCTTGTTTACATTACTCCAATCTTTCAAGTGTGACTATGGATAGCAACAAACTTACCAAAGCTTATTTCAAATTGATTTAGCAACAATTTTTTCATTTTGTATAAGATAAATCAGTTTTTAAATTTTAGAATAGCTCTAGATGGGAAACACCGCCTTAAAGATACCAAAAAAGTACTATCCAACCTACCCTGGAATAATTATAAGATTTCAGTGAAAATTTGTCTTGCCTAATTAAAATTAATTTTTGGGTATATTTTTGTCAATTAACTGAATCTTAAAAATTCTTAATCTTTATTTACTATTTACTACTCTATATTAAATCAATAGGACCAAACGGGGAATGAAATGCTAATATATATTTTAAATTGGCTAATATATTTCACACAAAGCAAGTGTCATGTAATAAAACAATACATAAATGGTACAAATCAAATTGTTCTATAAATTAATTCACATAAGACTTTCAAGTATTCTTTTATTAATTGAAGTTTTCAATTTCAAAATATTGAAATGAAATGAAAACTTGTAAAGGAACATGGTAAATGCAGTCAACGGTGAACAAATAATCCAAGATGGCTGACATACATGTAGCCAGCAAAACTTGTCTATCACTTTAGAGAAACCTCTTTTTCTATTACACATTGACGATACACAAATTAAGTACTCATTCGAAAGATAACTTATGCATGTATGCCACTTAGACATTTTAGTGAAAATGTATGAGAAATTTTTTGACTTACATTTTAGAGGAACAATTGATACAAATGGTGAAATACTGGACAACAGATACATCATACAAAAGCTGCCATTGAAAAATTTATTAAAAACTGATATGAGAACTGGAACATCAGATCTATAAATATATGCATACGTACAGAGCACCGTTTACATTTCACTACTGGAAGAAATCCCTTCCCAACATGGTTTAGCCTGGACTCCACCGGCTCAAGAATCATACTAAACAGCATTTCAGCACAAAATTGGCTTTCCGTCTAATGAGTGATGGTCAGGTAATTATAAATTATTTTATTTAAGAAAATAACAGGACCGCCACATTTCGGAATGTCGCAAGTTAAACGGGAAATCGTCGTAACGGAACTACGTATACCTCGACACTTACATTCGATGCCCGTCATGAAGGGGGCGGTGACCAGACCCTACTGTGACACCTAATGTTCATGTTAAATTTACCTTGCTCTTCACTGAACAGCATCACATACCAAAGGTACAGTACAGACATACTGGCAGAGTATGGGAAATATTTACAAGTAATTTAAAAAATTATGGCCTAACAACACCGAAAGTGAAGTCACCATCTTGTTTTTAAATAAGATAACTTAACAATACATTATGTAATAGGACTCTCCACCATGGTGACATGTCCACATCCATTTGGTAAGAACAGGTCTCTCAAGGGGTGGATCCCATACAACACACACACTTTCATTCTGTCCACAGCCTGAACATTTTAGTCCCTGTCTAAGGAGCCACAACGTCACGAAGAGGCGGCGAGTTTCTCCAGCCTACTGCAGAGTCTCGTCTCCTCGTCCAGGGTGGACTTGGCTTCAGACTTCAGTTCGCACTGTCCTTCCCAGCGTGCCTTCCCTGAAGCATGAGACTGTAAAGAGAGATAAAATGTAAAAATTAATAGGTACACACAGATTGCTCAGAGTACACTTACTACTGCGTTCATCACCAGAAATTTCTTGCAAACAATAACCTCACGTTATAGAACTTTATGCAGGCTCGTACACACTGATTACTTTTTTTGTATACAAATCAAAAAGTTGAATAGGACATTTCCTTACCATGGTGAGGTCTCGTTTCCAGACGGCAGAGCAGCGGCCCTCACAGGTGGGGCAAGGGCGCTCCAGAGGGTAACCACCGCACTCACGGCAATCCAGGGAAACGTGTTCCTCGTACCAGCTTACGCCACACCTGCAAGTGCAAAGTCACCGCGTGAGAAAGGTGCATCTCGACCGGGAGGAGGGTAACGTGAGAATCTGAGGAGCACGAGAAGACCAGACGACTTACGTGAAACAGGAATTCAGTTGCAGCCGCAGTTCTTCGATGGAGAGAACCGCCTCGGAAGTGTTGAAGTAGCTCTGCAGCTCCTCCAGGGAACTCCCGATGCTTGCACTTCTGTGACCCAAACCACTGAAACAGACAGAGGAGTCAAATTAAACAATCTGAACATAGAATACGTAATTTCTGTTGTAATGTTTGTCCGCTGGCACATGGAGTACTTCAAAACAGGTGAGAATACTTTAGAATTTGATTGCCAGGAATGAGGTCATATATTTTTTTGGTTTTAAGATGTAAAAATTGTTTTTAATAAGTGATGGTTGTAATACGGGCACATTAAGATTCTTCTCCCCTTACATCCAACATTGAATGTATAAACTGATTTAATTTAAAAGTTGTCCATGGCTAACAATAATTTTAATTAGGTTGCAATTTACATTTACCACGATCGCCTGACGACGTGCCTCGTATTATCAGGGTTAAAACGGCGTTGGGCAATTTGCGATTTCGGGCACGCTGGTTTATGTTATGACGGCCACTTGGCGTTAATGAACAAGCAACGTGTGAATGAATGGGCCGGTGTCAGGGCGGGAAAGCTGCGCTCTCTTCACCCCCACCCCGACGCCATACTTCACGCACGTGCCAGACACGCCCTTCGCGCGAGGACAACTCCAATTAAAATAGAGCCTTTGCCGACGACACCACGATGGCACACTCGGCAACAAGAGAAGATAAGGAGGCTTTATCTCGAGCCGGTCGTGTCGATAACGGCCTTTTATGCCAAGCGTGCTCAAGTGTTTGTGCAGGCAGCGACTTACCTGTGGTGGTGATCGTGTCCGTGCATCTCGGCGGGGTGAACGCTTGCGAGAGACATCACTTGCAACGACAACCTGGGAACAAGAAGACAGAGCTGATGAGCGACGGACGACACACGTGGCGTTGTGGTGGTGAGAACGGAGCAGCCCCAACAGTGCGGCCGACGCCGGCGGCTCCCCCTACTACGTCTCCCCCTCGCGCCAACAACCAACCACGATCCAGTGGAAAGTTCCCAGAGATTCCCCGAGGGTCATTCAACTCTCGGCGACAGACGCGCCGGCCTACTCCAGAGCGGAAACCACCCCCTCTCCTCCACCCTCGCAGGGTCGTGGAAAAGTACCGGCGGCGGAGTGCGCATGCGCCCCGCGAGGGTTGGATATTGATCCCGACGACGACGTACACATTCGGGCGAGCGGCGGGAATGTGGGTCTCGCCGCCCCCACCACGACGAAAACAAACCACGAGTGGAATGCAGCGGCTCTCTGCTTCGAAAATAGCGACCGGAACAACGGCCTCGTCGGCGATGCCCCAGTCTGGCCCACTTCCTGCTCACGACCCTGCCCCTGACCAACCCCCACCCACTCCTCGCCAAGGACGAATGGAATTCCTTCATTTATGGTTAATATCAGTGACTCTAATAGATAGCCATTCTAGAAAGAATTACCCATAGATAAGTGTCAACCCTTAAAATTCCAGAATGAGATTAAATAATAACAGAAACCACGAGTTTGGCTCAGGGAAAGAATTTAACCAGTCAGAAAAATAAAAACGAATTATTTGAATGAAATATTGTCACAATAACAGTATGGGAAATGCCACAAGTCACTCGAATGACCGATTTTACTCAGATAACAGCGGAGACGTACGGTACTCAAATGCAAAGAACTCGTTTTCTGAGCTTCATTCATTGAAAGATCAAGAGATAGTGTCAGAGGTAGTGTCTTACGCCAGAGTGCAATGGTAATAATATGAAAAATGTACCAGTTTGTTTTTCTTTTGGAGGGACGGTGTTTTAAATGTAAATGTTATCCCCGTGAAACGTTTGACTGTAGAAAGTGGATGATGAGGTCCTGAGGAATGCCAACGGAAATAACGTCTAGGAACGAAAATAATCTGCACGATCACCGCTTCAAGACGTTGGCGTCCTCGGAACAACCACGACGTTTCTATCACCAAACAGATGTTTTCTTGTGATCCAGACAGTTTTCAAAGAAGGGAAATTACACTGCTGGAAGTACAGTTGGAAACACGGGAGGTGAAAGAACCGTTTTCGAAACGCTGAAGGTGACAGATCGTTGCAGCTTTCATTTGCCAAGGCTCCCAAGAACCCACCAAAGGTGTAACAAAGAGGATATACAACGCACAACGCTCCCCATGGGGTCAGGGATCAGCCACCCACCAAAGTTCTCCACACGACTCAACGCGGAAAGAGAAAAAGATTCCTCGAATCAAGCTGACGTGTCGGTAGTTGATTTTGTTCTTTTTTTTACGCTGGCGATTGCTTTGGATATCAAGTTACAGCGACGATGCACGAAGCCAGCGGGCGAGTTGCTCGGGCCTGTTGACCGAACTTGCAAGAAGTAGGAAACCGCCCCCCACACACGACTACCAAAGTGTGACGGACAGAAACTGGTTCGATTCGGAAACCCAAACGTACGTACGTGGATTGTCTTGATACGAGAAACCAGGTGGAAAGTTTCAACAACGATGACGAAGTGGAAAGATTTCTAATGTCTTTCACAACAGATGGTCGTTACCTTCCGAGGGACGATTGACTGATCAAAGAGATCAGGTATCCTGGTCGCCCCCGAGACCTACTTTCCCCCCGTCACAACAAACAAACCCACACACGCGTCACTGTTGAGGGCTCGTCGTGGTCACCAACGCAGACACACTCGTACTTACGGCAGCAGGTTAACTCCTGGTGAGGTAAACAGGCAGCGGGGCAGCTACAGTCGCTAACAGAACACTGGTGCCTGCACTCGACTGAAGTCCACCGACACAACTGAACTGAGCCCGCCGCCGACCCAGCGCGCGTTTTTGTAACTTTTCCCGTGGCGCCGTCGAGACGCCGTGGAGGGGGCCGCGGTTGTGAGAGGTGGGGGGCAACTTATCGCGCCAATGGTGCCGGTGCTCGGTGGCGCCCGACGCGGCCGACGGCGTAACTACTCACTCTGGGGCCGGAGAGCAGGCGGGGCGGCACGCGGGGGCGAGAAACCTCCAGTGACGACCCCCAAGTTTCGTCAAGCAGAACCTCCGACCCCCGTCTGTTCATTTCTTCCCCTGAAGACGAACTGGTTGGAGCGTGCCTCAGTCTCTTCTTCCCCTACCTTAACAGCATTGACAGTGAAAATGTTCCAACCAGTCTGGTTTTGCAAAGTGCGCAGTTGCCGTTTAAAAATCAACGCACTGGTCCAAAGTCTTCGTCATTTAGATCCGTTCGTTGCCGTCAGTCAGTCATCTACGGAGGAAATGCGAACCACCATTACACGCAACGAGTCTTACTACAACAAAATACATGCAGAATAAGTACACAAACGAAGAAATATATGAAAAACGAGGAAAATGGAACGAGTGTGACTTATTTTGTTTTGTAGCAAATCTGCGACTCCAGCGAGCGTACCGAATTTATTTTTAAGATTCGTGGGAAGAGGAAACGATTGATCATGAGGAGGTAATTCGTGGAGTTTGGGACAGAGAGACCACGGTCCTCCATATTCTTCTCAGAGGATCGCATTCGGGTTGGGCCCACAGACATCTCTTTGACAGAGACAACGTTTCCAAGACGGTATCTTCGGTTTAAACTTATTAAATGTTGCTGGAAGAGATTATTCGTTGGCGGGCAACGGAGAAAAACATGTTTTCTGACTGAGGGAGACGTTTATATATATTTTTTTAAACGAGCTCTCTGTCGTTGTGAGGCCAAGAACGAAACTCAGGAAATCGTCGAAGTAGTTTTTACTTGGACGCAACGTGAATATTAGTTATTCTCATTTGTTTTGTCTTTGACTGAGGGAGTCGTTTACATATTATTTAATTGTGTGATTTGACAGGAGCAAGTCAGCGATTCACATCGCTCCTGGGTAGTTGCCTGGTGTAGGATCCTAAGCAAGACAAGGATCTATCTGTGCTATTTATCACAGGAAATGCGACGAGTTTGTCGGGTTGACACGCCAAAGCCTGGTGAAGGCCTTGAGGAACGCCTCCTGTCTAAGATTACCAGAAGCCGGCTGAAAGTTTCCCGATGATAACACTAACCAGGGTGGCACAGGGCAGAGAGAGAGAGACGGAGCTTTCTCTGTGAGCGCGGCGCTGCGCAACTAGCTGAGGCTCTGAGGGGGCGGGGGGGATCCCTGTGTTTGTAAACGTGACGTTGCGAAATGCAGAACACTTTTCCTTGTGACATCGCGAAAGCTCGCCACAGACAACAAGGCCAATAAGAGGAGGAGGCGGCGGGAAGAGCGAAACTACCTTGCCCGGGGCGAAACGTCTTGTAAACACTGTGACGTCACGAAACACACCCACGAATATCATGCGTTATAAAATATGTCACGGTCATTTCCTAATACATGTTACAATCCATACATCACCACTTTTTCTTTTCTTGCGCGTTGTGTTTTTCGTCTCATTTTTGCCCTGTTCTTGTCGGTTCCCTTTCCTAATTTATCTCACAGTGAATTTTTCTTCACCTTTTCTTCTTAGACATTTTGTTTTCCGTTCCAATTTCGTTTTTTTACCTTGTTGGTTTCATTCTTAATTCATCTTAGAATAAAATTATTTTCACCTGTCTGTAATTCCAAGTTTCCTCTGTTTCTTGTTCGTTTATTTCAGAATTTATCAATGAATTTTTATCACATTTTTTTAAGGACAGGTGCCACGGCAGTCAAGGGAGGACAAGCCTGACTATCAAAATTTTGTTAAACTTCAACCTGAAGATGTCGCAAAGTTAGCAATGAAACGTAGTTTAATTTACCATTAAAAAAAAAAATTTCTGACTTAAAATTGCTGTCTTAATGGTCAGTATATATATATTGTTTATAATTATTAAATAGGTTTCTCATTTTATTTATCTTACAGTCTTCTTCTTCTTCTTCGACGATCTCATTTTCGCCTAAATGTTCCTCTGTTCTCGTTACTGATAGCTGCTTTCGTAATAATTTTTTATCGTCCTGAGAAGGTTGAATTTTCGTCTCAATTTCGCTCCGTGTTCGGTCTTGTTGGTTCACCTTTTTAATTTTTTTTACAATTAATTTTTATCACCTGACTTTTCCTTATCCGTTTGGTTTTTCGTCATAGATTCTGCTCTGTCCTTGTTGGTTTCTTTCTTCATATGCGTTACTATCAATTTCCTCCCCCCCCCCATTATTGTTCTTCCAAAAGTCGCTCCGTTCTCGTTATTGTCAATTTCTTTCGTAATTTATCTTAGGTTAATATTTTTTTATTCCTCGTATTTATTAATTGTTTGGATTTTATTTATTTTTTTTTGTCTAAATCTCCCTCTGTTCTACATTTTGATGATTTATTTTCTCGGTTAAGTTTACAATAAACAATATCCTGAGAGCCGAGTAAATTTGAATTAAAAAAACGTTTCTAACGGCGAATAACTTAAGACTTGGCATTATTATGATTTATCTTCTTATTTGTCTAAAAGAAATTCGTTTTCTTCTTTACTTATCCTGATTAATTCTGTGTCAGTGGTTGAGGGAAGTTGAAGTTACTTACATTTTTCCAGCTGTCCTTATTTTGAGCCATCCTCCTCTTCACCTCAGCTTGAGTCATCGACCTCCGTCGAGATCGTTTTCTTCCGTTTCGCGCGCCTCGATTCTTTACTCTTGTCGCTTGCTTTTTTTTATCTCTGACGGATTTCGCAAACCGATTGTGCCTCTTCAGCAAAGATTATATTATCACACACGCCGGTTACCGTTGCATGCATCCTACGTCAACGGAAGGTGGAGGGAAACATGAAAACAGGCGTCACACCCAGCGATTAGGAACGCGACCAAAAGGTTTGCATTTAACTGTTCGGGATTTTGACACCCTCCCGGAAACAAACACACAAAAAAAATCCCTCACGTCACACGAATGCGTCAATTGATCGAGCGTGTGAAATTCAAACACGCGGTGCGTGCGTCTAGTGAATAATATCTCTGGCGGTCGAGTCAGCTCACAGAGGCGAATACGCTCGCTCGTTAATCACTTCACAGAGACACGCACAAATATATATATTTAGGGCAACAGGGTAATCCACGTTGGGCAACTCCCCTTTAATAGCATAGGAAGGGATTTGAATGGGGGGATGTGGAAGGGTAGAGGAAGGTAGCCAAGGCTTAACTAGGGCCCCCGGGCTATAGTTTAAGGATCCTACCGGACAATTCGCCTAAAAGTGATGCAGGACAAACCCTAGAAAAACGTGCATTAGTTTGGGTCGGGCATTGGGTACTTGTCCCACGCCCTTCCCTGTATGGCGGGAGAGGAGAGGAGTTAGTTGTGGCCTACGGAGCATTCCCTTCTCCGTACCTCGACCAGTTCCAATGGGAACAGCGAACAACTCTTACCGTATGCCCAAGGTCTGTGACTCCGGAACATGCACCTCTCAGAACAGGCCGAGGTGCCTCGGCTTGTGGGAACCTTAGTTCAAAAACGGAGAGGAAAAGGCATCCCCAAAGGTAGCCCCTTCGTATCTCTCCTACAAGGTTCTGCCTGCGAGAGAATAGCCCTCGCAGACTTTTTCCGCATATATATATATATATATATATATATATATATATATAAAACCACAGCCTCTTAAAATAACAAATCTTCTATTTCCGCTGCAGAAAGGATTTTACTTATCCCAGGTAGCTACATCCAAAAGAAAAATATGCCCCTGCGACCAAAAGATCCGATTTTTTATTCCCCCACACTTGCACACGTCGTTGCCATTAGTGAAACCCCCCCCCAAGTTTTCGAATTCGAAAGGCCTCGAGGGGAAGTTTCTGTGGCCCTAAACACCACGACATTTTGCGTCTCTTTTCAGTTTCTCGCTGATAGCAAAAGAACGAAGCGTTCTAGTGACAAGAATGTTCAGTGATAAATTGTAGAGGGTAGAATTCTGCATGTAATGGCGGACTCGAGGACGGAATTAGGTCGAGGGAAGTGGGAGAAATCCTGCGTAAAAGTTACGGCATTTGCTAAGAGACTAGTTTGTCCTATTCCTAGTGCTGATATCTGCAAAATGGCCGCCAGTGACGTAATTAGTCATGGAGTAAAGGTTGTAGAGGATTTAATTCTCTTTCCAACGCATGATCTGGTTTTAAAAATCCGTTGAGAATGGCGGAAAATACACGCATGTTGCTGTCTGCGCACGGCTGATGTCGTGGGAGTGACGAAACTTGTCTGTGGGAGAGAATATTAAAGTGTCTAAGAGAAAGAAAGAGTCCAGCGTTTCAAGGAGTATCTATATTCATCTGCAAGGAAGGAAGAAAGAACGTTCTCGGACTCAACTCCCCAGTGCTGATCACTCTCCATTACAATATATATCATGAAGTACTGCCTGGGTGCCCCGGGTTGACATAATCACACTCAGCGACATCCATAACCTGGGATTTGACTGCAATCTCGGGTGTATTCGCGTTATTTCCTTTTTAACGCTCCTTCTAGCTACCCCTACCCGTACCAAGGTTGCTCCCTTCCAATTGCCGAAAGGGGTTGAAATTATACACAGAAACACAACGGAAGACCCCTGAAAAATATTTATTTGACGCCAAATGTCTGCATGAATGAGCATGTTAGAAAATTTCCACCCCCTCCCCTGGGGGCTGTAGACGTCTTTTACCTCCACAGCATTTGTTTCCTGGTCGCAAGGCACACGTGTACGAAATTTGCTCCACGGGGTGTAGATTTGTATGAGGAACACACACACGTGCAGGTAATTTTATTTATTAGAAGCCGCTGTATTGCTTGTGTAGATCTTTGTGACGCTGTGCACATTAGTTCGTTTCTCCATTTTTCTTTTCCGGAGGGTTGAGTGATGTATGTGTAATTCTTTGGTTTCGTGGTAATTTGCTTGATACTTTTACCCGGGCCGACGTCATCAGGTTCACTGTCAACCTCCAGAGACTTATATTTAGAAGTTTTTAACGAACCGAGACGTGAGTGAGGTTGTGTGTGCTTGGTGACGTAACGACGTATTGCGAACTGGTTCGCCATTATGCAAGTGAGGTGAGGCAAGTGGGCGACGGGTCCCTCACAAAAGTGGTGTCATCGTCGCAGGCTTCACCGGTTGCAGGCGGTTGGACTCTGAGCCACGCTTTCAGCACGTGAACGCTCGTAATGACGTTGCTCTCGGCTCGTCTCGCGAAACTCGTTTCTACTTTATCTGAAAAGAGGAAAAATAATTAACTGGCCTCACCTGGGAGAGCGAGAATATTGCGCACTATGGACCAAAGATCAATTAACAACAGTTGCAGGTAAAGGGAATAATAGGGTCTGCGACGCGAAATCTTGACTGTGGGCTGCACGTTGGGGCGTTTCAGGTTGAGCAGGCTTCAATTACTCCAGAGTCAGCGCTGGAGGAGACGGAAGCCGTGGCAAAGGTTTATATTTTGTCTTGATTCGTTTCAGTTGCCAAGACGGACGTTTGAATATTGCGCAGTAGGAACCAAAAGTAAAGACAAAGACGTAATTAAATCCACACAACAGGGACAGTTATTTCTCTCTGACGTTGCAGGGTAAAGAGGAAATTGTCTGCGACGTGAAATGTTGACTGTTGGCTGCGTGCTGGATTGGATTATAGGAGATGGGACTCTTGGAAAAGGATACAGAATTAATTTTGGAGAACTGCAAGTGACAGCAACGCTGCAAATCGTACAACGGCTTCAAAACAAAGTGTTGCTATTACTAATGAATTCATTATATATATATATATATATATATATATATATATATATATATCACAAATATCGACAGTGTGTCTTGTGTATGTTCCTATTTTCCTGATGTAAGTTTCCGAATCGTTGTGAAAGCATTAGGGGGCGTCCGAGACGTTTTAAATAAATATTTATGTGTGTGTGTGAGAGACCGTGCTGGTGTTTTTGTTGTTATCGGCTCTTCCTCAGTGTGTGTGTGTGTGTGTAACTCGACAAGTGTCAGAGGTTAGCGATCAGCTGTTGGCCTTGGTTATCTGGAGAAAAATCACGTGATTCAGTACGACGACGGCTTCTAGTTGGTTCGATGGCCCAACAACTCTCCAAAGTCTTGCTCTTGTCGTCTTCCGCAAAAAAATACTCCCAATGAGGTTCCAAAAGGGTCAATTCCCTGCAGTGTTTACTCTTTCATGATTTCTTTTTTCACGAATTCATCGTCTGCTTGTATTGTGTCTCAACTAATTATTTGAATTAATAACCAAATAACAGACAGAAACAAGTTCTTAATTAAATAACACACACAATGTTTCTGCAACCCTTGTTGCTTTCGTCAGGCGATACAAAAAAAAAACCCGCAGCAGCCGTTTGATCGCTTCCTAAACCTGCCACTAAGAATTGATATAAAATTTGATAAATATAAAAATTTCATTAGTTTGATTTAAATTGTAAAATAATAATTTAAAGTTCATTAAGACATTAAATTTCATTTCAAAGCTTAATTCAGTCAACAACTAAATATCTTCAAGTTGGCTCTGAAACGTAATAAATTAAATTAAAAGCATTTTTTGTATAATTAATTAATTGTATATTAAATAATTGAACGACACCAACTCAAAAACAAAGGAAAAGCAATGACAATGAGTTGTTCGTGGTAACAATGAACAACCGTAGCCACTGTTGAGTTTCACAGCATCCAGCGTGCGACTCAGAAACAATTCTGGGCTAATGTTGCTCCGACTGTAATTCCTGCTACACAGGGCGAACAAAACGATCACCAGGGTATCTCTAGTCTACAATCACGTCGTCAATTCGAAACGTTCATTTGATTGGCCAAGTGCTTAGATTTTGGATGTAGACACCAGGCAGGCGAAGTATTCCGTTTCGGCGCCAAAGCCGACGGTTCCCTCCCAAACCCCTTACATCCCAGCATTTTTTCCCTTGAACTATGGGTTTTGTTTTACATTTACGTCCTTATATTATAAATAAATAATTTAAAAATCGATCTGCAACTGGTCGTCCACTGCAGTCTGGATCCGGATGCGTTACAGCCTGATTTATGAAACGTATGGGAAGATGCAGGACACCTCCTATGACCAGGTCGTCAAAGAAAATTAAAAAAATAAAGAATGGATGAATGGATTTTTTTTGGATGGCGCCATCTGTTGCACGTGGCAAAAAATGAATTAACAACCGGTTTTGTTTAACGTTTACGAATAACTGTGAGAAGGAAACCTTGGATTGAGCTTCAGATTTCACGATACGAGGACGAGTCATCAGACCATAAAACGTGCGGCCGACCTTGTGTCTTGTCTTGCTGACAAGAAGGCACGAGATGGACGGTGGCGGGAAAGAGAAAAGGTGGGGGTGGAAGGGAAGAAATCCTTATGAACAAGGAAACGACGATCCGGAGAATAACCTGCATGACGGACAGTTTTGTTCTGTCGATCGTGTAGATTACAAAATGCAGTTATCGAAGCTTCCGCTGACGTGTTTCTTTATTTTTCTTTCGGTTTCCTGAGCGTGAACACAGTCTCTGGCCCGTAGTTAATATACCTCTATGATGAGCCAAAGAATACAGAGGCACTGAAGTAGAGTACAATACAAGTAATAATAAGACACTGTAACCAATAATGAGTCAAGGAATACTGTAAGAACTGAAGTAGTATACAATGTAACCAATAATGAGTCCAAGAATACAGAGACACATTACAATGTAACCAATAATGAGCCCGAGAATACTGCGACACTGAAGGAACGTACAACGTAACCAACAATGGGTCAGAGACACTGAAGTAATTTTCAATACAACGAATAATCAGAATAGTGAGAAACTAACCAATAATGAGACAAAGAATACTGAAGTAACATACAACGTAAGAAACAATTATGTTATAGTGTTTTCTGTCTTCATACTAAGAAGCTAGTAAATACATATGTATTGAAATACCCCATGAAATCTAATAATTATAAATTATTTTAAATAAACGAATTGTTTTATTTGTTAGCAGATTTTAACTGTATCGATTCTAATTAATAGAATAGAGTTTCTCATTGACATTGATGTAGGTTAAGGAACTAATGAACAGGAACTAAACGGTTGGATGTTTTCTAAGTCAGAAATGTGGAACCTGAAGAGAGATCTCGTGGTGACCAAGCAAAGGGCTGAGACCTTGGCCACCAGCAAATGTTAGTCATGTGATGTTGTTCGCGATGCTGGTGAATGTACACAACGCGAAACGGGGAAATGGTGCCAATTCGTTCTTAACTTATTGTAAGAAACGTGACGCCGTCCCACAGGGATCAATTCTTGGACATAATTATTTAGGTAAATGATAACAAAGCCACGTTGATGGTATGAGAATATTAATGACGAGGGCAACGCAGACCAGCCAGTTAGGTGATGTTACGAGGGTTTGGTGATTGCGGCGTGAGCCACCCTCGCACAGAGCAGCCGACTGTTTAGGCCCCGAAGGCTTCGGAGGAATGGAGGACGTACCTGCTGACAGAGGAACGTGACTTTCGATTAGGAGAGACCTGTGTGGGTGTGTAACGCGTGCGTGTTATGGCTGAGGGTGATAACGTAGACCTCCACGTGGAGGCAGCTCAAGGACCACTTCACCATGCCTCTAGACTTGCCAGTCACCGCACTACAGGACGGTAATTATAAATACATTTCCAGCATCCGAAAAGGCCGGAGCAATAATTCGGCTCAGCCCGCAGCCAACAGACATGCCAACATTTTGTGTCGCAGACACCCGCCCGACAGATGAACCAAGTGGCGGCTGAGGATTGCTTCTAACCGTTCAGCGTAATTTTCTACAAATGCAGGCATTCCACTTGCAGTACGTTGAGCCATTATCCTCCTTCTCACACACTCACGGGGATTTTGATCGTGGATCTGATTAATTGTTTTAAGTTTTTCACCTTTAAGATACGTCTTATTTTTTTGACAGTTCTTTTTCAGGTGCTTTCAAGTGTCCCTTCTGACTCCGCCACTGTAAATCTGAAGACGAACAATGTGTTTATTTTCTGTACGAAACGTCAGTAATATTATTATTATTAATAATCAAATTTTATTTCTTCTTGACAATTTATTACTTCGTTCCAAAAATAACCCTTATGGTTTATATTTCTTGATTTTTTGTATATTTCTGTGTTTTTAACCTTTTTTGGTTGTTCTTCTTTTTTCTTACCATGTCTCTTCCTGTTTCCTTTGTGAAACTTCGTTCTTCCTTTTGTTTCTTCGATCTTCTTCTTATTTGGCTTTGACAGTGCAGAACCGGTCAGTTCTTATGATAATATTCTTTTTGTTCCAGTTTACAAATTATCTACTGCAATCTTTTTTCTTCATTTTAAAAATTGTCTACGTTATATATTACTTGAACTGCGTATTAATTAATTATTTACATGTATTGGTGTTATTTGTGTCGTATTTCACTGTACACTTCTCTGAGGGCGTACATTTTCCTCATTAGTGTATCTACTACTTATTCTATTTCCTTTGGTACTTCTATTTCGCGTGGCTTTATTTTCGTCTTTGTTTATCATTTTTAGGTTGTGGATTCTTTTTTTTGAACTTACCGCGTCTCTTCCTCCTGTTTTCGTTTGTTAATCTTCGATCTTCTTCTTTCTTTTACTTTGACAGCGGATGAACCGATCAGTAGTTTTGATAATATTATTATTTTTGTTTCAGTTTAGGTATTTCCTACTGCAATTTTTCTTCTTCTCATTTTACAAACTGTCTATTTTATATATTTTTTGATTTGTGTATTATTTATTCATTTTTTGTGTACTGCCGTTAGTTGTCTGTGTTGTATACTTATTGTTGTATTCCCTTGAGGCGTATATTTTCCTCACTTGTGTAATTTTCCGCGTGTTGTTTGTGTCTTTCTTTCCCACTGACGATAGTTTTCCACCTAGATGTTGTATCATTGTTGCGGTTGTTTGTGCTTTCCGACTTTGCCCCATATTTTCCTCTTCAGTGTAGAGCGACCAATGGAATCTACTGCGACTTGTGTTACGTGAGCGTGTGTGACCTGGTCAGCTTTGTATATTTGATCGAAGCCACACGCACTCTAGTCGACGATATCCGTCCGCGTCTCCTGTGAACAGTTGTGTCTGTCTGTCCATCAGGTGTCACGTAACGTGAGTGTGTGTGTGTCTGTTCTCTCTAATGTGATTCTCTGCTGTGCTGACCTCGACACGTGTGGATCTCGCAACACATTACTGGTGGTGGTCCAGGAAGCTGCCGCAAACGTGACTTCCGGACGTGATCCTTCGTGACGTAAGCGATACGTCATCTGTGTCACTTCCGTCTCAGTAGAACAGCACGGGTGGGTGGGGAAGCGGCGTGACGTCATCCTGGGATCATCCCTCACACTAATTACAATTGTGTAACAGTCAAGAGTTTGTTAAAGCTGCATTGTGTTTAATCACCTGAAGAAAGGTGCAAAGTTCCCTTGTGTGTGTGTGGTATTTATATCACGACTTCTTTTCTCTGTGTTTGGCTGTCATTCAATCTCATCAGCAAACGACAATGGGAAGAGTTAGCGTCAGAGGACGGTCTCAGGTGGTGTCGTTAATTTGGTCACGAGCTCTTGAGAAGCCGACGTGCCGCTTCGTCGTCGTCGTATCTGGCTCAAGCCTTGACACACAAATTGGTTTCCACTCTTTGGACGTTTGACCCGATCCCACCACAAAGAATAGCGACGAGGTCAACGCAATAATATATTTTATCGCACGTTGGTTGGTTGATAAAGGCCGCGGCGTCGCTGCTTGCCCACATTCTGCAATTGTAATCGCGTTCTCGTTTCTCTTCATCAGTCGCAGTCGGTGATGACGTCGTTGGTGACGTAAGGATTAAGTAACTGAAGGAGCGCTGCATGGTCCATCCATCTCTCTCTCTCTACTTATATATATATATATATACAGGCGCGCTCGCAAAGCATGCAAATATCAGAGAACTCTGAGGAATCAGGTCACAGGCGAGGCTGGTGGTGGCTACGACCAGAAGCCTCAGCAGTAAACACACACACACACAGTCCAGCTCGTCGACCACCGACGGTCCGTGACGCAAAAGGAATCAGATGTCATTGTATTTGCTGAGCCCATTTAATAAATTTCATAAGTAACAAAAATCGCAGCTTTTGAGTCAGAATTGTTTTAAAAAAACGTTTCCGTGAACGGGGCAAACCAGCTTGTGAGAGCTGTTCTCTCGCAGGCAGGACCTTTCTGGAGAGACGGTAGAGGGCTACCTTTGGAGATGTACAAGCCGAGAATAGGGGAAATTATTGCGTTTCTTTAGCAGATTTTAATCGAGATAGGTTGAGAAGCCAAGCTTGGTAATAAAGGGAGAAGAAGAGACGAATTGGTCACTGGAATCACTGGAATCGGGCAAGATCACGAAAATGGACGTTAAAAAAACAACAGAAATCACTATACAGTAAATGTACGTTTCACAAATATATAATATTTTTTTTAGGGCAACAGGCTACATGAGGGTGATCCACATTGGGCAACTCCCCTTTAATAGCATGGGAAGGGATTTGAAAGGGGGGATGCGGAAGGGTAGAGGAAGGTAGCCAAGGGATAACTAGGGCCCCCGGGCTATGGATTAAGGATCCTACCCGGCATTCGCCTAAAGAAATGCAGGAAAAACCCTAGAAAAACCTGCATCAAGTAGGTCGGGCATTGGGTACTTGTCCCACGCCCTTCCGATAGCGGGAGAGGAGTTTGCTGTGGGGACGCAGCATTCCCTTCTCCGTGCCTCGACCAGTTTAGGAGGCAGCTGGCCGACTATTCCAATGGGAATAGCGGACAACTCTTACCGTATGCCCAAGGTCTGTGACCCCGCAACATGCACCTCTCAGAACAGGCCGAGGTGCCTCGGCTTGTGGGAACCTTAGTTCAAAAACGGAGAGAGGGGATATAAAATTGTTTTTTTAGGGCAACAGGCTACATGAGGGTAATCCACGTTGGGCAACTCCCCTTTAATAGCATAGGAAGGGATTTGAAAGGGTCCTACTTTCCTCTACCCTTCCACATCCCCCATTTCAAATCCATTCCTATGGTATTGAAAAAATAAAATAAAAACATGACGTTTCGTCCTCTGATTGGGACGTCTTCAGGTGTATGGATGTTACAGTTACCTAACAAATAAATTGAGAATAAAAGTCTTTCAAACTGATAATTATTTTTTAAAAAAACTACAATGATGTATGAATATAATTCATAGTCTTGTGTGTTAAATAGAATAATATGGCGACTGGATTTGTCACTAAGCCCTACACGCTGTGTCGTGGCACGGACTCCCGACATGCCAAGTTTGACACGCGTGTAATATCACGCTTGCGGTGTTAAGTGTTCCAGCAGCCGCGAGACTGAGAAGTGGGAAGCCTGATTGGTCCCAGAGGAGCCTTGATTGGTCTAGATTCGCTGGCAAGGACTCTCCTGCATGGCAACCAAAGAATTCACAGTCAAGAGTTGCTCTGATCATTTTTTTCTTCATCAACTGGCCTTTGTTAAATGTTAGGGATTGCTGCTGTCAACGGGAAAGACGTGGGACAAGTGCCAAGAGCCCCAACGTACCTGGTGAATTATATTCAGGTGAATCGCCAGGTACGATCCTTAAACTGCATCCCTAGTGAACTATCTTGGTCTCCTTTCCGTATTCCGCCCCCTTTCAGATCGCTATTAGAGTGGAGGAGCCTAACACACGTCCCTTATCACTAAAGCACCTTATAGGGATATTGAAATAATAATATATTGTATATTTCGTTAGTTATACAAAATTGTCCAAATAAACAGACAATTATATTTTTTTTACAACAGCGTTGGTGTTTTCCATCAGGTGTTGCAACAAATAAAGACATTAATACATCAGTATAAAGAACACGCCTGGTCATCAATATTGAGCTTCACCAACAACTCTCAAGAAAAAAAATATATCATTTCATCACGAACCACGGCGGAATATTCCGCTTACAGGAATCGCAAACATTTTTATTTTAATTAATAATCGCAGAATATTCCAGTTTCTGTCACACAACTGCTCCGGATATTCCGCTCTGGGAAAACATTCCGCCGTTGACACTTTTCATCCACCTTCCGCCAGATGCGGAAGAACGTTCCCGGGATGTTTTTCCCCTGGCACCCGCCCGCTCGCGTCATGTAAAACCACCCCCCCTTATCGTCGGGCACGTTCGTAAATCATCAATTACGTGAAACGTCGACGTCACGACGACGTCATCCAGCGTTGACGTGTGAAAGAGAAGAACAAGGCGACTTCGCGGTGACATTTAACAGCGACTGTAGCTTATTTATGGGGATGGCCGCCGCTCGTAAAGATTGCGGGTTTTTAATTAGAGTAGCACGAGAAACGTTGTGCGTCATCGAAGGTGCAACCGCAGAACTCGTCAAATATGAAAACATTTATGATAACGCGTGGAGAAAACAGAAAAAAAATTAGTTGTTGTTCAGCAGGAAGAATAAAAAAATTCCAGTCTAAAAGACGATTGCAAAGATATCTAATTTCTTAAGAAACCCAAAATGAAAATTTTTATATTTTCCCCACATTTTTTATTTTACAACTGAGGAAATATATTTGATTTCTTATTGAACCCAGAAATAAATTTTCCTGTTTTCCCAACATTGTTCAGTTTACAACTAAAAAATATTAAATTTCTTATTGAAACCAAGAAAGAATATTTTCCTGTTTTCACATTTTAATTATACAACTTAAGGAAAAAAATTTAAATCCTTATTGAAACCGAAGTGACATTAATTTAATTTCTTATTGAAATTGGAAAGAAAATTCACCAACATTTATAATTATACATTTGAGGAAATATATTTAATTTCTTATTTCTGAAATAAAATTTTCCTGTTTTTCCAATCATCGATAATTATACAACTGCGGAGAGATATTTAATTCTTTGTTAAAACCCAGATTGAAACAGGAAAGATAATTTTCCTGGTTTCCCCACATTTTTAATTATACAACTGTGGGAATATATTTCATTTCTTATTGAAACCGGAAATAAATTTTTCGTGCTTTCCCAACAATGTTAGGTATACAACTGTCTAAAGATAAGTAATTTATTATTGAGACCGGAAAGAAAATTTTCCTGTTTTCCCTTAATTTTTTAATCATACAACTGGAGAAAGATATTCAATTCCTCGTTGAAACCTAAGTGAAAAATTTATTTTTCCCCTAATTTTTAATTATACAACCGAGGAAAAATATTTAATTCCTGATTGAAACTGAAGGGACAATTTAATTTAATTCCTTATTGAAACCGAAAATAAAATTTTCCTTTTTCCCAAAATTCTTAATTATACAACCGAGGAAATATATTTAAATTCTTATTGAAACTGGAAATAAATTTTCCTGTTTTCCCTTAATTTTTTAATCATACAACTGGGGATAGATGTTTAATTCCTCGTTGAAACCTAAGTAAAAATTTTATTTTAATCCCATAATTCTTAATAATACAACCGAGGCAAAATATTTAACTCCTGATTGAAACTGAAGTGACAATTTAATTTAATTCCTTAGTGAAACAGAAAATTAAATTTTCCTTTTCCCATAATTCTTAATTATACAACTGAGGAAAGATATTTAATTTTTTATTGAAAGCGGAAATAAACTTACTGTTTTCTCAACATTGTTAAGTATACAACTGACTAAAGATATTTAATTTTTTATTGAAACCGGGAAAAAAAATTCCCAGATATTTTCATTATACAACCGATGGAAAAAATTTAATTTCTGATTGAAACCGAAGTGACAATTTAATTCAATCTCTTATTGAAACCGGAAAGACATTATTTCCTATCCGCCTCACATTTTCAATTCTACAACTGAGGAAAAACATTGAATTCCTCGTTGAAACAAAAATTTAATTTTTCTTATTTTCGCTACATTTTTAATTATTAAACTGAGGAAAGTTAGAATTTCTTATTGTAATGGGAAAGAAAATGATCCTGTTTCTTCCCCCACATTTATAATTATATAATTGAGGAAAAAATATATTTATTATCTTATTGAAACCACAAATAAAATTTTCCCAACATTTTCAATTATACTACGGCGCTGAAGTCTTGAAGGGTGTTTGTGATTTTATTATTCGTGGACACTGGAATTCAACTTGAAGAGGAAGGATGCGAGGTGATGGATCGTGAGGACCTGCGAGATGGATGGTCCAGCTCTTGCGCAACGCCACCACGTGGGTCTGCTCACGGGGCACGTGGCTTAACGGTTTGCAGTCGCCCATGAAATATGCATGCATGGTGTCGCACCTCCAAGGCCACGCACGGTCAGTGGGTGGCTCCTCATCTGCACATCAACCGTAGCATGTTGCTACTGCCCCACTAATTTACTCTTAAATTACATTTTCAGTGATATTTTAAAGTAAAGATAAACCTCACAACGTTTCATCCTGACAGGTGGGGAACCTTTTCAGATTTTATTCCTGAGCAACGAAAAATGGAAAAGTGACAAAAATTTGTAACTTTTAAACTTGTTTAAAATTAAAGAAAAATATGTAATGTAATGAATAAATATACAAAAATTAAAATAACAAATTTAAGAGTGAGTAGAATAACACGTGAAGGAACACAATAAAATGGCGGAAATATTTTAGGAAAATTTCCTTACATCAATGAAAGTTCTTTTAACAGTAAATATTGAAATGATAATTAGATAAATAAGTAGTCAAATAACACAGAAAAAAATAAGAGCTTATATCAAGATTTAATTTAAGCTGTTACAAAGGAAACAATATGAAAAAAAAATTCTTATCTACAAACCTTCAAGTCCCTTTAATAACCCCACATAATCCTTTATTATTATTTAGATTATTCGGGTATTCCATTGTCTGGGAGTAGAAAGGTGAGCAAGAGAAAGTGAAAAAAGGCAAAGAAAATAAAAAAAATACGAGAAAAACAGAAAAAAAGGAGGCAGATCAAAGAGACGTGAAAGATCGTCTAGAAAATCAGAAAAAAGTTGTAGAGACTTACTCCAACGTTTCGAACAGTTCATCATCAGGGACATGAGAGTCCGGCCCGTATCGGAAAGTTAATCTGGATCTGAAACTGATGCCGAAGAGATATTTTCTTACGGTTCGAAACGTTGGAGCTTCTACATCTTCCTCTGACCTTTGTGACGTTTCACGACATCTCTTTAAACCTAACTTGTTTCTTTCTTCTCTTTCTTGTTTTCTTCTCTTGGAGTAAACCGCCACATCTTTTTTCTGATCCTCTAGACCATCTTTCTCGTCATATCTTTGGCCTGCCTCATTTTGATCTGTTTTTCTTGTTTCTTTGCTTTTCTTTGCCTTTTTTCACTTTGTTTTGCTCATCTTTCTACTCCAAGACAATGAATAATGTTACCTCACCATTGTAAAAATATTTCAAATCCTTTATTTTACATTTAGAATGAACGCAAAACATTTAAAGCCACAACATCTGCATTTATTCAGTTCCCTGATTTCTTAAAGCAACTTATCTGAAATGTAACGTTTTACTTAGATTTCTTCGTGTCGTCGTCGTACTGGAACGTGACGAGAGATCCGCCGCCATTGTTGGCTTACCCTTGAGGATGTAGTGGAGGAGCTTTCTGAATAGGAACAACGGCGCCGACGCAAGGATACAGAAGAAACTCAATCCTCTTTTAGACGGAACCCAACCACCTCGCCTTTTGTGGTCGTCGTAGAAACGTTACCAAGGACCACTTCGGTTGGTCGAAACTGGGTCACGAGAACGAAAACCAACGACACCGGCAGGAAGGATCAACTGGTCCATCCATCTGCGTTTCACCTCACCACCTGTTGGATAGAGATGATGCAGGTTGTCAAGTCTTCTACACTTCTAAATCATATTTGTTTCATTCTCCATCACAAGGCTGGTAGGTTTTAAATGTCGTGGTCTTTGTATGACCCAAAATGGCCGATTTTCTCTCTGTTCCAGGTATAAGAAATTCTGTTGATTCAGGGACGGTTTCCTTCCCGTGGCCCTTACTGGTTCCTGTCTCTCCCCCTTCCACCATCTCTATTCATCCCTCCGGCTTGAAGGGACAGGATGGTGTGGGGAGGTCTTTGGAACCTTCTGGAAGGTATTCTGACCTGCCCAGAGGAAAATTTCCAACAACTTGGACGCGTCACAAGCCTGTGTCACTTGAGACTACCTTTTTATAGAGAACAAGTTAAATAATCACGTAAGGAAACTCAAATAAAATCATCTGTGGTAGGTTTTTGTGTCTCTCTTTGGTTTCCTCTCATATTGTATGTTCATGATTTTACAGTTTCATCCTATTTTTACTTCCATTAGATGGAATGACGTGAAATAGGATGTTTAAAGGATCCAAAGAAAATTTCTTGTCATATGTGTAGTGATATTTTTTCCCTTTAACTTAATCTGCCTTTATAGTGATGATGAATTAATTCTGAAGAATGAAGTTTTTCTTTCATATTTCATTATTTTAATTAATAAATTTTTAATGTAATGTTGAGGTGTTTCCAAGTATCTACTGGATCATTGTCATTCTTATAATTCTTCGGATCTTCTTTCATTTATCAATAGAAATTGTTTTTATCTCTCTCTCTCTATATATATATTTTTCTATATATTTCTCTTTTTCCTGAAGAGAACGAGTATAAACTTTCCTTATCTGACTCAGGTTTCTGATCATATTTAACTGTTCACAATTTTTCCTATTATTTGGGGTATTTCTTGAGGTTTTTTTTCTTCTTTATCCTTTTCTGATCATAGCGAAAGGATGAACTTTAAGAGACTGCCTTTCAGTCAAAAATTAAAATTTTCTCAACAATGTAAAATTGTTTCAGATCTTCTTCTGTCATTATAGGTATTTATTTTTCAATGGTTTTTCTCCCATACCATTTATTTTTGCATATATATATTCTTGTGTCTCTTTTTTGTCTGAAGAGAATAAGTATAAACTTTTCTCATCTAACTCAGGTTTCTGATCATATTTAATGACTTAGAATGTTTCCCTATTATTTGAGTTTCCTTGTGCTTTTCTTACCATAGTAAAAAGGAAGAAATTGAAGACAGAGTCTAAGTAAAAATAGAATTTCCTCAACAATGTAATTGTCTCCTTCTATCGTTTTCGGTATTGAATTTTATGGTTTCTACATTTTTTTCATCTCTCTCTCCCCATATAATTTCTTATTCTTCTGTAATTAAATTTGAAATCTTTTCTCGTTTTATTGGAATTTTAATTTTTTGCCGTTACCCATTTGTCCTTTTCCTCCGTTTAGGAATTTTTCAAATGTATGGATTATCATATTTATTGAAATTTTCTTTATTGATTTATTTTTTTTCTTAATTTTTCAATAAAGTATTGAATTATTATTTCTTTTAAAAAAATTATACAATTCCCTGTATTTTTCTTACTAATGTGGGAGACAGGAATTAAAATTTCAATCTTAAAGCCTTCAGATTCTCGCTTCAATATATATTTTATTTTTCTGTTACATTCTCGTGCGTCCTCTTTTTTTAGAGAGAATTTTTCTCTTATTTTATGCATTTTCTATTTATGATTTTTCACTTTTTGCATCACATCGTTTTTTTGAGGTTACTTGTTCTGTTGTTGGTTTGTTTGTTTTCGTTGGCTCTTCTCCTAGTAGAAGACTCAATGTAATTAATTTACTGACTCTTTGTGTGAAGTCTTAAAATTAATGAATCCCCCTTTCCTCCCCCCCACCCCCTAAAAAAAACTACAGACTCAAAATAAATTAGTTTTCTGACTTACTCTGACAATTGCATTTATTTTGTGATGTATAAAAATGTCCCAGATTAAACAAAATAATGTTTAATTCTTCATATCTTCAATACAAAAAACAAAATGTTGATAATGTTTAATCTCGACATTTCTAAAATTGTTTTAAAATTGGTTAATTAATTTTATCAGGAGTGTTTTGGGGCCATATTAGTTACAGTAGGATTAATCTTAACTGAATTCTTTTTTTAAAATATTAATTAACTGTTGTAAAATCCTTTTTAAGGGAATCTAAGAAAATATATTTTTGGCATTTGAATTTTGATGCTGTTGTGCGTTAATCATTAAGAATCTTGTTGATCCTGTTTGTCTCTTGTATAAATGAAACTCCCGAGGGACAGTAACAACACACACAGCCACTGAGCTGCCCTCGTCGACTCCTGTCTGCCTATAAACGAACAAATTGGCAATACTGCAAAAATTCCAAAGTGCGGTTCCTTTTGAAGCGCAGAAACGTTTGCAAAACGACCTTGAAGCAGGCCCTCACCACCACCCCCACTAACATCCCCCTCTGTGCAGAAAGAATAGAGGGTAGGAAGGGAGAGGGGCGGTTCTCAGTGGCGGGAAAAGCCATTAACAGTGACTGGCAGGGGCAAGGCGGCGCCCTTCAAACAGAGAGACTGGGGGGAAGAAGGAACCACCCCCGCTCAGATCAACGAGCAACAATCGTCCTCATGATAAACCAGAAAGAAGGACTCAAACATGGTCCAATTCAATAGTTCATATTGGTTGTTGATTTCTGTTTTTTTTATTAAAAATGTAAAACCCACAAGGAACAAACCAAAGAAAAATTTTGTGAGGGGACAAGATTTTCCTTTGGGCCAAAAAAATAGGTTCAACTTAATTATAATCAGAACTTAACTAAATTTCAAAGTGAATCATCAGTTTCCAACCCTTTCTAATTTCCATAATTTAAATAGTTTTCAGACATTTTGTTGATGGCTAGATTTTTACTCCAACAACTTACCTCCGATCAGGCAACAAGAATGCAACGTTGATATGAGGATGGAGTCAAGTCCGCTGGCGAATGGAAGAAAGCTCGTTCTTCCATCCAGACCAAGTGAAAGGAGTTAATGTGCTCACTGACCTGGAGACTAGAACCAAACAGAGTAAAAAAAAAGGAAAGAGGATGTTTTGAAACGGTGAAAGGATCGCAGACCGACACTAGTGACAAAAAATAAAAAATAGACGGATAGAAGCCGGGAAGGTTCTCGCGCTGTAGTGAAGGAAGATAACCTCAATATCAAAGGAAATTTGGTTTCGTTAACACAGGGTCGCAAAAAAAACCAGAGGGAATTGAGAGAAACGTCGTACGATTAAAACAGATGATCGAAATCAACATGAAAATGTTCAATTACTGAATAGTGAAAATTCTACAACAGCCGCGGAATGTTCCGCTCTATGTGCTTTGGAATACAGCTGTTAAATTATATCTATGGATGAAGTTAGAGAGTTGTCTCTTCAAGAACCAGGCCGTGAATAGTGAAGGCCTCGGGCTTGAAACCTCGCAGACCTGGAATGTTACAAATAATACACTATTATTATTATACATTCAAATTTCTACCGAAGCAAATATTCAAGAAGGAAAGATACAAACCAGAGACACTCGTTACTCAACCGAAAACGATTTTTTTCCCTACTGTTTCGACCTATGAAGATATTCAACATCTGCACAGATGAAAATATTTCATTACCGTTAATTTATTATTATGATTATGTCTTCAGATTAACGAAAGAAGCGTAAATAAAATATATAACTAAAGATATGCAGTTCTGAACTTGAAACGATTTTTTTCTCTGTCAGTTTCGACCTTTCAGGATATTTTAAAATTCCTCAGATGTTAGTGATTACATTATTATTATTTTAAATTCAAATTCAAGTGAAGCAAATAGACGTAAAGGAAAGATAAAAGCAGAGAGATACAAACTCTCGTTCAGGAAACGATTTTTTGTGTCCGTTTCGACCTTTCAGGATATTTTAAACTTCAGATTATAACCAGAGAGATACAAACACTCGTTCCTCAACCGAAAACGATTTTTTCCTGACTGTTTCGACCTTTCAGGATATTTTAAAAATTCCACAGATGTTATTGATAACATTTCATTACTATTATTATGATGTATTAAGATTAAACTGAAACAAATAGGCGTAAAGGAAAGATATGTACCAGAGAGGTACAATAATATACAACTCTGCAGCTGTTACGATCTCTCCTGACCTTTCAGACGTCATGTTTATTTCTGCAGCAATGTTTTTTCCCCCCACGTCCAGTTAGGAAAAATTAAAATGATATTTTATCTATGTTGTGATTTATGTTTAATTAATTAATAATAATAATAAAAATTCTCTCACATTTCTTGTTTCTTTAAATCATGTCTCTGTTTGCCTTTGTTGCACTTTCAAACCGTTTACCTTGTATTTTAAAGACTTTACGGAAGATATTCCCACTACTAGCGCCACATCCAGGAAATTAAAGCTCAAACATTTTCAGAATTTAATACAAAGTATTGCTTGAAGAAAATTGATTTCAGAAGTAGACAATTAGATTTATTTGAGGTGTGGACGGTGAGGAGAGATTCTCCCGTCTGCGCAGGTTTGTTTTGGTTGTGAGGATCGTTGGTTTGTTGTCTGAGAAGCGGGAGAAAGCGGCTCCGAGGTGTTGCTGCAGACAGACTGCCATCAAGGACTCACTTTCTCTCCCTCCCCTTCACTTGTTCGCTGCAAATGTTAGCCTGCAAGCAGCTGATGGAGACCGGAAATGCCTCCCACGCGCACACACACACACACACACCTGCCAGGGCCAGACAATGAACCACCTCGGACAAATCAGCTGCAACCAAAGGGAATCAGGCTGCAGCTGTCCTAAGACCGAATAAAAAGTTAGAATAATCACAATAACATGTTTCCAGTAACATCTATGGAATTTTAAATTTCCTAAAAGGTCGAAACTGAAAGGAAAAAAGTATTTTCCGTTTCAAGAATAACTGTTCGTTATATCTTTCCTTTGGGACTGTTTGCTTCATTAATCTGAACACATAATAATAATAATAATACATTATTAACGATGAAATGTTATCAATAACATCTGTGGAATTTTAAAATATCCTGAAAGGTCGAAAGATGCAGTGGAAAAATCGTTTCACTTTCTAGGAACGAGTGTTTGTATCTCTCTGGTTATATCTTTTCTTTACGCGTATTTGCTTCACTTGAATGTGCATATTTCATAATAATATGTGTTGTTTCTAACATCTGCGGGATTTTAAATATCCTGAAAGGTCGAAAATCACAGGGAAAAAAATCGTTCCAGGTTCAGGAACGATTGTTTGTATATCTCTAGTTATATCTTTCCTCCGCGAATATTTCTTTCACTGGAATTTAAATATTTCATAATAATATGTGTTGTTTCTAACATCTGCGGGGGTTTCAATCTCCTGAAAGGTTGAAAAATTCTGGAAAAAAATCGTTTCAGGTTCAGGAGCGAGTGTTTGTATCTCTCTGGTTATATCTTTACAACTCATGTATTTGCTTCATTTACATTCGAATTTAATAATAATAACGTTGTCGGTTAGGAACAACATAGCCAAAAAAACAGACCACACAATAATAAAGACGGGCACAACGTTTCTTGTGTCATTTAATTATTTTTAATATCTTGTTTGGCAGACTGATTGCATTTACTCCCACTTTTACTTCTACTTGAGAAGGTCCACATATCTGTGGAAGAAACGTTGTACCCGTTGTTATTCTTGTGAGGCCTGTTTTTTGGCCTAATATATATACCCACGTAAATTTTAACATTAATAATATTGTTTGACACGATTGATGCTTCGTTTTTCCTTATCTGTTTAATTTACTTTCACCATTTTCCTTTTACTCGCTTCCCTGCCTTGCCAATTCGTCGCAGGTCCTTCTTCAGTATCTAAATATTTTTATTTTGTGACGTTTCCGAGAAATTTTCCTGTGATGGATGTTAAGGGTTGTGACTCGATCCACGATGAAAGGAGACCAGCAACATTCTCGACGTGACTGACGACCAACTCCGCTCTTCAGCGAGGAATCAAATAACCAACGAGCAGCAACTTTGTTAAAAAAAAAGACTTTTTATCCAACCTTGGCAGAAATGACTGAAAGCTGCGCAAGCCAAGACGACGACCACGTGACGCTTGAACCCTCGCGGCTCCGCTGACTCGACGCTGACCTCTGCCACGGGAACGACCTTCTCCTCCTCAGGGAGGATGTCAACGTCCTCTTCAAGTGCGCATTTCTTCAGATATCTGCGAAACAAAGATCCTGCGACCAGCGTGGTCCAGTTTTTCCTTTTGAAGGCGTCATAACGGGACGCGGGCCTCCTTCATGGACGCCAGGTTCGGCGCGTTCTTGAACACGATTAGGATAATGGCGACACCCTACAAGACGACCTCTAAAACTATTTCATTTGCATCTCATTTTTCGCTTCGCCAGAACCAGCTGCCGAAAAACTGTCCTTCAGTCATACCTGGAACTATTATTAATATGTATATATATTTTCTGAAAGGACGTAAATTGATTTAATCAAAATTGAAGCCCAATTCTTTCCGCAGACAGCCAGAGTTGATTGCTGTTTCTCGGAACACTACACAGGAATAATTAATCTATTTAAGAAAAGGCAATTAAGGAATCGAATAATCGAGTGCAATCAGAAGCAGAAAAAATATTAATTGTGAATCCTGCTGTGAAGAGAGAAACAAAAATGTAAGGACAAGTAAAGGAACTAATTCCACGAGGTTATTTTATTCTATTACATTCACTTGCGAAAGTGGTTAAACAAATAAACTGGGAAAAAACTGTTAACGTCAATCCGTTGTAAAATATTACACATTTCCGAAAATATAAAGAATTTTCTATGCTTTAAACGAGGATATATTTCGGCAAAAGAAAAATTATAAAATTCTAGAACGTAGAATATACCTAGGTCTATAAAAAAAAATATTCTATTAGTCATGGAATAATCAGCTTCTAAAGAAATAAATTCTTCTAACCTTTAAACTCAAATGTCGGCAAAAACAAAATTATAATATTCTAGATCGTGGAATATTCCTTACGAAGGAATAAAACAATTCTATGGTCAGACTCTAGAAAAAATATATTCCTTTATACGCGCAATATTTCGGCAAAGAGAATATTCGATAAATTCTAGAACGTTGGATTTTTCCACGGAGTAAATCGGTGACGAAATATTCAGCTTCTAGAGAAATAAATTCTATCCTTCCTTTAAACGCAGAAAATTTCACACCGATCAACAAAAAGGAAAATCGATAATTATCAAACGTGGAATATTCTTTACTCAAGGGGGAAAAAAATTCAATTATTGGTGACGGAATTTTCTCTTCTAGAGAAATAAATTATTCTAACCTTTAAACGCGACATATTTCGCCGCTGTGTCGGAAAAATAACTTATAAAATTCTAGAACGCGGAATATTCAGCGATCGAGGAAATTCTATGATCAGTGATGGAATATTCCGCCTCTAGAAAAAATATATTCTTTTATCATTTAATCGCGGAATATTACTCCACTGTCGTCAAAATGAAAATTTCTGTAATTCTATAACGTGGAATATTCAAATCTAAGGAATAAAAAAATTCTGTCATCAGTGATGGAATATTCTGACTCTAGACAAATATATTCTTGTATCTTTTACACGCGCAATATTTCGGCAAAGAGAATATTCGATAAATTCTAGAACGTTGGAATTTTCCACGGAGTAAAATTTTTTATCATAGGTGACGAAATATTCAGCTTCTAGAAAAATAAATTCTATCCATCATTTAAACGCAGAAAATTTCACCCCGATCGACGAAAAGGAAAATTGAGAATTATCAAACGTAGAATAAAATTCTATTACTGCTGACGGAATTTTCTCTTCTAGAGAAATAAATTATTCTATCCTTTAAACGCGAAATATTTCGCCGCTGTGTCGGAGAAATGAATTATAAAATTCTAGAACGTGGAATATTCCGCCTCTAGAAAAAATATATTCTTCTATCATTTAATCACGGAATATTCCGCCGCTGTCGTCAAAATGAATTTTTTTTTCCAGGTAAACGACAGAAAATTCTGAAGCTTTAAACAAAATCTAAATATTTTCAAATTGCGGAATATTCCGCTGTAAGGGAAAAAATAGTTTTACCATCATTCATTCTCATCTCGGGGTAGGAAAAAATTATTATTCTACCATTTCACGATCAGAGAAAATTCTACCAATCTTCAGTACATCTTCAATCACTAATCATCTCGTACAACACATCATGGATTTTTTTATATATATATATATATATCTGAGAAGTAGTTGCGTAATATTCCGCTCTAGGAAACGCTGGCGAATTAGGAAATGTGACACAAACAGGATTGAAGACATAACCTTGGATTGTATGCGTAACGTGATTACAACCTTGTAAAATAAACGTTAGAGAAGCCATTTCTTCATGCGTGACCCAACATCGATCCCTGTGGCACGCCGTGTTTAATAATATTTCTACTTCTAATCCAACAGTGAGGCGACTTTCTGCTGGTAACTGAAGGACTCTCCACTTCTGCCTGCTTCAAGTCACTTCTTGGTCCTTTAAATAGTCCGAAACGATTGTGAGACAAACTTATTGGAGCCATTTTTACATCCTTAAGAGGCCTGGTGGAGTCTCTCTCGGAGTAGAGTTAAAGGTCAGCAACAGTTTACAGTAATGATTTGTCTCGGATCCGGTTCTAGAAGCTGATCGATATGGCCTCTATACTCCATTATCCACTGTTTTTTTTTTAAAAAAACCTGAGATAGTAACAGCTCATGAGGCAAGGTCGAACTACAAAGAAAATTTGTACAAGTGTCAACCATTTCTATACCGGACTGAACCTAATAAGGCCATGTGTGTGTAGATTGTGTTCTATTATTCTCCCTTTGCATATGACAACCAAAAATAAATCAAATAAAAGCTTTCTTCATGTTTTCTTGCTCCTAAAGATCCTGTAAATGTCCCCTAGATGTCTCTGTGTTTTTTTTAAATAAATATAATGGGAAATTAACATTCTGAAGGAAGGACTAACCTGTCTGCGAGGGCTATTCAGTCGCAGGCAGTACTTTCGAGGGATGTTCTCTCGCAGGTGGAGCCTTGTAGGAGAGACAGGAAGGGGCTACCTTTGGGGATGCCTTTTCCTATCTCCGTTTTTGAACTAAGGTTCCCACAAGCCGAGACATGTTTTGAGAGGTGGCATGTTCCGGGGTCGTAGACCTTGGGCATACGGTAAGACTTTTTCTCTGTTCCCATTGGAACAGTCGGCCAGTTGCCACCTAAACTGGTCGAGGTACGGATAAGGGAATGCTGCGAACCCACAGCAAACTCTTCTGCCGCCATCCAGGGAAGGGCGTGGGACAAGTACCCAATGCCCGACCTACCTGATGCAAGTTTTTCTAGGGTTATCCCTGCATTACTTTTAGGCGAATGCCGGGTAGGATCCTTAAACCATAGCCCAGGGGCCCTAGTTAACCCTTGGCTACCTTCCTCTACCCTTCCGCATCCCCCCTTTCAAATCCCTCCCTGTTTTATTAAAGGGGAGTTGCCACCATGTGGATTCCCCTCACGTAGCCTGTTACCCTAAAAAGAACATTCCGAAGATAATTTAAAATGCAATTAACACAGATATTAGTTTACAACATGCATTAGAAGTTGGACCAGACATTTTTAAAATAAATTAGAAAATACAAAACATTAAATAATTTTTGGAACCCAATTAATAATATAATTGACAATGCAATTAACAAAGATTTAAAGTTACAACATGCATTGAAATCCAAATACATTCAAGAACCTATAAATATTAAATATGTTTGGTACCAACACACAGATATATATATATATATATATATATATATATTGTAATGATTTGATTTTTATTACTAAATATTAAAAAAACTTTATTACATGAAAATACAAAAATACATTAAAAAAATATTATTGGGCACCAGCAGATATACATTGGTCTGCAAAAAAAAAATTATCATTAGCTCCGTCTTGGTTATAAAATCCTCCTTCTCTACAGGGTAATGTGGGCGGCTCCGTAGCTATTCAAGAACTGAGTCTAGTTCCGCACTGTGTAAAAAATCTTTAACTTCTGAAGGCACTTTACAGAAATGGTGATCCTTACTTTAACTTGCAGTGGATCACTGGTCTTGTAGTAAGCAGCACACGGTCTCCTTCTTCGGCCTCCCCGCGATGGACGTCACTCCAAAAAAAACTTTTGTTGGCTACCGCTCGCCTGGATTTTCCATCCTCTCGCCTCTCTCACTCCACTTTCCGTGCTCTATCTGTCGAAATGCCTGCGTCTCTCTACTTTCACCCGGGTTCGGAGTATTTATTCGTACTCCGCCCCCCCACCCAAACGATGCAAAAAAAAGGGACGCGTTCCCTGGTCTTCTTGGGGCCCCTCGGACGCACGTGGCCGTCTAATTTATTTCTTCTCAGGCCCGCGGACACAAGGGCGGCCACTTAAGGTTGTTATTCACTACAATATATATTCTAGGTGGCAGTCATTAATTCGTGACCATTACACAGTTAAAAATAAGTTCCTGTTATTGTTGATCTTAAAATAATAATGTTGCTCTATGAAATTGATAGAATACTTAAAAAATATTTTCAGTGGGTAATTTCTTTTTCCAGTTTTCAAATAAAGAATTAAGTTCATTTATTTATTTGGACAATTTAGCTTAAAGCTAATTACATAACCACAATGTAACTGTTAACCCTATCACTATAGTTTTATTGTTTATTTAATACAGAAATGTAGTTTTATGGAAGATTTTTTAAGAAAAGTGAAAATGTTTAATCTTATTGAGGAAGACATTTTTAGTTCTATTTTAGTGTTTGTACTAGTTAACTTCTTTGTCTTTTATAGAGGGAAAAACAACAATTTAGGTGAATATATTTAATGGTTGAACCGTGTTCAAGTAAGTGATCATTATTTGTGAAAGGCCAATCCTCGAAGACTATTTCTCTATTGTTGGACCGTGAGAAAAGTAAAGTTGCGTGCGAACATGATTAGAATAGAATAAACGCGGAAGATGGAGGAAGACCAAGGTTGTGCTAGGGTCATGGAACAACCTCCAGGCTTGAACATTGTAACCCTAAGCTATGATGGAGGATCTAACACTGTTTTATTCTAACTCACAACATATTTCACTTGTTTCTACAATCACATAGATCTGAAGAGGTCCCTAAACAAAGGGGATGAAACGTTCTGTATTTTAGTGAAATGTAAATTCTGAATTTCACCCAATTCCATGTACATTGTTGCATGTTAGTATAATATGAGTGCTATAACTTAATCTGACAATAATAATATAATAATTAAACAAAAATACGGCCAATTTATCGGGGAAAAATATATTCTTAAACAAATACCTGGACTTGTCCAAATTTATTTATTGTTCATTTATTTATTCGTGTAATTAAAAATAAATTAGGGTCTGAAACGATCACTGGAAACTTGTTTCAATACAGGCATTAACAAAAAAATTGTTTCCTGACTTCGTTGGTCCTTAATATGTAAATGTCTCAGATAATAATTGAAATTTTAAATAAACAACAGCTAATTTGAAGTCAGAAATATATATATATATTTTAAAATTATACTACGTTTCGACGCTCATTAGGGACCTCTTCAAAGTTTTGTTAAACTTCATACCTGAAGATATCGCAAATTAGTGACGAAACAAAAAAAAAATTTCTGCCTCTAAATTGGTTGTTATTAATTATTATTATAATTTAATTTAAATTATAAAAATTATCTGACCGTTGATACAGACATAATACAATATGATGGTCATTAAGTCAGAAATAATATTAATGACATTAATTAAATGATTTATAAGAGAAAAAATATAATTTTTTAAGTCGTTTTGTCCTTGGATGAGGACATCTTCAGCTTGGGAAATTTCAATCAAGAACATGTTCAATCAAAACAAACAAAAATCATTAAAATAAACAAATGTCTTCGGAACATATTACAACATGTAAAAATAGATTTGGTTGTTAAATGATTTTCTGGTTTGATTAAATCTGATTGAAATTTCCCACACTGAAGAGGTCCTCAACCAAGGACGAAACGTCTTAATTAATTTTATTCATGACTTAATGGCCAATCAAAATTTATTAAATTTGTTTTACATATTGTTGTTATCCTTCAACTTATGTTCCGTATTGTTGTCTACCTCTGTGTTTGTTATTCTAAAATTTGATATTCTGTATTATTGTTATCCTTAAATTGTTGCTAACTTGACTGTGTTTGTTGTCCTTAAATGCACATTCCCTATTGTTGTTACGTGAATCTGTTTGTATTTTTGTAGTTGTATAATTATGATTGTACCGTTTGCCCAGTCCTTGGTATTTCCTCTGCAGCGAGAGTAATTTTCGACGCCTAACTGCAAAGAGCTTAGTGGTTTAGTATTTGTACACCGTGAGCAATCTCCGCTAATTGGTCAGGAGGATCGTCGACGGTGTCACAACCAGACAGCAGCAACTTTCCAATCGCCTCGTAACAACGACGACGACGACGATGTGCTTACTTTTTACAGCACCCCTTGTGTTACCCCTGCCTCTTATCTCAACGGGGCAAACTACCCCCGACAATAAATCCAGTCATAACGTCCAAACTTTTACTTTGTGCCCCTCGCACCAGCGAACGGTTTCCCTTTACGGCCGCCTACATTCGTAATTTCTTTCTTTTTCTCTCTCTCTAGGAGACATTTTTCTTAACAAATGCTCGTAAAATTTCCCGGCGAAACGATTTCATAAATCATTCTCGATTTGCCAACCGGCTCCATTTTTTTTGTTTTAATACAACATTCCTGTGGTTATCATCACTATTAAGTTGACTTAACATTCTGAAGGCCACTCTAGATGTCAAATGTTCTGATGGAAAATCCATCGTAATTAAGGCAGGGATCCCGTCGCTATTAACACCAGGCGTCGTCACAGCACGAAGACGTCGCAAACCAGCCGCACTTCGGCCCTTCTGATTGGACGGCGACCACGACCACCTTCATCCAGTCTACCTGACGACGGTGATCGTGACAGTCGCGGGAACGACCAGTTTTTTTTATATTGGACTTATACAAAAAAAATATCAATATTATTTACACTATTCGGATATTCCATTGTCTGGGAGTAGAAACGTGTGGAAGAAAAAGTGAAAAAAGGCAAATAAAAGCAGAGAAAACGAGAAAACAACAGAACGTTAAAGGCAGTGGGCAAGAAACAAGTTAGGTTAAAGAGATGACGTGAAAGATCGTCAGGAAGCTCAGAGTAACACGTAGAAACTACAACGCTTAGAACAGTACACAATAAAACTCTGTTCGTCCTCAGGGAGTACTTCTGTACTGTTCAACATCTTTCTCCGAGCTTCCTGACGATCTTTCACCTCATCTCTTTAACCTAACATGTTTCCTACACACTGCCTCTTTCTTTCTGTTTTTTCTTGTTTTCTTCGCTTAGAGTAAATCACTATATCGCTTTCCTGATCTTCTAGACGATCTTTCACCTCATCTCTTTAACCTACCGCTCTCTTTCTGTTTTTATTGTTTCTCTTTTTTTTACCCTTTCCTTGCCTTTATTATTGCCCACCTTTCTACTCCAACACAATGGAATACCAGAATAATATAATAATAATGTTAACTCAGCATTGTCAACAAATTTCAAACCCCAAAAAAAAGATAACTTATTTATTTACCATTCCAATTAGATCTCGAGTGCAATAGAATTGTTGAAGGCATCTTGAATGTTTGATGAACCAATAATGTGTTATTGTTACAAGGGGAAAAAAAGAAACTTGAGGCGCCTTGGTTTCTCTGCACAGAGGCGTGGGTGGGATGGGGACGAGGAAAGTCAAAAGTTTCAGCCCGTCTGTCCGCCGACGTGGTCCAACTAACTTCATCCTTCTCCAGTCGTCGTAAACTTTCTTCCTCTGGCCCGATTCTCGGAAGCACTTTAAGCCCGTGTTTATGCCGAGGAGAGGAGCACTCAAGCGTTCCCTTCGTCCATCAACGATGACATCTCAAAGGAAAATGGGGGGAATCGATCCTCAGCAACCTTCCTTCACCCTCTTTTGTTACCTTCATGCACCCCACAGTTACATTGTCGCCGTCAGTTGAAAACCAGCAACGGGGGTTGGAGCTCCGGCGTAAAACAACCACGAAGGAGAAAGAAAACGGCCAATAGCAAATTATGTGTTAATTAATAAACAAATTGGAATTGAAACGCTGACGTCATGATGACGTGGCCACAGTCGCCTGACGTGAGATTCGTATTGATAAACTATGAGGTTGCCCGGGGTTGTCATAATTACACTCAGCGACATCCATAACCCCGGATTCGTCTCCAAGCTCTGCTGTTTTCACGTTATTTTTATGTGACGCCCCCTCCACCCCCACACCCCTAAGGCTCCAGTCGTTCCCATGTCCAAAAAAAATTATACGCAAACAACACTGTGTAGAAATACTCTGAATCTCACTGACCCCGAAAATTATTTATTCGAAGGCCGTTTTAGATGTTTGAAAATTTCCACACTCGACCCTCGGGTTTAAACGGCAAGTTAAAGGGCATAAATTTAACTCAGCGACGTCCATATCCCGGGATTCGACTCCAATCTCGGCTTATTTTTTCGCGTTATTTTTATGTAACGCCCCCTCCACCTCCACAAATCTCCGTTCCCATGCCAAAAGGGGTGGAAATTCTACACAAACAACATCATTAGAAATACACAATATACAGGTTAAAAAATCTTAGTTTTTTTAAAAAATCATGCACTCATGGGGATTAAAACAATTCAATTCCCATTTAGTGAAATAAAACAACGTATCATCAATGGTAACAGAACCTACTACATGTATGGAAAATTAATGAAGTCCAAGATGTTAAATAGGGAATTGAAGTTAAAAATTTACAAAACACTTATGAGACCTGTAGTGGTTGTGACACGTGGACCCTTAATAATAATGACAAGCACTTACTCAGAATATTTGAACGCAAGATACTGAGAAGGATACACGGACCTGTATGTACGAATGGAGAATGGATAATTAGAACAAACAGAGAACTAGAGCAGCTCATGAATAACGAGGACATTGTTAGGTTTATCAAGAGCAGAAGGATGGAAGCAGAACACCTAGACGGATTATGGACCGGAGGAAAAGGGGTAGACCCCGGACAAGATGGGTAGATGACATCGAGAAGGATATTCACAAACCATGAAAGTAAGAGGATGGCGGAGACTGGCACAGGAGAGGGAGGAATGGAAGAAAATTGTTACTAAGGCCACATTGGGTTATAGTGCCAATAAAAGAAGAAGAATTCCCATTTATTTATTAATACAAAATGAAACGTGACCGTTGTAGTGACTTGTGTCCACGTCATCGTGACGTCACGATAAGACGTCACTTTAATTATCATTTCTCAGCAGGTGAAAACATAACACTTTGATTCTCAATGTCATTTCACACTGACATGTTGTTGTCGTGTGTGTGTGTCCCTTCTCGCTTCACACTACGACCCTCTACAGTTAGTGACGTCAGCAACCAACCCTCGAGACGCTTCGTGACGTGACCAGGGCGGACACGTGGATGTGACGTCACAGGGCGAATGCAAACGAGGTTAGATTTACTTGAGGGTGCGAGGGTGAGCTGCATCTTATCTGCGGGCGTCGCTGTGGAGGCTGGAGTTTTCTGGAGTGGGCATAGGTCAGCCTCTCTATTAATAGCCCCGCATTGTCGTGCAGCTCCGAGCTAATTCCGTCACCGCCGCCATCTTGCGTCACGCCGACGCCGTGTGCGCTTTTCCCAAGCTCGGTCACCGCGTTCGACGCGTAGGGCAACGTCGTTGACGACGACAATCAGTGGACTTGCACGTTGCTGAGGTCATCCACCGTCTGTGAGTAGGAAGGTGAGCAACAGAAAGACAGAAAGAATCATGTCTCTAAGATACAGGGACCTGGCGCGACTAACCAGGGGTATTTTTCCTCTTTTGAGACGCGCAGGGCGTCTGCGACACAAAATGTTTTGACTGTCGTCTGCGGGCACTTTGACTGTTAACCCTCCGTTAAAGATCATTGTTTAAAAATGCAGTTAGTTATTTATATCATTAATTTGTATTCTTTTGAAATACTCATAAATAATTTCATAATCTAATTATTACATTTTTGGGAAAATAAATACATTAATTGGAGTCTGTTCCAATGTTTATTGGAAAAATTATTTTCTTGATTAGACGCAAACACAAAAAAACTTTCCAGTTTCCTTGCAACACGGGCCGCAGTATTTCCTAAATCTCGTTGCTCAATTTCGTGATCTGAGTCTTGAGACCTGATTCTCTAAAATATCTTCAGTTTCCGATTCATCTGATGGATCTTAAATATCGTCTTTCTGGTTTTCTTTGTTTTCTCCGATACATCTTTTTTTTCCTGATCTTCTAGACGATCTTTCTCGTCATCTCTTTGACCTGTCTCCTTCTTTCTGTTATTCTTATTTTGTTTTTTTACTTTTCTTCGCCTTGTTTATTTCTTTCTTTGTCACTTATCTACTCCAAGACAATGGAACACCCGATTAATCTAAATAATAATGTTACCTCTTCCACCATTGTCAAGCAATTTCAACTCCAGATGAACAAATATTCCATCAACACCGACCGACATGACGACACCGCCACGGTCAGTTCCTTCATCCTCCTTTGCAACGAACCAATTCACACGACGGTCCTGATTGACGCAGTTAGCGACTCACCTGTTTACAACGAGTTGTTAATTAAACGCTTAATGGACCAGGAAAAAAAATTAATTTGGACCTGCGGTAAAAATCAGACTAATTAAAATTGAATTAGACGTGCTTCAGTCACGCCATTTTGTCGTTCCAAGGTTCGACTGGCTGTTGCTGGTGGTGACGGAAAACAACCACGACCACCAGAAGCGCCGCAGTGGAGAGAGAATTGGGCCGGGGACTGGAATAGACTGGAGCGTCCAGTGGGTCAACAGACGAGGAGAAGCTGCGCTCCACTTCCGCTTCCTGTTCTGCAGCGTCGTGTCAGATGAACACACACGAGACGGATTATTTATGGGCCCGGAAATTGCGCCAACAGCTTTGGACGTTCGGCAGATAAGACGCGGACCGTCTCTCACACCGAACCTTCGCAACAATCAAACTCAACAATAGCTGCGGTCCCTTACTGTTACGCTTTGCTTCCCCATTGTCGTCGCTCCTCAGCCGCCTCTTGTGTTTCTAAACACCTGACCAAAACAACAAAGTCTGTCAATTGGCTACCTCACCTGATTGTTATCCCCTCAGGAAACTGGAGATGAGATCATGAACGGGACATTTTTTCCATCGAAGAACAGATAAAATTATTGGCTTTTATGTAAAGTTCACCCAGGACCAAGTTTTATTTTCCATCAAATTATTAGTACCAAAAATAAATCAAATCTTCCAGTCCTCAATTTTTTAATGTTGAAACAAAACATAAGCTTCTCATGACTCGGATCATGATTATTGACCAACTAGATTTATGACCATGATACAATACTGCACGCTGTCACACAAGTACTGCCAACATGACGGTGTTACTACGTAAAGTTAATATTTTTTTACAAATCTATCGTCTTTAATGATATTGTTTTTTAATTAAGTGATTTGGGACAATCAAGTGTTTTTCATATTTGTTTGCGTTAGCAGAAGTACATTACAAATGGCGGACGGCCCGGCTCGTGTTAGAAAGGGCCTTAGATCCAAACGTAATTTTTCTGAGAAACTAGGGTTATGCTTTTGGAGAGTGGCCTTTGGCAAACTATTGTAAACACATTCCCCTGAGATGTCATAAAAGTTCACCCCTGCATCTGACCTGGCTCCGGAGACAACAAAGATCCTCTGTGGACCTAGCTGTTGCCACAGGAGGTGGATTAAGGCTGAGGAGGCTGGTCGCGTGACGTCACGAGAAAGTTCTATTAAAGTGTAAGTGGCGTAATGGAGTAGCGAGTGGTGATGCTGAGTTTGGAAAACTCGGACCAGCAGATGATTAAGTTCACCCGGTCAGCGTCCATCAGAAGTGAAAGTGAACTATCCTTGATAACTAAATGCCTTGGCTCTTGCACGCTGTCCTCAGGCCTCCAGTGTCATTCTTTTTCGTCCATTCAAATCCGCAGATATCATTCGCAACAGAGATGTTTCACGTCCAACCTTGTTGACTCACCCACTGTCTGCTCTCTCGCTGGAATTTTTTTTCCTTTCCCAAATCTCACGCAGATAACGGTCGAGACTAGGACAAGGACCCTGCGGCAGTCCGTTAGTTACAGTTGAGTGTTATCACTAAGGGGGGAACCCGGAGGAAGCTTCCGGTGGGAATAACCGTTCAGCCAGCCGCAAGATATCAGCGCTAGGGCGGGAAACCTGACAACAGAAACACGCCAAAGTCATCCGGCGGCGTCGTGGATCATGTCATGGGATTCTTGTCTGTTGGGGTTGGGCAACACTGAGCAGGTGGACACGGTCAAGGCTCATCAAGGCAAGGCTGGAACAGCCAACATGCAACAGGACTGAGAGAGCTAACATCACGCACCTGTCCGAGCTTTCTGTCAGGCAACCCACAGGGGGCAGACTTTGCTACCCTACAAAAAGTTTATTTTCAGGTTCTTTTAATGAAAGGAAATTTAAGCGTCATCCTCAAGGTATTTTAATTACACTAAGATCGTAATTATCCAATTAATGTGAATTATTGATAAATCAGATCTAATTATAATTGTATATTTATAAATTGAGCAGTAATTATTTTAATAAAATTGTATTATTGATCCAAATTTTTTCTTAATTTCATTAATACTTTTTATTTTATTTTCGACTAACTTTGAATAAAGAAAATTTTGATTTCTTGTACTTTAAATAACATTCTATTTTACTGAAGCCTAATTTTATTTCCAAATACAAAAAATACCTTACAACCTTGAAGTTCTAGGTTAATGACCATTCATATGTAGATCCTCCATGTTGCATGATGTTGAAATTTAATAAAAATGTTCAAATAATATTATAAAATCTTACACCGTACTTTTACCGTATTGTATTCACAAAAATACATATGAAGAACTGTAGTTTTGTATTTAGTTTCTTCTCTAACAGCCACAAGTTGGCGCTGGCGCTGTCGTCGCTGCTGGAGGTTCTGAAAGGCAAGGCGGAGTTGAGTTTCTTTTCCGTCACAAAGAATCAGAGTGTGATATTGGCATGGGTGAGGGGGGCGGGGGGGGGGGGGCGGTAGAAGGAATGCGGGCGGCGCAATCTCACTTTCTCCTCCGTGCATCCGTCGTCGTTGTTGTTGTTGACGTCGCAGCCTGCGTCGCCACCACCACAGGGGCTTCTTGTCGCAGGTGGCGCTCGATGCCTGCGTGGGAAATGAAGTAGAAGAGAGTTTCAATGAAGAACGTCGAGGATATTGGAAAACCTTGCCTTATGAATCAATCACACTTTGTTCCCTCCCACACAGGCCGATGACGTCTCTGATATTGGATTGCGCGGGGGCGTTTCTCATCTCCCCGTGGGGACGGGATCTGCATCACTCAGATGGACGGTCACGTACTGTCACGTGAAGGGTGTGAAGCTACGTGCCAATGGAGCAGAGACACTCGTCTATCACGTCACGTCACGTGTCTCAAGGCGCCTGAGGATCCCTGGTCACTACCTCAAGATGAACCCTCATGAAGGCGTAACTCCTGATGGCCGCTCCTGCACCAATTTCTCATAGGAGGAATTTAATTCTCTTTTTAACGCACTATCGGGTTGCAAAAAATAATATAAATTTACGAAAACACACCTAAAGTCAAAGATAAATACAAAATCGTTTTGCGACCTGTTAGCCCTACTTTGTTACGTTTACTGTAAACATCCTCCCCGTGCCTTACTCTCGCAGGCAGGTCCTGTCACTGTCATTTAACAACGCCACATGATGCAAGGAAGCTACTGTCTGCGAGGGCTGTTCTCTCGCAGGCAGAACCTTGAAGGAGAAACGGAGAGGGGCTACCTTTGGGGATGCCTTTTCCTCTCTCCGTTTTTGAAGTAAGGTCCCCACAAACCGAGGCACATCGGCCTGTTTTGAGAGGTGCATGTTCCGGGGGTCACAGGTCTTGTTGTTCTCTGTTCCCAGTGGAACAGTCGGCCAGCTGCCTCATAAACTGGTCGAGGCACGGAGAAGGGAATGCTGCGTCCCCACAGCAAACCTACTCTCCCGCCATCCAGGGAAGGTCGTAGGACAAGTACCAAATGCCCGACCTACCTGATACAGGTTTTTCTAGGGTTTGTCCTGCATTACTTTTACGCGAATTGCCGGGTAGGATCCTTTAACTATAGCCCGGGGGTCTCTAGTTAACCCTTGGCTACCTTCCTCTACCCTTCCGCATCACCCCTTTCAAATCCCTTCCTATGTTATTAAAGGGTAGTTGCCACTATGGGGATTAGCCTCTTGTAGCCTGGTACCCTAAAAACATTCAAAAAAATCCATAGCAACTGTGATATTTAGAATCCCCCACACGTGTGTAACTACATGTGGCTGTGATGTAATATTTTATATTCCACGTGACTTCAACACTTGGTATTAGATTTACTTTCCCTGTAATGTCCGACTGATGTCAGACTGCTTGCTGGCCGTGACGTGACGTGACGTGACAGGCCGTGTATTTAGTAGATCCTGCGTTGGACAGAGAATTAATTCCTCTACAACCTTTACTCCGTGACTAATTATTACGTCACTGGCGGCCATTTTGTAGACATCAGCAGTAGGAACACGACAAACTGCGTTCTCTTAGAAAAGTCGTGACTTTGATGCTGGATTTCTCCCACTCCCCTCGACCTAATTCCGTCCTCGAGTCCACCGTCACATGCAGAATTCTACCCTCTACATTTTATCTCTTAGCATTATTTTCAATAGAATGCTTCATTCTTTGGCTATCAGCGAAAAACTGAAAAGAGGTGCCAAATGTTGTGGGTTTTTAGGGCCAGAGAAACTTTTCCTCCGAAGCCTTGGTTTTTTCATTAATGGCCACGACGTGTTGGGGGTTTGAGGGGGGGGGAATACCCCCTGATGTATATAGCTACTAGTTTAACTTCGGCAAAAAGGGATATGTCATGACGCAAGCTGGCTCGAGGTTTCCTTTTGTTCCCACAGATCAAATTCCTTTAGTCTGCACGTCCTCGGCGGAAACGCCACCTCAGTGGAAAACCTGGAGCGCCGAGTCGCCTTCATCAAGGAACACTTCAGGCACCTTATCCTTGTGTGTGCAGTTCTTCAGTGGAGGCTCTGGACGCCTGTTTCCTCAGCTGGTGACGCTCAATCACGCTCTATGGGACTAGAAGGAGTTCGTCTGCGTCTTTGAAACTAAAAAGGTTCGCATTTGTGCGTCTGCTTCCGTCCTGTTCCACACCCACACACTTTACTTACCCCCCCCCCCTCCCGGTTCATTAAAAAATGAAATGTTAAAATAGAGGCACGACAGTGCCCGATCCTCAGGGCTTGGAGTCGGAACATGTCCGAAAAATAAGAACTGTTTCAATAGTTTTGAAATTGTCAAAACGCAACGTTGTCACTGCCAGAGATTCACCAAGAGTCGTTTCCTCGTTTAGTTGTTTTAACCCCGTGACGAATCCACATGTTGGCAATTGTCGTCCATGATAGGGGGCGGGGGAGAAGAACCTGTGAAAGCTTTGAAAGGAAGCGAGCGACTCCGTTGTTCTCCGATGGCGGCGCTAACAAACGGAAAACGTGCTGCGTAAATAATAAAAGCAGATCTGACGTTTAAAGGTGGCGCAGTAAAAAAATAATAATACTACATGAATGGAGTGAAAGTTGAAGTTTGAAGTGGTAATAAAACCGGAGAAAAGATAAGTGTCAACAACACGAGCAGGAAGTTGAACTACATTCACACACACACACACGAGAGAATGCCACAGAAGCAAGGTGTACGAGGGACAGAAGGGTTGATGACGTCACACAGCGGGGTGCTTACATCGAACCAAATGTAATAATTAAGATTGTGACCGTGTGTGTGTGTGTCTGTTCCACATGCAAATCCTCACACACATGGGAAGCAATTTTGGCCAAATTTCGTACACGTGTTCTTTTCGAACCGGGAAACAAACACTGTGTGTGTATGTGGAGGGGGGGAGGGGGTTGGGGGCGGTCACTGATACCGGGAGTGTTTTTAGACACACTCAAGTTACTTGATGAACCTTTGGCTAACTTCCCTTAAGGCCCTGAAACCAAGGGACTTGTGATGACGTCATCCAGTAACCACTCCCCCCGGCCCCCAGGGGTTGCTCCATTCATTCAAATTAAACCTTTAACCCAATACTTTAATTAAACATTAATGAACGAATTTTCAAAGTCGATGACGTCACTCGGATCCCGGAGAAGTTTTTCTTTTCTTTTCAGACAAATAAAACTACGTTTTACGTCTGTTGAAGATAAATTTAATTTGTTTAACAGTCAATAGGAGATAAATAAGGACGTATTTGTTTTATTAATTAATTAATTAAATTATTGAATTGCGAAAGGTTTGAACTCCTCTTTAAGGCAAAGATAACATTGTGGAACACAAATACAGAGACAGTGAACTTTAAAAAAAATTACAACTGAGCGATACAGAATGAAGACGCTGCTACACCAGCCAGTAGGAGCTGCGGCGGTGGAAAATGTCAAACATCCATAAGACGGTCGGTATTTGGCGTCGAATAAATAATTTAGGGGGGGGTTGGTAGTGTTTCTCCCGATGTTGTTTGTGCTTAATTTCAACCCCGCCTCCCTTTCGGCATTGCAAAGGAGCAGCCTTAGAGAGTGGGGCGAAAATAATTGAGGAGGGGGGGTTATGGACGTTGCTGAGTTTAAGTATGACGTAGACCCCCGCCCGCCCCCGCCGAGTAATTAGAGTATTTTTTTGAATTTGGTACAGGGAAGTTATTATGACATTCATAAGGTCAATCTTGGCTGTCTTGAAGGCCCCGGGAGTGTAATTAACTCTCTTAAGGTGTATCTCTGACTGTGTCTAGGATACTTCTAAGTCTCTAAGGTGTATCTCTGACTGTGTGTAGGATACTTGTAAGTCTCTTAAGGGCACCGAGTAGAATATTTTTGACTCAACAACGTTCCGGAAGTATTTTTGACGCTCTGAAGTTGCTAAGAGTATTTGTGCTTCTCTAAACGCACGTAATTGGCTCTCCGTCTGCATGGGGTTAGGTTAAATCACCCCTAGACTAACAGATTAATGTAGAATTAAATAGATTTTTCGTGATTGTATAAACCAGCCTAGTTAAATCGACGTGTGATTGGACGTGCACGACATGTGGAAGTGGAACAGGGAAGTTGCTCAACAGGGAACTTGTCCTTATCAAGTTGCCCAAACTCCTCATTCTGCCAAGTCAGTCCATATATACACATACATACATAAATATATTGGGAATAGTTCTCTACTTCCCTCTTCTTCTTCTTCGGCCTGTCTGTCTATATTTAATAGTTTCCGCCACAGTCTAGCCAATCGGAAACCCCGACAACAATAGCTACCATCGTTGACCCGCCATTCCTCTGTCCCAACCCACGCAAAGTTTCCTTAGTATTGAACTTTGAAAACAGGTTCATGAGGGCTTCTTATGATCTCGTGGAAATCCACCCCCACGCACGACTCACCCCCATCAGGCCTATATAGTTCAAGTATCATTTTAAAAATATCACAACAATGACATCATATATATATATATATATACACAAAATTTATTGTAAAAAGAACAGCAAAGGTTACATCGACAAAAATCAGATAAGCGGAGTAATGTAAGATCCTGTAAAGGCAACGACGCTTGTTACATTGGACGAACCGAATGGGACATTAAATACTCGCCTTTTTATTTTTTTAAAAAAATTTAAAACTCAAACTCAATGGCACTTCAAATACACAACAGTTACGATTCTAATTAATGTCACAACAATAGATTACATTCCAATTGTCCATCCATCAATGACCCAAAAATAACCCGTTTAATGTACAACTTGACCGTTTGCTCGCTGGTGGTGGAAAGAAAGTACAATTTAATTACAAATTAAATAAAAGAAATTACAATACAACAAATTAGAGTGAATTATTATAATTATTCTAAAAGATAAGCTGGGTTTAGGGACATTAAACACATGTATATAGAATTATATTAATTAAAGGTCAATTTTGAAAAAGTTAATGAGAAATTAACATTGTACCGGCCTCATCTTTGTTATATCGTTGTATTCTTTGCAGTGACAAGACCTGACTGTCTAGGACCCACGGATTGTGTGGTGTTTCTCTTTTGTTGTTAATATAATAATATTGTTTGGTCGTAATTAGTTATTAAGTAACTTTATCAGTCGAGCATTGAGAACATCTGCAGGTGGTCGTGGTTGTTTATTACATTTTTTTGTTAAACCACTGGGACCTCCGTCCCTCGTCCAGTCCTGAGCCACGTCTAGGCGCGCGCTTTGCACCAACAATGCTCTGTGCGGCGCGGCAAAGAAACACCGACAAAGGCCATCATGTTACAATATATATGTTATGCAACAAATATAATTGGGTCTGATATATCAATAATTCACATTACCTGAAAAATGACGCTGAAATTTTCTTTCTTGGACAAAATAACACCAAAAAAGCCCAAATAAATATTTTGATGGGTGAAAAAGTCCTGTCCCTTTGGGTTGACTGACAGAAAGACAGTTGTTTCATAATTTAGCTCTATCAGAAACCGACAGATGTCTTTCTGGGGGTGATTCCACTGCACTGAGCACTGTTGGTGGGGGGGGGGGGGGTGCCAGGTCCAAGGTTCTCCATGGTCCATTCTATACCTGGGCACCATCTTGTTACAATCCGACCCACCCCTTTTTGGGCACAACAACTTCCCTTCTACCTGCCGTCTCACCCCTTTTCGTACGGTCCTGTACAGACGCTGTTTTGACCCTGGGACATTCTTCGTCAGCGCCTTCTCATCGTTCCAAAATCTACGTCACGATCGCGAAGTGTTTTGTTTACAAGGAAGGAGAGAAGCTTTTCTTTTACTGGAAGGATTTAGGAGAGGAAACGGAAACGAAGGTCTCGTGTTGGTTATTTTTTTTGATTAATCAATCGCCACCGAGTTGTTCTTTTGACGCCGGTCTCGAGGAACCGGAAATTCCTCAGTCAGCAACCAGACGCCGTCCTTGAGCTGCGGCAACCCTCCAGTTAGGCTCCAAGGGGAGAATGTTGCGACCGTGGTCAGACAAGAAAGGAGAAACCATAGCTCGGGGGACCCTAGTTAACCCTTGGCTACCTTCATCCACCCTTCCGCATCCCCCCTTTCAAATCCCTTCCTATGCTATTAAAGGGGAGTTGCCACAACGTGGATTACCCTCATGTAGCCTGTTACCATAAAAAAAAGGAAAAGGTATTATTTCCCACGTGACTGTTTGCAGAGCGTAAGAGCGCTGCTGTCACTTGTCAAAGCTGGCCGCGAACCACTTGCCGTGACAGGCCGCAGTCACACTTGTTCTTTATGGTCACGTGACGTGACAGCAGTGGTCCATGTGTAGTGTAGGGGGTAGACCGGAGCTCAGTTCATCACGAGGATTTTTAGTACCGTAGAAAGTATCCTGAAAACATTGACCATGGGAGGAAAGATATTGTGTTGAGTTGAAGAGACTCTGGACTCCAACGAGCCATGTTCCTTCCCATGGAGTCGTCCTTGTCCGCGTGACGCTGGACAGCTGCTGAGTGAAGGTTGGGGGCCGTCACTGAGGCCACGGCGCCAGCAGCTGTTACCCGCGCTCCAGCGTATAAAGGCCCTCCCTGGTTGATCTTGGCAGCTGTCGCTCTGGTCTGGATTATTACCTAATAATTTTTTTCTCTCTGTTACATTCACAAGCATCGCCGCCGCAGATCTGAAGAGGCGGAGTCTGCACGCGGACGACATTGAGACAAAGCTCTTCCTATGCGGGGCTCATCTCTGGCTTGCCTTGGGGATTTTCTTCTTCTTCTATTCTTGGCTACTTTCCTCTACCCTTCCGCATCCCCCTTTCAAATCCCTTCCTATGCTATTAAAGGGGAGTTACTCTATTTATTTTTCTCTGTCCCTGCAGAATTCGATCCCATTGATGTCTTCCTGACTCGATCTGTCTGTCAGCATTCTTCTTCCAAAGTTTTTCTAATCTTTCCTGTTCCCTGGACAACCCCCGTAGTTTCGCTTCCACGCTGGGCACTGAGGCTGCCTCCTGAAGACGGACAGAGTTTTTTCTATTTTAAACAATGGTTTTTGTACCTTTCGTGTCTACCTAACGTCAACGCTACCAATTACCTGAGTGTGTTTCACACGATCCAGTTGTGTATTTTGGAGGAGGGGCGAACCCCGTGGACCTTGCCGGGTTCTTGACCTTGCGGCCTTCGTCCGTGCGAATTCCCGACGCGTCGTTCACCCCGCTTTGTCCGCGCGCGCCAGACTCCAAGGACTCGGCCCAACAAAGGAACTCTCTCTCGTCGTTCCCCAACTCGTCCAGAGGAAGACGCGGCCACGAGCGCAGTGCGTGGAAGCGTCGCTGTTAGGTCAGCTGGCATCAAGATGGCGGCTAAATACGTACAGATATATTATGCTTGACAGTTTTTGAAATAAAGATCTAACGGAACACAAGAGATTAAAAGTAACCATTAAATGAAATGAATCAACTGACTTTGACCTCTGCATTATCCTCCCCCCCCCCCGGCTGCTTACAACAGTCTTCGTGACCAGGGCTCCCTTCCTCACTTTACTATGTCTCTGACTACAAAGAACACTCTACAACTATATGCCGCCCATCATGACCGGTCGTCTAGATGATCACCTGGAATATTGAAGGAAGTAGGGGCTGAGTCATAAGTAACACGCTAAAGAAAGAATTGAACGGAGAAAAGAAGCTAGCAAAAACAAAATCAATATACAAAGATATGAAAATATAAGGAAAGAAATCAAAAACGAAAAAGAGATAGGAAAAAATAAAGACGGAAGGAAACAAAAGTAATAAGGAAAGAAGAATGTAAGGATGTATGAAAGAAAGAAATGAATTCATAAATGAATAAATAATGAACAAAAGAGATAAATAAAGCAAAAAAGGCGGAAAAGAATATAGGAAAAAAGAAGGAAATGAAGAAAATTAGCAAGAAAAATAGAAACGGAGAGGAAACAAGTAAGTAAGCAAGAAACGAAGGAAAGGGAAAAGGGATGATAAGAACAAGATACAAAGAAAGTTAGAAAGGAAGGAATTAGCAAAGAAAATATAAATGTATAACGAAACGAAAGAAAATAAAGCAAAAAAGAATGAAAGGAAGGCTGAAGGAAAAGGAAAGCAAGAAAAGCAGAAATTATGAAAGATAAAAGATAAGACTGAGCGAAGGGAAAGGAAAATGAAATAAATCTGGAATGAAAGGAAGTTGGGAAAAAAGAAGTGAATAAAGAAGGACGATAGGAAAAAGGAGGGAAATGAAAGCAAAAAAAACTAGAAATAAAGGAAGTAAGAGTTGACGAAGGAAAGGAATAAAGAAGAAAATCTAGGAAAAATGTATGAAGGAAAGGAAGGAAGTTATTAAGAAATAAGTAAAGTAAAATGTGTTCCTCTTCTTTTGTTTCACAATTTTCATGATTGTTGCATTTTCTTGATAACTGTCCCTTCCTGTTTCTACTACAGCAAAACCAGCGAGTTTCCTCCACCTGGTTCTTTCCTTCTACCAGTAGAACCTTTAGAAGACGTGGGGACGAAGGGATTCAGCGTGAGAAAGCGAAGGTGACTGCAAGTACAACCAACCCCTCGTCGACGCGGAGAACGAATGCGGACAAGCGTGGGTGGCCTCGACATTTAAATAGCAGAATTGCAATTTGTTAAGTTATGCAATTTTCCCCCCCTCAGCAGCCGGACAACCTTGGGTGACATAACTGGACCGACGAGGTCTGTCAGCTCGTGTGTCGACCTCCTTAATATAGTGGGAATACAACAGGCATTATAGGGAGTGACACACTATAAATACTGTTATATGAAAATACAATATATATATATATATATAATTAATATATATATATATATATATATATATATATATATATATATATATAATTAATTAACACGATTCAGCGCTGAACTTTTATAATGTATCAAGTATATATATAACAATACTTGATACATTATAAAAGTTCAGCGCTGAATCGTGTTAATTAATATATGAAAACCGTTGGTTGAAGTAGTTCGTGCAACGATAGTTATCGCTCATATCGACCCGGTATCGATACGAGTGAATGTACGCGGATGTCGACAACCAACCAGGTCCTTCGTAAACACATGACACGTGCTACGGTATCAGGAGTTTTCACTCAACATCAACAACGTAGGTACGTGTTTTTAATCATTATCTAATATGTAAAACAGGCAACGTGTGTGTGTGTGTGTGTGTTGTAACAATTAATTAGAACAGCGGGGCACGGGTATTAAATAAATAAATAAACTTAATATGGTTAATTAATTTATTGCTCAGCAAAGCAACTAAACAAAAACAAAGATAAAACGAAACTTGAAACTAACGCAAAGATATACCACCCCTTCTTCTTATTATTATTATCCACTTATAAATGTAACAAGCGTGTTCCTCTTTACCGTGGTTGCAAATTTCGTACTCGTGTTCCTCGCGACCAGGAAACAAACACTGTGAGGGTGAGACACGTGTACCAACCCCCCCGCAGGGGCGAGGGTGCAAAATTTTCAAACTTCCTAAAACGACCGGCATTAACGTCGGATAATTATATTTCCTGATGTTCTTTGGTGTTCAATTTCAACCTCATTTTGGGCATGGGAGACCAGCACCTTCTAAGGGGTTGGGGGTAGAATGTATAAAATGGTATATATAAAAATAACGCGAAAACAACCGATATTGGAGTCAAATCTGGGGTTATGTATGTCGCTGAGTTTAACGCCAGGGCACCCAGATAGTTCTTTATATATATATATATATCTTGTTTTTCTTATAAATAAAATATATATTAAAAACATGTTAGTTTTGTTCACATTTTCTTCTACTTTTATTGTATGAAGATGAACGTGACTGATTACACGACCAAGACTTGAGGGCAACGATTCAAATACCAACCAACCCCAACCTGTTTCGACCATTTGCAAGTAGAATGGTTTCCTAACATTGCTTTCCCCCCCGGGAACGTAAACCATCAGATACAGGCTGGTTAATTACAAATTAATAGTTGTGACGTCACCGTGCGACGCCATCGGAAACAGGAGCAGGTGAAGGTCAAGTTTTGAACTTACGGTTCAAGGGGGTTTGGTTTCGAGACTACACTTGAAAGGCGAAAACGCGACCAGGGGACGTTTGTTGTTGTTGTTGCTTTCCTTAACCAATTCTGCAGAAGTGTCTAGAATATTTCAACGGTATAATTTGGCTGTTGATCTTTTCCCGCCTTTCCTCTGCCTATGTTTTACCGTAAGTATTTTCCCTCGCTTTTCTGTTTCTGTCCCAGTTCCGGCGCCATTGATAGCGATAGTGAGGGTTCGTACACTACGTTCCTCTTCCTCGTCAACCTTATCGCAGTCGTAAGCAAAGTAATTATACTTCGGTCTCACTGACTTTTTTTTAGGGGAAACGGGCTACATGAGGGTGATCCACATTGGGCAACTCCCCTTTAATAGTATACGAAGGGATTTGAAAGGGGGGATGTGGAAGGGTAGAGGATGGTAGCCAAGGGTTAACTAGGGACCCCGAGCTATGGTTTAAGGATCCTACCCGGCAATTAGCGTTAAAGTCATGCAGGGAAAACCCTAGTAAAACCTGCATCAGGTAGGTCGGGAATTGGCTACTAGTCCAACACGCTATTCCGATGGCGGGAGAAGAGTTTGCTGTGGGGACGCAGCATTTCCCTTCGCCGTGCCTTGACCGCTTGAGGAGGCAGCTGGCCGACTGTTCCAATGGGAATGGAAAACAACTCTTACCGTATGCCCAAGGTCTGTGACCCCGGAACATACACTTCTCAGAACATGCCGAGGTACCTCGGCAATTGGGAACCTTAGTTCAAAAACGGAGAGGAACTGCCGCTGTCAGGTTTCTTGTTCTTTTTAATTATAAGAAACAACGGTAGGAGAGAAGAAGAAAAAAAAGCCAGAGGATCCGAGGAGGAAGCAGCACGGGCTGACATTTTGATGGCCGCTTCTGCGAACCAAACAATCGCCATTTAGGCTCCCAAAGTTCCGTGTCTTGCCTTAGCCAGCCTAGAAAACGCCTCCGGTGACGTCACGCGTGACGTAGAATTCATTTTAAAACTCTACAAGTGCCCCAAAATTGTTCAAGCACGACGCCAATGGTGGATAATCCTTCGCAAGGGTTACTAGAGGGGGTTGAAGTATCTCACTACAAGGGGGTGAGCAGAGTGGCGCAGTGGAAGCGTGCTGGGCCCATAACCCAGAGGTCCGTGGATCGAAACCACGCTCTGCTAAATATTTTTAATCGTATATAATAATCTTGACGTCTTTAAAAAAAATTTTCTTTGGTAACACGCGATATTAACCGACTGACTTGACTAATAATTATGACATTCAGAAAATTATTAAAACATTTTAATAGAGTTAAAAATATTAATGACACGCTTCAGACAAACAAGACACTTATTTTTTTTTAAAAAAAATTCTTTAGAATGTAATTCTTGTTATATCGGACAAACTAAACGACGACTTCAAAAATCATATGAATTGACATAAAAACAATTTTGAAACGTCCAAAATTATTCAGTTGTTTCCAAACATGGTATTTTAAATAAAAACATAATTTATATTGACAACAACGAAGAATGTAAATATTATTCCTAATTGAATACGTTGCAACGTTGCAATATTATATCCCATGTTTCGGCGGGCCAATAATGACAGTCATTGTTACGTATTTGTTGTATTATATATAAAAAAATTATTCCCATTGTCCAAGCAACGCAATGGTGGCCATTCTTCGCCATTCTCAGAACAGATTACTAGAGGGGGTTGATGAAGTATCTCACTACAAGGGGGTGAGTTACCACAATAGCAGAGTGGCGCAGTGGAAGCGTGCTGGGCCCATAACCCAGAGGTCCGTGGATCGAAACCACGCTCTGCTAAGTATTTTTATTTCCCTCGCAACATAGCAAAGTAGACGAAACGGAATGTTAACTGCCCTCCCCCTTGTAGTGCTTGTAGAGACTTCCGCTGCTAACCAGAGCTTCAACGTTATTTCTTTATTCCTTATTACTTTTGTTTCCTTCCGTCTTTATTTTTTCCCTATCTTTCATTCGTTTTTGATTTCTTTCCTTATATATTTTCATATCTGCCTATATTGATTTTGTTCTTGCTACCTTTCTTGCTCCGTTCCATTCTTTCTTTAGCGTATTACTTATGATTGATTGCAACAGTGCGAGGAGACGTGATTTAATAACATTAACAAACACCGCTACAAAAGTTGATCAAAGTCCAACGGTCATATTTATTAAACATAAATTAATTTTCGGTACAGTAGATTTTCCTGTCGAATATGATGAATATGATGTATGTATATATGTATATATGTATATACGCAGGATTTTCAACTGGGGGAACCCCCGAAATAAGCGTTTTGAAGCTCACAGTCAGAGATTTTGGACGTTACAAAAATTGATTTTATGTCAATTGATACGACCTCGTGTAGTTTGTCCGATATAACAAGAACTAATTTTCTAAACGATTAATTTTTTTATTAAATAACCGTTACGTGATAATTTGCCATTAATATTAACTAAATTTAAATGAATTAAGGATTTACAAATAATCCGAATGTCATAATAATTTAACACGTCAGTCGGTTAATATCGCGGGTTAGCAAAGAAATTATTGTTAAAAGACATCAGATTAAAAATATTTAGCAGAGCGTGGTTTCGATCCACGGACCTCTGGGTTATGGGCCCAGCACGCTTCCACTGCGCCACTCTGCTCACCCCCTTGTAGTGAGATACTTCATCAACCCCCTCTAGTAATCCGTTCTGAGAATGGCGAAGAATGGCCACCATTGCGTTGCTTGGACAATGGGAATAATTTTTTTTATATAATACAACAAATACGTAACAATGACTGTCATTATTGGCCCGCCGAAACATTGGATATAATATTGCAACGTTGCAACGTATTCAATTAGGAATAATATTTACATTCTTCGTTGTTGCCAATATAAATTATGTTTTTATTTAAAATACTATGTTTGGAAACAACTGAATAATTTTGGACGTTTAAAAATGGTTTTTTATGTCAATTCATACGAGGCTGGCGAAGGATTGTCCATCATTTCTGTTGTCCACGGACACCGGAAGTTAAGGAGCGTAAATGGCGATTGTTTGGTTCGCAGGAGCGTCCGTAATAAGGTGAGTCCGTGCTACTTCCAGTCTCGTGCCTTTCCTCCCCCCCCCCCTTGTACTGAGGTGCTAACCCTTGCACTGTGGCGAAGGATTGTCCACCGTTGGCGTCGTGCTTGGACAATTATGAGACTTCCGCTGCTACCCAGAGCTTTACCGTACTCTGACTCAACGTTGCAGGTGGGACGGTGCCGTACAAGTACACCCCCTGGTATTGTGTGAAGGCGCGTCGAGAAACCTGACGAGACGTCCATAAAACTGTCAGTGTGAATGTCGTCGCGTTAATCTTCAACTTGCATAATAACTTTACGCTATGAGCAGCACGTGTCGCAAAAGGCCGCCATTGTTTGCGTTACAAGGATGTATGTAAATCACTAGAAGCGATAAACTGCGACGTTTCCTCAGAACAAATGTGACAGTAACAAGATTCTCCCTCTTAATGAGGTACTCTTTCGATCATAACTGAGTAGGTCTGCTGGATGTTAACGTTCACTGCGCTGCCGCGGAATCGTGTTACACGCTTTCCTGAGCAAACAGTCGAGGAATGAGAGAGGCATTGCGAGGGTTTGCACAACGGCGCAGAGAAGCGGGAAAGGGTAAACCACAGTCCCCCACAGAGTTGGGAAAGCTCATTTATGATAATAGACAGAAGGATTTTGTCTTATTTTTTTCAGGGGCTAATAAAACCTTTATATTCGGATGAAGCCGTGGAGAAAACGGAATAGAATATTTTAGGTTACTGAAACTATAGTCAAATTATTTCTTAAAGATATTGATTACACGTGTGAAGCTACCCCACGTTGGGAGCCAACTTCCCTGTAATAGAATAGAAAAGCCGAGAGTCATCTAGGGGTCCCCTGGCCTGCAGTCTAAGGATCCTACCCTGACGGCAATCACCTTGAAACAGGGTGCCCCAGAACAACGGTCAGTAAACGCTTTACGTCAATTAGGATGAAGCCATGAATAATAGATGATAATAATATATTTTACGTTACAAACTTTGCAATATAAATGGTTAGATTATAATTTTTTAATTATATTGGCAACACGAGTTCGGCTACCCAACGTTGGGAGCCTACTGGAGGCAAGGGCGACCTCAATCCGTAAACGGTCGCTGGACGAGGGTTGTGGTGCGGAGAGGGCAGCCAGTTGACCTCGATATTACATTTTTGTGGCGCCGACTATAGGCGTCCACTGGGTTCCACCTTGAGGATCCTTCAAACACCAGCATTCAGTAAGCCCCTTCTACTTAATTTATCTTCCATGAAAGTTCCACGCTATTAATTATAACTGTATTGAAAAAACCTGAAAAGCGTCCCCAAAATTTTTAGGTTTTGAAACGTCGTGTCTGTTTTAATGTTGGTCTTTTCTATTCTTATGTTTTAATTGATAATCAGATTAAATTTGAGGCTGATGTTTTCTTTTAATTTATTTCGGTTTTATTTATCGTTCAAGGTCTCCTCTTCATTTTCATTTTAAGTACCACTCAAGGAAGCCTGCGAGAGGATTTTCTCGCAGGTGAACCTTCCCAGAGAGCTCTGGTGGGGGCTACCTTTGGGGGATGACTTTAAATCTCTCTGGTTTTTTTGAACTAAGGTTCCCACAAGCCGAGGCCTGTGTATGTTCCGGGGTCGCAGACCTTGGGCATACGGTAAGAGTTGTCCGCTGTTCCTTTTGGAACAGTCGGCCAGCTGCCTCCTAAACTGGCCAAGGCATGGCGAGGGGAAAGCTGCGATCCCACAGCAAACCCCTCACCCGCCATCGGAAGGGCGTGGGACAAGTGCCCAATGCCCGACATACCTGATGCAGGTTTTTATAGGGTTTGTCCTGCATTACTTTTAGGCGAATTGCCGGGTAGGATCCTTAAACCATTGCCCGGGAGCCCTAGTGAACCCTTGGCTACCTTCCTCTACCCTTCCGCATCCCCGCCTTTCAAATCCCTTCCTATGCTATTAAAGGGAAGTTGCCACCTTGATGATTACATGTAGCCTGTCTACACCCGCCCCTCCCCCAAAGAAGTTCCACTTGTCAACAGTTGAACTGGCTGCAGTCAATGTAACTTCTCCACCTCCATCCGAGGCTCAATTTTCCCTCACTGTCTCTCTCTCTCTCTCTCTGTATCGTTACTCGCTTTAATTGAAAATGTAATTCAAATCCCCTGGTAAAGTCGTAAAGCGGCGTCGTCGAGTTTCAAATGGCCTCGTCCCGTTCCGTCCCCTTCTTTTCTGCCAGCCCAGACACGAGGGTTGTAAAAAACGGGGTAAATAAAGTTACAGGGGTTGACAGTATATATTTTTCCCAACCCCATCCCCTTACCTCCAGTCCACCGGCTTGGTGTAAAGCGAATCTCGTGGGAGTGACAATCTTTTAATTCAATCGCTTATGGATTGAAATATAAAAAATGGTGGACAATGAGCGTGCTATTTAAACCGCATTTATTCGCAATGTTTGTGACCTTGTAACCTTTCATTCTTCTTATTTTTTATGTATCCTAACCTATTCTTGTTCATTTACGTAGACATTATTGTTTATATTAGGGAAAATATTGTCTCAATGATCCTATTTCTTAAAATTTTATGTCTGTTTTGAATTAATAAAACAATTCACACTCTTTATTTTTTTAATTATATTGAAACGTTGCTTCTATACCCTTTTGCATCTTCTTCAGGTATTTTAATATAATACACCCCCTTGTCAGCCTTAAGTGATGTGTGTCGGAACCCTTTTTTCAAAACTGAGTCATTTTAATAACTTCTTAATCGTTTGGTTGTGATAGTTTATTATATTAATTTGGAAAATACCTGAAGAATATACGAAAAGGTCTCGAAACGTTGTCACAATATAAATAAAAAATAAAAAGAAGTGTCTGTATAAAGTCAACAATTGTTTTATTGATCCTATTTCATCTATTTTCGTTGCAATTGTGTGCGTTTACTCTTTATATATAGTCCTATATATATTTATTGTCTTTATGTGTATAATTTATTCCATTAATTCCAACAATATCAAATTTGACTCGTCCTATTTTTCTCAACGGGATTGACTAATTACTCCATTCCCACTTATACACTCTCCTGTTTTAGTATTATATTTCTCAATTATAAAAATAATCTGACCTTTAATACAAACAGTAAAATTTGATGGCCAACCAGTCAAAAATAAAATTAATTAGACAATTAACAAGAAAAAGTTAGAGATTTTGGACCAGTTTTTCAATTGGAAAATTTTTGAAAATATTTGTCAACAATTAATATTTTCTCATAAATTGTCTAATTAATTTCACTAATTTATCTGTGACTTGTTGGCCATCCAATTATACTATGTTTGTATTTAAGGTCAGATAATTTAAATTTTGACCTATTGGCCGTCAAATTTTGTTATATAATTATCACATTTTACTAATTACCTATGTTATTTACTTCTTGAATTGTCTGTTTACCTGTTATTTCCGTATTGTTGTCCCTAATTGTCGTACACTCTCATTGTTGTCCTGGCCTCTACGGTAGTGTTGGCTTTTGTCCCAGTTTCCTCACTGACGGATGTTAATAATTATATTTGTCACAATCCAGCGCCACAAAAATTTTATTTACGGCATCGAAATTATATTTAAACTTGTATTTTTTTTTACATTTGTTTTTGAATCGGGTTTTTCCATAAACCCATACGTCGTGATAATTTTTATTATTATTTTAATGCGTTCTAATTTCAGTATTTAATTTTAATTTTTTTTCCCGGTTTTATTAATCCTTTTATGACTTTGGGTATTGTTAAAGAGATCCTCCGTGTCCTGTAATAAAACATAATGGTGTAAAATGGTGGCTGGACTATATTTCTTATCCCAAACTCTTCAAGTCTATTCCACTTCTCGTGGGTATTTTTCAATCGTGGCGTAGGAATACATCGTCATTAGTTATTTTATAAAATTTCCGGCTTCAGAGGAGTCGCCGAGTGACAGACGTTACGTGGAGCTTCACGACTCATCGGCCGAAATAGCTCAGTTGGGAGAGCGTTAGACTGAAGATCTAAAGGTCCCTGGTTCGATCCCGGGTTTCGGCAATGATTTTTTTAAATCGATTCAGTCGTCACCGGCCTGTACACTCGTTGAATTAACCGAACCGGATAATTTGGGGCGAGTTTTGGCCGCGTATAAACCGGTTTATCACCTTCTTTTTCTTTTTAGATGCTCCATTTTTCCGTCTAGTTTATATCTGACCAATTACAGGCAATATTTAATAGTTGAATTAAAACAACGTTTCGATACTTCTTTGTACCTTCATGTTCAAAAACAAATTTGTAATAAATCTACAAAAGTGGTTAAAAATATACTAGATATACTAGATATGAAAAGAAAAACCTATTTTCACGTCATAGGAAGTTGTTTAACCACTTTTGTAAATTCATCAGCTTTTTGATAACAACAGATTATTTTTTTTACAAGAAAGACCTGATGAAGGTACACAGACACGTGCAGAAACGTTGTTTTTAATTCATAATGCGTAAACATTTCTTTTCTTAAATTATATTTAATATTGGTGTGTGATTTTATTCAATATTTTTTCGGTTTCTTGACTCATCTTTGATGTTTTTCCAAATGACGCTGTCCAAGAGGGGAGGAAAAATTGGACAAAAGTTGTTGACTGTGTGTTTTCCGTGGTTGTATTTTTTGATTTTATTGGATAATGACGGTTCTGCTTGTATTTATTTAGACATTTTTTCAAATTATGAAACGTCACTTTTATTAAAAAAAAGCTTTAGGACAAAATTTTCTTGCTTTTTTTAAAATTCTTTTATGACTTTGGTTATTGTTAAAGAGACCTGACAAAGATGTTCCGTGTCCAGTAATGAAACAAATTATGGAAAAGTGTGGTGTAGTTTAATGAATGAAACGTTCTCACTTTAATTATTAGATTATTTAGTTAATATATATTGTAATACACAAAAATAATTAAGTAAATAAAACAATTTATTTGCCCCACGTTGGGCGCCAATATGTAATAATTAAAGGAATTAAGTGGTTGGCCACACGTTGATGACCAAAATGTAATAAACAAATAAATTAAATTAATTAAGCAATTAATTTGTCTCTCGTTGGCACGACAAAATGTAACATAAATTCATCCATTAATTAACCATTGATTTAATTAATTTCTTCTAAATGTTAAATTTTGGCGTGCCAACGAGAGGCAAATTAATTGCTTAATTCATTTAATTTCTTTGTTTATTACGTTTTTTGGTCATCAACGTGTGGCCAACCACTTTATTCCTTTAATCCATTTAATTATTACAATGTATATATATATATATATATATATAAAATAGTTATTAACACAAAAAATGATACAAACAAATTGAATAAATTTTATGACTGTTCGTTTGTGTAATGTTTAATTTATATATTGTTACAATTTCAAATTCTAAACTGTTTCCATTGTTAACCTGCACCCAACAAGTATATTAATTGTTACTCGTCGTTCTTCGCGGCAGTCGGCGGAGGTTCACCCGGCTGGCAACAGTTACATTGTTTGTTTGTTGTTCTAATCGTTGTGATTGTTTCGTTGTTTTTGTAGTTTTAAATTGGAAACCTGACGAGGTCGCAAATTAAGCGATGAAACGTTGTTAATTTAATAATTTATCCTTTTTTTTCTGACTTAAAAAATTGGCTGATGTTTATTTATCACTTTATTTTATTATTAAAACATTAAACAATGTTAAAGTCTTCAGAACGTTTCGACCCTTATCTGTGTCACATAGCAATGGTATTTTCAACGGTCCAGGTGAGCGGGACGTGTTGACCTCCTTCACTGCGTCCTTGTACCTGAACTAACGACTTCCTTTTCAACAACTTCAGCTGACTCATTTTTTAAGAACGGTCCGTCCTTGAACCCCACGAGCGACTCACGGCAACGAATGTACGTTAGCGACCTTCGACTCGTACACGTGGAAAGACAGAAGAGTATTTACTGTAAACACCGCGATAAAATGCCGGCAATTGTTTCCCCATGTCATTCTTCCTATTACATTTGCATTTTAATGTTAAGAGTGACATTTCTTCACTTCAATCAGTGGTTACAAAACTTTGAACAAAGAAAAATACTGTGTCCATCGTCTTAAGGACGGTTTCCTCACTTTCAATATATGTATATATACTCCCGATCACTCACTTTATATTTAGCACAGTGTCCCTGACCTCGTTCGTAACGCATTGAGACGAGTTTACAGATTCCCCCGGCCCGCGTAAAGCCGGTTTGCTATTCAACGGCTCAAGCCCTGCTACGTCATCAGCGACCAGCGTGTCACGGTGCGGTCTATCATAAAATAAAACTCAGCACGTTAAAAAAATATTAATTACACTAGGGTCAACAAAGAAAGTGAGAAGTGTTCGGCCCATATAACCAGCGCTTCTGATGAAACTAATCGCATTTACTGTAAGACGCGGTCGACGCGCACCATGACATCCGAGCGTCGAGTGTAATCATTCCAAAGAACGTTTCGCATGTGAATTTGTGTCATCTATGCAAAGACAGTGAGCCGATAATTCAACAATGTTTCCTGTAATTCCGTCCACGTGCAACTCTACACATCGGCGAAGTGTACGGTCTATATGCAAACACAATTAGTGTGTCACCGCCCATATGTCAGAATTTATTTAAATTATTATTTTACATTTAACTACAAAACGTTTCCGCCCTATGCTAAGCGTACGTCTTCAGTCGTAAACATTGCTTGCAAAATTAGACCAAACATCAGGGAATTATAAAGAAAACACTTAATTTGACTTATCTTAAATATAAATATTTTTAGTGCTGAGTATAAGAACAGTTATAATTTATGTATTGTATGTATTGAAAATGTAATTAGTATTAAATACAAAAACAAATATACACTTAATATGCAGTTGTATTAATTGAAATTTTAATTAGTATTAAATACAAAAACAAATATACACTTAATATGCAGTTGTATTAATTGAAATTTTAATTAGTATTAAATACAATAACAATTACACACTTAATATGCAGTTGTATTAATTGAAATTTTAATTAGTATTAAATACAAAAACAAATATACACTTAATATGTAGTTGTATTAATTGAAATTTTAATTACAAAACCAATATACATTTAATCAGTAGTCGAATCTATAAAAAAATTAATTAGTATTTAATAAGAAACAATTATACACTTAATATGCATTTGTATTAATTGAAACTTTAATTAGTATTAAATACAAAAACAAATTACACTTAATTAATAATTGTATGTATTAAAAATTTAATTACAAAACCATTATACATTTAATCAGTAGTCGAATCTATAAAAAATTTAATTAGTATTTAATAAGAAACAATTATACACTTAATATGCATTTGTATTAATTGAAATTTTAATTAGTATTAAATACAAAAACAAATATACACTTAATTAGTAATTGTATGTATTAAAAATTTAATTACAAAACCATTATACATTTAATCAGTAGTCGAATCTATAAAAAATGTAATTAGTATTTAATAAGAAACAATTATACACTTAATATGCAGTTGTATTAATTGAAACTTTAATTAATATTTAATACAAAAACAATTATACACTTAATTAGTAATTGTATGTATTAAAAATTTAATTACTATGAAATAAATAAACACAAATTTTAAGTCAGAATAATAATTTATTAATGTAAAGTTAAACAATTATAATGATTATAATAACATTCTTAAGAAATATTTGGCAGATAAAAACATTATTTTTATACGTTAAATGTTTTTCTATTTGCTTTGTTGTCAACTCTGTCATTTACTGTTACATTGTTACGTTGTTACTGTTGCACCTCGCTTCTATGCCATTTATAAGTAGGTAGCTTTTTTTCTGTAAACTGAGAGTAAAATTATTCTAATCATTGTAATTGTTTTGTTCTTGTTGTAGTTTTTAAACTTGAACCTGACGAGTTCGCAAAATAAGCGACGAAACGCTGTTTAATTTTACATTAATAATTTTTTTTCTGACTTAATATTAGGCTGACGTTTATTTATTTATTATTTTTCTCAATAGTCAGAATATATAATTAGTAATGTTACATATAAAAACAATTATACACTTAATCTGTAGTTGTAGTTATCAAAAATGTAATTAGTATCAAATATGAAAACAGTTATACACTTATCAAAGTTGTATTAATATAAAAATTAGTTTGAGGTATAAATAAATGGAATATAAATATACAATTATACACTAATTATATTAAATAGACGTCAGATTAAGTTTCTATTTATATATTTTGAAATGTAAATGTGCAAAAATCACTGAAATCTCTGTTGCGTGTTGGTTGATGTACAGACATGTGTGTGAAAGGTCGTACCAGTGTGTGTGTGTGTGTGTGTGTGTGTGTGTGTGTGTATGTGTGTGTAGGGGAGTTGCGGGTTTATCTGCGGGTGCTGTGCATTATCAGGCACGATTCCGTGAAATCAAAAGCTACGTGAGTAAACACTGACACACACACACACACACACACGGGAATGTGGAGGCAGAGACTTACTCATCTCTTACTATAATAATAATAATAATAATAATAATAATTACAAATATGAAAGGTGAAGACAGCGACGGAAGGCAGAAAGTCCACAACAGACGTAAAACTCCAATTAAATTGTTTTACGACCTAATTATTCAAGCCTTTTACGTACTTGGGCTCATAAGATGAAAGACAATGAAATTCATTCATGTAAGTAAGGCGGGCGTGAATCACACTAAATTAAGTAGGTCTGCCCGAACGTTGCTTTCCTTTCCGCAGAACGTGACACAGGCTCTGTGAAAATGGAAAGGAAGAAAAGGCACGTCAGTTTCAGTAGGTGCAAGGATCATGGCAGGGAGGAAATAGAGAACAATTTTAACGAGGAAGCCGTAAAAGCGATCGTCACGTGACCTCGGGGGATAAGCTAAAGTGGTCCTAATAGCGAAGCTGTACAAGGGAAACACTTCAAATCTAGGATCAAACCACTTCAGCGAGGGAAAAAAATCCTTACATGGCCAAAAATTGAGGTTAAATACTTGGGGTCGCTTTTGTGCTTTGGAACTTGCCGTGAAACACAAGCGTAAGGTTCGAGAATTTCTGGATTACGCCTCGTGTATTGTCCCGATCATCAGTTTAGATTGTTTTTACAAAGACAGTTGGTTGTTGTTAACCATATATTAGTATACACGTCATTTTTGTAGATGCCGCTAACATAATAATAATAATAAAATAATGATGATGATAATAATAATAATAATAGTAATGATAATAATATAATAATAATGATGATGATGATAATAATAATAATATAATAATAATAATATTAATAATATAATAACAACAATAATTATAATAATAATAATAATAATAATCATAATAATAATGACAATAATAATGATTATAATAATGATGATAATAATAATAATATAATAATAATAATGATAATAATAATAATAATATTAATAATATAATAACAACAATAATTATAATAATAATAATAATATAATAATCATAATAATAATGACAATAATAATGATTATAATAATGATGATAATAATAATATAATAATAATGATGATGATAATAATAATAATATTAATAATATAATAACAACAATAATTATAATAATAATAATAATAAGAATATAATAATCATAATAATAATGACATTAATAATGATTATAATAATGATGATAATAATAATATAATAATAATGATGATGATAATAATAATGATAATAATAATAATGCTAATGATAATAATAATATTAATAATAATGAAAATAAAAATAATATTATTAAAAACAATAATAATGATGATAATATTAATAAAAATGTTGATGATAATAATAACGATAATAGTAATGATGATAATAATAATGATAAAAATATTAATGATGATAATAATATTGATAATAATAGTAATGATGATAATAATAATGATATTAATGATGATAATAATAATGATAATGATAATGATAATAATAATAATTAAACGGATCCGGATCAATGACGTCATGGAGATTGTGTCACACCTCCAAAGTCCTCTTTGTCGTCGCCGAGTCACGAGGTAGCCGTTTTATTTTATTGGTCTTGTGGCCCAGTGGCTGCAGCTTCTGCTGTAACTGTTCCACCAACCTGTTCCGTGGCCTCCCAAAGGCCGTCTGGGTGCCAACATAACCACAGACACGCCTTGCTCCATTACCACTTGGCGCTTGTATTTTATTTATATGCTAACGTTGTGTGACAATGACGTGCGTGTGAAGAGGTACCAACCAACGCGTCCTCGTGCGCTGAAAGTGATTTAGGAGAACTAATTATCCAGACGTCCCAATGTCAAGTCAGATTTTTTATTTTTTTTTAAAAAAAAATGGAGATTTGTATGTTTTTGGGGAGAAAACACACACACACACACACACACACACACACAGGAAGTGAAAGTAATCCGTCGCTGTGTGTGAAAGTGTTTCTATTTCCATGTGGTATTTTGGGAGAGACCAGACCAGGTGGGCCTTACGTAACTGTGCAAGGTCTTGGTTCAAGGCTCGCCACGGGGGTCACTCAACTCTGACACGCGCCACCTGCCGCCTTTGTCTTCTATGAATATTAAACACTTACCGGAGGACAGGTAAAGACACAGAAAAAAAATGTCGGTGAAGTAAAAGTCAACAGGTTGGCTCTTGCCTCGCTGATTCTTTCCCACGCTTGAAGTAAAAGGTTGCGGGACAAGCGGCGTTGCCGAACAATCGTCGCAGTTTACGAAGTGACCTACTCACGACCTCGTATACGTTTTAAGTCAATGGAATAGACGACACGTGACTTTCCATGCGTGGTAAAATTATTTTAAAAATTGTTTGAATTTTTTAACGTCCTTGAATCGCTTGTGTTTCCTCCTGGTGTGCGCGTGTCAGGTTCTTGTGTTTATTTTCGTGAGACGTGTAATTCTATATTTCGTGTTAGTTAATTTTTATCTAGTTTTTATTGTTGAGTACTGTTAATATTCTGTTATGTTCTACCCTCAGTGCAGTTAAATAATTATTATTTTTGTAATTATTACGGTACAGTTCTTTTACTTCTGTTAGACAACGTAATTTGTGTCCCCAATTTTTAGTATTTTTACGTTAACTTGTAATTGTAGCATCCACATATATTGTAATGACTGACGAATCCTCGTACCAGGACTAACGGAGTAACATAAATCAAATCAAAACCGGCCATGGACAGTTTGACAGTTGATTTAACTTAAGACTACTTTGTAATTTATTTTAAAATCAAAAAAAATATTAACTGCGATCTGATGAGGTCCCAAAGTTGGGGGTCGAAACGTTCCACTCGGACATGAGATGTGATTCTTTAGTTTCACTGCATTAAATTTCAAATGAAGCTGATGTGTTTGTTTTAATATCTGAATTTCTTTCAAGACGACCAGACAATATTTTAAGACTAATTTTAATTTTGAAAAAAAAAGGTTACTGCAAACACGTGTCAAATATGTATTTATGTATATATATATGTATATAACGCACGGAAATACGTAAGATGTCAAGGAAAGGAAAAAGTATTGCGTTTCTTTAGCAGATTTTAATCGAGAAAGGTTAAGAAGCCAAGGTTAGTAATAAAGGGAGAAGAAGAGACGAATTGGTCACTGGAATTGGGGCAAGACCACGAAAATAGACGTTTAAAAAACAACAGAAATCACTATACAGAAAATGTAGGTTCCACAAATAAATAAAAATTGTCTTTAGGATGGTAAATATGAGGTCGTTAATACGGGAAGGAAAAAGACAGAGACACATAGACCCAAGATCGTTGTCTGTGGCACGCGCTCCATCAAAAATTCTCTCTCACGGGCGGGATCCGTAAGTCAGTCGTGTTCTGTGGCTTTTTTCTTTTTTTGGGGTGTAGACAGGCTGTGTATAGGGTAATTCACATGGTGGCAACTCCCCTCTTATAGCATAGGAAAGGGATTTGAAAGGGGGGATGCGGAAGGGTGGAGGAAGGTAGCCAAGGGTTAACTAGGGGCCTCAGGGCTGTTTTAAGGATCCTACCCGGCATTCGCCTAAAGAAATGCAGGAAAACCCTAGAAAAACCTGCATCAGGTAGGTCGGGCATTGGGTACTTGTCCCACGCCCTTCCCTGGATGGCGGGAGAGGAGTTTGCTCGCTGTCGAGTAATTTAGGACTAGGAAATTAATGCAAAGCCTGCGAGAGGATTTCCTCGCCGGTTACCTGCGAGGGATGTTCTCTCGCAGGCAAAACCTTATAGGAAGGAGCTACCTTTTCCTCTCCGTTTTTGAACTAGGGATCCCACAAGCCGAGGCCTGTTCTGAGAAGTGTATGTTCCGGGGTCACAGACCTTGGGCATACAGTAAGAGTTTTTCACGTTCCCATTGGAACAGTCGACCAGCTGCCTCCTCAAGCGGTCAAGGTACGGCGAAGGGAATGCTGCGTCCCCACAGCAAACTCTTCTACCCATATCGGAAGGGCTCGGGACAAGTACCCAATGGCCGACCTACCTGATGCAGGTTTTTCCCTGCATTTGTTTAGGCGAATGACGGGTAGGATCCTTAATATATAGCCCGGGGGTCCTAGTTAACCCTTGGCTACCTTCCTCTACCCTTCCGCATCCCCCCTTTTGAAATCTACTTCCAATGCGCAGTTGCCAGCACGTGGATTACCCTCATGTAGCCTGTTACCCTAAAAAATTGACTTCTTCTGGTAAGATGGTAGAACCCATGTAAACCAAAGATAATTAAAACGGACAGTAAAGAGCCAGGGATTTCTTTGGTGAGGAAAAATAAATATCAGAGAATTTTTCCAGAAGTCATTATTCCTTTTTATTTTATCAGCACGATAACGTTGTCACTCAAGAGAAAAACAGAAGCAGGTTATTATTTATTATATTCAATTGTTTTCCATTTTTCAAGGTCGTGAGAGGCTAGGAAACACGCAAAATATCAAATGAAAGTTGAAGAGGGAGGGTTTCATTGTTGAAAGTGAAGAAAGAAAAAATAAAAGATTGTAGTCAGGTGAACAATTTTCCTAATACTCAGGATTAAAGAAAGAAAGTTTAAAAAATAAATTAAGGGACTTTGTTAAAAAAAAGAAAGGAGTGTCACAAAAACTGACAATGGCTGGAAGATAAACAGAAACTACTGCGGTAGAATTAAGGGAGGAAATGGAATACTCCACAAACTGGTCTAAATACGAAAGTAAATATTTATATAATATTCCATAAGTCGATAACGTTGTTAGAGGAAAGACAAGCAGGTTGTCAGATAATTGTCCCATTGTGGAGAAGATAATACTGTGGAATAATGCCACCAGGAGGAAGTTGTACTACGCCTATTCCCAAGGACCCTTCACGAAGCAGCCTTTGGGCGAACGTAATGACACGTGTGGCGACACAACTCAGTTTTATAGAAAAGTAGCTAGCTTGGTGTCCGGCGTGGCCCGGGTTGTCACGTTTACGTTGCGACTCTACTTTCAGTTACTGTTGCGCGTTATTTTTATGTCCTGCAACCTTAAATGCGGTCACCTTCAATGCCTAAAGGGGTTGTTGACTCATTCACCCCGAAAAATTTCTTTCAGAGGCCGTACAAACATGTTCCACCACCCCCTCCCCTACCTCGCCCCTCGTTACTAAGGGGTTAAACGAAAAGTTTAATGTCATAATTAATCTTAACACATCCATAAACCCGAATTTATCTCGAGTCTCGGCTGTTTTTGCAATATTTTTATGTAACGCCCCCGCCACCATGCACCCCTAAGCGTGGTCCCCCTCCCATGCCGAAATGGGGGTTGAAAATATAAACGAACAACACAGGTAGAAACATTGTCAACCTAATTAACCCTGAAGATATTTACTCAAGGCGTTTTAGCAGGCTACAATATTTCCACCCCCGGGTTGGCAGCCGTGTCTCTCACCCCCGCACAGTGTTTGTTTCCTTGTGACGTGTACACACTTGTTTATTTATGTGTTTCCCTCATCATCGTGAACAACGTTCTCTACAGAAAATAATCATAGTTGTTGTTATATAAATAAATAAGTTACACCATATCAAATCAAAAATATCTTATTAAATTCGCGAGATTCATCCCTTAAATACTCCTCCTTTTTTACTTTGATTCAGACAAACAGGAAAAAAACGATATTATTTATATAATTAAAAAAATATTATGTAATAATTTAGAATCGTAAAGGCCGGGGAAGACCCTGGTAATGACCTTTAACCCCGCCTTCAATGGCGCTGACGATGTAGTTAGAAGATCCTCGACTGTTACGTCATCTTCCGTGTCTCGGACCAATCAGAGGCGATGTTTTTTTTATCGCCAATCCTGACTTGACCCTCAAGGCGGCCCACTAATCCCTCATTGGACGATTGTCGTCTTCATTTGTTGTGACCAATCACGTGACACTTGAGTTTGCTACTCAGTGGATGATGGTTATTTATTTTCCCTTTACATCCCCACCCAATAAACCTCACTCGACCCTTCAATGGCGCTGACAATGTTTTTGGAAGATCCTGGACTCTTACGTTGTCACTTCCGTGTCTCGGACCAATCAGAGGTTGTTGATATTCAACCATCGCTCCACCCCTCCTTGAGACGACGAATGTTGACTGTTTAAGTTCCGGGCCCCATTTATTTTTAAGGCCAATCCTGACTTGACCCTCAACGCCGCCATTAATCCCTCGTGATTGTCATTGGACGATTGTCGTCTTGATTGTTGTGACCAATCAGGTAACACTTGTGTTTGCTACAATCCTGCAACTACGTGGGAAATGGGGGAGCATCTCAGCGAATAATTGTTATTTATTTCCCCTTAACATTTCCACCCAATGTGTATTAATAAACCTCATTCAACCCTTCAATGGCGCTGACAATGTATTTGGAAGATTCTGTAGTATCCGTCATCCCTTCCGTTTCTCTGTCCAATTATACTTTAATATTATTTTAGCGCCAATCCGGACTTGACCCTCAACGCCGCCATTAATCCTTCGTGATTGTCATTGGACGATTGTCGTCTTCATTGTTCCGACCATTCACGTGACACTTGAGTTTGCCACAAGCCGGCAACTACGGGGGCAACGTCGCAACTTCTCAGTGAATGATTGTTATTTATATAACTGGGTGCCCGGCGTTGCCCGGGACGTCATTTATCCATAACCCCCGATTTGACTCAAATCTGTGAAGCTTTTTCTTTAATTTTATGTAACGCTACTCTTCCCCTACCCCTAATTGTGTTTATCTCCCATTATAAATGGCGTTGAACTCATGGACCCTGAAATAGTTTCATTCGACGAATATATCGCCGTTTGAACATGTTAGTAAATCTCCACCCCCGCTACTGCGTGTTAAACATAAAATCACGGCTGGTTACATTGTTTGAAAATTTCTACCCCCGGCCAGTCCCCCCCCCCAACCCCAGTTTGTCCCAATAAAGTTCATCGACATCCATAACCCCAGAATTTACTCGAATCTCGGTCTGTTCGCGTTATTTTAATGTACCACTCCACCCCTAAGCGTGCTCCCGTCCCATGCCAATTGGGGTTGAAATTATAAACGGAGAATATGTACCAAAATATTATGAATTTAAATGATACCGTAGAATATTTATTCGACGTAAATGTCGGCCGATTAACATGTTTGAAAATTTCCGCCCTCGTCCATCCCCAACCCTGGGTGTTTAAAGGCGAATTGAATGACATCATGAAACTCAGCGACATTCATTACCCTGGATTTGACTCCAATATCGGTTGTATTCGCGTTATTTTATTGCAACGCCCGTCCACCCACACCGCTAAGGGTGCTGCTTTCCCATGGTGTAGGGGATGAAAATTATACTCAGATAACATCGGTAGAAACACTGTCAATATCTTTGACCCCTAAAAATATTTATCCGACTCTAATATCGGTTATTATAGCACGTCTAATTATTTCCACCCCCGTCCACCTCCTCAACTTGGGGGTTGTAGACGCATCTCACCCCGACAGTGATTGTTTCCTGGTCGTGAAGGACACGCGAACGAAATTTGGTGAATTTTTCTCTACGGTTGTAGATTTGCATAAGGAACATACAACCAAAAACACTTTGTTTGTTAGAAAATTGATTTATGCATTTGTTTCTTCATATCTTCATTCCTTTAAAGAGAAAATGGGACAAATTAAAAATTCTGTTTCAGTGGAAATTGGACAAATTAAAAATTCCATTTAAGAGGAAATTTGACAAATAAAAATTCTATTTCAGAGGATATTGGCTAAATGAAAAATTCCTTTTCAGAGTGAATAGTGAAAACAATGAAATATCAATTTTTCTATATATCGATAACAAACAAAATAAGTAAGTTATGAAACTGGAAAAAAATAATTATAACAGAGGCATTCAAAAATGTTGGTAGTTAGAAAAAAATCACACATTACAAATATAAGATACAGAAATCTATGACAATGTGAGCATGAATAGAACCTAACAATATTAAATGTTGAACATGAAAGTGGAAAAATAAGAATATTAGGCACTTAAATTTAAAATATGTATATGGAAGATAATACAATATATGACAAAATTAAATACTTGAAATAGATAATTCATTACTGAGAAAACGTAATAGGTAAATAAGGAAAAAATTAACACTGGAAGGAAAACCAGTTTTTTTATAGGTTACCAGGCTACATGAGGGTAATCCACATGGTGGCAACTCCCATTTAATAGCATAGGAAGGAAGTTGAAAAGGGGGGATGGGGAAGGGTAGAGGAAGGTAGCCAAGGGTTAACTACGGGCCCCTGGGCTATGCTTTAAGGATCCTACCCGGCATTCGCCTTAAAGTGATGCAGGACAAACCCTAGAAAAACCTGCATCAGGTAGGTCGGGCATTGGGTACTTGTCCCACGCCCTTCCCTGGATGGCGGGAGAAGAGTTTGCTGTGGGGGCGCAGCATTCCCTTCTCCGTACCTCGACCAGTTTAGGAGGCAGCTGGCCGACTGTTCCAATGGGAATAGCGGACAACTCTTACCGTATGCCCAAGGTCTGCGATCCCGGAACATACACAGGCCTCGGCATGTGTGAACCTTAGTTCAAAAACGGAGAGAGGAAAAGGCATTCCCAAAGGTAGCCCCTTCGTATCTCTCCTATAAGGTTCTGCCTGCGAGAGAATAGCCTTCGCTGACCGTCTACTCCTGGCTCAGGAAGACCGGTTCAAATCTTTGGAAATTTAAGAAAAAGAAAAGCATTTATATTTGTGAGAAAATAGAAATTCAGGGTTGTTGCTTTCCTCAGGTTTTTCCCTCATTTCGGCCATGGAAGTTGGCGGAGCAGGTATAATTTTTTTTGTTTAACTGTTTTATTGAAAATTTTTAAAAATATCTTAATTTTTCTTGTCTAATGCAGAGTGAGGAAGCCAATGATACTTTATTAATGTTTTCTGTCTCATTATATCTGTTTTTTAAATTTTTTAGATTCACCTGAAGAAGTCCCCCAAACAAAGGGAAGAAACGTTATGTAAGTTACTTAATCGTACTGGTTTAATTAGTAAAATTATCCTACCTTTAATACAAACATAACAAAGTTTGATGGTCATTGAGTCAGACATAAAATTATTGGACAATTAATAAGAAAAAACAAATTTTGGAAATAATGACAGGACGTCTTCAGTTTGGAAATTTTGATCAGGAAAATGTAAAAAAATTAAAAACATTAATGTTTGGTTATAAATTGTCTTAATGACCATAAAATTTTATTTCTGCAAATTGATTGTGAGAAAAATTTTGACTTTTGTCCAATTTCCACTAATTAGACCAAAATCCATGTTTTACGAGGGAGAAGAAGGAATGTAGTAAGTAGATGACACGAGGACTGTTATCCTACTACCAAGGTCGTTACCTTGACAACAACCTCACACAAGGAAAAATAGGGGGGAGGAAAAAAATAATAATTTCCACCTGTCAGACAGACGGACGAAATAACATGTTTGGTTGACACTCGAACCGGACACGGCTCAAAGAAAAAGTAGATAAGAAGCGAGTGTTTAGTCTCGAAACTCGTTGTTATGCAAATTTTGAAGAAAACAAATGCAGGGACCGACGTAACCCCGAAAATAAATTTAAGGAAACAACACAACGTTTCCGAGAAATGAAAAAGGAAGGAAATATATATATATATATATATATACATATATACATGTGTCTTGTTATCTTCAACAGTTGTATTGAGTTACAGTCACTTGGTTTAATTTCGCAACAATGGCGTAACTGCGGAGCCCGGGAAACAGATTGTTGACACTCTTCATTAACGTTATTAAAACTTCATTAATTTATCTTCACAATTATTACAGCATTTTCATGGGGAACCAGAAAATACTGACATTGGTTGAGGATAAGGAAACGTTGTCATCTCTGACCTCAATATTTGACCTGGGAAAACGAATTCACTGCGTGGGGTTTGGGATTGTGGGTAGAGAGGGAAATAGACATGCACGGTCATTGTAATTACAGAGATGGCGCTAGAAGTGTCCCATACATTCATTTTCCAAAGATACCTGATCAAAGGATGTGGACAGAGTCAGAGATGTTACATTAATTGTTTCGAGCCTATGTCTAATCGAATCATTAATAATAATGTAACGTAACATCCCTTTAATTAATTAATTTATTGTTGTTATTAGCTGAAGCTAAATGGAAATAAATAAAGGAAGACGTCTTGCGGGATTCTGAGGACTTGCATCACTCAGACCCCGAGGGAGAACAGCAGGAAAGTTTGATAAATTTTCCACGCGACAACCAGCGACGAGGAAACTGTAATTACCTTGGGGGGGTTGTTACATCACCTGCGACATTAGTAATCGTTGCTTACTTAACGTATCCTTAATAATTACAGCGTCTGTAATGACCCAGGCACTTACACAATGATATCAAGTGTGTTTTTTCCGGCTCGCCTACGACGTTTGGAGGAAAACCAGAAATTTTAGGTGAAGTCACTTTGTCCAAAAGAAGAAGAGGGGGGTTTGAGGTCGAAACCTCCGGTTCAGCTTCCAGGAAGACTGGAAGCTGTTATGTCGCTCCCATTTCTCGGAACTCTTGTGTAGGACTCGGGCCAAAACATTAGCACACACACACACACACACACAGAGAGAGAGAGAGAGAGAAAGAGAGAGAGAGAGAGAGAGAGAGAGAGAAGAGTTTCTCCGGCGCTTTCACCTCGGCTCGGTTCATCCGCTCGTCGTTGAGGTAGTCCTTAAGCGTGTCGCCTGCAGCAGCAACTACGAGCAGCCCTGCGTCAGGGGATGAGCTCCTTCACGGTCTTCACTGAGAAATAACACAAACATTTGGCTGCTTTCTCGATAAATTAATTAAAGGGATGTTACGTTACATTATTATTATTAATGATTCTTATTAGTTAATTAGGCATAGGTTCAAAACAATTAATGTAATATCTCTGACTCTGTCCACATCCTTTCATCAGATATCTATGGAAAATAAATTTTTTCCGCTGTATAGGATATGACAGCGGACACTTCTAGCGCCATCTCTGTAATTTACCTGCAGCAGTGTTTGAGGAGGATCTTCCAATTTTTGATTTATGTAATTTAAATAAGTTTATGTCTATGTTATTTATTCTTTAGTGAAGTGAAGTTTGGGGGAGTCAACAAATTTTCAGAACAACTTTCTCAGACTTATTTTATTATTATTATTATTCTTTCAAAGTTGTTTTATTTGTTATACTTTTGTTTATGTATTTGTTTTAGACTGCCACATGGAACGATCCCAATGGCAGCTCGTATTATACATACATGCATACAGTACAATATAATCGTTGAACTGATGTTTAATCAGCCTGACGAGAGGGGTCTGCGAGGGTTATTCTCTCGCAGGCAGAACCTTGTAGGGGTTTCGGAAAGGGCTACCTTGGGGGATGCCTGGTCCTCTCTCCGTTTTTGAACTAAGGTTCCCACAAGCCGAGGCCTGTTCTGAGAGGTGCATGTTCTGGGGTCACAGACCTTGAGCATACGGTAAGAGTTGTTCGCTGTTCCCATTGGAAACTAGTCGAGGCACGGAGAAAGGAATGCTGCGTCCCCAAAGCAAATCCCTCTCCAGCCATCCAGGGAAGGGCGTGGGACAAGTACCAAATGCCCGACCTACCTGATGAAGGTTTTTCTAGAGTTTTTTCTGCATCACTTTTTAGGCGAATTGCCGGGTAGGATCCTTAAAATATAGCCCGGGGGGCCCTAGTTAACCCTTGGCTACCTTCCTCTACCCTTCCGCATTCCCACTTTCAAATTCTTTCCTATGCTATTGAAGGGGTGTTGCCATCATGTGGATTAGCCTCATGTAGCCTGTAGCCGTAAAAAAAATTTAATCAGCCTCAATAAAATAATTTAAAACTCCATTACTGAAAATAATAAGAAAATACCCAAATGCAGTCAACAGAAGTGGAGATATAAATTACCTCTCAACGTTACTGGAAGCCTTGCTCAAGTGCAGAAAAAAATCGCGCAAGAGCCTAGAGCGACACAACTGCACTATTAAGTTGACAAAACTAAAAACTTCAGTCAAATATATATTTTTTGGAGTGTTTAGTGAGATTGTTAGTATTTCTCCCTGTGTTGTATATGGGAATCGGAGCACCCTAAGGGGTAGGGGTGGAGGAGGCCCGTTACAACTCAAAAGCTGAGTTTTGTCAACTGACTACTGCACTTGTGTCTTTTCTCGGCTCTAGCGTTTTCTCTGCGCCTGAAGAAAGGAACAAGGGTTCCAGAAATCGTTGCAGTGTGGTATCAACAATATAAATGTTTCCCCATTGTTGCCTCACTTATAAACACGTTACGGCAACAACCAACCGTCACAGGACGCGGAGGCTCCGTAAAGTCGAAACTGTGATTTAATTGAAATCTGTATCATCTTTGGTCAATTTACGATTCTAATCATCACATAAGTAGGCATAGGACGTGAACTAGACTCAAAATTTCGGGTTTAGTTGATTGATACAGTTTTCTGCCACATTGGCGATCAGCGTGGTCCGTCATGGCAGATCCGCGAGTAACATTCTGATCTCTCCAGAGACACTCCACGGAGACCGAGGGCCGACTGCACCATTCATCACCGACGAAAGGACGCCATCTTGATTCAGAAGGGCAAGGAGAGAAGCTTTCTCACGAGCGCGTGGGCACTGGTCAACCCGTCATCAATTACATCCTTCCGAAACACTTTTCCACCTCCCAGAATCATTACGTAACGTTCCCTTTTTTTCCACCAGGTATGGAGTCATATCGAAAGTTATTTTCTCCGCCGCGTTTTGTAACCAGCCTTGCGACTGGGTCAGGGTTCCCTCAATGTTACGGTTGCGATAAAACGAGTAATGGGAGAGGCAAGAGAAAAAAATATATATATAGTCACAAATACGACCGTCAGTTATAAAAATAGAAAGAGGGTAATTTGAATGCGCAACACGCACACACACACAGAAGAAAGGCTGTTGGGAAACTGGAAACGCTCGTGGTCAGCCACCGCAGGGGTTCAGGAACGTGGAAACAAAAGGAAACTCTGTTACGTTGCGAAACAATTGGGAATTATTTACAGTGACAATGAAAAACCAAGGATGTTACACGGTCCTGAGATAACTTCCACCATTGCTGGGATGGTTTATTCTATGTGGTTTGTCTCAGTCGCCTCGTTTTCCCGAAGAGAACAGAAATGTTACGTTTTAAATTAGAAAATATGGGGAAAGGGTTTCTAATGACCTACTTAGTTCGTCCCATGTAACAAGCGTTACAGTTTTTTTGGGTATTACTCTAATGTGCTTACCTAAATTATTAATATACTATTGACAGTTTTTTTATAATCTAATTTAATAATATGATTGTATATTTTACGCTACCAATTAAATAATCGTTGAGTACACCAGCGATATTAGTCATGAAACAATTTATCAAATTTCAAATATAATATTCGACAAAACACAACGTTTCATCCCTGATTGGGACCTCGTCAGGTGGTCAGTTTCAGTTACATTCCATATTATTTATAGAGTATTACAATGTAATTAAGAAAATTGACTGTTTGTATGTATGTTTGTATGTGTTCGCGTGTTCCTTATACAAATCTACACCAGTGAAGGAAACTTCACCAAATTTCGTACACGTGTCCCTTGCAACCACTAAACAAACGCTGTGGGGGTGAGACACGTCTACCAACCCCCTTTCCCCCCAGGGACGGGGACGGGTGAAAATTTTCAAACTTGCCCAAACGGTCGATATTTACATCGAATAAATGTATTTTTCGGGATTAATAGTGTTTCTCCCGATTTATTTACTGTATAAATTCAACCACTTTCGGGGCATGACAGGGGAGCGTCCTTAGGGGTAGGGGTGGAGGGGCGTTACATGAAAGTAAGGCGTAAACAACGGAGATTGGAGTCGAATCTGTGGTTATGGACGTCGCTGAGTTTAATTCTGACATTGAACGTGCCAGTTAAGTTGTACTTCAACCCTTCTCTTCTAAGAGTGTTTTTAAATTCGGTACCGGGAGTATTTCTGACATTTTGCCTCGATTAAGGCACCGGGAGTATAATTAACTCTCTTAAGGTGTATTTGTGACTGTCTTAGGGGTATCAAGGTTATTTTAAACTCTCTTAAGGTGTATTTCAGAGCATATTAGGGGTATCGAGGTTATTTGAAGCTCTCTTAATGTGTATTACAGACCATATTAGGGGTATCGAGGTAGTCTGAAGGTTTAAGGTACGGAGAAGAAAATTTTTCACTCTCTGAATGCACCAGGATTATTTTTGGCGCTCTTAAGGTCCTAAGAGTATTTATTATATTTGGTATCGGGAGTTTTTCTGAGGCTCTTAAAGGAACATGACGTAATTATTAAAAAAAAATAAAGCGAAAACAACCGAGGTTTGCGTCCGGAGAATCCGGGGTTATGGACGTCGCTGCGTTACAGCAGTGACAACGCCGGGCACCCACAACTATTTTTGTGTATGACATCAATGCCATTGTATATTCTTTATAAACGGTAGATTGATGGGGTAAATTGTGTAGGAGATTTGCAGTCGTACCGGGAGGGTAGCTGTGATGGACAGAGCACGCCGACGAAATCGAGTCGTCCGTAAGTATGTGCGTGCAAAGGAAACTAAATAGGAACGTCGAATGGTTTCTTCTTTCTGGATCCAACCTCTTTGAGCCTGAACACAAGCGACGTTGTGATTGGTAAATTTGAGGGTGCACGAGTGTCAGAGGCGCGTGGAGGAGCCTGTAATTACGCGGCCGCTGCGTCCTTGTGACACGCGACTCACGGCCTCCAGGTCAACCAAATAAAGTGCCCGTCGCGACTGTTCCGGGAAATCCTCCTTCTGAAGGCCGAGGAAACTGCGCAGTGAGACGCGGAGTTCAGCAACCCCAAGCGCTAGGTGGTTGTCCCGGCCTCGGCGACTCCGAACTGCGAACGGGAGGAGGAAGGAAAACAAAGGAATCGCGAAATTGCGCTTCGGTGACGTCATCGTGAGCGAGTGATTGCGTGGGACCTGGAATGTGGATGACAACAAAAGGGAAACGTATTATCGATAAATTCACCTTCGTATCATGAAATAAAATATCAAAAGATGAAACTTTATCAACGTCCATGAAATAACATTTAATTTAAAAAATTGGAAGCTTTTCGGCATAAAACAAACCCCTAAATATATAAGATATTTATAAAAGAAAGGGAAAAACTGATTATGGACCGAGAAAAAAATAGAATAAAATAAAAGAATAGGAACAAAGAGAAACATACTCGTGGAGGACATCAAATAAAAAACCAAAATAAACTTAAAAAACAAAAAATATTAAATATTAAGTTTTTTATTTTTACGTCTGTTTTGAAATTAATAAATTTACTTCACTTTCTCTTATTTGCCTACAAGTTTCCCTTTTACTTGATATTATTTACTAATTTTTGTACTACGATCAGTTTCCCATTTTTCCTATTAATTTAATTATATAAGAAAATAGGGAAAATTGATCATGAAATAAACTCAAGTAAATTGGAGAAAATGGAAATTTTATGATAGTGTACAAATAAAATAAAATGAATAGGGAAAAAAGAAGATATTTATCATTGTAAAACAAATAAACAGAAGTAAATAGGAAAAAATAGAAAATTTATCAACGTGCAAAAATAAACTAAAAAGGAAAAAAGGAGATATTTATAATTATGCAAAATATAAACAGAATTAAATAGGAAAAAAAGGAAAATTTATCAACATGCATAAATAAAATAAAATGAATAGGAAAAAAGGGGGATATGTATAATTATACAAAAAACAAACAAGTAAATAGGAAAAACGGAAAAATTATCAACGTGCAAAAATAAAATAAAATGAATAGGAAAAAAGGGGGATATTTTTAATTATGCAAAAAATAAACAGAAGTAAATAGGAAAAAATTAAAAATTATTAACGTGAAAAAATAAAATAAAAAGGAAAAAAGGGATATTTATAATTGTGCAAAGTTAAACAGACGTAAATAGGAAAAAATGGAAAACTTTTCAACGTGCAAAAATAAAATAAAAGGGAAAAAAGAGGTATATTTATCATTGTGCCAAATAATAAACAGAATTAAATATGGAAAAAAGGAAAATTTATTAACGTGGAAAAATTAAATGAAATAAATAGGGAAATGTGGGAAATTTATCATCGTGGAAAAAATAAATATAGTGGAGTAAATAGGGAAAACGGGAAATTTATCATGAAATAAACTGAAGTAAATAGGAAAAAATGGAAAATTTATCTCCGTGTAGAAATAAAATAAATAGAATTTGATGGGGAATTTATCATAGAAAGTAAGTAAGATAAATGGGAAAGTTATCATGGTCGCTCATAATTAAAACAGTAGAAATGTAAATGAATGAATGAAGGGCAGGTATTTATGGTCCCAAAAAATAAAAATAATGTATTTTCCAATGCGAACTTCTGCTAATGATAGTCGCGTTTAGACCCACCCACACGGACCTCGGACAATCACGCGCTCAAAGTCCCGCACGTCACGCGTACGCAAGTCCCCGTGGCAAAAATAAGCAAGCGCCACCAGCGCCTCTGCCTTTAAATTTAACAGCTGGACGCACGTCGCGAACCAAGGACGCGGAAACATCGGACAACGTTGCGCCGCTCGCGTTTCAGCGACCAACATAGACGCGGATATGCAGCTCACAGTGGGACGTCCGCTTCTGTCACAGACACGTGTCTCTGGACAACAGTGGCAGGTAGTCACGTGACGTCATGACTCCACCGTCAATCACGGGCTGAGGAGCCTCGGGCGGGCGGCCAACAGAATCACCTACGGACCTACCAGAGACGAGGGGCAGTGGAACGCCGTCATCTAGAAAACCTGGTCTGTGATCATCAGCGACAACATCGACAGGGCAGCCGGAAACAAGGAGCGTTCGAATTAAAATTAACAAGATAAAGGCGGAAAACTGATCATATATCAGATAAAATGGGAAAATTATCACCGTCCAAAATACACCATAAAGTACGTAACAAAAAAATAATGCTTACAATCGTCAAGGAAATGTGATTAGGAAAACTTATCGTCGTTACAATAAAATGAAGTATAGACGGAAACTGGGGAAATTTATAATCCTGAAAAAATAAAATAAATAGGAAGAAATAGGAAATTCGTCATCGCGAAAAATTATAGCGACATTGGGAAAAACCGCGAATTTTCCTAACATCCAGCAAAAAAATACAATCGTGTAAACAGGAAAACCGGGAAAATTATCCTTGTGTAAAATTAAAAAGTCAACAGGAAAAATTGGAATTATATAATCCTGCAAAAATAAAGGAAAGTAAATAGGAAAAATGGGAGAATTAGATCAACAATTTGAAAATAATATTTAATAAAGAGAAAACGGAAAACCTTATTCCAGAGAGAGTATTTTCCTTGATGATGATTGAATTGTCTTCATTTCGAGTAAATCGACAACAATGAAGATTAAGAAATTTTTCCAGTACCAGAATTTTCTTCAAATTGTCCAAGATCGTAAATGGACCGATGTCCAGTTTCCTTCCAGAGATATTGTAATCCCTTGCAGAGGCGCTGCAGGACTGATTGCGGAGTCGCGTTTCTCCGCCGTCCAGCGACAATGAAGCACGCACGACGATTACGTTTGTGCAAGGTGGCAGGTCTGCATCACGTGCTCCGAGGATGCTGCGTCCATGTGCACTTCACGTGGAGCATTCCATCGCAAGATAGACGCTCTAGGTTTACACGCAGGCTCACAACAATCAACAACCACGGCGCTGGGTTGCTTCAATTGTTAGCAACTCCGCAGTAAAAACGAATAATAGAAAAAAGAAGCGATCACTGGGACTTTCTAGGTTCTAAATTCACATGTACTGTACCTCCGCTGAGGACGTAGGGTCAGTCAAAAGAATCGCCCTTGAAACTGACAACAACATCAAGTAAAAAAATAATAAATACACGAATAAAGAAGAAATAAAAAAGTAAACGGCCAAGAATACAAGAGAAAAACAGTAAATAGATAAGTGAGAAAGGGATTAACAGGAGAAAAAAAATTCAAATCGTTATATAAACGTGAAAAAAAACTTTTAAAATTAATCATGTGGAGGTCAACCTTTTTTTCGCTCTTTTCTTTTTTAACTCAACTCGATTAAAAACCGACACCGATAATCATCTTCGATATCTGGAAGCTCTCGAGTGGTTGTTTAGTCTTGTAACAATTTAATTGAACAGCCATTGTTATCTTTCTTCTCACCGAGTCACCTGGTGCCAAGAACGAACGAGTAACTGTTGTGATCGAGAAACACTCATTTTGACTGAGGGAGCCGTTTATATATTTCATTTTGCGTTGAATTAATTTTCAGCTTTTCGAGATGGACGAATAGACGTGTTTTTTTAAGGGTAACAGGCTACTTGAGGGTAATCCCCATGGGAAGGAACATGGCTCGTTGGAGTCCAGAGTCTCTTCAACTCAACACAATATCTTTCCTCCCTTGGTCAAGGTTTTCAGGATACTTTCTACGGTACTCCAAATCCTCGTGACAAACTGAGCTCCGGTCTACCCCCTACACTACACATGGACCACTGCTGTCACGTCACGTGACCTTAAAGAAGAAGTGTGACTGCGGCCTGTCACGTCAAGGGGTTCGCGGCCAGCTTTGACAAGTGACAGCAGCGCTCTTACGCTCTGCAAACAGTCACGTGGGAAATAATACCTTTTCCTTTTTTTTAGGGTAACAGGCTACATGAGGGTAATCCACGTTGTGGCAACTCCCCTTTAATAGCAAAGGAAGGTAGAGGAAGGTGGCCAAGGGTTAACTAGGGGCCCCCGGGCTATGGTTTAAAGATCCTACCCGGCAATTCGCCTAAAAGTGATGCAGGGAAAACCCTAGAAAAACCTGCATCAGGTAGGTTGGGCATTCTGAGGAAGTCACAAAATACTTGACTCATTCTATTTTGACCGAGGAAATCGTTTAAATATTTTGCATTGAATTATTCGTCACTGTTTTTGAGTGCGACGCCTGTTTTTTTTTGGCTAGGGAGTCGCACACACGTACTTGAATGTATTTTGACTGAGGGAACCGTTTAAGTGTTGTTCCCCTTGTCTCTACTGTTCTAAACCCGGAGTGGGCAGACTTTGGGAACACGGCGACCAGACTTGGCCACGGCTGTCCTCCAGTCGTCGCAAGGGATCGGTCACGACGTCAGGCGAGTACCGAGAACCGCGACTTGTTAAACTCATGTTTTTGTCCACTGAGTGAGATTTTAAGACGAATGCCGCCGGGTTAGGAACTGCAGCTAACCTCTTGGTCCCTATTAATACGTGTAGATAACCTGGTGATCAAGGACTTTCAACACAATCACAGCAACAAAACGAGTTATTTCCGGATTGGTTGTTGACACAACTCGCGAAAAGGTACGTGATAATTGGAGACTCGATGAAGGGCAGACATGTCCAGGAATATCTTCAGACCTTAATAACACTTTGCTCGTTATCGTGACGTGGTGGAACGATAAAACTTACGACCACGGATCTTCAAGGTTTTTTTTATTTATTCCCTTCTTATTCTAAAACAGAAAAAAAGAAGATCGAGAAGGTCGACGAGAACGATATTTACGTTGCGTCATTTCTGTGTGTCATCACGACCTTCGACGATCTGCTGTGAGTCAAACATTACGACGCCAGTTAAGCGAGTTTTGTTTACGTAACAAATTTATAGGGGATGTTGTAGGGGGGGGGACTTTTCTATATCTATGTATTCATTTTAAACGAATAATCCAGAGTAATTCGCCAGAAATATTTATTCGTAAATTAAGGAATGTGGATTGGGGAAAAAAAATGTTGACCGTGCCGGGAATCGAACCCAGGACCTTCGGCTGCTCTGACCAGTGTTGAACACGACGTCAAGGATGGTGGAATGCCGCACCGGGTCGGGACTGGGGCTCAGTGGTCAGAGCAGCCGCCCCGGTAAGCGGTCGACGTTTTTCCATCATCCGTACTCCTTAATTAAATTACTACGGCTTCATATCTTGGGTTATTAATAAATTTAAAAAAATAATAATTAGAACGTATTAGTAAAAAATAAAAATATAATTGGCACGAACGTTTCGTTACATATTTTTGGAGCATCTTCAGTGTATAAAAAATAATTAATAAATCTGTATATATAAATATTAAGAGATGTCAAGATTTTTATGAACATCACATAATTAATAATACAATCTTGTTGAAAAATTTATTAATAATTACTTACAATGTATTTATTGAAATATAAAAAACCATAATTATTATTAATTAGTGTAAAAATGATACCAATAATGTAAACATGATTCGTTATTATTGCAAGATAATCTTTCATCGATTCTTGTAACAATTAATGTTTTCCATAGTTGATTTCGTATATGAACAATGCTGTATACAACAGTCATTATTAGGGTAAAGCGCTTCAAGGAATTTACCCCCAAACATTTTTCAATGTTCAATGTTCAATAAATTTTCAACATGTTTGTATTATAAATGATCATCTTTATGTAAAAGAAAATATTGTTGTCTGTAAATTTATGTAGATATGCGTAGACATGTAAATTATTTTATTTTTGCACCCCTAGTGAGGTTTCCAAGAAATTGGGTACGAAACGTCCAGGGAGAATTTTTCTTTTATTTCAGTAAAATATATTTGGACTGTTATTTCATTTGTCTTTTATATTAAAGGGATCCCTAAACACACATAGGAAGTGATATATATATATATATATTCTCCTTAATATTATGTCCCTTTTAATTGCAGCTTTTTTTCCAATTAATTATTAATAATTCTCCCTGCCATGTTTACCCCAACCTGATTAAGGACAAAAACATTGTGAAATTATCAGTTTTATCATTTTTTTTTCTGACTTCCGGCCAATGTATTACCTTGTGTGTAAGAGGTTGTTGTGTTGGTGGTGCCTTGACTCATCCTATGTCCTCAGTAGAATCAATAATTCCCTACTAAAAATCAATATATCGGCTGTAACCAGGGTTTTTAAGATCACTGATTACTACACAATACCGGAAATGAAGCGAAACTCTTACGGTACTGAAGAGTGGGGAGAAGGACTCTAAAAGCACGGTCGTTAATAGCGGAATTCATTTCTGTTTTTATGTCTGCATATTTCCCAATCCCCATTTATAGGTTACAGTAAATTCTTCTTCGAAATGATTAAAAGAAAATAAACCTGCTTTTTTTCCTTTTTCGACGATTGATTGTTGCTTATCGCGGCGGGACTGGACGGAGACGAACCAACCTTGAGGAACGTTTACGACCCTGCGTTATCTCAAACAACCCGACCCTGATAAAGGATCTGATGTAACTTCATTCAAGTTGGCGGCACTGGGGGATTCGTTTTCTCTTTTATGGTTATGATTTTTCCTGCTTACGCAACGAAACGTCTCCCACCCTCGCCTCAGTCGTCGACTTACTTTAATGGCGGCGTACTTAGTGGACCTCTGACGTCACTGCTCGCTAGGAAAGACAGTTCTTAGAGATTCTATTATATTATTTTTATGAAAGAGTTTCCTCATTAAGTATCTAAAATTTTAATTTTTGATAAATAGGAACACAAAACAAAATGGTGGATCCAAGATGGCCGGCACAATTTACATCAGAATAATCTCCATTCCAGTATTAACCAATAATTTATTAAATGTTAAAAGTCTGCATGACAACGAAATACAATTATGTAAAAAAATAAAATGGCGGATACGAATTAGAACAAAAAAGATTCCTTTATTTTCTTGTTAATTTCGCGATGTTTAAAAAACTGAAATAGACATATTTGAATCTTTTTTCTACAAAACGGGAAATTTTTAAAATTCCCGAAACTTTTATTGTCGACACAGAATTTATGTTGAAATTTTCTTCAGCCGCCATATTGGATCCGTCAAGTTCTTCAATTTTTTCAAAAAAGAAAAGGAAAAACATTTTTTACCGGTGGTCTTGAAAAACCAAAAAATTAGACTAAATTTTTGTACCATCCTGATGATTAATTTTTTTTTGTGTGTGATCAACGACCGCCATATTGAATCCGCGCGTCATATATTTCAAAAAATTAAAATTTTTAATTTTCACTTTCAAAGTTGAAACGTCTCTGCTGTTTCGTGGATTTTTAAAAATTTCCAACTTTGAAAGAAGGAGATTTCAATTTTATTTAAAAGTTATGATGGCGGATCCAATATGGCGGAATCCAATTACAAAATAAATTGTCGATTTTTAAGGTCGTCAAATAATAATGGGATTTTAAAAATAGTTTATTATAAAACAATATGGCGGATCCGTAATGGCGAACTTAAATTAGAATAAAAGGAACATCGGTGTTGAATTTGAGTTTTAATAATTACCGATTAAGAATGGTAGGTTCAATATAATTTTTATTTTAGAAAAATATATATAACGGATTCAATATGGCGGAATTAAATCTACTCGACCGACATTTTTTGTTAGGGAATTTTTCGAGTTCTGGTTTGAAAATTTGTGTTTGCCTGAAAATGGCGGATATAATATGGAAACAAAAAATTAGATTCTGTAACTTCCAGAAAAAACCGAGGGTTGTTGTAGTTACAACGTCTCTGAAACTGGGAAAAAACGGGCTAGAATTAAAAAAAATAATTATTTAAAAAGATTGGCAGACCTTTAGATTAATGTTTTACGGATTTAGTTATTATTAAAATCAAAACTTCTTTTGATAAGAACAAAAAGGTCAGTTTTAATGCTGTTGATTGGGGGAAAACCGGAAAAACTATTCAATTATGTTTTAGAAAAAATTGTTGTTGATGTCGGTCACAACATGGCGGACGTAATTTTGCCAAATCAAAATGATTACGTGATTCGTAGAAATGCCAGAATTTTAGAGGTCGCCGATGACGTCACCGGAAACCTAGTCAGAGAGTTATCTCTCTGTGTAGATCTGAAGGGAAAATTTGGGGGAAAAAACTGCACAGCGACTCCAGAGATATCGTTTGAGGTCACGTATATCCTTACAGGACTTTGTATAAGGACTTACGTCAGCGGAAACCAAATATACATCTTTTGGGAAAATTTTGGAAACCCCAGAGCGATTCAATAGATGCCATTTAAGGTCATTATGACACTGAAAATTAGGCTTATATTTTTACTGTAATTAATTTAAGGTCATCTCAGGTGCAACGTTGGCAGGATCGCTTTCTGCAGTTGTTTCATACGAGGCTGCATGGCGTAGTGAGGACTTGCAACTGTTCTCCTACGACGCCCAGGCACCGTCCATCCATTGGCGTCGTCCTCCACAGGTGTTAGTGTCTGTCTGTGTGTGTGTGTGGTTAAAAATGTAGTTTTCTCTGTCCTGTGTCCAGACAGTTCTGGTTTAATCCTGATTCCGCTTACCGCAAGGTCGTCTCAAGTCTTCGTTCCCTGTTATTACGTCTTCAACGTCGTCGTTGTTAAACAAGCACGACTTCTCCTCAACGTCTTTCCTCCCACCTTACACTTTTTTTTCTTAATTCCACATCGACGATTTTCAAGTTTGTCCGTTGGTAACGATTTCACATCTCCTTGAGTTGTCCAAGCAACGCAACGCAACGCAACGGACACTCTTGTAAGGATTAGTAGAGGGGATCACTACAAGGGGGTGAGTTAGCAGGAGAGCAGAGTGGCGCAGTGGAAGCGTGCTGGGCCCATAACCCAGAGGTCCGTGGATCGAAACCACGCTCTGCTAAATATATTTTTTTCACTTAAAAGTATTTTTCCCAAACACAAAACGAAATACTCTTGACACCGTAATACAGAAAATAATTTTTTTAATATAAGAAACAAGCGTAAATATCAAAAGTTTGTCGGAGTTAATCGGAGACTTCTATTATTATTTTCTTTTGACAAGAGCAAAAAAGAACCCAACCTACTATCAAGTACACAATTAAAAAAACTGTACAAACAAATGAGACATAGAAATAACAATATAATATCCTCCAACCAGGCTCGCTGTTTGTATTAAACTTGCTATAGTCAACGATAAAATGTAAATTAAAATAAAGTTCTAAACGGGCCAAAAAACTATTTTACCAATGACTTTGGTTACTATATTTGATTTTATCTCTGAAAAATTAAAACTCCTGCAATCATACTCTTGATGAGTGACAGGGGAGAATTTTAATTAGCATCCAGTGGCGCATAGCGAAGTTAAGGGTGCTACGACACCCCCAAAAGCAACGGGAATTTTTTTTTAGAAAGACAGCAATTTTGGATGACTGCAACTGCAATTTAGGACGACAGAAATTTAGCATGACTACAATTTAGGATGACAACAATGTAGGATGACTGATACTTGCAATTTAGAATCTTATCTAATTAGGATGACTACAATTTAATATGACTGCAATTGTGGATGAGAACTATTTAAGAATACTGCAACTTAGGAAAAACAACAATTTATGGAAATTGGAATTTACGGTGACTGAAATTTAGGGTGTGAACAATTGAGAATGACTACAATTTTGGACATCAACAATGTAGAATATTAACAATTTAGGTTGACAACAATTTAGTTTATTAACAATTTAGGCTGACAACAATTTAGAATGTCAACAATTTAGGAAGACTGCAATTTAGGACATCAACAATTTAGGATGCCAACAATTTAGATTATTAACAATTTATGTTGACAACAATTTAGAATGTCAACAATTTAGGAAGACTGCAATTTAGGACATCAACAATTTAGGATGTCAACAATTTAGAATATTAACAATTAATGTTGACAATTTAGAATGTCATAAATTTCAGAAAGCTGCAATGTAGGACATTAACAATTTAGAATGTCAACAATTTAGGAAGACTGCAATTTAGGACATCAACAATTTATGCAGACTGCAATTTAGAATATTAACAATTTTTGTTGACAACAATGTAGAATGTCAACAATTCAGGATGACCACGACCAACAGTGCTACCAACACACAGTGCCGTTAAGACGCTACATAAAATGCTTTATTATTTTTCTGAAAAATATTTTTTTTTTGTAGTTGAAAATCCAAATACACTGGAAACATTTCACATGGGTTATAATTCTTTAAATATAAATGAAGAAATGGAAACATCAGCCGTATAAAGCCGGAAATTTATTTTGAATAAAATTTTTAATTCTTTTAATAATAAAACAGGCACGAGCGACGTTTCATCCCTGACTTTTTGGTGTCTCTTCGGGAGACCTGAATTGTAGATGAACATAAATTTCTATGGTTGAAGAAAGTGGCAAGCTTGAAGAGATGTGAGAGAAGTTGACTACGAGCCCTCCACTGACCTGACCAGCTGCGACCTTTCACAACCCCGGGACCTCGTGACCCCTTGACCTATACGGGCCCGCGGAACGTCAACAAATACAACGGTCGCTCCCGGGGAACCTAACGTAATACAGCCGCAAAGACGGCTTTCTCCCTATTTCGTCTACGTTGTCTACCTCTATTTAATCGTCATTTGTCAAGAGGGTTGCGGGCCGGGGACAGGGAAGGGGTATGTTATGACGTCAGCAAACATGGCCTGAATTTGAAAGTTTATAAGGCTGCGGGAGTGAATCATCGTGACGTGGAACTTAATAGGGACAAATAATAAATAAATAAACATCAGCCAATTTTAGGTAAAAATCCCTGAATTTATTAATTCAATTAAACAACGTTTCGTCCCTTATTTTTGCGACCTCATCAGGTTCAAGTTTAAAACTACAAAAAAATCAATTACAATGATTTTGAATAACAAACAAACAAACAATAAAAATGTTGTCTCTGACTGCCGTGGACGAAACGTACGAGAACGACCAGTAACAATTAGTTGACATTGTTGCGTGCGGGTCAACAATGGAGACAATTTACACCAAACTAATTTGTCAGTATTTAAATAAATATGTTTAGACAAATCAGGATAATTTTGAATACTACTATTTATATTATTTTTACGTTCTTTTAACCTAGTGTTTTAATGGACTCTTGGTTTGTCCTACATATCTGCCTTCACTGTGCTTATCTAAATGTTCGATTATTGTCGTTAATATTTTTTTTGCTGTGTTTAAGTAGTTGTGAGCCTTAAAAAGAAATTCCGACGCCACACTTATCTAACAGTAAAATTAATTTGTGTTGTAGGGAGGCAACGGTATGGTAAAAACAATGAAACTGCATTTATTGTTGTTAATTTTAGTATGGACATTGTTATTTGATATTATTTAAAAGGGATATTAATTAAGTAATCACTGTAATTGTTTTGTTCTTTTTGTAGGTTTCAAACTTGAACCTGATGAGGTCACAAAATAAGCGATGAAACGATGTTAATTCAATTAATGACTTAAAATTATCTGATGTTTATTTATTTATGACTTGTCCCTATTAAGTTCCAAAAATAATTACTGACGGAATTTTCCAGCGACTGCTTTATACATTTAAACTACAGTATAATTAATAAAACAATTACGGACCTTACTCATACAATTTTTTATTTTATTTACGAAATATACCAGAACAAGATACAGAAAGGTATCGAAACGTCGTTACAAAATTTGTTAAAATGTTAAAATTTACGTCTGATAGAATATACGACGTTTCTGGGATCCTTTTTCCTTTCGTCAGGTGCTGAGAAGAGCCTAGAGAAACACAACTGCTTTTGAGTGTTGTCTCAACTGACCAGCGCAGTTGTGTCTCTCTAGGCTCTTCTCAGCACCTGACGAAAGGAAAAAGGATCCCAGAAACGTCGTATATTGCCCTTTTCTTTGGGTCTGTATTAACTGTCTTTCTTCTTCATAAATAAAAATTTGTCTGCATCAGGTCATCAATTGTTTTATTAATTCAAAAACAGACGTTAAATAAAAACTTTTATGGTTTAATTACTATTTTCTTTTGGTTTAAGTCGTGGTGTTGGTAACGCCGACTGCGGACACTGTAGAACTCCCTTGGCAACAATTAACACTCTCGTGTCACCTTTGGCGCCTCAGCCACACACACACACACACACACACACACCAGAGTGTTGTTTATATTCTTCTCGCACTAGAACACACCACCGTACTTTGTGCGTCTCAATTTTGAAACGTCGGTCCAGCTTCAGTCATCAGAACTGTTTAAGCGTCCATATTACAGCCGTTTCCGATTAATTTCTTCTTAAAATACAACGAGATCTCAGGTACTGTAATGAAATACGCTAAAAAACCAATCAGAACCTAGGTCAATAAATAAATCAGACTACGTGTGTGTTACGTATGAAAATCTACACCCGCGGAGCAAATTTCACCAAATTTGGAACACGTGTTCCTTTCGAACCGGAAGCAAACCCTGTGGAGGTAAGACATGGCTACCACCCCCCCAGGGACGGGGGGGGGGAAATTTTCAATCACCGTTCATACGGTCCATATTTGCGTCGGATAAATATATTTCAGGGTGAATGAGATTGATAGTGTTTCTACTGACGTTCTTTGTGTATCATTACATCGAATTTGGGAGGAGAGCGCCGTTAGGGGTAGGCGTGGGTTGGGGCGTCAACTAAAGATTAACGCGAAAAACAACCGAGATTGGAGTCGAATCCTAGGTTATGGATGTCGCTGAGTTTAATTATGACTACCCCGGGCACCCCCCAGACAATTAATTTTTTACAGTCACTAATAGAGTTCAAAAGACCGGAAATTAGATCTTTGGTCAGATCACGGTTCATCACCGAAGCGTACGAAATTATTACATTTCAGTTAACAGTAAAACTGATCTAGTTCCTTACATTTGTAGCTCGGGTATTGGCTCGTATAGCGCTTCGTTGCAACTTATTGCGTTATGGGCTTGTCTGTTAGTCTTTATCTTGGCGATTCGTCTTTTTTTTTTGTAACGATCTGAAACGCAATCTTTTTTTTTATAGTTGGTCAGTTCCTCGAGTGTTCTTATTCCCGTTAATTCTTCAGCCTCCCGGTAAGGCGAGCGAAGTTCTCAGAAATTGCTTGCTTGTGGACCCGGGATAGTTTTCACCACCCACGCACGGCCGCTCGATGCCTCCATTACTTGCAGAGTGGGTTTTGATATATTTCCCTCCTGTAACTTGCTCAGATCTTCTTCTCCATTCCCTCCTCCCTTCCTTCTTATTCTCGCGGCGTCGTGCGTCACGCTGCAAATCTCGCGAGTCTAATAACGTCGGCAGTTTTTTTCCAGGGAACGTAACGTAGACCCTACCCTCTGCGTGATTCACGAGGGGGCCGTAGATATTAATAACTCCTCCACCACGGGTCATCAGCATCGTAAAATAAACTGGAACAACACGCTTATAGCATGAGGGCGAGGAAACCAAAGACGTCGTAAATGTAATCTCTGCGATTATATTAGAATCAGTAATACAACAATTGACCACCTTACACTGGAACTTTTTATTTATATATTGTAACGTCGTTTCGACACCTTTTTGTTTGTATCGACGTAGATTTCTATAAGGAACACAGACATACAGTCAGTAATACTCTATGAATGACGTTTATCCTCTGAATTAAATTGAAATTGTCCACCTGAAGATGTCCCAATCAGGGATGAAACGTTGTGCTTCGTCAAATATTACTTTTTAAATTAGATACTAATTATTTCCGTGCCTGATAGGGCTGGTGGTTGTAATATATTATAGAGACGTTACAGTATATAGGTACTTGTTCTGACGTCACACCGTACAGTTCTGCGTCCACACGTCGTCGAGAGTGAGTTTTGGATGTAGGCGTGGGGGGTGAACACTACAGTGGATGACCTGCATAGTACCACGAAGGGGGCCTTTTGCAATTCATCGCCGGCGCCGCTATTGTCAGCGCTGACCCACTTTCCCAGATTCGCGAGACACGAAAAAATTCCCCCACCACCACCACCAAACCCCCGCGGACAACGTTTCGGGCACGAATCGAGATCGTACAGTCTGTCCAGTAAACCCTGAGAGAGAAAAAAAGAAAGCAGGGCAGTGGCTATGACGTGCACAGACACACATGCTTCAGAGAATCAGAAACCCTTCCTTGTCTCTCTGTCTGTTGGTAGTTAAAAACGGTCCAACCGATGTTACCGAGGCTTTAATATCGTCGTTGTCATACACAACAACAATTATGTTACAAATCTTTGTATTTAGTTGGCATGAAAACAGTATCACCTTGTATTTTAAAATTCATTTCATTATTCAACTTATTTACAAACGGTTTATATATTTTACTTGTTTTATCTTTTTATCTTATAAATAAAGCAGAGTGTTTGTTTGTATGTATGTATATGTTCCTTATACAAATCTACACCGATGGAGAAAATTTCACCAAATTTCGTACACGAGTTCTTTGCTACCAGGAAACAAACACTGTTGGGGTGAGACGCGTCTACCAACCCCAGAAGTGGGGGTAAAAATATTTCAACATGCTAAAACAGTCGATATTTCAGTCGGATAAATATTTTTAGGGGTTAAAGATATTCATAGTGTTTCTACCGATGTTATCTGAATATAAGTTTCATCCTCTACACCCTGGGGAAAGGGCACCCTTTGGGTTTGGGGTGGAGAATACAAATCTACACCGGTGGAGCTAATTTCACCAAATTTGGTACAAGTGTTCTTTGTGACCAGGAAACAAACACTGTCGGGGTGAGACACGTCTACCACCCCCAGAAGCGGGGTTGGACGGGGATTGAAATATTTAAACATGATAAAACAGTCGATATTAGAGTTGGAAAAATATATTTAGGGGCCAAATATATTGATAGTGTTTTTAACGATGTTATCTGAATATAATTTTCATCCCACTACACCCTGGGAAAAGGGCACCCTTAGGATTTGGGGTGGAGATGCTTTACAGAAAAAAACGGGATTACAACCGAGATTGGAGTCAAATCGAAGGTTATGGATGTCACTCAGTTTAGTTATGACATTCAACTTGGCATTTACCCCTCAGATGCAGGGGTAGTGGGGTAGAAATTTTTGAACATGCAAACACAGCAGGTATTTGCGTTGAATAAATATTTTTCAGGGTTAATTAGATTTCATTGTATTTCTACTGATGTTGTTTGTGTATAATTTCAATCCCTTTCGGCATGTGAGGGAGCGCCCTTAGGTGTGGGGGTGGAGGGACGTTTCATATAATTAACGGCAAATCAACCGAGATTCGAGTCAAATCGGGGTTATGGATGTCGCTGAGACTATTTATAACAAACTGAGAAACGAAATTGGAGTTATGTCGGGGGGTTATGGATAAATGACATCTCGGGCAACGACCAGCACCCCCCAGCTAGTTATAAATAAAGCACGCTTCAGTGGAAGAGGCCGTTCATCGATCAACGACGCGCTCTCCTCGGGGGGTGGGGGTGGGGGTGGTTCTTCATTATTCCTGGCTGCCCTACATCGGAAATAGACAACTTCGCGGAAGTGACTATTACGTATTTATCATCCCTGCCCCTGCCCCAGCCCCAGCCAACATCCGTCATCGATCCGGGTTCAAGGTACTTTGTCGACGTTCCAAATTTGACCCACTGAAGAAAAAAAACGTTGAAGCCGGCCGTGGATACAAAAAAAAGGGGGCTGATGAAAAATGAGGTGGAGGGGGGTTGGTTTTTTTTAATCGATAGCAAAATAACGCGAGGAAAGTCTTTGATTCCGCGAAGAAGCTCCGCCCACGTCATCTCTGACCTGTTTTTGTGCCCCAGAATAAAAGCTCGTTCTACTTGGAATCTCTGTCGTCCCCCTTGTTTCTCTTTGAACCTGCTCAGCCTCGCAGAACAGCCGGGGAAAAATTAATTATCAAATATTGACGTTTCATCAACGTTTCGTCCCCACGATTGGGGCCTCTTCAGGCATACAGATTCAATTCGGTTATCTACATGAAATTTTTAAAAATACACAAATTTTACACTCATTAAAATAATAACTGTAGAGTGCGACGTTGCTGGCAGCCGTATTGTTGAATTTTAAGATAACAATGAGTCAGTATTTTACATAACACAACAGACATTACAATTTTATTTAAATTTATTAATGTCCTTTTTTTTTCAACATTAATTTCCCGCTGACTCACTCAATGGATCTCACGTGCGACGTTGCGCCTCATAAAACTTACATTCTTCAGCTACAAATCTTTACATTGTTGCCAAACGAAGTTTGGAGCCTTTTCTGGGTCTATTTTACAGCGGTTTAAAAAATAATGCGTGTAATGGATCACAGTGTGTAAAATATGAGACTGAAAGTTGCCAAAAATAAAATGTCTTAATGAAAATTTTAAAAAAAGTTGATCAATAATGCAATTACTTTAAATAATTACAGTAAACTACAATCAATTAAAATTAAAATTAGGTGTGATTTATCCATAATTCACATTAATAGGATAATTATGATCGTAGTGTAATTATAATACCTTGAGAATGACGGTTAATTTTTTATTTCTTGAAAAAAAACATAATCAAACAACATAAAAAATATATATTGTGAAATAGCCGACGTTCCGCGGTGTAGGGGTCAGAGTGACTGCCTCGCAGCACAGAGGTCGCGGGGGCAGAATCCCGGCGAGGACGTGGATGTAAATAAATCAATATATAAAAATATATTCTGAACGTCAGAAGTGAAGGAGAAGAAGAACGAGAAAGAGGAGACAAAAAAATGAGAAAGAGGAGAAGGAGAAGGTGAAGGAGGAGAAGTAGAGGGAGATCAAGGAGAAAGAGAAGGAGGAGGAAAAGAAGAAGAAGAAGAAGATGGAGAAGGAGGATGAGGAAAAGAAGGAGAAGAAGAAGGAGGAGAAAGTGAGGGAGGATAAGTAGATTGAGAAGGAGGATAAGTAGATGGAGATCAAGGAAAAAGAGAAGGAGGAGGGAAAGGAGAAGGGATGGAGAAGGAGGATAAGTAGATGGAGCAGGAGAAGGTGAAGGAGGAGTAGTAGACGGAGATCAAGGAGAAAGAGAAGGAGGAGGAAAAGAAGAAGGAGATGGAGAAGGAGGATAAGGAAAAGAAGGAGAAGAAGGAGGAGGAGAAAGTGAGGGAGCATAAGTAGATGGAGAAGGAGGATAAGTAGATGGAAAAGGAGTAGAAGGCGAAGGAAAAAGAGAAAGGGAAGAAGGAGAAGAAGGACAGAAAGAAGGAGGAGAAGGTGTAGGAAGAGAAGGAGGAGGAAGAAAACGTTGAGCAAGTCGTGACCCATGAAGGCGGCTGAAGAGACGGGGGTTGAAGTTACGCGTTCCCAGAGAAGAATCTAGATCAGGGGGCAAACTCGGGTCCAGCCTCACTTCCGTCAAAGGGACGCCTCAGTGACATTAAAACCTCAGTTCCTGTTAACATCCAGAGTAAATGTTTACTTCTTTTGAGGGAAGGGGGTTGCGTACATAAACGCAGCGTCAGGACCTGACAGGAGAGGCAAATATTGACTCAAGGGCGACCGTCCTCGGCCTAATAAGTCGCGGAGTCCTGAAGATATACAGAGCGCTGTTTGGCCTCGCAGGTGCGTCCTACTTGCCTGAGGACCGTTTTACTGCTGTCGGCAACGACCCCGGACACTTTTAAAGCTCATCGCGTAAACTCAGGATTCTTCAGTCGGACGCACTCGGCGGCTCCCAGAATGCACCTGACCTGCTGCAGACGTAAACGCTTGGCGTCGGAGTAAACAGTGGTCGTCCGACGCCTACCATTTATCAACCTTCCTCAAGTTTCAACCTTCTTCCTTCAAATTCCTCTTTGGTTTGACATTCTTCTTCCATCCTCTCGGGCATCGTGTGTAACTCTGTTTATACTTGTCCCCTATTCTACCTTCCCGACATTTCGAAATTTTTGTTTATCTTTGTACCTTTTGTTTCTCTCGGGTCTTGTTCTCGGTTTTGCTTCTTGTCTTACCTTTGTTTGCTTCTCCCTTATCTACTGTAGATTTTTCTGCCGTCCCCACTTTTCAAATTTTTTATTTAAACTATCCTTTGTTTTCTTGGCTCTAGAATTTGTAATTTTCTCTTCTTGTCTTATCCTTTTATATTTGTCTCTATCAACTGTTCCTTTTTCTCTCTTCTCCACATTTCAAACTTTTTGTTTAACCTTCATTTTTCGGTTTATCTTTCTCCTTTTTGATTTCCTCGGTTCTTCTTCTGACTTTTCGCTTGTTGTCCTGCCTTTTTATACTTGTCCTCATTAACTGTGGCTTTTTCTGCCTTCGTCACATTTCTAACCTTTGGTTTCACATGCATTTTTTGGATTATCTTTCTGATTTTTATATTTCTCGACTGATGATCTCACTTTCCCTCTTCTTTGCTTACCTATCAATACTTGTTCCTTGTCTACTGTAGCTTTTTATACCTTACCCACATTTCAAACATTATTATTCACCTCAATTTTTCAGTTTATCTTTATCTTTTTTGTTTATCTCGTCTTACTGTGCTCAGTTTCCGCTTTTTGTCTTAGATTTATTAGTTTTCTCCCTCTAAGTCACAGTAAAAAAATACCCGAGTGACGTCACATGTGAATAAATTTTGGTCCTCAAATTGGATGTCCTCAGGGACTGTTATCTCGGCCGTTTCAACATTTTTCACTTATATAACATTTTTTTCTATCCTTCTGTTAGTTTATTACCAATCTCTAACCTCCGGAAAAATAAGTATCGTTTATGGTATCAAGGTTTCAGTATCAGCATGGTTGGACAACGCTGTCCTTAGTAACCTGTAACGTGCGTCGCGTGGTCACATTCTCTCTTTTTTTGGGGGGGTATTTTTTTGGCCGACGCTCAACTTCGACTGCTCGTGTTCGCAGTTTCGGATTGGTTGAAACTGGTTCTTTCCGTGTGTGTGCAGAGCGTCTCAACCGTGGGTGATGCGCCTTGGACACGTCGAAGGCCGAGAAAGCTGCGGCGTTCCTCCACAGAGCGAGCAGCCCCGATAAAAGAGAACGCAAACACTTGATCGCCAAAATAACGCCCGTGTTTTTGTTGTCCGTTTGCCTCGTTACTTAACATCGACGCTATTTCCGTCGTCAAGGTCGTCGTGAACTTCGGACGGACTCGACGAGTGACGTCACGGACGTCTTATTAGCCCAGCAGATACACCTCCAGAGAGCAAAAGGACGTGTATTTTCTTTGCCATGGCCATTAGTGAAAAACACTAAGTTTTCCCTTTCGAAAGGCCTCGGATTCGTTGTTGTGTGGTCTAAAAACGCACGGATTTTTGCGCCTCTTTTCAGTTTTTCGCGAATAGCCAAAGAATGAAGCGTTCTACTGAAAATAATGTTCAGAGATAAATTGTAGAGGATAGAATTCTGCATGTGGTGGTGGACTCGAGGACGGAATTAGGTCCAAGGAAGTGGGAGAAATCCTGCGTCAAAGTCACGACATGTTGGAAGAGGCTGCAGTTTGTCACATTCATACTGCTGATATCTACAAAATGGCCGCCAGTGACGTAATTAGTCACGGAATAAAGGTTGTGGAGAATTTAATTCTCTTTCCAACGCATGATCTGGTTTTGAAAAATCCGTTGGGAATGGCCGCAAATACACGCATTTTGCTGTCTGCGCACGGCTGAGAACTTTAATTTTTTTGTTAGGCTAACAGGCTACATGAGGATAATCCACATGGTGGCAACTCCCCTTTAATAGCATAGGAAGGGATCTGAAAGGGAGGATGCGGAAGGGTAGAGGAAAGTAGCCAAGGGTTAACTAGGGACCCCGGGCTATGGTTTAAGGATCCTACCCGCCATTCGCCTAAAAGTAATGCAGGGAAAACCCTAGAAAAATCCTATAAAAACTTGTATTGGGTACTTGTCCCACGCCCTTCCCTGGATGGCTGGTTTGCTGTGGGGTCGCAGCTTTCCTCTCACCGTGCCTTGACCAGTTTAGGAGGCAGCTGGCCGACTATTCCAATGAGAATAGAGGACAACTCTTACCGTATGCCCTAGGTCTGTGACGATTCCGGGGAAACTTGTCTTTTCTATTACAATGGTCGATGAGTATTGTCTTTCTAAGAGGAAGAAAGAGTGTAGAGTTCCAAAGAGTGTCTATATTCATTTGCAAGGAACAAAGAATAGCAAGCAGAACGTGACGTCACTCCCACGACGTCAGCCGTGCACAGACAGCAACATGCGTGTATTTGCGGCCATTCTCAATGGATTTTTAAAAACCAGATCATGCGTCGGTGAGAGAATTAAATCTTCTACAGCCTTTACTCCGTGACAAATTACTTTCCTGGCGGCCATTTTGTAGATATCAGCGCTAGGAATGGGACACACTGCAGTCTCTTAGCAAATGTCTTGACTTTGACGCAGGATTTCTCCCACTTCCTTGGACCTAATTCCGTCCTCGAGTCCACCATCACATGCAGAATTCTATCCTCTACAATTTATCTCTGAACATTATTTTCAGTAGAACGCTTCATTCTTTGGCTACCAGCGGAAAACTGCAAAGGATGTGCCAAAATTTCGTGATTTTCATGCCACAGCAGGTTTTCCCTCCCGAGGCCTTTCGAATTGGAAAACTTGGCCATGACGTGTACAAGTTGGCGGGGAAAATAAATTACCCGACCCTTTCCCGTGGTGAGATGTCGACAGTCACTGGACCAACTGTAGCACGCTGACTAATGAAGAAAAATGGACGAGAAAACGTTTGCGAAGAAGTTTCTCTGTATTGTGAGTCAGTTGCGCGAAGGTGCGTCATTTCCTGCGTTAAATACGGATGACTGGCAACACTGGAACCCTTGCTGGAACAATGGACACGATTCGTTATTGTTGCGGTTAACCGAACATGTTTCAGGTCTGTATTTGAGTTAATCACCTGACGATAGCAAACAAGAGTTTGCTTGTGTGTGTATGTGGTATTTAATTTAACACTTAATTTCTGTCCGTTGTATTGGGTATTTAGTTATCTAATTGCTGTACTTTTAATACAGAGGGTTTCAAATTTTAAATTTAAAAAAAAAATCTTGATAGAGAAACACGACGTTTCGTGGAACTCTTGAGGTTGCAGGTCAACGATTGTAAATACGTGACTTTAAGAAAACCCAGCTTGGACGTCAGGAGTGACACGCAGAAGTAACAGGGAAACTTGCTGACGTGACGTTCTTCTTCAAATCCAGAGAATCTACGACTTAAAACCACCAGCGTCTGGGAAAACCCCAAAAGCAGAGAAGGGAGGTTGCGGTAGTAACTGGAAGTGGAGCATCTACGGAAAAAAAAAGAAATGGGACCGGAAGGTGACAAGTGAAACAAGTGACTGCGTTGTTGCGGGAAGATAAAGAACTACGTCGTAGAACAGAGGAAGGGAGTCCCCAGTCACTGACGTCAAGGACGTTGCCATCAGTCTCGCTGTGCTTCCCTACTTTAACTTTTCCCCCCTCATTTTCAAATTGTCTATTTCATAAACTGATTTCTGTTTTAGTGTATTTATGAAATTTAATTTAATTTGATCTGAATTTGCGATTTTTCCTCATTTTTGGGTCTTTTTCCCCTCATTGATCTAGTTTGACAATTTCGGTATGCCTCATTGTTGATCTTCTTATTCATTTTTGAAATGTCTATCTGACATATATTTTCCTGATTTCTCCTTTTCGATGTGTTTATCCTTATTTTCCCTATTATTTTTTCTGCTACGTTTCGTCTTCGTTTCGAATTGTTGTATTGTGTTGAATTGTATTCTTTTTCAAATGATCTATGTCATATATATTTTCCTGATTTATTAAATTTATGAAATTATATTTTATGTATTTTGCGTGTTAACCTCATTCTCTCTCTCTCTCTCTCTCTCTCTCTCTCTCTCTCTCTCTCTCTCCCTCTCTCTCTCTCTCTGACAGTGTTGCATTTCATAATTTTTAATATGCCTCATTCTTGAATCTTATTCATTTTCAAATTCATGATTCCTGTTTGTGTGTATTTATAAATTTGTATTTTCTATTACATGCATTTTCCTTATTAGTGTTTGTGTGTTGATTTCTTATTGTTTTATTTTCATAGTTCATGTATAATTCATTCTTGATTTTTATTCATTTTTGCTAAATGTCTACTTCAAATGTTTTCTGATTTTTTAATATAATTGTATGTTTGCTTACTTCCATTGCTTTTCTATGTTTTTCCTGTCTTCCTTTTTCCTAAATAATATATATTTTTTAAAAAAGTATTCACTAGGCAGGTTTTTTCTCTCTCTCCGCCCCCCACATAATGCACGTTTCAGCACAGCCACTTCTCTCCAGCCCCTGTCCCGTGTTTATTTTCAATTTTTTTAATTATTTTCTTATTACCGAGTTGTTTCACCTTTCCGTCTTATTTTTCTCATGACTTTATTTTATTCTTATTTCTGTATTTACCTCTAATTTTATTCTTATGTTGTTTCTCTCCTTATCTCATGTTTTTATATTTTCTTTTCATCCCATTATTTTCATTATACTTTTCCTTAATTACGTCCTAGATCCTTCTTAGATCTTTATTTTGATATTTTAACGTACTTATTTAATTACATTTTCTTTTGCAATCTAATCCTTACATCAATCATCATGTTGGTTATTTTAGTATTTTTCCTGTTTATTCTTAGACGGCGTTTCTCGGGACTGTTACGGTCGTACGTCGTTGTTTATTTTCCCACACACACACACACACACGAGCCTCGTAACTTTCTCAGCTCGTTCCATTGTTGTTTCTCTTCACGTGTCTGTGAATGTGGCTTGTGACTGATGAAGGCGTCTTTTGTTGGCTCGCAGGCTGCAGCCGCGCGTCCACTTGCTATATATAGCGTAGTAGCGTAGTCGTCGTCGTCGTCGTGGAGGAGAACAACTACGTAGGAGCTGTGCCCATGTGTGTGTGTGTGAAGGATTTTCCCCTTTGTGAGTCCTCACGCGCGTCTCCAATGGCGGAGACAATCACCACCCCCCCGTGTGTGTGTGCGAAAAGGAGAAAACTGTCACGCAAGACGCGGATGGTCTGCAGAATGCCACAATGGCTTTTTATAAATAAAAATTAGTTTCAAAAACAGCTGAAATGACAATTTTCCTCGCTATGACGGCGCCATCTTAAGCCTTCTCCTCTTGCTATAAACAATATGGCGTCATAATTCTCGTCTCTTTCAAAAGAAACCGCTTGGTCTCGTTACCCTTTTTGGGTAACGTCTTTATGAAGCACCGCGTCCCTCTGACTTGACGTTTCAGCCGCAAACAACCCCCCAAGAGTAAATAATCAGGTGGTGGTGTCATCGGTCATTAGACCCGGTGTATATATATACAATACAGTATACAGAAACCATGAACATACAACAATAAGTAAACAACAGACGCTATTAAGAAAAATACACCCAAAATATATAGAAAAGGTAATACAATTTCATAAATATACAAAATTATAAATATATACATAAAAAAAGGCAAATTTGAAAAATGGATAAAATTCAACAATGAGGAACACAGCAACTATGAAAATGCAACAATGACAGTAAGGAAAATTTGCATATCATAGGGCCTATATATATATATACGGAAAAATTCAATGTAATAAATATAAGAACCATGTATATATAGGCCCTACGTTATCCTAATTTTCCTTATTGCCATTGTTGCATTTTCATAGTTGCGATGTGCCTCATTGTTGAATTTTACCCATTTTTCAAATTTGCCTTTTTTTATGTATATATTTATAATTTTGTATATTTATAAAATTGTATTACCTTTTCTATATATTTTGGGTGTATTTTTCTTAATATTTTCTGTTGTTTGCTTACTGTTGTATGTTCATGGTTTGTGTATTGTTGACTTTTCTTCGTTTTAAAATTACCTTTTGCATACCAATTTATTTTCTTTAGTATTTATAAATTTGTATATGCTGCTGAGTTACCGCTCTATGATCCCGAGGCACTGCAACTTGCAGAAAAATATCTTTGAAACCTTCCCTCGACTTGGAACTTCTTTATGCAGAAATAATAAACTTCCTTGATTAATGAAAAACTCAATTATCATAATTGTGTTTCGCAATTGTCCTTTTAATATCCACAGATAATGTGTTAATTATAATATTGTATTTCTGTTACCCAAACTTCAATTAATTGTATATTTTTTCATCTCTGAAAGCATCTCCACCCCAAACCTTAAGGGTGCTCTTTCTCCAGGCTGTAGAGGATGGAAATTACATTCACATAACATCGGTAGAAACACTATCAATATCTTTGACCCCTAAAAATATTTATCCGACTCAAATATAGACTGTTTCAGCATGTTTAAATATTTCCACCCCCGCTTCTGGGGGGTGGAAGACGCGTCTCACCCCGACAGTGTTTGTTTCCTGGTCACAAAGAACACGTGTAGATATATATATAATATATATATATATATATATACACAAACAAACACTCTACTTTATTTATTAGATTTTCTAATAAGAAAACATTTGATTAATTGTTCATTGCAACGCAGCCATTTTTTGTATCTTCTTCGTTACAATATAATGTATTTTAACAGTCGGTCGATCGATATGATGACTGCAACCATCGGTCCGAGGATCGACCCGCGATGTTTCAGTGACCACGTGGAAAGTTGTTTGTGAGACTGCATCAAGGCCTCGTGTGGTGCAGCGAAACAGTTGACGGGCGACCAAACAAAAACTGCGGTTTGGTTTTCCTTGGAACAACAACCAGGTACGTTTTTTATGATAAAAGGATAAAAAAATTACACCTTTTCATTTAATGACATCATCATTCTGGTAATTATTGAGGATGAGTGTTGAAAGCTTCCAGGAAATAATAGTATCCTTATCCTTATTACTACTATTACCTTAATTAACAGATTAAGTAACACAACTTCCTAATTTTCAATTTACTGTGTCAAGTGATTTTAAGATCAGTATAATTATTGTTGATTCACACTCACTCAACATTCAATAATGAAAGACTTCTAATTGTTTCTCTTCAATGTGAGTACCAATATTCCAAGATTATTAATAAATACCAATTATTCTTATTATTATTATCCTGAAACTCTATTTACAGTGTAGAAGGGTGAGTGTGACTGAGTAGATCACCACTGGGGTGGGGGGGGGGTGTTTCTTATCTCTGTAATGTCATCAGGGAAGTTTTTAATAAATAACTTAAATTCCTGTATATTCCAACGCCCTGACAGACATTTGCAACCCTTGGTGTAAATTATTATTTTATTTCTTGTATTTAATAAATTCATGTCAGAGTTACTACTAAATTGATCATAATTATTTATTACAATTAGCCATCAAGGAATAAATAAATGGGGCAGAGAGACAGAGAGTAACTACATGTTTACCTAAGATATTATTCCACTTTACCCTTACCTGTACAGTTTTCTTTTTCCATATGACAATCAGGACTAGGAAAGTATTCCAGCCATAGATGCTACTATGTAATAACCAGCTAATGAAGGTTTACTGAGTGTTGTTATGCTAAGTAGCTCCATTTCAGCCTAAGTAAAGATCTTTGTCAGTCCACTTATTAATTAACTATATAAAGCAGGTGGTGACCAGTTACTACACAGTTTATTTAATTAACTCACAACAAAAACACAATGTTTCAGTCTGTATTTGTACCTTCTTCAGGGTCTTTTCTTTGTGGAAATAATAGGCAACAGTGTGTTGGGATCTTGAAGGCCATCATCATCATTGGGCAGTGATGAAGTTCAAACAAAACAATAATCATATCCAAGTAACATGACACAGGACAGGCAAAACTTAGTAAGGGAATCTCACACAACATATATATATATATATATATATATATATATATATATATATTGTAACATGATTGTTGCGTGGTACGGTCGAGCGCCCTTGGCGGGGGAGGGGGGGGGGCTGCAGTGGTTGTGTTTAATGAAGGTGCCGGAAAGGCAAAGTTGTTTTAGGCGAAAGCCGAGGGGAGAAGCGTAGGGTCAGTTCCAAGCTGGACTCGACCAAGGATGGACGTGCTACCAATAATTGATAAACCACGCCCTCAAGTTGACTTGTGCCTCATGTTCGATTAAATAAATTTATGAAAGATTAAAAAGTTGTTTTGCTGATTTTATTCCAAAAATTACCTGGCGCCCAAACATTATCATTAATCACCGTAAAACGCAAGGAGGGTCGCGGACCGGATACAATATATATATATTTAATAACTTAGAATTTTATTAAAATTATTAAATATCTATGTTTTTGTCAGGTTGTCATTTAGTGATAATTAGGTAAGTGTTCTCTGATTAATTAGCCAAGTGTTACCTAATTACCACTAAGAAAATTCTTACACAACAAATATGTATTTAATAACTTTCAATTTTATTGAAATGATTAAATATCTATGGTTTCCTTTTTCAGGCTGTCCTCAGCATTTAGTGATAATTAGGTAATTTTTTCTCTTGGTTGTATTTTCTTGATTAGAAACGATTTTTTTTTGTTTCAACAAAGTTGAATCCTGCCCTTTTATGTTGGTAACAACCCATTGTTTACTACAGAATTCCTTAACAGAAAAGACCTGAAGAAGGTAGAAATGCCCACTGAAACGTTTTTCTTTAAAAAATGAAAATTATTTAAATAAACTCTTTGCGACTTTATTATTTAGCTTATCCGGGTATATTCCATTGTCTGGGACTAGGAAGATGAGAAAGAAATAGGGGGGATAAGGCAAAGAAAAGAAAAGAAAAAAAAATAGAAAAAAGGAAGCAAGAAACAAGTTAAGTTGAAGAGATGATGTGAAAGATCAGAAAAAAAATATGTAGAAGCTTCTACTGTTTTTCTTCTTTTCTTTGCCTCTTTTTTTTTCACTTTCTCTGGCTCACCTTCCTAGTCCCAGACAATGGAACACCCGCATGATCTAAATAATAATGTTACCATATCTGTGACTCGTCATCAACGACGTTACATAAGTGTCATATAAAACAGTCTTTAAATTAATTATATTTGTGATGAAAATTCACGGTGTTGAGTGATGTTGTTGAAGTGCTGGGGGTGGCCGCTTATCAGGCGCCGACATCTGGATTGGGAAACTAATTGCGGCGAGTGTGGTTGGTGGAGGTGAAAGGTGAAAGTGTGTGACGGCGCCGCAGAGTCGCGCTGACTAACCTCACACCCAACAACAAATATGGCGCCGAGGGGGTGGCGAGCGATACGATCCCATCCCTTGCTAATAAATCATCTCACAATCTCTCAGAATAACACTCAAAGTCTGACAAATACGTTTCTTTCACCCCCTGCACAGGAATTTTCAGTCCAACCTTCCATTAGCCGCCCTTTGCACTGTCAGGGTTGCCGGGTCCCTTCTTCGTATTGGAGAGGAAAGCACTTTGTGGCTCTCTCTTTACCTCCTTAATTATTCCACTACTAAGTGTGCGTGAATATAAAACAGTTTGTTACCACCCTCGACTTTAATCCAGTAAGACCTGATAAACGGTCAACAGTTGTAGGTTTTACTGGTTACAATGGGCGGCATGTATGCGTCGCGACGCTTACAACTCCTTCCCCCACCCCGAAAAAATCACGTAGACCAATAGATGATTTGTTTATTGACTTAACTGGTTACAATGGGCGGCATGTAGGTGTACATTACTCAACACTTGATAAGTTTACCGATTTTAATAGATACAATGGGTGGCATATATGCGTGTAAAAAGTCATTAGGATACAAGTGATTAGTTTATCGATTTTACTGGTTACAGTGGGCGGCATTTAGGTGTGAACACAGTCATCAATCAACAGTTGGTACTTTTGTAGATTTAACTGGTTACAATGGGCGGCATTTAGGCCTGAACACAGTCATTAGTCAACAGTTAATAAATTGTCGATTTTACTGGTTGCAGAGGGCGGCATATAGGCGTGTAAATAAGTCACCAGCCAACAGTCCATTAGTTTATCGATGTTACAGGTTACAGTGGGCGGCATGTATGTGTATATCAGCCTGTCTGAGATTCTTCCTTCATCTCCTTATAACTGCTTCCGATCTTCACATCATCCAACTGGCCACATAGTTTACCGTCCATTTTCCAAGTATTTCTGTTTCCGACCACTCCTGTGTGCTCCATTCTCAGAGCCTCTCTTTTACTGTTCCCCTTGTGCGTCCAATGTAGTCTCATCTGTCAGACTCGCCTGTGCGTAGTTCAACACTGCTGCTTGAGAGTGGCAAGTGCGCGTGTAACACGATAGTCGTCGCCCCGCAGGTGTCGAGGGAAGTTGCAGTTGCAGTGTTTCCAAGAATAGCTGCACGCCGTGACACAGTTTCACAGAGCGAGGCGACGAGGCACGCGTCTCACACACGCACACACACATCACTCAAGTGTTGATGTTTACACTGCAGTAACCCCCACCATTACTGAGGGGGTCAGGTCAGGTCAACGAACGTTCCAGGGCGTTAGAGAGAAGAAATTGAACTACAATCTTTTACCTTCAATCCTCCCTCTGCACGATCTAAACCCCCTTTAAATGTAACGAGATCCTTTCTTGCAGGATCCTAATTATTTTCCCACAGATGATCGACTATTAACACCGAATTCTAATTATTCATTTTTTCCCTCTTCCAGGTAGGTGTGACGTCACCACCACCAGAGTCCTGCTAACAGGTCAGTCAAAGTGATGTTTTCCTCTCACCAGATGCTTGTAAAAGTAATGTTAAAGATAAACATAAATACCATTCTACAAGATTATGCTTACTATATATTCATTGAAGACTTTAGCAAGCGTTAAGGTTATTTGGCAAGTTTCCGGGAGTCTCTCTCGCGTCAGATCATTTTGCAAGTGTATAGAGTAACGGTAGCTTTAATACAAACAGAACCATAAAGTTCCTGGGGAAAACTGGTCTGCGAGGGCTATTCTCTCGCAGGTAATACCTGCAAGGGATGTTCTGTCGCAGGCAGAACCTTGTAGGAGAGACGCGAAGGGCCTACCTTTGGGGATGCCTTTTCCTCTCCCCGTTTTTGAACTAAGGTTCCCACAAGCCGAGGCACCTCGGCCTATTTTGAGAGGTGAATATTCCGGGGTCACAGACCTTGGGCATACGGTAAGAGTTGTTCGCTGTTCCCATTGGAACAGTCGGCCAGCTGCCTCCTAAACTGGTCGAGGCACGGAGAAGGGAATGCTGCGTCCCCACGGCAAACTCTTCTCCCTCTATCGGAAGGGCGTGGGACAAGTACCCAGTGCCCGACCTACCTGATGCAGGTTTTGTAGGGTTTTCCCTGCATTACTTTTAGGCGAATTGCCGGTTAGGCCCGGGGGCCCTAGTTAACCCTTGGCTACCTTCCTCTACCCTTCCGCATCCCCCCTTTCAAATCACTTCCTATGCTATTAAAGGGGAGTTGCCACCATGTGGATTACCCTCATGTAGCCTGCTACCCTTAAAAAAAAAAGTTCCTGAGGTGTTGGTAAGAGGAGGAATTTGGGATGTGATCCGGATAGTAGAAATAATCGTCATTCCGTGATTTTGTGGTCTTAAATGGTGTGGGTTTTCCTCGGTTTCCGGTCTGTGAGTAGAGACGAATTCTGGAGAATTGCCCGCCGCCCGGTGACTCCTTGTTCCCCCCCCCCCCCCCCGCGTCTCTGCTGCTGCCGTATTTATTCACAATTTATTAATATTTGTCTGCCACGTGTTTATTTGAATACACAAAGGGACGGATATTCGAGGAAGGGGAATTCTGGGAAGCGAAAGTTCAAGGTGAACGGCGACCCTGGATTCGTAGTGTTGCCCGTTTCTGATTGGAATTTGCAAACGCATTATGCGATGAGAGACTGAGACAGCCCCCACCCCTCCACCTTGTCCTTATTCCCGGGAGTCTGTTAATTACCTGAAATGGCACCAAGGTAAATCCCGCGCGCGTCGCTGATTGCCAATTTCTCCAGCGCCGCGCTTTTCCGTGAAAGGCCTGGAAGGTCTTTGCGTGGGCGAGGTGGAAGGAGAGACAAAGATAATGAGTCGTTTCTGCCCCCGTCCCGACGCTCACAGCCCCCGCCCCCACAGAGACCTCGTGCCCCACTTCACGGCGGTCCAGACCAAGGAACACAATAAGGGGATTAAACCACGTGTTCGTCCTCCTTTAAGGACCATCTCGACTTCGGCTCTTCCCTCACTTAAAAACTGTCCACTTGATGTTGCCTAATTTGTATATTTTAGAAATTATCCTCTCCACATATTCTTCCCGTGTTGCAGCAAGTCTTCTCGGAATTCCACAACCGGTTTTACAGGGATTTAAACCAGCGACTGTTTTTTTTGGTACTATCCTCATTTATTATTGCCGTCTTTTAACGGTTTTTCCCCTTCTTAATTTTTTTTTCACTGTTTCGAGTATTTTTAAACCTTTCAACTCTTATTCGTTTCTGAATTTTACATGCATGGACCCCTCATTTATTACTTATTTGGATTTTTTAAATTATTTTTACTTTCGGATTATTCTACACTTTTTGTATGACTCATTTTAATTTTTTTTGCGGATTACCTTATTGTAAATTTACCCTATTTTTTGAGTTAAATAAGTTTTATTTATTTTTTTAGATTTTTGTGAGCATTTTTTTAGTTTGTTTGATCTTCAACTACCCGTCTTCTTTTCTTTTTAGATTTTTCAACTCATTTGGACTTTTGTGTATTTTTTAAGTTATTTTTCACTTATTCACTTTCTTTTTGACTGCAGATTTTGGAATGTGTTTTGTTTTGGAATTTTTAATTTCTTTTGTAGGTTTAGCCAGGCTACACGAGGGTAATCCACATTGGGCAACTCCCCTCTTGTAGTATAGGAAAGGGGGGATGCGGAAGGGTAGAGGAAGTAGCCAAGGGTTAACTAGGGGCCCCCGGGGTATTGTTTTATAGATCCTACCCGGTAATTCACCTTAAATTGATGAAGGGAAAACCCTAGAAATACCTGCATCAGGTAGGTCGGGCTCTTGGGTACTTGTCCCACGCCCTTCCCTGGATGGCGGGAGAGGAGTTTGCTGTTTTTGCTTTGACATTTATTCATTTTTCTTGTTTTCTTACTTGCGGGTTTTGTTTGTCTTTCTTAATTTTTTTTTCAGTTTTTTTTTCTGTTTCTTAATCTTAAATGAGTTTTTGATTTAATATTTAGGGGTTTCTTGACTTTATTGACCGTTGAGTGTATTTTCTAGTTCATTGACCTTTTTGAAGATTTTTTTATTTCTTGACTGTTTTCTATTGTTCTTACTCTTTATATTTAGTTTGTGGATTTTTTGAGTATTTTCAATTTTATGACTATAAATTTCTTGAATTTGGAGGTTTTTTTTAACCGGCTTTGATTTGTGTTGATCCACCAAAGTTGCTGCCTGTGTGACGTTACTTCACCGTTTAACACCTATCCCCCCCCCTCACAAATACACACCATCGAAGAAGTTTCACTTCAAAGCTAAAACAAAAGAATATTTCATCTGTTTTCGGAGGTCCGGGATCACCAAGGTAAGAGGACGACGTCAGGTGGCAGGGGGTCGGATCATCCGTTGCGCGAGGTTGGCAGCCCTGGGTGACATAACCGTGCAACCTTGCGCTACGCGTGCCGCCGCGGCTAAAAATAGTGCGTGGGAACGGACAACACATCTTCTTCAAGACTCTCTCTGATCCCGACGGGGATCGACGGACTGACTTCCGGTCCCACTGTGGAAACCTCCCCCTCAGACACCTGGATCCGAATTAAAGACATTAACACTAAGAAATAATAATAATAATCATTAGATCTCAGGAATACGGATGGCTCTTGAGCCTTTGTTTTAATCACCTGATGAGAGCAACAAAGGATTCCTTTTTTTGTGGTCTGTTACTGGGTTATTTAAACATTGTAGTTGGAATACTTTTAACGCAGTCGTTTAAATAGCTTTAAAACAACCCCTTTCGTATACACAATATGCTGATATAATTTTAAAATGATTGAACAAGGACGCAGCTGCAAATTAAATTTAGAAACGTTGAAATCTGTAACGGAGATAAATTTATATATCTGTAATGATTCAGTTAAAAGTTTTTGAATTAATAAATCAATTATTATAAGAAACTAGCTTTAAATGTTAATACGTTCTAAAATACCTGATTATGAGACTAACGTGCATCGAAACGTCGTCACACACACAAAATTGTCTGTATGGGGTCAACAATTGATTTATTAATGCTTCAGTTAACTTGGTTAAATCTTTTTAAATGAATTAAATAAGGAAAAATAACACGTGAAGCACTGCGATCGGGATACGACCGACCTGTCACTCGTAATTGGTCGTACGAGGGAGTTCGTCAACGCCTAAGGGTTTGATGAGGTGTTGTCGTTCTTAAGGCTCGTCCCTGTGTGTGTGTGTGTTTGTTCTTGTTAATCACCTGACGTATGCAACAAGGATTGTGTGGTATTTAATTCAACACTAATATTTGTCTGTTATTCGACCACGTATTAATCTAATTAGTCTGCTTTTCTAGAATAAATAGAATTATCTCTTATCGACAGATTTACTTCCGAGAGCGTTTGATTAACTTTGCAGACAACCGTACTGTTGCCAGATGTCACTGTTTCGTGATATCTACTATAAGGCTTTAGAATCCTCAAGGCACGAGACAACAATGTCCAAGAAATTAGTGGAAAATTACAAAGAAGTTTAAGGTGATAAGATTGCGGCCGAATTTCCCAGAGTTGTTTTTCTTGTTCCTTTTCAGTTCCCCCAACGCAAAAAAGAAGAAGAAATATATGCAAGAAACTCGTCGCGATTAACGATATCAAGTCTCCAGACATTAATGTTGAAAGGAAGTTGCACCACCCCCTGGAGCGCTGGACGTCCAGAGGCGTCGTCGATGACAATGAGGGCGTGTGAATGATGTTGCTTTGCAACGTGCAGTCCTTCCTTCCTACTCAGTCACGTGTCGGCACATGTGTGCGTGCATGTGTGTGTCAATGATGAATGGGACGCAGGCGTGCCAGCAATCTCCGTCGACCAGCAATGCTGTTGGCAAGAGGCGAAGAGTTGCAGCAGCAATGAGCCACCAGTCACGATGAAAGGGCGGCCATTGGCGTACAGTCGGGGAAAGTCCAAGAGATCGCTGCCACGACCACGAGGGTCTGGACACTCTCACACGAGGCCGGGCCGTCCGCCATTTTTAATCTTACGGATCTAGACTAAGCCAGCACGCGTCGGGCGTGACATGTGTGGACACAACGCAATAACGTTAGCAACTGTGACTTTATGTAGACAAGATGGCGCTGGAGAACGTGAATATTTTATTTTCTCAAGGAAATAAATGTTTACGTTTTCTGAGTACTACAGAGTTCCTTGTGACCAGGAAACAAACTCTGTGCGGGTGAGTCGCGTCTACCAACCCCCCAACATGCTGAAACGACCGATATTTGCGTCGGATAAATATTTTTTGGAGTCAGAGACATTGATAGTGTTCCTCCCGATGTTTTCCGCCTATAATTTTAGCCCCTTTCGGTGTTGGAGGGGAGCTGCCTTAGCGGGTTGTGGGGGGCTGGAGGGGGCGTTACAAAAAAAATAACGTGGAAACAACAGAGATTCGAGGCAGATCCAGGGTTGTGGATGTCGCTGATTTTAATGACGCCAACGCCGGGCGTGCCAGATGTGCGAATATGTAAAACAACAGTCTTTTTAAGTAAATATTTTTTACGGGGTGGCTGTTTGTCGACCTCAGCTGTGAGGAGGCGTCGTCCACTGCACATGTTGATGGTCTCTACTGTCCACGTGAGGTTCCGCGACGTCGGAGGGAGTCCAGCGAGGAGCAACTCTCGTGATGTGTCGACAGGGGGCCGAAATTTCCCGCCTGGTCCGCGGGACTTCATCCCCCACCCCGACCTTCCCCTGTCCACAGGCGCGCAGTCATCGTCATCGTCGTCGTCGTCGTCTGCCGGAAGTTTGCAATTTCCCTTCCGTCTCTCGATGAAGCCTTCATCCAATTAAGAAAGTTTCCGAGGAAAACTTGTTAACGGTTGTTCGACTACGATCAAGTCTCGTGTGAGACCGGAAATCGGATGCTGGCCGCTTCGGGGCCTCGCTTCCTCGTTAACGACGTCGGCCGTCAAGCTCCAGGCGCTCAGATCAATAACACGGTGAAAGGCTGAACCACGTTGACCCTCTCGGTACGGTACGGATTACTTCTTCCCTTGCACGCCTCAGGGGTTTGAAATTAGAGACTGACAACATCGAGAGTGACGCTTGTCAACCTTAGCGACCAGTCTTAAGGGCGTTTACGCCGCGTGGCTTTTAATAAGGGCGTCTTACACCTCCACAGTGTTCTTCCTGGATCGTAAGTAACATGATTATTTAGATTCTTCGGGTTTTCCCTTGTCTTCGGGTAGAAAGGTGAGCAAGAGAAAGTGAAAAGGGCAAAGGAAAGGAAAGCAAAGAAATAAAGAGGCGGGTCAAAGAGACGACGAGAAAAATCGTCTAGAAAAACAGTAAAATTAATATAGACGATCTTTCTCGTCGTCTCGTTGACCTGTCTATTTATTTCTTTGCTTTCCTTTTTATACTTTTCTTTGCCTTTTACACTCTGCTTTTATTGATTTCTTCCCAGATATGTTTTTCTGAATTTCCTGACGATCTTTCACGTTATCTCTTTCTCCTTTCTTGCACTCTGGCTCTTTCTTTCTGTTTTTCTTGTTTTCGTAGCTTGGAGTTTATCTCTACATCTGAACTTCTTGACCATCTTTCACGTCATCTCTTTGACCTGCCTGTTTCTTTCTGTGTTTAGGTTTCCTTTGCTTTTATTTTTTACTTATCTTTTCCTTTTTTTACTCTTTGTTGCTCACCTTTCTACTCCAATCTCAGTCTCAATAATACTGTTACCTCACCATCGTCAACAGATCCTCCTTGTGATTATATATATATATATATATATATATCGAAGTTTTTGTTCGGGAATCCGGAAATGTCGCTATCTCGTGTTTGATTGTGCGAATGTCGGTCACGGGAGCGAGGCCGAAGTCTTCCTGCTATCACCTGGTCTGGTCCTCGCGACCTCCAACCTGGCCACGGGGAGATAAGCTGCTGTATTAGTGTCACTGCTCAGGAATCTGGAGCAGCTCTAAAACTGAATCAGATATTTTTTTATATCGCTATATTTCCCCACCCCCCACCCGGAGAAACGTTTCCTCTTACCTGTTAATCGTGTCGTGGCCTTTGCCGAGGAGAACGTGAAGTATATTATGGTTTTATTTTCGAAAGAAAAGAGAACTTTTTCTTCTCATCCGCCACGTGTACTTTTTTTCTCTTTTCGTTTTCTTCCACACATTTACTTTATTTACGATTGTGGCGCAGTTTCGTGTGTGTGTGTGTGTGTGTGTGTGTGTGTGTGTGTGCAGTTGCACAAAACTTGATTACGGTTTTCAAAACATTTTCAAACGAGAATAAAAACAACAACTTATGAAACCAGGAAACGGTGATAAAAAAAATTTAAAAACAAACGAATCACCTCGACTTTAATAGTCATTTAGCCGCACGCCAATGTCAGACTGAGGTGACTTAACAGGGGTGGGGGTGGGGGGGGGGGGAGGGAATGAAGAAAAAGAGAGGATGCATTGCTCAGGTGTTACGTGGAAATGAGACTGTTGATGAAACTAGAAGGAATATTTGAGGGAAAAAGGCCGAAGATGAAATTCTCTCGCAGGTGAAGCTTCCCAGGACGAGGCTACCTTTGGGGGATGGCTTCTACTCTCTCTGGTTTTTTGAACTTAAGTTCCCACAAGCCGAGGCCCTGTTTTGAGAGGTGGATGTCCCGGGGTCGTAGACCTTGGGCATACGGTAAGAGTTGTTTTCTGTTCCCATTGGAACAGTCGGCCAGCTGCCACCTAAAGTAGTCGAGGCACGGGGAAAGAGGAATGCTGCGTCCCCACAGCAAACCCCGTCTCCCGGCATCCAGGGAAGGGCGCGCAACAACTACCCAATGCCCGACCTACCTGATGCAGGTTTTTCTAGGGTTTTCCCTGCATCACTTTGAGACGAATTGCCAGGTAGAATCCTTAAACCATAGCCCCGGGGCCCCTAGTTAACCCTTGGCTACCTTCCTCTACCCTTCCGCATCCCCCCTTTCAAATCCCTTCCTATGCTATTAAAGGGAAGTTGCCACCATGTGGATTACCCTCATGTAGCCTGTTGCCCTTAAAAAATAATCTAGGGCGCAGATTTTGCAAAAAAAAGTTCTCTAAGGAATATAACGCAATAAGAATATATATATATAGCATACGATGGCCCCACGGGGACGTCAAAAGCCGGAAATTCAACCTAGAAAGGGGAAGAAAAATGATTACTTCTGACGCTGAGGGAGACAGCCACTTATTACCCCGGGTAATTGAGGGTTGGTCAGGGGCATTTACCCGAATAAGTGAATGAGGATGACAGCGAACCCAAAAAGCGCGAGGTCCAGGGTTCGAGCGACATTTTTCCATCGAAGTACCTGGATTGTAAATTATATTTAAAGGAAAACCTTATTAAACCTGTGGAACGCATGAATAATAAGAATAACTGACGGGGGTTCGGCTACTGTATAAGATGAATGAATAAATGGGGTTTCCACATAACCTGCAAACGAAGAAAATGGACAACTTGTAAACAAATAATAGTCTCACTGCTGAGGAATCTGGAGCAGCCACAAATAATCCTGTTCGCTCTAAAACTGAATGAGATTTTTTTTTATATATATATCGCTATATTTTTTCCCCCGCCTGGAGAAACGTTTCCTCTTACCTGTTAATCGTGTCGTGGCCTTTGCCATCAGGGAATTTTAAATCAGCAAATAATAATTTGTTAATTAAATTGACAACGTTTCGTGGCTTATTTTGTGACCTCGTCAGCTTTCAAGTTTTTAATATATTTTTTTTTTTGATAGTCAGGTCATGACTGCCGTGGCCGAAAAACATTAATTGTAGTGTAAGTCAGCACAGAATGACCTGACTGTCAAAAAATATTTTGAAAATTTAATCATGATGAGGTCGTAAAATAAGCGATGAAACGTTGTTAATTTAGTTAATAAATCTTTTTTTTCTGATTGCCTGATGTTTATTTTAACAAACTGTAACGCAGTAGCTGAAGGTCGAGACGCAGCCGCGACAATGTCTTCCCCGACTGCCATCATTGTTCTCTTCTCCAGTGTTGCTGCTGTCGCATTGTTGCACTTGCGCCGGCGACATTTCTTTCCACAGAGTCAGGTTATTCTCGTGTGACGTGTAATTCTATATTTTATGATGTTCTAATCATTGATATTTTACCTTGTCCGTATTGAATCTTTTTAGTGTACCCTTAGTATAGTTAAAGAGTTATTATTATTACTCTATTGTTGCTTGACTTATGTTGGACAGGGAAATTTGTGTTCCCGATTTTTAGGAATGTTAACTTCTAATTGCAGCATCCATTTTTTATATTGTAATTGTATGTAATGAAGAATCCTACATCCTCATACGAGGACTAACGGAATAAAAGAAGTAAAATCAGAAATAATCAATAACAGTGGAGGGGGGTGGATATATTAATAAGTTAAAACAAAAATTCGTTTTGAGTACAACGTTTCGTTCCACAATTAAGCGACTTCAGGTAAAATACAGTTTTGCTGCGTCCTAAGACGCTTGAAGCGTAAATAATATTTAATATAATCTGCCATTAAAATGAAACAAATTGTCTTCTCATTGGAAATTATTAATAAGGAAGACAGCCAAATACAGACAGTAGACGTGATGACGTAAGCACCACACAACAACGTTTCCTTGTTCCTTTCTTCAGGTGCAGGCATTTGAGTTTTGTCAACTGACTCGTGCAGTTGTGTCGCTCTAGGCTCTTCTTAGCACCTGAAGAAAGGAACAGGGAAACGTTGTTGTGCGGTGGTTACGTCATCACTTCTAGTGTCTGTATTTGACTTTCTTTCTTGTTAATGATCCATCTTGGACGTTGAGGCGATCGTTTATCAAAGCTGAGGATGTTTAAAGGAGGGAAAAATGGATGATTCGTAGTTAGTCGGGAATTGTATCGCGTTGCTAAGAGTGGTTGAGTTGTTTATTAATAACTACGACGGAGTGAGTGGATTTAAGGAAGGTCAGTCAAGAGCTACAGGACAGAACGTCACATGGGAATTTTCAACGTAAAACATAAACAAAATTTATAAATATATGATACGATAATTATTTCTCAAAAAAAATAATAAGGGTAGTATTACATTTTATGCATCGCGAAACAAGTTTCACTTCCACCTACAGCAATCCTGAAGTGAGGTGTGTACGAGAGGAAGGCGTCGCAACTGATGAAATGAAATGGGACGGGTGTCGGCGTCGTGCGTCACGCATAGAAATGACGCCATCAGACGCACATTCCCCGGTATGAGAGCGGTCAATCGGGGACAAGCAACCAGCAGTTCTGCAAGCACCGCGGCTGAGGTTTCATTCCCCTCATTTCTATTTCGTTACTTTCCTGATCATATGGAACTTTCTTCTGCTCCAATCAGGAGTTTGGCTTGAAAGCAGCGCTTTGTTGCTCAACCACTTTCTTTTTCCTAAACTTAATTATAGATATTTTGTTGATGTTGTTCTTGTGTTGTGTTTACTCTTCGCTGAATTACTACGAGCTGATAAAAACGCTCGGTTTGTTCTGGTGACCTCGCGGTGGCGCCGTTCTCCCATTCACCGAAAGATAACGAAGCACGCAAGTCATCCAGTAGCTTTACTACTCGCGGCCATCATTCCTTTCCTCGTGCCGTAAATAGCACCTGGAGAATAATGAAGGGATGTTCTCTCGCAGGCAAAACCTTTTAGGAGAGACAGGAAGGGGCTACCTTTGGGTATGCCTTTTCCTCTCCGTTTTTGAACTAAGGTTCCCACAAGCCGAGGCTCCTCGGCCTGTTCTGAGAGGTGTATGTTCCGGGGTCACAGACCTTGGGCATACGGTAAGAGTTGTTCGCTATTCCCATTGGAATAGTCGGCCAGCTGCCTCCTAAACTGGTCGAGGCACGGAGAAGGGAATGCTGCGTCCCCACAGCAAACTCCTCTCCCGCTATCGGAAGGGCGTGGGACAAGTACCCAATTCCCGACCTACCCGATGCAGGTTTTCCTAGGGTTTTCCCTGCATTTCTTTAGGCGAATGCCGGGTAGGATCCTTAAAATATAGCCCGGGGGCCCTAGTTAACCCTTGGCTACCTTCTTCTACCCTTCCGCATCCCCCCTTTCAAATCCCTTCCTATGCTATTAAAGGGGAGTTGCCCAATGTGGATTACCCTCATGCAGCCTGTTGCCCTAAAAAAAATCATCGACGCGTGTCTCACGTCTCACCCACGGGCACACGACGAAAGATTGCACGACAACATCCACAGATCAGAAACACGAATGACTAGAGAAAAACTATTAAAAGTCATGAAAAGAAAATAATGTTGCTCTCTTAAGTCACAATAAAGGTCCATGACCGGAAAATTTATAACGGCCGAAACTAATTCTAATTTAATTTTATAACAAGAAACGGAGATGAAACAGTATCAAGGGACATCAAGTTGAGACTTCCCTAATTTAGAACACTTGATTAGCAGCGAAAGTCATGAGGATGGATCGCGAAGGCCAGAAATCCGATAGGTTGACGCAATCACGACGCGAGAGCTTTTGAGACTTGCTGTGGATACTCAGAATGCTTATTCATCAAGTCTATCAATGGCTCGTTTACAAGAGCTCAAGGACTCTGCAATAATAATAGACATAATTATCGACGACGTGTCGACTGATTGTCGCCGTCGATATCTACCACGAGGATGACGACGCGGGAACGATAATTACGACAATCAGGACATCGTTGACGACTCTTAATGCGACGATGAGCAATGAGGACATCGTTGACGACAATGAGGACATCGTTGACGACTCTTCAGGCGACAATGAGCAATGAGGACATCGTTGACAACAATGAGGACATCGTTGAAGACAATAAGGACATCGTTGACGACTCTTCAGGCGACAATGAGCAATGAGGACATCGTTGACGTCTCTGACGGTGAGAATAAGGTCAATCTTGACGAATCTGACGGGCGACAATGAGGACAGCGTTGACGACTCTGACGGCAACAATGAGATTAACGTTGACGACAATTATTTAAAAGACATTGACGACAACATTGATAATAATAATAATTATGCTACTCAGTTCTGCATTATTCACTTTTTCACAAATTAATATTTAGTAAACTAATGTGTTAAATAAACTGTTCTTAAAATTATTAAGAGAATCAAATTGCCTAATTTGTATTGTGCAACTGGTTAAATTCTTTGATTGCTTTAATCAATATATATTTTAATCTTTAATCGACCCTAGTAACAATGTGCTGGTTCCTACGACACTTGCATGCTAAATAATCATTGAAATAGGGCGACCAGACATTATTCATACCTTTATACAAAAATATCATCTCACTAGGGCGGAATATTCCGCGGTTGTTGATCATTGCCAGCGGATTATTCGTAACGTGATATTTTCGCGCCATATTTCTTCTTCTGCTCCTGGATTCCTCGCGGCAACTGTTTGAGCGTCTCTCACGTACTTGGCGGTAGGAAGACAAAATAAACACACTCGTAGAAAGCAAACGAACCGGGGAAAGGACTTTCTAACAAAAAACAACATTCCGGATTCAGGAAGGAAGAAAGTGAAGCCCAACCACTTGTTGCTTTCTTCTCAGTCAATAATTACTTGCGGATAAAACAAGCCAATAACAAGCACTGCGTTGTTGCCAACTGGCATAATCCGTGTTTTATTCTACTATTAGTATTTTTCTGATTTTAATTACGAATAAATTAAGAAATCAGCCAATAAATTGAGAATAATTAGAATTTAATGATATTGACATTTTAGATTTACATCTCATAGATGTGACAACAAATAGGTTTAATTACGGTTTAATTTTTCGGTTTTGATAAAGTACAATCTGGGTGCCCACGCGGCTCTTGCCCGGGGGTTATAATGAAACTCAGCGACACCCATAACCCCGGATTTTACGCCAATCTCAGTTGTTTTCGTGATATTTTTTAAGTACCGTCTGTCAAACCCCACCACCCCCTAGTGTGCTCCCCGCCCTATTCCGAAATGGGATGAAATTATACAGAAACAACTTCGGGAGACATACTATCAATATCACTAACCCCGAAAAAAATATTCAACGCAAATATAGGGCGTGTTTGCATTTTTGAGAATTTCCACACCCACCCCTTAGGAGTTAGACGGCAAATTGGATGTCATAATTAACCCAGTCACATCCATAACCTCAGATTTACGCCCGTCCAGCCCCGCACACCTATCGGTGTATCCCCACCACGCTTAAAGGGGTTGAAATTACACAGAAACAACTTCGGGAGACATACTATCAATATGACTAACCCCGAAAAAATATTCAACGCAAATATAGGGCGTGTTTGAATTTTTGAGAATTTCCACACCCGCCCCCTAGGAGCTAAACGGCAAATTGGATGTGATAATTAAACACAGTGACTACCATAACCCCGAATTTGACACCAATCTCGGTCTGTTTTCGCGATATTTACTTGTAACGCTCCGTCATCCTCCACCCTTAAGGGTGCTCCCGTCCCACGGCAAAAGGGGTTGCAATTATACACGGAATACATCGGTAGAAATACTCTCAATCAATAAAAATTTATCCGACGCAAATATCTGCCGTTTTAGTTTGTTTCAAAATTTTCCGCCCTCGTCCCTAGAGGTAGTCGACGTGTCTTACCCCCGCAGTGTTTGTGTCCTGGTGACAAGGAACACGTGTACGAAATTTGGTGAAATTTACTCCATATGTGTTGATTTGTTAAAGGAACACACACACACACATACATACAGGCAATTTTATTTAATCGACGATAGTTTACGTGATGTCTCAAGTTTCGGTCGAAACGTTCTTTTAGTTTTCTTAAATGTAATTCTCTTATTTAATTGCTTTCAATGTTTATTGGCTTATTTATTCTGTGACGTCATCATCTACGGAGAGAATGTTTAGTGTGTGTTCTAAACAACGCTGAGGCGATGTTCATTCATGGTGGCCGTTCATTCATTGGCAAACAGTAAGAAGAAGGTCAAAACTCTTTGATATTTTCAATGGTTGACGCGAAATTGCGCCTGTAACTTTATTTACGGCTGTGTTTTTTTTAAAAAAAAATAACAACTCTGACTTTTTATCTGTTAACCTTGAAGAACTCATTTCTTTTTTTCACTTAAAAGGCTCGTGGCTTGAGAATCACGCGATAGTGAAACATTAATGGTTCTGTTTTTACATATATTTGCTTCATAAGAAGGCGGGAGGTGATAAGACACGCAGCGGTCAATATCCGTCCAACAGACGCATTTAGTAAAATAAAAATAAAAGAATATATGCGGCAGCAGGTTTCAGAGGATGAGTTAACGTGGGAGGAGGATCGCTGGAGTCAAGAAAAATAATTATTAATTAATATTAAGTTATAAGTTAATCAGTCGCCGAACAAAATATCCCGTATGGGAGCTACAACGTGATGACGTCATTGAGGTAAGGTAGAGGTTTCTGGAAGGTCGACAGTCGCACGGAAAAGGGTGAAACAAGAAGGTAAAGGGACCTGGCGGACCCAAGAATGATTTAAATATTGAATTTCCCGATGAGGAGGACAAGGAGAAATTGTGGACGTCGTTGAATGAATTGTTCAGGTCCTGGAAGGAGCCTGGAAGCCTCCGAATGTCGACAATCGCGAGGAGAGAAGAAAATATTCAAGGAGGATTTACGCAACCAGCGTCGAACGAATTCTTCAAGGGCCAGAAAGAACTCGGAATGTCGACGATCAGAACTAAGGGAATTATATAGAGTTTTAAAACAAGGTGATGACGTCATCGAGAGAACTGTTCAGGGGAATTAATGAAAATGGAAGACTAGACCGTTGGGGGGTGGGGTGGGGGGGAGGGGGGTGCACTCGAAATGTCGACGATCAGAAGCGTAATATCGAAATTTTCCGGTGAGGACGGGCGAGAAACGTGTTGACCTCGTTGAAGGAATTGTTCCAGGGCTGGAAGTCGAAATATCATAATATATCGACGATCATAAGGAAATGATCAAATGTAGAATTTTCCAGTGTTAAGAAGAAGGAAGAAAGTGACGTCATTTGTGAAATTGTTGAGGGGCCCGGAAGAATGACTGGAAAAGTGGACGATCAGAAGGTAATAATTAAATATCGCATTTTTTTTCCAGTGTGAAGGAAAAGTAACAACACGATGACGTCATTTGTGGAAGTATTCCTGGAAGTAGGGCTGGGATGACTCTGAACATCCGCGATCAGATGGAATTTCTGCTGTAGATCCGTGGGATGAGACGTCCGGAGCCGTGGAGCGTGTTGTGATTGTTGTGGATACTCCAGAGAGGTTGTTTATTTCCGTCACGGTCACCGGACAGAAAACTATCCGACACCGGCAATGACCAAGGTCGTAAATCTGTTTGTGACAGCAGCTGGAATTCCTGGAATGTCACTTCCTCTTCACGTTCAAGGCCCTTCTGGAGAAAAACACAGTGCGTTAGCGGTGACGACTGTGGAAACCTCTCAACAATGACACAGCGGTTTCTAGATGTTTCACAGCTTCGGTGTTCCTTGTTTCGGCTACGACTTTCTACTCGGATTAGTTACAGCAAAAAGAGGAACAAGACAAAAAAAGTATTAGGAATCAAGTTAAGGAAAAGGGAACAAATGTAAGGATAAAAATGACAAACATGGCAAGAGAAACAACGGAGAGAAAAAAAATGGGTGGAAAACGTCAAGAAATTTAAAAATAAAAGGGTGAGGTGAAAAGTCGAAGAATGAAAAAAAATCAGAGAAAAATAAGGTTTTGCTATGAAAGTTTGGTTAAATAATGTGAAAGAAAGGAAACGAAAATTTGATTAATATTAACGAAAGAAAGAGAAGGAAAGGAAAGAAAAGGACAAACAAGTGAGGAAGAAAATGGAAGTATAGGAACAGTAAAACTGAAAAATAAATTAAGGGAAAAACGTTTAGGAAATTTGATAAAGTAAAGGAAATAGCGGAGGAATGGAAGGGAACTGATGATGAAATAAATTAAATGAAACGAATGAATAAATTGTAGTAATAAAATTTCAGTATTAAAAATGAGTAAAGGAAAGAAACGAAATAAAAGGAAAGAATGGTAGGGAAAGGAAGCAAAAGAAATGGAATGTAAAAAAGGAGATAAATAAAAAGGAATATGGAAAGAAAGTAAAGGAAAAGAAAGAAAAGGAAATTAAGGAATAAAAGAAACTGAAGAAAGGCAAGGAATAAAAGGAAAAAATGAAGGAAAATAAGGAATAAAAGAAACAAAAGAAAGGCAAGGAATATAAGGAAAAATGGAAGGAAAGAAATGGAAATGATTGAAACGAAAATAAGGGAAATGAAAGGAGAGGAATTAAAGGAAAGAAAAGAAACTAAACGAAATAATGAAAAGTTAAAGAGAGGAAAGGATTGACATGCAACCGCAGGAATGTTAATCTTAGCAGCGTTGCCGAGTCTCTAAACACCGGAGAGACAGAGTGTATTTTATGAACCGCTTTTGCGCGTTTGGATCACAGGACCCGGCACTCTGGAGATAGGCGAAGAGTTGAATTCCATGTACCATTATGTAGCTCTTTATCTGCTGCTTCGACAGTCGTTTGTTTGATGTTTGGTAAACAAAGTGTGACGCAATCGCCTATTAATTTATGCAAAGTGACTAATTACACCGCAGTGAACGTTGCCAGTTAAATCCTCCATCTTTACTCTGATTCCACGCACACATCTATATATATATATATATATATATATATATATATATATATATATATATATAAGGTAATCGCATCTTGACGCTTGTTTTCGCCGAGCTAAGCGTCGCTTCGGTTCGCTAATTACGCGCGTCACTCATTAGCCGGCCCCAGTCAGTTGGAGCAATGCCTCGCCCTTCCACCTTTACAGCTTTCTCAGCGGAATTGCAATTACAAACCTCGCCTTGTTTCCATCTTCTGATTCAGTGGCTTGTAAAATAACGACGAAAAGGAAACGTAAACGTGAAAGACGGACGAGAATACGCAGTGAAACGGAGGAAATTAATTAATTAAAAATTGAAGAAAAGAAAGAAAAGTAAAAGTGGAAAAATGAATGACGAAAAACAAATGAAGAGTGACGGGGAACCAAGTAAAAAATAGGGTAAGAACGTGGTGAATGAAAGCGGAGAAAGGAAATAAATGAAAATCAATTAATTAGATTGAAATAAGTGTAGGCAATCAAATAAATTAAATAAATTGTGAAAGTCTGAAAGAATTTGAAGTAAAAACGAAGAAAACAAAAAATAAATAAAAGATAGAAGACTATTATCTGGGAACAGAAAAAAGATACCCGAGAAGGGAAAGTAGCCAAAGGAGCAAACAGACGAAGCAGAGAAAAAAGTGAAGTAAAGACGGAAAAACTGTGAAGATATATTTTAAAAAGAATGTAAGAGAAAGGGAAAGAAAAAAATAGAGAAATCAGAAGAGAAAAAAAATGAAACTAAAAATAAGAGACAAATGAAGAAAATGAATGACGTCAGAGAAATAACCTGGAGTATGGGAAATGAAGAACAGCATGTAAAAAATGTGAAGTGAATTTAAAGACTGATGGTACAAAAGTAGGAATTTAAAGTGAGACATGAAAATCTGAATAAAAAAAATGAAAGAAAGAAAACGGGTGCATGGTTATAAAACATGGGGAGAAATAGAAGGTAAGGAAAGTAAAGAACGGAAGAAAGAAAAGGAGAAAAGTGAAGTGGTAAAGCTTGTTATCAGAAGGAATAAAGTGAAATAAAACACAGAATGGAGGTATTTGTAAATAAAAATGGATAAATAAGAAGGAATGAACAATTTATTAAAAAAGATTGGAAGAAGGTGAAGGGAAGGAAGGTGAAAGGAAAGAAAATGGTAAGGAGGAAAATAAAGGAGAGAAAACAATGGAAAGGAAAGGATACGTAAAAAAGGAAAGAATAGAGAAGAAAGAAAAGAAAGAAAGAAAAGGAACAGAAGAAAGGAAATAAAGGAAGCGATTCGAGAGGATAGTGAAGGAAGACAGGAAAATAAAGATAGGAATGGAAAGGATAGGAAAGAAAGGAAAAAAATTTAAAAATGTAAACAAAATGGAGGTATTTGTAAATAAAAATGGATAAATAAGAAGGAATGAACAATTTATTAAAAAAGAGTGGAAGAAGGTGAAGGGAAGGAAGGTGAAAGGAAAGAAAATGGTAAGGAGGAAAATAAAGGAGAGAAAACAATTGAAAGGAAAGGATACGTAAAAAAGGAAAGAATAAAGAAGAAAGAAAAGGAACAAAAGAAAGGAAATAATGGAAGCGATTCGAAAGGATAGTGAAGGAAGAAAGAAAGATAAATATAGGAATGGAAAGGATAGGAAAGACAGGAAAAAAATTTAAAAATGTAAACAAAATGGATGTATTCGTAAATAAAATGGATAAATAAAAGGGAAAGGTATAGTTTATTAAAAAATATCGGAAGAAGGTGAAGGGAAGGAAAGTGAAATGAAAGAAAATGGGTAAGATGAAAATAAAGGAAAGGAAAGGATACGTAAAAAGGAAAGAATAGAGAAGAAAGAAAATAAAGAAAGAAAAGGAACAGAAGAAAGGAAAGGAAATAAAGGAAGCGATTCGAAAGGATAGTGAAGAAAGAAAGGAAAATAAAGATAGGAATGGAAAGGATAGGAAAGAAAGAAAGAAAAATTAAATAAATGTAAACAACTGAAGTGAGGCGGAGTGGAGAAGCTTGTGAAGTCAGGTACGAAAATGAATTGCGGAAAAAAGGAAAGAAAGATTTGAATGAAACGCAGGAAAGTCTTACAAATGTTTACTGCGGTCTCGTCACGGGGCGGGGCGGCAGAGACTGTGACTACGACTAAGGCGTAATGGAGATTTCCCCGAAGCGACTATTAATAAGGTCGCGGCGCCTTCGAGACGCGGATCATTGCCAGCGACGTCGTCACGTATGATCAATAGTAAAGTACGATCTGTGACGTCACTCCACTTCCGTGGTTCCCGTCTGAGAAGATTCACTTTACAGCAGTGACGTCACTAGTGCAAGCAGCTGCTCCACACACAAGGAATCTTGTCTTCTATCACGACGGATCACATTCTTCCTCGTAGTCGTCAATCTGCCGCGGTGTGACGAAGGGGACAAGCACGCGTTGTCGAACAATCGCTGATCAAATGCTGATCAAATTTCGTAATTTATTTTTTAAAAAACACAGCCGTTCACAAGGGTGGGTTCTCTTTACAGCGAAGCTTGCACGGCGATTCAATTCCGATATTCTCCCCCGCCCTCCCCCATTCTGTGCTTCGTTTATCGCGAGCTTTATTCTGCGGAAGTCGCACGCCCACGTGAAGCTGAATGAAAGCAGACGCCGACGTCCATTGTGCGCACAAACGTTCATTCAAACTAAACAAACTAGAAACAGTCAGAGACTCAGGGGGTGGGGGGCGTAACTTTTCATTGAAATTGGTCAAAACATTCTAAATAAATCATTAATTAACGTTTATTAACACTTGAAATAAAAAAATTACCACCTGTTGAAAAATAGTAATAATAAAGATACAAATAACTCACTGCAACGCTTCTGGGATCCTGACCAGTGCAGTTGTGTCGCTCTAGGCTCTTCTTAGCGCCTGAAGAAACCAACAAGGATCGCAGAAACGTTGTTGCGTCATCATCACTTCTGTTGTCTGTATTTGGCTACCTTTATTATTATTATTATTGATTAACTGTTCTGCTTCACTGAAGTTTCTTCATCCATAAATTTTGTTTTTAAAAATATAAGTAAAACAGTGAAAGATCATAATTAAGCTTCTCTTCACAGTAGAAAACCCTCCAACTGCAGCATCTTCATCCAGGCCTACAGGAGACTACAAGTAAATTTAAAATGTCAATTAAAAAAAGTTGTACGGTTGTTCTTCGCTGTAGAAACTTAATAATTGTTGATAAATAGCAACAATTGTAGGTTAGGAAATATTAAAATAATTTATTATTTTAAAAAAATAATACGTTAATTTAAGAGTTGTTACGTTTCTTCGTCAATGTAGAAATCCACTTACCTGACTTCACAAGCTTCTCCACTCTGCCTCACTTCAATTGTTTACATTTTTTATTTTTTTTCCCCTTCCTTTCCATTTCTATATTTATTTTCCTTTCTTCCTTCACTATCCTTTCGAATCGCTTCCTTTATTTCCTTTCCTTTCTTTTGTTCCTTTTCTTTCTTCTCTATTCTTTCCTTTTTACGTATCCTTTCCTTTCCTTTATTTTCATCTTAACCATTTTCTTTCCTTTCCTTCCCTTCACTTTTCTTCCAATATTTTTAAATAAATTATACATTTCCTTTTATTTAAGCATTTTATTTACAAATACCTCCATTTTGTTTAAATTTTTAAATTTTTTCCCTTCCTTTCCTTTCCTATCATTCCATTCCTATATTTATTTTCCTTTCTTCCTTCACTATCCTTTCGAATCGCTTCCTTTATTTCCTTTCCTTTCTTTTGTTTCTTTTGTTTCTTTATTTTCTTTCCTTTTTACGTATCCCTTCCTTTCCTTTATTTTCATATTAACCATTTTCTTTCCTTTCACTTTCCTTCCCTTCACCTTCTTCCGATATTTTTTAATAAATTATACCTTTCCTTTTATTTATCCATTTTATTTACGAATACCTCCATTTTGTTTACATTTTTAAATTTTTTTCCTTCCTTTCCTATCCTTTCCAGTCCTACATTTATTTTCCTTTCTTCCTTCAGTATCCTTTTGAATCGCTTCCTTTATTTCCTTACCTTTCTTTTGTTCCTTTTCTTTCCTTCTTTTCTTTCTTCTGAATTCTTTCCTATTTTACGTATCCTTTCCTTTCCATTGTTTTCTTTCCTTTATTTTCATCTTAACCATTGTGTTTCCTTTCACTTTCCTACCCTTCACCTTCTTCCGATATTTTTAAATAAATTATACCTTTCATTTCCTTTTATTTTATCAATTTTATTTAAAAATACCTCCAATTTGTATATAGATAATTTTTTATATTAAAAAGTCCAAACAATTCTGTAAAAGGACGTTATAAAAATATTGTAGTAATTTCAACATTTTTATCGCAGTTCTCTTCACTTAGAAAACCCCCACTGAATTTTAATCTTATTCAAAGAATACACAATTTCCCAAGATTACAATTCAACAAGCAACAATGTAAGGAATCACATTGTTGTTACCTGAAGAAGCTCACTGAAGTTGCCTCATAGGAAAATTTAATTATAATAATATAAAAAAATATATCTGTAAAGTAACAATTAATTTAATAACATAGCAATTAAACAACATTTTTACAGTTTATCTGCATTGAAACAAACTCACTGATGTTTTTGTTCATGGTTAAATGTTTATTTTTTTAAAAAAATGAAACAATTCTGTAAAATAACAACATAAAAATCTTCTAGCAGTTTAATTCAGACTCTTAGGATTTCCCTTCAGTGAAGTAAATTACTGAATTTAATCCGTAGATGAATTTGTTTTTATGCAAATATGTGAAGTGACATTGTAGACAACAATGACGGTTTTATCTTCACTGCATGAAACCAAATTAAGTTTCTTGACAACAGTTGAATGTTTTATTTCCCTTTACAGTCTCTGGATCTTGTTACAGTTTTTCCTGTGAAACGTTTCTAAGATTAATTACACTTGATATTTCAATATGAAATTTGTTTACCTTCACTGTTCGCCCTTTCTACAGTTGGTAAACCTGTCAAGGACACGGTTTTTATATTTTAATGTAACTGCCTCATTGACTCACGTCTAAATTCAATTAATTCAGGGGGGGGGGTGAACAAAATGGTTTAACCAAATTGAGAATCTCTTGTTATAGAAATTGGACAAGTTTGTGACGTTGACGAGGTTAAGGTCACTTAAGCGTGTAATTTATTTTTGCGGGGAACATTATTTTATTTCCGAGACAATCCCCCCTCCCCCTTCCCCTTCCCCCCTCCCCCTCCCTCCTTCATCCAGTTTTAATTTCCCTTTATTCCTGACACTGACTTTAAAGTTATAAACTTTTCCGGGGCAGTAAATTTTTTAAACGAAGCCGAGGGCAACCTGATTATGTCCTCCACGTCACTTGTCACTAACTGCCTGCCGCTAACGAGGGAAATCCCATTGTGCCCTTGTGACATCTTCTTCAACCCTCTCCCTCTCTCTCCCTCTCCCTCTCCCTCTCCCTCTCCCTCTCCCTCTCCCTCTCCCTCTCCCTCTCCCTCTCCCTCTCCCTCCCTCCCTCACACCTAGTCCCGGATTATTATGCGGGGGATGTTGCAAGCGTCATCAACGAAATAAATAATAAAACAATTGATGGCCTTATAAGACACTTTTTATTTATATTTGTAACGACTTAACTGAACAAGATATAAAAAGGTATCGAAACGTCGTTACAATATAAATAATAAATAAAAAGTGTCTGCATAAGGTGTCATCAATTGTTTTATTAAATAAAAAACAGACGTTAAATAAAAAAATTTAACCGGACCACGACGTTACCGTTGTTTGCTTGTTTATTTTAATTAAAGTACCTATTCTTGTGGCACTCACTTGAAAGGGGCGTCCTGCGTGCGGACAAGGTGATAATGGCCGAACGGAAAGGAAATAAGAGTGAAACGCAGAAAGAAAGAAAAAAGAACGAATGAAACAAGCGAAGGAGGAAGGAAAGCAAGAAAGAAATAATTGAATGAAGGAAATAAAGACGGGAAGGAATTAAAAAATAAAGTTTGGAAGGGAGGAAACAATTAAAAAACACAAATAATAAGAAATCTAGAAAAAATTGGAAGAAATATAGAATGGAGGAATAAAGGAAGGAAAGAATGAAGTAAATAAAAGGAATGAAGGAAAGAAAGTTACGAAGGAAAGAATGAAAAATTAAAATAAGATAGAACGGAAGTAAAGAAATAAAGAAACATAGGAAGTAAGGATGGATTAAATGAAAAGACAATAGAAATAAATAAATCAAGGAAGGAAGGAAGGAAGGAAGGAAACAAGGAAATAAACGAATAAAGGAAGGAAGCAAAAAGAATTAAATATGAAATGAAAATGTATGTGAACCATTAAACAAAATAATAAGACAGGAATTAATTAATGAATTTGCGAAAAAATAAAAAAACTGACGAGAGGATAAATTGAGAAAAAAGTCGAGACATCCGAAATGAAAGGAAGGCATAGTAGAGGAATATAAATACTGACTTTAAACGTAGATGAAATTGGCGTACAAGGAAACAAACGACAGAAGAAAACTAAATATAGAGAAAGAGAGAAATGGAATAAGTAAGAAAATTAGAGGAGAATGAAACGAAAGGAAATCACACAGATTTTTCTGAAGCAAACTCGTGTGAAAATACTTTTTGTTTTTCCACTAATTGCGGTGTTCGTTTTATGGAAGTGATGGAAAACTCGTGCCACAGGAGAGGAACCTGGTTAACCACCAACCACCTGCATTACATAAGGAAGTGTGGGTTACGTAAGTGACGCGACACACGAGCTTTACCTTCCCACGACCTGGAGAATGAGGAGGGAAGCCTCGGAGCTTGTCACAGCAAAGCCTCGGGACAAACAAACAAGCGGCGGGGGTCGACGCACTTCCTAGACTGCGGAGGCCGTAAGTGGACGACTTCCGGAAAAAATTCAAACGTACAAAGGATTAAAATCGAAAGGGTGAATATGAGGATTTCAGAAAAAAATAAAACGTGGCTCTAAAAATAGGAATAAGTAGATGAAGTACACAACGAGAAGAGACACAGTGAAATAATGAGTTGAATTAGTGAATACACAAAGGGAAAATGAATTTACGAAAGAGAAGAACTAATGAAAAAACTGAAGGAATCGTATAAGAATAGGAAGGAAAAATAAGCGAACTAATTAAGACTAATTAATACACGAACACGACGAAATGTCGAGAAGAGGAAGGGAGAATAAAATAATAGAAATGTAAATATAACAGGAGGATAAATTATGAAGAAACTGACAAGAAAAAACGAGAAGAAAAGGATGGAAGAATGAAATAATAGAAATGAAAAAAAAATAATAACAATTATTTTGCGAAAATGGACCAGAATAAGAGAATAGAAATTAAAAGTAATAAGAGAATAATTTAAAATAACCGGAATAAAATAATTGAAGGAAAAATAAAACTAAATAAGTGAATAATAAAATAAAAAATAAACCAAGATGATAAAGTAAAGAAAATACGGAGGAAGGATAATATAATTAAAAATTCAATAATATTAAGAAATACCGGACAAGAAAGGAATAATTAAAATGGAGGGAAGAAAAAAAAGGATAGATGTGTAAAAAGTAAATAAGTGAACGATTAAATAATAACAATAAACGAAAAACGGAAACAATAATATGAGAAAGTGAGTCAGAATAAACACAAGGGAAAAAAGAATATTATTATTCACTTATTTAGTTTAATTTTTCCTTCAATTATTTTATGCCGGTTATTTTAAATTATTCTCTTATTACTTTTAATTTCTATTCTCTTATTCTGGTCCGTTTTTGGAAAATAATTGACTTATTTTTTTTCTATTATTCATTCTTCCAACCTTTTATTCTAGTTTTTTCTTGTTAGTTTCTTCATTATTTATCCTCCTGTTATATTTACATTTCTATTATTTTATTTTCCCTTCCTTTTCTCGACATTTCGTCGTGTTCGTGTATTAATTATTCTTAATTAATTCACTTATTTTTCCGTCCTATTCTTATACGATTCCTTCAATTTTTCATTAGTTCTTCTCTTTCGTAAATTAATTTTTTCTTTGTGGATTCACTAATTCAACTCATTATTTCACTGTGTGTCTTCTCGTTGTGTACTTTGGTTATGCCACCTATCAAAGGCAACAAAAATAGGAAAATTTACATTTCGGCCATGGCATAGGATGAACTCTCCATATCATGTTTTTTTTTTATATAAATTGGAACCTGATGTGTTCTGAAATTAAGCGATGAAACGTTGTTAACTGAATACATTTTTTCCCAGACTTAAAATTGCGTATTGTTTATTTATTTATTAGTTTTGTAATTAGTTAGAATACATAATTACACGTATCACCAGGAAAAGTAGTATAAAAAGACAGAAATTTGATCAAAGACATGAAGAAACCTCAAGTAAGGTTGAATGGAGGACTTTGTGAAGAGAGAAGACATACAGGATCCATAAATGGTTAAAGGAAGAAATCTGTGGAAGAAAAAGAAAAGATAATCGATTAACGCGTCTAATAAAGGCCAAATTATAAAATGAAATATAAGGAACAAAGGAAGGAAGGAAGGAAGGAAGGAATGGAACATGGGAACATGAGGGAGTTAGTGAATATAATTAATTAAGAGAGTGAATGAGTAACAAAGCAGAGAGCGTGGCACTAGGGAAATATCGATTATAAAATGATTTTTGGTAATTACCGATGAGTTGTCGCTGGTGGAGTGAGTTAATTAGCGTCGAATTAGTTGTGCGATGTTTGCAACCCCTCGTCATCCCTCGACCTTGCCAGGAAGAGTTCCGCATTCCGTCGACCAATGGAGAAGGACGTTACACTAACTGCAACAATGAGCCACGCCCAGAGACACGGAACCAGTCTCCGTGCCATTTCTGATCGCGTGGTCGAGGACGAGCGAGACTCTCCTCATCAGTCATCGTCAATGACGCGCCCTTAGCTGCCCGCAAAACTATTTATTTAGTTAATAAATCAATTATTGACCTTACACAGACACATTTATTTATAGCGTAACGACGTTTCGATATCTTCTTCATGTATTATCCTAAAGAGGAGGTATTAATATATAGACTAATTACAATAAAACGAACTACTTACCAAATTATTATTACAACAGCATTAAAAACCAATTACTTATGTATAAATACCTCCTATTTACCTGATGAAGATACATACATGTATCGAAACGTCGTTACGCTATAAATAAAAAATAAAGTTTCCGTACAAGACCAATCTTTGATTTCTTAATACAAAAAACCTATTTAATGAATACGAAAGACAAAAAGGTAATATAAATACCACACAACGTTTCTGGGAGTCTTGTTGCTTTCGTCAGGTGTTAAGAAGAGCCTAGAGGGACACAACAGCACTGACAAGGAATTGGCTGTCTTTCGTATTCATTAATTTCAATCAGACGTAATTTTTTTCAAAGAAACTATTTATTGCGTTGTTATACAGAGCCGTGTGAGAGTCTGCTTCTCTGAATATCAAACAGCCATCCGCCAATCTTCAGACTCCTGATATTTTAATTCTCCTGGATGAATTTTTTCTCCCTCTATACAGTAATTTTTTTTTATCGATGAATATGGCTTCATTATTGGGCCGAAACGTCCTTGGTACAAAGTTAATAATAAAAAGTTTTATACTGGAGGTTTAAAATAATTTACTGACTCTGATTACAAACCTGTGGAAGGTTATACTACATATTAAACTTTGAAAATCAAGATGGCTGACATATATAGGTTATATTGTCCCTGACTGTCGGTCCTTATAGTTGAGAGCTGATAGATGCCGCCCGTTATGACCAACGGAGTGTCATCGTAATAGACAAGTATATAAACCGTGTTAAATAACAGCCCCCGTTGATCTTGGTCTCAGTTTTCGACCTTTGCCACCGTCGTGTTCCTTTGGCCCCGGGTTCTTCTGACGGAGACAGAAGACGAGCGCGTGTCCTTGTGGACAGGATTACGGCCAACCGCCTTGGTCTTGCATCAGGCTTCGGGCCCGACCTCGGCGCCCTCGAGCGACGCCATCCGTCACCGCAGATACACGTGGGACCAGTCAGAAAAAGGAAAACCCCTAAGTAATTGGCTACATTAAATAATTTAACGGTTGCAGAGATAAAATACGTATCATCATAACTATTATTATAATCTCCACCGCCCCTATTAGTCAGAAAAAAAATTATCAAATTTACAACATATCTTTACCAACACAACGTTTCATATATGACTATTTAAGAGTAAATACAGTCTTATAATAAATAAAAAAAGGATGTTTGTATGTATGTATGTGTGTATGTGTGCTCCGCATACAAATCCACAACAGTGGAGCAAATTTCACCAAACTCCGTCCACATGTTCGTTGCAACCAGGAAACAAACACTATGAGGGTGAGACACGTCTACCACCCCCGACGGGCGGGGGTGGAAATTTTCAAACAGTCTAAATCGGCCGATATTTGCGTCAAATAAGTTTTTTTAGTGTTTTTAACGATTTTACCTGTGTATAATTTCAACTCCTTAGAGAATGGGAAAGGAGCACCATTAGGGGTTGGGGTGGAGGGCTGTTACAAAGAATATAACGCGAATAAAACCGAGGTTGGAGTCGAATCCTGGGTTGTGGATGTCGCTGAGTTTAATTATGACATTCAACTTGCCATTTAACTCCCATAGACGGTGGTGGAAATTTTCAAAAATGTTAAAACGGCCGATATTATCGTCCGATTGATATTATTCTGGATCAATGAGATTCATAGTGTCTCTCTTGATGTTTTTTTTGGTATAATTTCCAACCCCTTTCGGCATGGGACGGGTTAACCATTAGAGGAAGGGGTGGAGGGGCGTTACATAAAAATAAAAATGCAAAAACAACCGAGATTGGAGTCGAATCCCGGGTTATAGATGTCGCGGAGTTTAATTATGACGAACCCGGGCAACTCCGAGCACCCAGATGGTTGGAAATAAATCACACTCTTTTAAAGTCAGAAAATGTGATTTGTAATTGAAAGAATACAACGTTTCATCGCTATTTGCGTCCTCTTCATGTATAAGCCCCTGAGTGTGAAAAGCGGGGGGTGACATTGTATTTTTTTCAATTATAAACCACATTTTCGGACTTTAATAGACAGCGTTTCTTTTGTAATTTACAAAGTTTCATCCCTGATTGTAAGTAATACTGATCAATTGTATTATAAATTATCATGTGTATAATATTTTGTTTTCTTACAATGTTTTGTATGCATCTGAATTTATTTGAAATTTTACACCTTGAAGATGACCCAATTAGGGATGAAACGTTGATGTTTGTCAAAAGATAACGTTTTAAATGGGGTGATAATTTATTTTCCTGACGTACAGGGCTTATGGTTTTTTTTAAAAAAAACATTTATAACTGCTGTCAAGGACGTTAGTTGAAGAATCTCACGTCGGCGCCGAAGAAGTTCCATCTGCGTATCTTATTAACGCGAGTCAATAAATTTTCATAGATAGATAAATAAATAGTTGGTCAGCTCCTTTGTTTTTTTAGTCGTTCTTACGGTTCACCTGACGAAAGCAACAAGGGTTACAGAAACCGTTGTTGTAGTTGTGTGAAGTATTGAAATTATCAGATCATTTTTACTCGATTTTGTATGCTTCATTGACATGTTTATCACGTACACGTGTGATTTAACACACAAGATTTGTAAATGAGAAGGAAATACATAAAGGGGAAAACCATTAATGCGTAGACGATGAGAAGAAAAATCGTTTGTCCTTGAGAGTCTCTACTTTCGGAGCGTCTGTGGCCGTACGATGATAAGGAGAGTCGATCTTCTCCCTCAGACTCTTCCCGTCGTATTTCACCTTCGCCTTATCAACCTGATAGAACTTTGTTATTGTTATTTTGCGCCCCCACTCCTCCATTTTTTATCCCCCCCCCCGAAGTCGACTTTGATTTACGACCCCGGAATTAGTCTTGTTTTAGTTGGAATTTCCGCAGACTGGATTCTAATTTTGACATCGCTATCGGAGTGATTCTTGTCGCTGACTGATTTACGACTCCATGTGGTTCAGAGTTTCCGCACTTACGACGTCACATCTTTCTCATTATTCTCCGTCTTGATTTGTTTCCTTTCATCGCCATGAACCTAATCGTTAATTGTTGCCTTTATTATTACAGTCCTCATCGTATTTTAATTTTTATTGCCGTTCTGATTGTTCCTTTTTCTTCCTATTCCTCTGGCAGTTGTTAATGTTACCCTTATTCTCAATAATTCTACTATTATTACTCTTCAAAAATCTATTCTTCTTTACCGTAGTTTCTCTTGTTCCCACTGTTCTTGCTACACCTGTAAATCTTTCGCCTGGTTTTTCTTATCATTATTCGCAGACCTCATTATTCTTACCTTTCTTGTTGATGGTTTTTCTTCTGTTGTTTCATCAGTCCTTACTGCACCTAGTATTTCGAGTCGTCCAACTTTTGTTCTAAATTTTCTCTCCGTTCGTATTATTTTTTCTTGTGTACTTATCGTTATTGTTTTTTTACAGTATTTATTGTTATATTTTCATATTATTCTTTGTTTGTTTATTATTACTCCAGTTACTTGTCTTATTGATATTATAAATGTAGTTTATTATCATTATTGTTATTATCGTTCTTTTCTTCTAATTTTCCTGATCGTTTTTCGAGTTATTGTTACTCCTGTTGACGTCACAATGATTGCTACTATTACCGTTCCTATTGTCCTTACTACTTTTAATCTTCTTTTTGTTCCTGTTTATCAGTCCTTAAAGTAAATTTTTGTTTACTATTATCCTTTTGTCCTTATCAATCGTATTGTTCTTCTTATCGTCGTTCTTGTTCTCGTTGTTCCTACGGTATTCACAATTTGTTGCAGTTTTTATTGTTCTTAACGTTGTTATAATTTTCACTATCCTCAGCATTATTCCCGTTTAGGGTCCGACGTTACTTATATTCGTTCTTACTGATGTATAAACGCAGCCAAATGAATGACAAGTAATTTAATATAAAAATAAACTTAAAAATTGACATGACGTTTCAAACGACGACGTCATCATGGAGTTTATAAATTCCCTTGATTTTTTTTTAAAAAAATTAACTATTAGTCAAATATTGATTTTTTATTCCTTGGTGATCATAAGCAAAATTTACTTTTAGCACATCAATATTTGGTTAATATTTATGGAAGAATTTTGGCAACGCGTAGAAATGATTTATTCCATCGTACACCTGAAGAAGTCCTAGGTTCAGGATGAAACGTCGTGCTAATTTTTATGTTAATAAATTATTTCTGACTTATTTGGCCTACGTGAATACATTTGTAATTGTATTGGAGTCAGGTAAGAACAACTCTCACTCTAGTCAGTCGGTTTTGCTGTTCTTACGCTTGGGTTAAAGCAAGTTCAAGTCACGACGTTTCGGTGGCGGACCCTGCCGTCTTCAACAAGTGAAGTGCGTCAAAGTTTAGTGCCTGCAGAATCCCAGGCTTCACTGAGCTGGAATCCCTGGTCCCGGTTGCAATTGCTGGTTTTAATTGTTACCGCCTCCTTCGAGACACTGCCCCAGTAATTACCACATTTTTTGTGTCCATCGAATGTCCTGTTCGTAGGTGGAAAACCGTTTATCCAGAATATACACCCCGGGAAAATAATCTTCCATCTGTGATAACTTAGGCTATTCTTTGTTGGTAATCACTGAACCGCCCCTATTTTTAACCTTTTCTGCTGTTCTCATTTTTTCCTCTTTATTTAATCAATGTTGTATTCTGATTATTGATCTTCTGCTAAATATTCATGGAACCTTCCAGTAATTATTTGGGAAATCTGCTTTATTTATGAAGACAATTAGCAGCCAAACGAAGTCTACTTTCTTGTATCATAATTTTTGACTACATATATTTATTAATAAAACTACCCCCGGGAACAATTCTAATCGCAGTTAAGTAATTATACAATACAATTAATAAGTATTAAGTAGTTATACAATACAATTAATAATTACATAATTTTTCTGGTTCCCATATTATGGTTCCTCATAATAGGCAATACTCTGATTATTAATGGGGTTACTTAAGTGGCTACTGAGCGTAACTTCGACACACGTGATGGACGCGCGCGTGTATGTGTATTGTGTGCGTCCGTCCCTCCGATGACGTCCGCTGTGACGTAAACGCGTAAAGGACGTTGCGTAATTGGCGATCGGTGGATGAGGGGACGCGCGATTGTGTTGAACGGCCGGCGATTCACCCCCTCCCCCTCTCCTCACCTTTCTCCTATTCCTCAGTGGACCACGTGACTTCACCTACGTCATCCGAGCAAAATCTAGCACGAAACTGTTCCCGTCACCGGATACAATGAATTAATCTGTCTTCTATACCTGTATAGGAAAAGAAACAATTTTAGGTTGAGCCCATAGTCAAGATCCCAACGCTTTTGTATGGCTAGACCGGAGTTTTTGAGAAATTTTATTCTGTGTTTTCAATGAAAAGACCGTTTCATTCTTTTCTGATTCAGGACAAGGACGTTCTTTCTGTGAGGATAAGCAGCATCCTTTCGATGACGTTGGTAACCGATGAAGTGTAAGTAAACTTCCTGGGTTCGCGGAATGAAGCGTTCCTCTGGAGGCGCCAGCTTGTTACGTGACGTTATTTACGCGACTTTGAGCAAACAAGGATAAGGCTCGAATACGAGTCTTTGGTGCTGCACTTATCTTGACCTCGTATCTCTGAAGGAGGTGTCGGAATTGCAATACAAGTTGTCGATGATTCAGCCGTAAATGATTCAAATGTTTAAGAGCAATTGTGGCTCCATGAGGTAACCTTGTGGGACACCAATTCTCCAATAAACAAATTAATTCCTTGCCCATAAATATTATGCAGTTCCAAATACATTGAATTAGTTGAAAATAAGAGCGGAAGCTACTTGGAAACCATTTAAATGTGTTCAGAGGATTCATGATTGAACGATTTAACATTATGAGACAAATTTCCATTAAACAAATTAATTCCATGTCGATAAATATCTTGCATTTCCAGAATTACTAAATTCAGTTGGATTTGAGAGAGAAATCTACTTGTAAACTATTTAAATATATTAACAGGATTAATGGGCCCTTGATTTAATGTTGTGGGAGACCAATTTTCCCATGTTACAAAGTATTTCCTTATCGATAAATATAATGCATTTCCAGACACATTCAATTCAGTTGCAATTGAGACAGAAATCTACTTGCAAACTATTAAATTTCATTAACAGGATTAACGAGCCTCTGATTTAACCTTGTGGGACACAAATTTTTCCATTCAACAAACTAATTCATTATCGATAAATAACATTAAGTTCCAAAAACATTAAATAAAGTTGATTTTGAGAGATAAAACAGCTTGTAAACTACTTAAATATATTGAAAGGATTAATGGGCCCTTGATTTAATGTTGTGGGACACCAATTTTCCCATTCAGCAAACTAATTCCTTATCGATAAATATAATTAAATTCCAAAAACATTGAATTAAGTTGATATTAAGGGTTATAACAGCTTGTAAACTACTTAAATATATTGAAAGGATTAATGGGTCCTTTATTTAACGTCATGGGGTATAATTTTTCCATTCAACAAACTAATTCCTTGTCGATAAATATCCTGCATTTCCAGAATTACTAAGTTCAGTTGGATTTGAGAGAGCCATCAACTTGTAAACTATTTAAATATATTAACAGGATAAGTGGGTCCTTGATTTAATGTTGTGGGACACCAATTTTCCCATTCAACAAACTAATTCATTATCGATAAATAACATTAAATTCCAAAAACATTGAATAAAGTTGATTTTGAGAGATAAAACAGCTTGTAGAATACTTAAATATATTGAAAGGATTGATGGGTCCTTTATTTAACGTCATGGGATATAATTTTTCCATTCAACAAAGTAATTCCTCATCGATAAATATCCTGCATTTCCAGAATTACTAAGTTCAGTTGGATTTGAGAGAGCCATCAACTTGTAAACTATTTAAATATATTAACAGGATAAGTGGGCCCTTGATTTAATGTTGTGGGACACCAATTTTCCCATTCAACAAACTAATTCATTATCGATAAATAACATTAAATTCCAAAAACATTGAATAAAGTTGATTTTGAGAGATAAAACAGCTTGTAAACTACTTAAATATATTGAAAGGATTAATGGGTCCTTTATTTAACGTCATGGGGTATAATTTTTCCATTCAAAAACTAATTCCTTGTCGATAAATATCAGGAAATTTCAGAATCACTGAATTCAGTTCCAATTGAGACAGAAATCTACTTGCAAACTATTTAAATGTATTAATGTGATTAATGAGCCCATGATTTAATTTTGTGGGACACCAATTTTCCCATTAAACAAACTACTTTTTCATTGATAAATATAATGCATTTCCAGAGACACTGAATTCAGTTGCAATTGAGACAGAAATCTACTTGTAAACTATTTTAATGTATTAATGTGATAAATGGGCCCTTGATTTAATGTTGTGGGACACCAATTTTCCCATTCAGCAAACTAATTCCTTATCGATAAATATAATTAAATTCCAAAAACATTGAATTCAGTTGATATTGAGAGATAAAACAGCTTGTAAACTACCGAAATATATTGAAAGGATTAATGGGTCCTTTATTTAACATCATGGTTAATAATTTTTTTATTCAACAAATTAATTCCTTGTCGATAAATATGATGCACTTCCAGATTTACTAAATTCAGTTGCAATTGAGACAGAAATCTACTTGCAAACTATTTAAATGTAGTAAGATGATTGATGGGCCTCTGATTTATTTTTGTGGGACACCAATTTTCCTATTCAACAAACTGTTTCCTCATCAATAAATATCTTGCATTTCCAGAAACTCTGAATTCTGTTGCACTTTACACACAAATCTACTTGCAAACTATTTAAATGTATTAAGATGATTGATGGGCCTATGATTTAATTTTGTGGGACACAAATTTTCCCATTCAACAAACTACTTTTTCATTGATAAATATAATGCATTTCCAGAGACACTGAATTCAGTTGCAATTGAGACAGAAATCTACTTGTAAACTATTTTAATGTATTAATGTGATTAATGAGCCCATGATTTAATTTTGTGGGACACCAATTTTCCCATTCAGCAAACTAATTCCTTATCGATAAATATAATTAAATTGCAAAAAACATTGTATTAAATTGATATTAAGGATAATAACAGCTTGTAAACTACTTAAATATATTGAAAGGATTAATGGGTCCTTTATTTAACGTCATGGGATATAATCTTTCCATTCTACAAATTAAATCCTAGTCGATAAATATCAGAATAGTCCAGAATCACTGAATTCATTTGCAATTGAGAAAGTAATCTACTTGCAAACTATTTAAATGTATTAAGATGATTGATGGGCCCATGATTTGATTTTGTGGGACACCAATTTTCCTATTCAACAAACCGTTTTCTCATCGATAAAGATCTTGCATTTCCAGAAACTCTGAATTCTCTTACACTTTACACACAAATCTGCTTGCAAACTATTTAAATGTGCTAAGGTGATCAGTGGGCCCATGATTTAATTTTTTTGGACACCAATATTCCCATTCAACAAACTAATTCTTTATCAATAAATAACAAGCATTTTCAGAGACACTGAATTCAGTTTGAATTGAGAGAGAAATCTACTTATAAACTATTTAAATATATTTACAGCATTAATGAGCCTCTGATTTAACCTTGTTGGTCACTAGTTTTCCCATTCAACAAATGAATTCCTTATCCATAATATCATTCAGTTACAGATATAATAACTTCAGTTGCAGTTTATACAGAAAACTACTTGTAAAATATTCATATGTAGAATAACATTAATGGGTTTCTGATATAACATTGTGTGACACCAGTTTTACCAACCACCAAGCTAATTCCTTATCGATAAATATCAAGCATTTCCAGAGAGACTGAATTCAGTTGCTATTGAGAGAGAGAGCAGCTTGTAAACTATTTAAATATATTAACAGGATTTATGGGCCCCTGTTTTATTCTAGTGGGACACTAATTTTCCTATTCAACAAACTATTTCCTTATCGATAAATATCATCCAATTCCAGAGACTTTGAATTCAGTTGCAATTGAGACACCAATATTTATTCTAAACTATTCACATGTATTAAGAGTTGTAATTGTCCCATCCTGTTACCTTGTGGAACATCAATATTTCCTTCGGGGCAACTTCTTCTACGGGTTTCAATTAATTCCTTATCAATTAATAATGGGCATAGAATACTTTTAACAGTTTCAAAGATACTGAATTAATTTCAAGGGAGTGTCTGTGATACTTGTAACAATGCCATGTGTTAAGAAGAGAAATTGTCCACTCTCAAGTAACCTTGAGGAACGCTCCACCGCACACGTTAATTCCTTATCAGTTGATAGTGAGAAAAACAGAAATTCAAAACATTAAATGCTGTTGCAATATTAAACAGAAGGTTGTAGGTTAATCATTGGTAAAGATTACAGGGTGTAATTATAACTTTCGTGGCGTCAATAATATTAATTTAGTCAGTTGCCACATCGATGTTCAGGAAACCCTACATGAATTCTCACATAAGGTATTGCAAACATAGCCGAAAATAAAACCGCATTACATGAAATACGGTAGGAGACATAAATAGGTATATATGATGTAACCATGTGGGACGCTTCAACAATTTCCCATCGACATCTATTCAGCAATATTGGCAAGGAAAAACGAATTCCATTTAATATCGGACCAGATCACAATAGTGTCCCAATAATGTTATATACAAAGCACTCACATGCTCTGAGAGGAATAATGCCTCCATTTTAGAACCTTGTGGAACGCCAATCGATTATTATTCAATCGGTTATCTTTTGCGTCGGTTACTGAGTCTCCATCACTTAAATAGTGACTCGATCTTCATTCAGACATGCTACGGACCCACGATGATTCCTTCTTCTCTGGTTTCTCCATCAGTTTCTTTGTAAATAATCTCAGTAACAAACTAAAAGTAAGAAAATTTTTTGGTGTTCCACAAGGTCACATCGCGGGACACAGTTACAACGTGTGAATTATTTCCTGCCCCCAAATAGAAATTAAATGTTTTTATTTGTGTCCCGCGACGTGACCTTGTGGAGCACCAAAATTCAGTTACCGGTCCACAATCGTTCCTGTGAATCCTTCAAAGTTATTATTTGCTTCCTGGTACCTTCAACGGTCGGGAAAAACAGGAATACTTGTATTTATGGCAAGCCAATATTAATTTTTTTGGTGATAAAATTGGCATAGTCAAACAGCTGTTGTTTGTAAGCGTAAACACGTCATCACAGAGAGAAAGACACACGGTTCAGAAACGCGTGAATACACGAGTGCAATCGTGTAATAAGGATGACACTGTCTGACGAAATATGCGTCCAGATTTCCAGGAACGAACATTGACATGTGTTGCAGATAAAGCCTAATCTCTTCCCGTTAGCACATCGCAAGCGTTTCAGTCCAACATCCAGCAGGTTATTAATCGAGATAAACACTTAACGTTCCTGATTGGTGGCACTGGGATATTAAGACGGTTTTCTCGTATGTTTGGTCCATCAAGAAAAAAAAGTTATATAACCGTCTTCTGTTCCTTTATTAGAGCCAACCTTGTGGGACTGCGCCAGATTAAGTTCAAAATATTTTTGGCTTGACTTCCCGAGAGACGTTTCAAATCTACATATAATATTTTATTACGACAGTCGCTTTACTGATGAAACGGAACAAGTAAAAAACAACCGTTGTATTCATACACAGGTACAATACAAAAAAAAACAGGCTGGAATTCGTAAGAGAAACACACTGAAGTAATAAAAAGTAGATGGTCACGTAACAGACACGAGGAATGCGTTTAAGCAGGATAAAGCGTCATTAAAAAATATTTTCTAATATATAAAAGTTCAAAATACAATCTTAAAGGGGGTTTATTATTATCTAATGACTACCATGTTTGCTGTGCCAGCGGCTGAGAGTGCTTTAAATTAGTGACTCAGTTCCAGTGGGTTAGTGTCCGTGACGTAACATCAACGCGTCTGTCTCAACTGTTTTTTAAAGCTCAAATGGAAGGCCTGCGAGGGATGTTCTCTCGCAGGCAGAACCTTGTAGGAGAGATACGAAGGGGCTGCATTTGGGGATGCCTTTTCCTCTCCGTTTTTGAACTAAGGTTCCCACAAGCCGAGGCACCTCGGCCTGTTCTGAGAGGTGAATGTTCCGGGGTCACAGATCTTGGGCATATGGTAAGAATTGTTTGTTGTTCCCATTGGAATATTCGGCCAGCTGCCTCCTAAACTGGTCGAGGCACGGAGAAGGGAATGCTGCGTCCCCACAGCAAACTCCTCTCCCGCTATCCAGGGAAGGGCGTGGGACAAGTACCCAATGCCCGACCTACCTGATGCAGGTTTTTCTAGGGTTTTCCCTGCATTTCTTTAGGAGAATGCCGTATAGGATCCTTAAAATATAGCCCGGGGGCCCTAGTTAACCCTTGGCTACCTTCCTCTACCCTTCCGCATGCCCCCTTTCACATCCCTTCCTATTCTATTAAAGGGGAATTGCCCAACGTGGATTACCCTTAGGGCTGATGAAAGTATACACTGAGATTAATTATGACATTGACGGTGAAGTTGTAGATAAATTCTGTGAACATGGAAAAATTAGTCATAAATAATTTAATAACATAAAAAAAACATTAAAAGTAAAAACGTTTCGTCGTCCATCTAGGACATAATCAACAGTACAATAACGTACATAATTTCCATAGACTTGCAAAAATTATTCTATAAATGTTTACGTTGTATAATTGAATGTTGCTTGAACATACATTTGGTTAACACTCATAGACGAATTTTTGGAAGTCTATAAATATTATTTACTGCATTGTATGTCTGATGACGTTCAGGATTGAGGACGAAACGTCATTATCACTTTTGTTAAAAATGATTTATGGCTGCGTTTATAATTTCTTAGTCGACTACTTCGCGTATGATTATGTTTGTATTTTACCTGTTGTGTTTCTTTTTTTCTGTGTGTGTGTAACGTTTCGCCCTCGTCGTAGTTGGATTTTCTCCACCTGTCCACACCAGTTCCCTCCAGTTTGGCCAATTATCTTCGCGATGGTTCTGGCCGACGCTCGTGCTAATTCTGTCCCGTTACCCTGAGAACGGTTTTTCCTCTTGTCTGCGAGAGTTTGTGACTGACTTTGTTCAAGGGCAAAGCTTCACGCGCATTTGGCGGACATTTGCAGTAGAATATTATCAGTTATGTTACGACTAATTAGTCAGAACGTAGGAAATCATTGATGGGTCACGTTCACCGTGGGGGGGAGGTGCGTGTAACAACCCGGAGTGTGACGATGCATTATCCCTTCTTACAAAAGGAAAATTACTTGAGAATGATGACGTCACTGTGCCATTTTTCCAGGCTCTCGAATCAACAAATTGTCACGACGAATGAGGAGACTTATTCTCCGTTGTTAAGGACGAAACTTTCATCTCTGAGTTGTGTGCTTTGGTACAAAGGAAACTTTTAATAACGAATTGAAATTAATGACGTCATTGTGTCATTTTTCCGGATGGGAGGGGGGAGGTGTAACAACGCAGCGTCACGATGAATGAGGAGAGACATATTCTACATCAGTGTAGAGAAGAAACTGTAATGAATAAGCTGAGAAAGATGACGTCACAGCGTGGGGGGGGGGAGGGTTGTGTAACAACGGAGCGTCAGGACGACAGAGGAAACCCCCTTACATTTAGCACAGTGTTGCGGTGTTACGCACCCGCAGGATGTTTTATTTCTCTGTTTGGGAGTTTTCCGAACCTCCTTATTGTGATGTCATCCACTGTAAATCATCGTGGAACCATTTCTGGACCAACTTGGACACTCCACAGAGTCTACGTTAGCCAAACAGCTTCCTTACCTGGACGATTCATGGAGTGGTGACATTGAACTGACTACAGCTGCCCGTGGGAAGGCAGTTTGGAGGCAGCCACGTTCAATTCATACCCCGGATGAAATAAAAACAAAGTCTCATTTAATAAATCAGTTGCTTTTATCATCTCAATACTCACCAAATGGTCAGTTGTCCAGTTTCTTTTTCTCTCCGCATCACGATCTAATTCATAAGTGAATGTATATATATTGTAATACCCCTCTCTGGATAATTATGATTATAGGAAATTATATTAAATACGTTATTAAATTTTATCAACAAAACAATATTATTAATCTAGAATACATTTTAATAAATCAGACTCTGTACCCCCAGGGTCTTTACTGGGTTGATAAGGAAACGGAACACAAAATTTACAATTAAACAATGCAGTTAAAATAAAATGAAAAAACGAAATGAAACGAAATCTGACTCTTTACCCTTATTTAACAATTTACAACTATGAATACAGAAAAAAAGTAAACTTACAATCTCTCTGGTCCATGCATACCAGCTTACACTCTGTTTACATAGGCATAAAGAGCACCAGGTTGCCCTCACAATCTGCTTTCACAACCTCCTCTTCTCGATGACGTCACCCTCACGACGAATTCTACCAACTCTGCTGGCAGACAGATTTCCACGACGAAACTCCTACCGACTGCTGATGACTGATGTCCAACTGATTACTCTCGGCCACCCAGCTTGGCCTACCATCCCATGATCTCTCCTGACGTCTGCTGACTCGAACTTCACTCTCCTATTACTTTCTCGTACAGATTCTGCTACCACACTCCACGTCCATCACCTTCCAACTCTCACGTCTAACTCGTCTCTGCTGTCTCCCGTCCAACTGCTGTCCTTTTATCTGATCTCTCCTCTCCAGAATATTCCTTTGTTTTCACAGTTTTTCAGTTTCCACGTTCGCCAAACAAACACCAGCTGTTGCCTTTCTCCCGCTCCGAGAGCCACTCAATACAATTAAAATAAATATTCCCTTTTAATATAATTGTATGTCCATAAAACTTCTGTCATCATGCATTTAGGGTTCCGTCCAGATGTCGGTCACAACCATTAGCCCTAAGAGCCGCTAAACGCCCAATTATAGTTCTCCCCTTCTCTAAAAGCCACTTATGCATCATTTTATTATTATCTTTTTTTTCTACAAACCACTCAAGAATCCCAAGTCTGAGTTGGTAAACAAATCGGATGTAATAAGAACAAAATTCATGTCCTTCTTAACTGGGTATTACAATATATATATATATATATATATATAATTTATTTTGAATGGTCCAGAGATAGTGCCAAGCCTTCGACTGTTGAAACAAGAGACGTGGGATCCGTTTCCTACGAGTGTCTAAAGGTTACGGCCGTAGATAAACGCGCACCCATCCGTGAAACGGCGCGGCATCAAACGCGTCCTGCGGGCGCCATCGGGGAACATTAAAAGAGACTACGCGCCTCTCAGGCGCAATTACCAGCGCTATAGGAATATTTTTTCTGGCATAAAAGCGCGACACAACACACGCGTCACTCGATGACGTCATCGAGAACGTCACTAAACGAAATTTAAAACAAATAGTAATTTGAGAGTTTCATCAGATACTTTCTTACGGAGGGGATGTAGGAGCCTACCCTCTGTCGTGGGATATTCCTGGTCTCTGTATCAAGGGTGGCTACACCACATGAATATGTATTTTTTTAAGAACATTGACCTGTGTGAATTCCCGCTTCTATTTCGAAGATTCTCCACCTAGCATCGCCCAATGTAGCCAGCTGTATAGGTGAGGACAAGAAAATATTCGTACGCCTAAAGGATTCTTCCACCGGGTCAAGTTGCTGTGAAAAGGGTTCTGGGGGTTTCCACACATACACACACACACACACACACACACACACACGGGGCACAGCAGCGCCTCTGTTCCTTGTCGAAACGTTTCGCGGGGGTTTGATCGTTGATGTACGGACAGTAGAATAGTAGTCAACCCGCTCTCCCTTCCCAACGTTGGGCGCCAATTGCTCAGCTGCTGCAGTGAGCACATACAACAGTGGACCTAAATCATGGTCGGTGTTTAATTATTTTCATAAATAAATAACTTACTGACCTTTTACAACCACTTTACATTTTATGTATAGCGTTACGACGTTTCGATACGTGTTCGTACCTCCTTCAGGTATCATTCAATATGGTATTTAAATATAATTAATTTAACTGTTAAAGTTACTGTAATAGTCCATTAACTGAGTTATTAATTAAAAAACAGTCGTAAAATAAAATTTATTGATTTTCCGTTAGTTGGATCTATTAGGATCGTCAGGAGTTCCTCAAAGTTCATAATGAAGCTTTGTAACCGTCAGGAGGTCCTCAAGGGTCTGTGATTGACCCATTATTGTATATAATTTCTATAAATGATCAACAAAACCAATGTAAAATCTGAATAACACGTTTTGAATAATTTTTACTAGTTCAATATTTTACATACTTCAAATTTAAGCTCTGTAAATTTTCAGGAGGTCCTCAAGGGTCTGTGATTGACCCATTATTGTAAATAATTTCTATAAATGATCAACAAAACCAATGTAAAATCTGAATAACACGTTTTGAATAATTTTTACTAGTTCAATATTTTACATACTTCAAATTTAAGCTCTGTAAATTTTCAGGAGGTCCTCAAGGGTCTGTGATTGACCCATTATTGTAAATAATTTCTATAAATGATCAACAAAACCAATGTAAAATCTGAATAACACGTTTTGAATAATTTTTACTAGTTCAATATTTTACATACTTCAAATTTAAGCTCTGTAAATTTTCAGGAGGTCCTCAAGGGTCTGTGATTGACCCATTATTGTAAATAATTTCTATAAATGATCAACAAAACCAATGTAAAATCTGAATAACACGTTTTGAATAATTTTTACTAGTTCAATATTTTACATACTTCAAATTTAAGCTCTGTAAATTTTCAGGAGGTCCTTAAGGGTCTGTGATTGACCCATTATTGTAAATAATTTCTATAAATGATCAACAAAACCAATGTAAAATCTGAATAACACGTTTTGAATAATTTTTACTAGTTCAATATTTTACATACTTCAAATTTAAGCTCTGTAAATTTTCAGGAGGTCCTCAAGGGTCTGTGATTGACCCATTATTGTAAATAATTTCTATAAATGATCAACAAAACCAATGTAAAATCTGAATAACACGTTTTGAATAATTTTTACTAGTTCAATATTTTACATACTTCAAATTTAAGCTCTGTAAATTTTCAGGAGGTCCTCAAGGGTCTGTGATTGACCCATTATTGTAAATAATTTCTATAAATGATCAACAAAACCAATGTAAAATCTGAATAACACGTTTTGAATAATTTTTACTAGTTCAATATTTTACATACTTCAAATTTAAGCTCTGTAAATTTTCAGGAGGTCCTCAAGGGTCTGTGATTGACCCATTATTGTAAATAATTTCTATAAATGATCAACAAAACCAATGTAAAATCTGAATAACACGTTTTGAATAATTTTTACTCGTTCATTATTTTATATGCTTCAAATTGAGGCTCTGTAAATTCTCAGGAGGTCCTCAAGGGTCTGTGATTGACCCATTATTATTTATAACTTCTATAAATGACCAACAAAACCAATGTAACATCTGAATAACACATTCTGAATAATTTTTACTCGTTCATTATTTTACATACTTCAAATTTAAACTCTGTAAATTTTCAGGAGGTCCTCAAGGGTCTGCGATTGACCCCTTATTATTTATAATATCAAAAATTGATCCACAAAACACATACTGAAGGGACCTAAATCATGTTCGGTGTTTAATTATTTTTTTATTATGGTTGATTGTTCCCTAAAATTATATGTACGGAATTAAAATTACACTGGTGTGTGAACTTGGTTAATTAGACAGTGTTGCAGACGGGATTAGAAATTTAGGTAAATTACAGGTCGACTAATTTGCCAGACAGTGCGGTTGTGGTAGTATATCCCTTGCGGACGATGTAGAACACACTTAATTTATGTCTCATTCCGAGGGATTCCCCTTGACGATGATTCACGCTTTTTTTCAAAACGCTAAACGATTGCACACATTGGAGCAACATATATATGTATATATCACTGTCACCTTTATGTTTCAAAATGCAATAAGGAAAGTGTTGTGTGTGTGTGTGCAATCGTCGCGACGGTAATGCGACTTGAGACACCCGTATCATAAAAGTCATCGCACAAGTAATGGACTACGAGAGAGTCCGGGGACTTCCCTCAGTTTCAGTTCAAGCTACGGCCCCAAAAAACAACGAACGCCAAGGCCGGGGGGTGGGGAAAAAGGCGTGGGCTTATCTGCCGGTGCCGGTGACCCACTTGTCCCTCCGTATTTGCTCACGTTAGCCTGACACACACACACACACACACACACACACACACACACAGGTAAACGGAATCGCATGGAGTCTCCAGCCCACTCCACACAGTCACGACGACGATAAGGAGCCGGCAAGTGTCGAGCCATTCCTCAACTTACGTAACAACGAGCGACGTTGATAGTCTCCAAACCTGTCGGAGAGTCGATTTATTCTGGTTCCGTCCAAGATCTGCCCGCGTCCCTTTTGGTAGAAAGCAAGAAGGCAACACAGCGCCAGGACCTTTAGAATTACTACTAAGGTCCACAGAAGGGATGCCTGACGGATAATTGAATAACCACCCCCGGGAAATAATTTAAGTTCTGCAAACGTTACTAAATTATGCAAGATCTGGAGAAAGAGACAGAAATTTGAAGGTTTTTAGAAGTCTAACAGTAGAGTAGTCATGTCCTTCCCCACGTTGGGCGCCAATTCTAACATTTTTAAATTAATTAACTCTCTTAGTCTTATATCAATTATATCCACGAATAGAACCCGACTTCTTACAGTTCAATTTCGTAATTAAATTACCGCTAAACGTCCCAAGACGAGTAGTGCCTTTGTTTCCTGCCTCATGGGGCGTTCCTGAAGTCGTAAAGTGATTTGCTGAATGCGTCTACACTTTCTAAACATTCATCAACCACTGCTACAAATTTGGATTTAAACGAAAATCAGTTCATAGTGAGGGGTGGTGGTGATTGAGGGACGGTTTGGCCCCCTTCTAGTCCATTTTCCTATCTTAAGTAGAGTGTTTTTCAAAGAGAAATGTCTTCAGTCCGTCTCAGCGCGCGGCTCGTCCATGGAGAGATAATTTTTACAACTGGTAGAATCTCTTACGTAAACCATTGAGTGCGTTTCACGACGCAGTCACTGATTATGGAGGAGAAGCAGAAGAAATAAATAAACAACTAATGGTGGCAAGTATGTGTGTAAGGCATCAGCGTGGCGGACGATAACCACGAAGCGAAGGTCTTCCCCTTATCAAGTGTTAGGACACAGACGAAGAAGGCCAGTGACCTTCCCTTCAACAACAGGAAGATTTTTTTTTGGGTGTTCAAGTGGATTCAATGAGAAATAAAACGGACTATTTTGTAATATTATTAATGATAATGGGACAGTCATAGAGCCTTGAGGACCTCCTGAAGATTACAGAACTTCAATATGAAGTATGTAAAATATAAACGCGTCGTTATGATTGAAAATCTGCTATTCAGAATTTTGTATTGTACTTGAGATCATTCACAGAGATTTTAAATAATAATAACGGATGATCCCATTACCGAACCTTGAGGAACTCCTGACCGTCAAAATGCATCGAACTAAAGGAAAATTAGGGAACTATTGTATGAGCTCACTGCAGCTGAGAAATTGGTGCCCAACGTGGGGTAAATTGTAATTAAATTAATTTTTAATATGAATATTTGTGAACAGAATACGATAAAAATAACCAAAAAGTTTGGTCGAAATTTTTGTAAATTTATTTGTACATTTTTAATATGTTGGAAAATATGCGTCATGTAGGTCATAAATCTAGAACTTGAAGTTTTTAAGTATTTTTTTTTCTATTTGTAAATAAAATTTGGTTACACTAAAATTAAATATAAATTAAAGTAGAATAAATCAAAATTTTCTTTATTAAAAGTTAGACGAAAAATAAAGAAGTTTTAATGAAATTAACAAAAATTTTGATCAATAATATAATTTTATTAAAATATTTACAGCTCTATTTATATATATATATACAATTTTTATTAAATAAATATAAATAGGTCTGATTTAGTCACATTAATTGGATAATTATCATCTTAGTGAATGACGTTTCAATTTTATTTCTTGAAAAAATACCCGAAATAAATTATTCTAAAGTTGACCTGCGTGGTATAAAGATCTATCCCTTAGGGGTTGACTCACAGAAAGCTACGACAGGCATGTTTTAACCTTAAATTTTATGTTATTTCATATCTGCATCACAATTTATCTCTCTTAGATGCCTCAACAGATGTCTCTAGGGGTGATGCTAAAATATGCTACACTATGCGTCAAAATGTTAAAAATAAATACAATACATGAGTCAAATTACGTGATCCAGGTGTTTACAGATACGTGCTTGTACAACGCGCCGGCTTTTGAGAGTTTGCTCGTTGTTGAGGATCTCCTGAGGTCAAGAGGACGGTGTTTGGATGAGAAGTGGGTGAATCTACCAGAGAAATAAGACATCACTCATGTGGCGATGACGTGGTGAACCTCACAGGCAAGCAGTGATCAGATCAGTTTCTCTTCAACACGCTAATTTCTGGGTGTCTTGAAAAAAAGCTTTCTTCAGGATGTCGGTGACGATATCTTCATCCAAGGGTTCAAGCAGGCAACGATCAAGCCAGAGAAGGTGGTGGAGGTTGAAGGCGAACTCACCTGCCAAGTTTCTGCTGCAGGCAGTTACCGATATAGCGGAAGTGGAGCAGATTGCTATCTCAGCCTCTCAGAATAGGACCAGCCAGTGCTTGGTTTGCAGGCGTCCTTGAGGCGGCCTCGCAGAGCCAGCTAAAAATACCAACCAGATCTTCTTCTTCAGCCTTTTCCGCCTGCCATTGTCGCGGCCAGATGGATCATGGGATCATCTCCGTGACCTTCACAACATCAACGTCACTGTATGATGACACTGGTTGGGTTTTCCACTGTCACCTGTGAATGTCCTCGAGCACTGAAACAGATAAATCAAGTTGTTTAAGGTTCAACGACAATTAATCAAACGGTGACGAGGTGAAATGAGTTTTTCCTGCACCAAGAAAAAATTTTCTTCAACTCACCACAGGTTAACCACAGGTTAATCGAGACCTGATTTCCTGGTTGAGTTATTTCAACAGCTTCCTCCACATGAACGAATCGTCCGTTTTCTTAACACACACACACACAAACTCCCAAACGTTTCGGAACCGTTCATCTTAGGAATTATTTTAATATGATTGATCCGATTAAATACGAGGAAATTATTTTTTTTTATTGAAACACAAGCTAAAATAAACTTATTAAGACCTGAAACGCATAGTTCTCATTAATCAGGATCACGGCGTGGAGGATCGGGTGTTGGCGTGCAGAAAACTCGTCTGAGCTAGGTAAATGATCCAGGCGGCTGCCGAAAATTTGTCAGTTCTCTAACTTCCTCATGCTTAAGGATGAATTACGAGTGTGGTTCAATAAATAATGCCTCCAATTCTTCTTTCTCCTAAAATTATTCAATTGTTTAAAAAATTGGTATTTGGCGCGATTTCTCAAAACATTCTTCTCCAATCCACTTCAATAACAACTTCCTAAGCCAGCAGGTGGCAGCACAGTACACTCTTATAAAAGGGCTGACAATGACGTACGTATTAGACAGCGTTCTGCGTGAGCTAAATCATTAAATGCGGAAGGTTAAACTCGTTTCATTGGTGTATCCATGAAAGGCAGACACATGTGTGTTGGAATGCAACAGTGGATGTCAGCACTGATGGATGCGGTCGCTGCAACGAAGGCGTCGATGCCTTAGGATGCAAGACCACGCTTTTATCAGCATGGAAATACATTCTATTCTTCTCCAATCCACCGAAATAACAACTTCCTAAGTCAGCAGGTGGCAGCAGCACAGTAAACTCTTATAAAATGGCTGACAATGACGTACGTATTAGACAGCGTTCTGCGTGAGTTAAACCATTAACTGCTGAAGGTGAAACACGTCCCATTCGTGTATCCATGAAAGGCAGACAAATGTATGTTGTCAGCACTGATGGATGCGGTCGCTGTAGCGAAGACGTCGATGTCTTAGGATGCAAGACCACGCTTTTTATAGGCAGTGGAATACATGCCATTGTTAAAAGGCGGACAAAAACTGTGGAAAAAGACGCAGAGACTTTATTTAAAAGTGAAAATTTTATTCTGTGGAAATTGACGCAGAGACTTTATTTAAAAGTGAAAATTTTATTCTGTGGAAATTGATTTTGTCTAGAAAACATATTGACTCACCCTCGCTCTTCCCTTTTAGTTAAGACTCGAGTCAGGAAGAGGAATTTAATCTATTTTTCATTACTGACTTTTTTGTTTTTGCCGAGACTCGAAAATTGAAAACTGACAATATTTGTCTTGGCTGACGTCACGTTAACCGTTAAGCTTTTGTAAAGTCGACACAAGTGTTTGTTATGAAGCAGGCAGTGGTTGAGGAGGAAGGTCATTAGTTACCGTGGCGACCTTATTGGACGTCGTTATGAGGTCCGGGTTTTGTAGTCTGGAATTCCCCGCCTCGTGATCGATCTGTCGTAACTCGAGTGTGTCGAGGAGTTCGTTCCACCGGGCGATTTCCTTCAAACGTTCACGACACACACACACAGACACACACACACACACACACACACACTAACAAGCTTCCTTTCTCCTATGCACCCGTTACCTTCCTTGAATCACTTACAGTCGATACAAGAGACATGAATACGATATCCACTGTTCGAACTGTTCCTAAATAAACTGCAAAGAAATTTCATTTGGACCAACTGTTATTGAACAGAAACATTTCCGACTCATACTTTCGTATGGCGAATGATTTAATGTCGTTGTCACTGTTGTACACCATTTTCGGGAAACCCTGAGGCACTGAGAAATAATGAAGACTTTTTTGTAGTCGATTACAAGCCACGGTGCGGTAGAATAGGCAGTCTTACCCCACGTTGGGCACCAATTTCTCAGCTGCAGTGAGTTCATGCAATAGTTCCCTAATTAAATGATTTTCCTTTAGTTCGATCGATGCATTTTGACGGCCAGGAGTTCCTCAAGGTTCGGTAATGGGATCATCCGTTATTATTATTTTAAAAAACTCTGTGAATGATCTCAAGTACAATATAAAATTCTGAATAGCAGATTTTCAATCTTAACGACGTGTGCAGTATTTTACATACTTCAGATTGAGGTTCTGTAATATTCAGAAGTTCCTCAAGGCTCTATGATTGGCCCATTATTATTTCTAATATATATATTGTAATGCATTGAGGGAATGCATTGTTTCGGATTAATGGTCTTGGCCGTCACAGGAAGTGGCAATGTGTAATTAGGATCAGTATGAAGGAGTCAGGGCAAGGCACAAGCGCGGGTGGCCTGTCGCAAGATAAATCGGTTTAGGAAAGGCATTGTGTCTTGGCCGTCACAGGAAGTTGACTTAGGATCAAGGGGCAGTTGGGCGGTCTGTAGAATTTTGGAACAGCGCACATGTGCGGGTAAGGATACAAGTGCAAAGTAATTACGGGTCCTGTCTCGATGTGACAAGACTGAGCGGCTAGATATTTTGGTAGCTAAGGAACAGCAGCTGCAGAATGTAAATCTCAGTAATGGAGAAACTGTCAACGGGAAAGAAAGAAATCTTCAAGTTTCCGTAATTATTATTTGTAAACGATTCACCAAGGAATTTAAATTCTGAAAACAAGTTTCTAATCTCTTTATAGCGACAAACGTTTCAAAAACCTCACATTCATGTATCGTAACCGTCAGGAGTTCCTAAAGGATAGGTGATTGGCCGATTATTCTATCCCAGTAATGCAGGTTAAGCCTGTTAGACGTTTAAAATAACTGTGTTGGGACTTTGAATTCTAATAAGAAGATTTTGTTTTACAGATCCAGGAATTTTAAACGTCAGGCTTTCCTCAAGGTTCGATAATGGACGTATTATTATTTGTGATATGTAGAATTAACCTCCAAATTAGTCCAAACGTTGAAGTGTGTGCTTTTCGGGAGGCCGACTGGATGATTTATAGACTAATTGACGTTTCTATGTCGAGAATAAATTTCCTGAAAATATTAAACTTTGGGTCAAGGTTCAACAAAACTGAAAATTAATCATTGGGAAAAAAATATACAAAGGTTTTTTTTCCATCCCAAAATATATTGTAATTTACTAAAGTTGGGGGTTGAGAATCTTAAAAATTGTCACCCCTGATTCAAGGATTTGAGACAAGCGACACTTTTCTTTCGTGGTGTCAGGTAAAACGTTCCACCAAACTGATATTGTTTATCGTGTACATGAACGGTGTAAGTCTCCTTCTGGACCACCATCAACCTTCGGCCTCCGACGACACGAGTGATGATTCTAACAGACTGAAGGCACAAGAGGAAGATGATGAATGGAACAATCAGACGAAGTCTCGATGCAAAGGACAGGTGCAAATAATAAAAAGAGGTTGTTTTTCCTGGAATATTAACTTCACAGGCCAATGCAACCACCAACCTGTTTGGTGATGACTCACTTGGGGGAATCTTTCTTCCCACAGATGAAACAACGTAAGAGGAAATGCAGAATAAACAAAACACGGATTTTCTCAAGGATAAAATACACGCAGGAGCTGGTCGCTTGGAAAACAGTTGCTCTACGACTTCTCTCAGGGTAAAACCTCCCCCTGAAGACAGAATCGAAACTGCATGACGTCACTTATGTCCAGCTTCAGTGGGGGCAATGGAACGATTTTATCCGTTATTCTCTTTTATGTTCACGTCTGTATAGTTTTCGTACCCCCCCCCCCCCAGTGTATATTTGAAACTTTTCCACTACCAGCCCTTTGTCCAGTGCAATTCCAAAACAGATCGTTACGTTCGTCCGATATAACACGCGCTGTATTCTAAACAATTAATTTTTGTAACTAACCGTTTTTGTTCTTTAATATTTTGTAACTAAATTTTAATATATTGAAAGTATTACCAAAAAAATAAATACGATTTAATCTGACAGTGTTGCCAGTACTCTCAACATGCTACAAGTCAGATAGATAAAACTCGACAAGGTCTAAAATCGAATCCTCGTCGTGTCTTTTTTCTATTCTAATCTCTTGTTGTTTTTTTTAAAAAAAGAATATTAATTTTCCAGAGGGTCCACGCGTTGTTTCTTGTTATTCTTCTCCATTGCATTGTGTTGAAAGTAAAAAGTAAGGGGGAACAAAAATGCTTAGCAGAGCGTGGTTTCGATCCACGGACCTCTGGGTTATGGGCCCAGCACGCTTCCACTGCGCCACTCTGCTATTGTGGTAACTCACCCCCGTTTCAGCGACACACTTCACAACCCTCCTCTACTAATCCTTACAAAGTGGCGGAGTGAGTGTCCATTGTGTTGCTGGGGCGCTTGTAGACACTTACTTACAGTTTATATAAAACGGTTAATTTTGTAATTATATATATATATATATATATATATATATATATATATATGTATTGTGACTATTGAGAAAACTAATAAATAAATAAACATCTGCCAATTTCAAGTCGGAAAAAGTAATTTATTAATGTAAAATTAAACAACGTTTCATCAGTTATTATGCGACATCATCAGGTTAAAATTTAAAACTACAAACCAATTACAATGATCAGAAGGACATTTTTAAGTAACATTTAGCATATATAATGTTTGTTAGACAGGCCGTCCTCTGCCCTGCCAGTGGATTGTCAAGCCAGATATATGGGACAGACCAGGGGATCAGTAAAGACTATGTTCAGAGAACATAAAAATGATATATATATAATAGGATTCAAAATTATTCTGTTTTGTCTAAACACGTTTATTTTAAAAAAAATCACAAAATTAGATTGGTGTAAAATAAGCTGTTAACATCAAGAATGAACAATTTACAAAATAATATATAAAAATTAATATTTAATAATAAATATATAACAGCAGATAAATTGCTGTAACATGTAATTGTTACATTATTTAATAATATATATAACAGCAGATAAATTGCTGTAACATGTAATTGTTACATTATTTAATTATATCTATATAATAAAAAAGGATGTATATTTGTATGTATGTATGTATGTATGTATGTATGTATGTATTCTTCAAAACACGAGAAACGGTACTGTGAGGGTGAGAAACCCCTAGCATACATGTGGAAAGAATTATAATTAAAAACCGTTATCATTAAATGTTAAATTACTGCGCGCCAAGAGACAATGACGTCACGCGAGAGAGAGACGTTACTACGCAACGAACAAAGGAAATATCTCCTTTATTAGGAATGAAATAAAGCAGAAATATGTTCTTTAAATAAAAAGTATAATTTTATGCAGCAATACTCCATCGAATGGTAATAAAGAAGAATACGAATTACTTTACCATCCTTGCGCTATATTAGTTGTGAGTCCAGCTAACAATTTCATCAATGTAACATTTCGTAATGTATGAAGACTGAGTGACGATTATATCGTGTAATACTCAAGGAATATATCTAAGTAATCAATTAAATACTTTTTCGAGTTTATATAAATAAGTACACGAGCAACGCCGGGCACCCCCCAGCTAGTTAATAATATAAATAGCTCCAGATACATTTCTCTAGCATGTAATTGTTACATTATTTAATAATATATATATATATAACACCAGATAAATTTCTGTAAAATGTAATTGTTACAATTTTACTAAAATAAATTCCTGTTTTATTTTTTTAAATTAGAGAATAATTGCTCTCTTGTTTTGTATGTCTTGGTCACAGTTATATATACATATATAATATAAGGAATTTCACACAATGTGTAAAGTAATTTGGGTCACTCTCTACAAAATTCTGTCATTGAGGTAGATCTTCTGTTTTGTTCTCTGTATGTCGCTATTGTAGCAAAAGCTCTTTCGACCTTGCGTTTTTCGATACCATTTAGAATGTGGGCGCCATGTAATTTTATTTTGAATGAAATTACGAAAACAATTTTTGTCATAATTTATCTATTTCTCGAACGTTGAGAACATTTACTGACTGCAAGGCGTGGTTACATTTTTGTGTTAAACCACTGGGACCTCCGTTCCTTGTCGAGTGGTCCTCAAGGGAACTGAACCATTGCCACGGCATGCGCCTTACACTAACAATGCTCTGTGCTGCACCGACAAAGGTCAAAAATTGACAATCATGTTACAATATATATATATATATATATATATATATATATATATATATATATATATATATTGTAGTGAATGACGACCTTAAGTGGCCGCCCTTGTGTCCACCGCGGGCCTGAGGAGGCCTGGCAAGAGGAGGCAGACAGAGAGACGCAAGAAGAGACGCAGGGAGACGGAGACGCAGAGGTTTTGAGGGACGTCCATCGCAGGGAGGCCGAAGAAGGAGATCGTGTGCTGAAGCCACAAGTAAAGTAAGCATCACAATATATGTTAAGTACATTCAAAAGTAGAATTCTTTTACACAGTGCGGAAATGGACTCTGTTCTTGAATACCCACCGATCCGCCCACATGACCCTGTTGAGAAGGAGAACTTTTTGATCAAGCCGGAGCTAATTTTAATTTTATGCAGACCAATGCTGGCGCCCAACAATATTTTTTTTAATGTATTTTTGTATTTTTTGTAGTTTCAATGTAATAAAATTTTTTTTAATATTAAGTAATAAAAAGGCGAATCATTACAATATATATATTAATAAATTCGGTTCTGTACTTCGAGCGATAAGAATAAAAATGGTGGGGAAAACCATTTACTCATCCTTTTCGTTTTGGTAGTGGTGGTGGTGGTTTTGGGAGTGGGTATTTTTGCTAGAAGAAGTTTTACATTTCAAGGAAAGATCGTGTTAGGACGACGGTGAAAACCCGGTTGGTTCCTCTGTGTAAACGAGGTTCGTAAATTAAACGTGGTTGACATTTGTGCAGAGTAACGCAGCGGCCGTAAATATTTGACTCTCTGCGCGTCGACAAAAGAACGACAACGGTTGTTGCAGCTTTCTTCTCCTTCTTGATTTACGATTTATTTCTCTGTTTCATTCCCTTCCTTTGACCTAGACAACGCCTGCTTCAATTTTTTTTTCCGAGTGTCCTGTGCGATATTTCTCTTCAGCTTTCTCACACCCGCACAGACAGACAGACTCTCACTAATTACTCTGTAATTAACGTGCGTCATTAACGAGGCGTCCAATTATCCCTGTTGGGAACTCCCGCCCTATGGAGGAAGGAGGAAGGAGTGGCGCGACTATCCTCTTGTTTTCACCGGAACGTTTCTTTACCAAATCAACAGCAACACGTCAGTCAGAGAAAATAATAGGTTAATTTATTATCTTAAAGCGAAACAAATTTAGTGAAATGAAAAATTTACGTCTGATCGAAAATTAATAATAAGGATGAAAGCCAAATACAGACTAAAGAAGTGATGATATAAATATCCTTGTTCCTTTCTTCAGGTGCTAAGAGCGACACAACCGCAACTCAAAAGCCTACACCTGAAGAAAGGAACAAGGCTTCCAGAAACTATGTCGTGTGGCATTTATATTATAACTTCTTCTGTCTGTATTTGGCTATCTTTCTCATTATGAAAAAAAATTGTATCGATTCCTGCATCTCGCTTAATCAGTTAGTATATTTTTTTTTCTCTATTCCTTTTCATTATAGACTTTTTTTAAAGAATATTTTTTTTGTCAAATTTATACAGACTACTATCTGGGTGCACGGCGTTGCCCGGGGATGTCATAATTAAACTCAGCGATATCCATAGTCCCCCTGATTCGACTCCAATCTCGATTATTTTTCGCGTTATTTTTATATAACACGCCTACCCCTAAGGGTGCTCCCGTCCGATTCCAAAAAGGGTGTTGAAAATAAACGACATCGGTAGAAACACTTCCAATCTCACTGACCCAGTTTCTTTCGACGTATTTATCGGCCGTTTTAACATGTTTGATTATTTTCAACCCCCGTCTGTTTCCGCCTCTGGCGGTTAAACAGCAATTTTAATGTCATAATTGAACTCAGCGATATCCATAACCCCTGGATTCGACACCAATATCGGTTGTTTTCGCGTTATTTTTAAGTAGCATCCCTCCACGTCCACCTCTAAGGGTGCTCCTTTCCAATGCTGACATAGGGGGTGAAATTCTACAACAAACAACGATCGGGAGAAACACTATCAATCTCATTCACCCCTAAAAATATGTTATCCGACGATAATATCGGCTCTTTTTACATGTCTTAGCCCCCACAGTGTTGTTTCCGGTTTGCAAGGAACACGTGTACGAAATATGGTTGAAATTTGCTCCACGGGTGTATAAGGAACATGCATGCACACAAACACAAGTTAATTTTATTTATTAGAAGTTTAATTATACACTTTCCGCGATTGTGTGTCGTGTTGGTTGACCGTAGTTCAGGCGACTGATGAAGGAGGAAGCAGTAGGATAGGTTTCTGTAAATCCCCCAGGACTTGTAATTTATCTGTTAAACGTGAATTTGAAGGATGTGAAACGAAGCCGAAGAGAGACCGACAGAGAAGTGGAAGTTCCTTGTTTGTGCGATAAGTGGCGCGGAGGAAGCAATTAACCCCCCCCCCCTCCCAAGGCTGATTACTGTGCAAAAGGAAACGAGGAAACGAATCAGGACACGCGAGGTGCATTATCCTGTCCCACACACACACATGACCAACCCAAAGTAAATTTTTTTTCCTGTTGTGTCCAAAAGGATAAATTAAAAAGGATAAATTAAAACGACAGATGATAAACCCTAGAAAAAAAGAAACAGAAGGAGGAAGAATCGACAAAAAGCAATTAAGCGTGACGGTTCAACAGACTGGGAGAGAATTAAATCGTAGAAGAACTTATTGATCCAATTTTATTTTGAACCCACCAGAAACATCGATTCTCGGTTTATCGACCGGAGGTTAAGGGACCGGACGTTTCGGTATTTTCCAAAATCAATATGAGAAAATAAGAACAACAAAAACCATACTGATATGGAAAATACCTGAAGATGATACAAGTACTTATCGAAACGGCTTTACAATATAAATAAAGAAAGCTACGATATCTTTTTAGGAACGGGAAAGATTTTGTAAATATGTTATGGGACTGGAAATATTTGTTTTTCCTTAAGGTATCGTATTTTTCACCCTTTTAGGTATTTTGACTCACTTATGGTACATGGAATATTTTCTCTCCCTTACGGTACCGTAAAAATTGATCCTTTTAGGTACTGAGAATATTTCTGAATTATCGTACCAGGAATTTTTTTTATTCTTTAAGGTATAAAACACCTAATTATGGAAGACCTACTATGAATATTTTTCCCCCTCCAGTTACTATATTTTTCATCTTTTTAGGAATGCAGGAATATTCTAAAAATATTTTATGGTACTGGGAATATTTTTTTATTCCTTAAGGTACCGTATTTTTCACCCTTTCTGGTACGGGTAATATTTCTCAGTCACTTATGGTACTCGGAATATTTTTTAATTCTTCAAGGTACCGATTTAAACACTATTTAAGGAACAGAAACCCCAAATGTGGTACTGATAATATTTTTTCTCCCCAAGTTACCATATTATTTATCGTCGTAGGTACCGAAAATATTTAAAAAAAAAATTGTGGTCCTTGGAATATATTTTATTCCTTAATTTACCGCATTTTTTCACCTTTTAAGGTACCGGAAAATTTGTTTTGACTCACTTATGATATCTTAAATATTTTTTCTTTCCGTTACGGCACCGTACGTTTAATCCTCTTAGGTACTGTGACTATTTCTGACTCACTTATGGTACTGGGAATATTTTTTACGCTTTAAGATATCGAATGTTTCACTCTTAAACGTAACTTAACCCCAATTATGGAACTGATAATATCCCACCTCAAGTTACCATATTTTTCATCTTTCGTAGGTACCGGAAAAAAAAATTTAATGGTCCTTGGAATATGTTTTATTCTTTAAGCACCGTATTTTCACATTTTAAGGTACCAGGGTTATTTTTGGCTCATATTCGATACCTGGAATATTTTTTCTTTCATTAACGTATTTTTTCAACCTTTTAGGTACTGAGGATATTTCTGACTCACTTAAGGTCCCGGAAATATTATTTCTCCCTTTAGGTACTGTATTTTTCACCCTCTTTGGTGCGGGGAATATTTCTGACTCACCTATGGTACTTCGAATATTTTTTATTCTTTAAGATACCGAAATGCCAATTATGGTACTGATAATATATTTTCCCCCTCTAGTTACCATATTTTTTTATCGTCGTAGGTACCGAAAATATTTCAAAAAATTTTCATGCTCCTTGTAATATTGTTTATTTCTTAAGTTAACTTATTTCTCACCTTTTAAGGTACTGGAAAATTTTTTTGACTCATTTATGATATTTGAAATATTTTTTCTTCCTTACGGTACTATATTTTTCATCCTTTTAGGTACTGAAAATATTTTTTGACCCATTTATGGTGCTCTGAATATTTTATCCTGCCTTAAAATTCTGATATTTTACACCCTTTTAGGATCCGAGAATGATGCTGCCTCACTTATGGTACTGGAAATATTTTTTCTCCCATACGGTACCGTATTTTCCATCCTGTTAGGCACCAGGAATTTTTTGAGTCACTTATGGTATAGATAATATTTTTTCCCTTAAGTTACAATAACCATATACGTGTCTGTACAAAGTCATCAATTGTTTTTTTTAATTCATAAACAGAGGTTAAATTAAAAGTTTTTCCTTTGCCACCACTGAGGCTCCCTTTCCCTCGTCCTAATGCAGACCTTCTCGTGACCGAGGTGTTTGTGTTGTGTGTGTGTGTGCTATATATAGATCGACGACGGAGCGACGACACGCGATGTTTTGGCTTCGTGGGTGACGCCAAGTGTTGCCGGAAGACTCCCTGGCCGCGTCTAGGTCAGGGGCTTGTGTAACAAGGTCGACAATCATCGACACTTCAGGTACTCGGCGAGACGGAAATTATTTTAACAATCAGAAGTTACCGGGGAATAGTTTTTTGGATTACCGTAAGACCCGGGCAGTCATTTTTACTACCTCAAGGTACCGGAACTTTTATGGAATCATTTAACGTACCGTTAATGGAATTTTCAACCCCCTTACGGCATCAGAAGCTGTAAAGACTGACCAAAAGTTACCGGGAATATTTTTCACTACTTTTAATGATCATGGATTTTTTTAAAATGTACCTGCAGTATTTCGCACCCTTTAAGGGCACCGGGGAATATTCTACATTAGTTTATGGTACCCGGAATACTTTTACTCCCTTAATTTTAAAAACTTTGAAAAGTTGAAAATAGTCCCGATACATGAAGACAGTGAAAAAAGGTTCCATATTCAATTTTTTCAACTATTTAAGGCACCGAGAATATTTTATGGTTCTGAACAATATTTTTTCACCCTTGCGGAAACGAACTTTTTACCGTTTACGCCGCCCAGAATATTTTTGGCCCGTTTATGGCACTGGTGATATTTTTTTCCCATTGAGTTACCGTATTTTTCACCCTTTTCAGGTACCGAAAATATTTTTCACTCACTTATGATACCAGGAATACATTTTCTCCCTTACCGTATCGAATTTTTCAACGTTTAAGTGTTCGAGAGTATTTTTTAAATATTTTATGGTACTGTGAATGTTACATTCTTTCTTTAGGTCCTGTATTTTTCACCCTTAAAGGTACCGAGAATAATTTTGACTCACTTATAATACCTAGGAGAATATTTCTGACTCAATTTTGATACCGGAAATATTTTTTATTCTTTAACGTATCGAATTTTTCACTCTTTAAGGTACCACAAACCAAATTATGGTTGCAGGGAAAATTTCTGACTCACTTATGCTACCGGGAATATTTTTTATTCTTAAAGGTATCAAATATTTCACTCCTTAAGGTACCGAAAGCCCAATTCTGGTACTCATAATATCTTTTTCCCCTCAAGTCACATTAATTTTTATCTTTTGTAGGTACTGGAAATATTTAAAAACATATTTTATGATTCTTGGAATATTTTTTATTCCTTAAGTTACTGTTTTCTTCACCTTTCTAGGTACCGGTAATATTTTTGCCTCACTCATGATACCGGGAATAATTTCTCTTCCCCTACGGTACCGTATTTTTGAACCTTTATGAATTCCGAGATTACTTTTGACTCAATTATGGTATTGATAATATTTTTTTTCTATCTTACAATATTTTTCACCTTTTAAGGTACCCGAAATAACCTTAATAATATTTTATGATCCTTGAAATATTTTTCATTCTTTAAGTTACCTTTATGTTTCACCCGTTTAGGTACCGAGAATATTTCTGACTCACTTATGGCACCGGAAATTATTTTCCTGGAATTCTTTCACCCATTTAGGTACCAGGAATATTTCTGACTCACTTATGGCACCGGGAATGTTTTTTCTCCCTTCAGATACCGATTTTTTTGGACACTCTGAAGATTCTAGGGGATTATTTATAACCCCCCATTTAATTGATCCTGGAGTATTCTTGACCTTCTCTAATTTACCGGGAATATTTTTTTGTTATTCTTAAGATACAGGAATTATTTCTTGATTTTTTTTCTTTCGTTTCCGGGTGTATTTTGCCTCCTGTAATGGGGACTCCCTTAATGCAATGAGTGTATTTTTACTGCCCTTATGATTTTGGACTGTTTTTGACTCAATTACAGGAAGTATTTCTGTCTCCACTTAAGATACCGGGACTATATTTTTTATTACTTCAAGCTCCCGCGTCTATTCTTGACTCTTTTAAGATACCGGGAGAATTTTTGACTCCATTAAAAGTACCGTGGAATATTTTTACCAGTCTCCCAATGGAATGGATTTTTTTTTCAGACAGTCTCCCTTAAGGTTCCAGTGTCTATGTTATTTCCGAGGGGAATTCATCCCTTCATAATGCCGGTGAATATGAAGCCATCACCCGCTGTTCATGAAGTGGGGGTTAATTGTCCAGGACACGTGGACGATCTCGATGCCAGTTTCGTCCACGAGATTCCTCACGAATGAATTCCCCTTGCCGGGGCAACGCTCGCATAGTCATCCACATGTCAGGAGAGAATATATATATTTTTACCAACTACCGCGACCAGGATCACCCACAATCCCCCTTCAACAAGGAAAGTGTCAGCCAGGAGAGATGAGAGCCGGATGCGCCGCTGACACCCTCCTTATCTCTGTCCTCGCTCCAACATCTGCCTCATACAACACCGTCTGTCGCGGAACTTCCTGGTGCCACTTATGTCGGTCCTCAGAGGTTGGCAAAACTGCAAAAAATTATAAACATTTGCCCCCCTCCCCCGTCAAGTCATTCGTGAAGGTTAATCGAGTTGGACCTTACCATCTTACAATCAGAAAACTCCTCATGCGAATCGTTCCTCAGGGGGATTGGATCAGTTGATTAGAGCATCCGGAAGGTCCCGGTCTGGTCGACATTTCCCCCCTCCCCCCTCATACATATACTCTGATTAATCTCAACCAGTTCTCCTTCAGCGTTCATTTCGAAAACATTGAATTACTTGATTTTGTTTTGTATAAAGTGAGCGACTAATTAGTGTGGAGTTGTGACGTCACCGAGTTGCATCCGCACTCTGCCAAAGTCACCGACGTTCTTCCGGGGACATCTGCTGTCTCTTCAAGTATTTTATATATATATATATATATATATATATATAGTAATGATTAGACTTTATTATATATATATATATATATATATATATATATATATAACTTTATTACATAAAAAAGACATAAAATATATAAAAAAATTGATTGGGCGCCAGCAGCTATATATATATATAGTCTGCAAAAAATTAACAATACTTAGCTCCGGCTTGGTTAATGAAATCCTCCTCCTCTACAGGGTAATGTGGGCGGCTCCGTAGCTATTCATGAACAGAGCTTAGTTCCGTACTGTGTAAAAAATCTTGAACGTCTGAAGGCACTTTACATTAATGGTGACCCCCTTGTAGCGGATCACTGGTCCTTTAGCACCCCACGATCCCCTTCTTCGGCCTCACGCGATGGATGACGACACTCCAAAACTTTTGTTTCTTACAGTTCGCCAAGTTTTGCACCCTGTCGCCTCTCTCACTCCACTTTCAGTCCTCCCTCTGCCTGCCTACCTGCCTGCGTCTGTCCACTTTCAGCCGGGTTCGGAGTATATATTATTACTCGCCCCCCCCCCACCAAACGATCCAAAAAAAGGGACGCGTACCCTCTGCTTCTTGGGGCCTCTCGGGCGCACGTGGCCGTTTAATTAATTCCTTCTCAGGCCCGCGGACAAAGGGCGAGCGGCCACTTACCGATGTTATTCACTACAATATATATGCTTATGTCATAAATTACTGTAAAATTTATTGGCTACGTCAACAACCGCAGAAGTCGTTCTTACAAATATGTCATTTTTTTCGTTGATTTTCCCGGAAGCATTGTTTCCATCATTTTTTTTTAAAAAAATTCAAATTCTTTTGGCAGTGGCGAACTATTTATTTTTTTCATACCCCCACCCTCCCAGAATGCCTTATAACGGTGACGTCAGGATGGCTCGTGATGGAAGATAATGAACGACGTGTCTCTGGTGTATCTGGATAAAGTAGGTGCTTCATTCCTTGGGTCTGAAGGCTCGTGCCCCGAGAGTCGCTCCCATTGGTCGGTCGCTGAAGTCCGTCCCTATTGGTCCATTGGCGACCATCTTATCACACGACAACTGTCAACAAGTGTTTCATCCACGATGGCGTCGTCGGTCCCAGACTTGTGAAATGTCCTCAAAGAGATAAGGAACGTTCCACTCGAAATTCCTAGTCGCCGCGGACCATGACTTGTCGTCGTGTCGATCACGTGACGGACTCCATTTCTCGGTGACCAAAGGTGGTCCCATAACAAACGCCTCCGCGTAAAGAGCACCGTCAAGACCCGGCGACGAATCCTCCTTTCCTGGGGGTTCATAACGACCGTCTTAGAATACTCAATATGGCCGCCCGCCCGCGCGTGGAAAAACTTCCCATGATCTTTGCCGCACATTTTCAATTGAGTAGAATAAACAATGACGTTTCGGCACCATTTTGTGAAGCCTGAGAGATTGCGGGGACGCGAGTCGTCAAAGCAGCACGCGGAAGCTGGAGCGGAAAAAATAAATCAAAGATGGTAACCTACTCCACGGCTGGTCAGGCCTGGTTCGAACCCCCCCCCCCCCCAAATAAAACCAATTCAAAACTCCTCGTTTTACTCGCTGGATTTAAATTGCATCTCTGTGTCAAAGATAAACACTCGCACAGCCAGAGATAAACCGCACAACTTTGCTATCAGATGCTCGCGTTATCTTAACCTCGCCCGCCCCCCCCCCCCAAACCCGGAGTTGCGTAACAAGACGTGACAACGCCGAGACCAAACACGTTAATAAATACTTTATTCAGAGTTGACTAAGACAACAAACCCGCAGAGAATCCAACATTCCAAGTTCGTTGATAACCGCACCCGAAAATACTTTGAAAAAAAAGGAAAATGTAGGCCAGGATTTTGGGGTGTGGTTACGAATGAAGATAAACAATGTTCAGGCACTTGTGGAAAAATGGAACAAGAGTTGTTTGGAAAATCACAGGGTACGAAAAGGTCCAAAAACGAAAGGAAGACATCACAAGTTTCTCATGAATAGAATTGATGCAAATAAGAAATATGTATGCGATTATAGTAAAAAAATAAGTGTTAAGTACGTCAGAGTAAAACCTTGGACAAAATTAATCGCATCTGAAACGTTAGGTAAGAAAATAATACACACAAATTGCCTTAATGTCAAACTTGAAACTGTTTCTAATAAGTCAATAATAATTATAGAAAATTAAATTAATAAAATATCACGGACGGGCGGCGCTTGTTGGTCGGTGCCTTCGGGATGACGTCATCAGGTGACGTAAAACACTGTAATCGCTAATATCTCCGTAATTAGTCCTTTTATAGGAATTTACGATGCTGATTACTAACGTCATATAACCGGAAAAAAGGCTGTTTAGTGTCTGCCAAAGTCCAGAGAGAGAACTAGAAAACTGTACAGTCGTTTTACTAAGTTTGTTATGAAAGGAAATGATTCCAATAGGAGCTACGTGTGCGACCATAACATGGCTGTAGTCAGAACGAGTGTTTGGTAGTGAGGTTATGTACGTCAAGGAAAGACCGTGGACCAAATTAAACACATCTAAAATGATTCGTGTGAAAAAAAATTATATTAATGTCAAACTTGAAACTGTTTCTAATAAATCCATTATAATTTTAAAAATTAAATGAAAAAAATTTATAACGGGCGGCGCTTGGTGCCTTCAGGATGACGTCATCAGTGACGTCAAAACACTTTAATTCCTTGTATCCCCATAATTATGCGTGTTTAAAGAATAAATTAAACCTTACACTTTAGAAAGATCATCACTAGCTGATTGTAAAACCAAATAAATTAGTAAATTCGCTTTTTGTATATACCAAAGTCCAGCCAAAAATTATATTTACGCCTGTAACGATTTCAGAACGGTTGACTACGTGTTTGTATTCACATCTAGGGAAAACGCGGTAATGGTAAGTTGGACGTGGAGGAAACTACTTTTTTTTAGGGTAACAGGCTACATGAAGGTGATCCACGTTGGGCAACTCCCCTTTAATAGCATAGGAAGGGATTTGAAAGGGGGGATGCGGCAGGTTAGAGGAAGGTAGCCAAGGGTTAACTAGGGCCCCGGGCTATGGTTTAAGGATCCTACCAGGCAATTCGCCTTAAAGTGATGCACGGAAAACCCTAGAAAAACCTGCATAAGGTAGTTCGGGTATTTGGTACTTCTCTCACGCCCTTCCGATGGTGGGAGAGGAGTTTGCTGTGGGGACGCAGCTTTCCCGGCGCCGTGCCTTGTCCAGTTTAGGAGGCAGCTGGCCGACTATTCCAATATCAATAGCGGACAACTCTTACCGAATGCCCAAGGTCTACGACCCCGGAACATACACCTCTCAGAACAGGCCTCTGCTAGTGGGAACCTTAATTCAAAAAAACCAGAGAGAGGAGGAGGCATCCACAAAGTCTCCGCCAGAGCTCTCTTGGAAGGTTCACCTGCGAGAATCCTCTCGCAGGCTTCCGTATCGCCTACATATTTTTAGGGTAGAGGGTACAGGGTAGAGGAAGGTAGCCAAGGGTTAACTAGGAGCCCCCGGGCTATAGTTTAAGGATCCTACCCGGCAATTCGCCTAAAAGTGATGCAGGGAAAACCATATTAAAACCTGCATCAGGTAGGTCGGGCATTGGGTACTTGTCCCACGCTCTTCCCTGGATGGCGGGAGAGGGGTTAGCTGTGGGGTAGCAGAATTCCCCTCGCCGTGCCTTGACCGGTTTAGGAGGCAGCTGGCCGACTATTCCAATAGGAACAGCGGACAATTCTTACCGTATGTCCAAGGTCTGCGGCTCCGGAAGATACAGGCCTCGGCATGTGGGAACCTTAATTTAAAAAAACCAGAGAGTGGAGAAGGTATCCCCAAAGACAGTCTCCGTCAGAGCTGTCTGGGAAAGTTCACCTGCGAGAGAATCCTCTCGCAGGCTTCCGTCTCACCTACTTTGGTGACCGACCGAGAGACATTATTTATTCATCTGACTGAGAGATTAATTTCTTTTTATTATTAAAAGCGGGAACGATTAAGAGATTACTCTGGTTTTGACACATTGAGATTGATGAGATTCCAATGTTTGTGAGGTAAAAGCGTGGACTCGTCCATAGGGTTTGAGAGAACCTGAAGACTGAGGCTTAAGGGGATGAACGCTGCTGCCCTTCCCCTGTCCTTCCTGCTGTCGTCTCCTCGTGACAGGTTCGGCGCCTCTCCCGGGGAATCCGATTGCTGCAGTCCGCGATGAAGCTCTGTGACGTACAACAGCGCCCCCGGGGGGAACTACGGCAACGACGGCGTGACGTAGGACAAACATCGTTGACTTCCGCGAGTCACAACAATGGACCGCGCGATGACGTGGGCGTCCAGGCAGGAGTCCAGCGGCAGGTGAACGGCCGACAAACGCCTGTTATCTGGACGGATAAAACGGACAACGCGTAAATCACAAACATTTAAGTAATAAATCTGTCCAGCTACAACCAAACATATACAGGAAAATATATAAACATACATCAAGGAACATATCAAATAGACAATTATCAGATTAGGAAAAAATAAAAAAATAGGATAATATATAGGATAATAGGGAAAGATGAGGAGAAAATTGTTACATCATAAGGAAAAATAGGTTAAGACTTACGAGAATAAGGAAAGAATAGGAGAAAAAATCGTTACATTATTCTAGAAAAAAACAAGAAAAACTAATCACATCGATGACAGAAAAAACTGGTAGTTTTATTGCTATTTAACGAAATGGGGAAATATAAGGAAAATTTGGTAACGGGAAATTGGCGACATGGTAAATGGAGAAATGAATCATTATTCCTTGTACAGTTCATTTATAAAATAATGAAACAGTCAGAATTAAATTTACTCACTGAATTAATTACATAGTTGCAGTTGACTATTTCGGCCATGGAAGTTGTATAATTGTTCACTGTGCGTAAATTATACAAAATAATTTCTTTTTGGTGTTTAACCTGTTCTGAAATAAAGGTTATAATTTTTTTACGTCTCTCTTAGATGATATTATAAAATTCAAACAATTTTTTGTATTTATTAAAAAAAACGTTTCGGTACCTGCTTCTACCTTCTTCAGGTTTTTTCTTATTGTCGCTGAATGTTAAAATTTTGTAAGTTCTTCCCAGGTTCCTCTTAACACAGTAACGCGGTCGTGGCAAAACTTATAATAATAATAATCAGAAAAAATACCTGAAGAAGGTACAAACACGTTCCGAAACGTTGTTTTTTTAATGTAATAAGTAAATAAATATGTCTGAAATTTGTTCATGAACTGCATCATATATTTATTTGAAACAACTTTGATCATGTTGGTTGTATTTCTTACACAATATGTAACTCCTGAAGATGTCGCAGATGATGTGCGATGAAACTATGCTGTGTCTTCAGTGTGATTTTTATTGATAGTGTTTATGATCCACGTGTCACGTGTCAGATCTTTAAAGGAATAATATATTCGTCGACTGAGGTTTGAAACCAAGGAGATGTACGTCATCCAGGATTAATTAGAGAGTCATTGAGGATAATTTTTTGTAGTTTCGAGCTTCTTCCCCATGAGTGGTGATGGTCATAAACATTTGCTGACTTAGTAAAACTTCCTTGAGAATAATCCAAAAAATTGACCGTGGTCGTTGTTGTTTAGTTATGAAAGACTGTTTTAGAGTCCCGTGGATTCTGCCCGCGGTATCTCTCGTGTGTAATTAGTTTTAAAGTCCACTGTGGACTCTGGAAGACAATAGCCTCAAAGTCCACACTCTCTGTGCTTGTTCCACATACAACTGAACTGTTCAGCCTCAGTCATTCAAAGAACTCAATCTGTATGAGGTTAAAAAAGAGAGCTCTGGAGGATCGATGCCTCCTCCTCTCTCCGTTGTTGAACTAAGGTTCCCACAAGCCGAGGCCTGTTTTGAGAGGTGTGTGTTCCGGTGTCTCAGACCTTGGGCATACGGTAAGATTTGTCCGCTGTTCCCATTGGAACAGTCGGCAAGCTGCCTCCTAAACCGGCGAAGGTACAGCTGTGACCCCACTGAGCAAACCGCTCTCCTCGCCATCCAGGGAAGGGCGTGGGACAAGTATTGCCCGACCTACCTGATGCAGGTTTTTCTAGGGTTTTCCCTGCATGACTTTGAGACAAATTGCCGGGTAGGATCCTTAAACCATAGCTTGGGGGCCCTAGTTAAACCTTGGCTACCTTCCTCCACCCTTCCGCATCCCCCCTTTCAAATCCCTTCATGTGCTATTAAAGGGGAGTTGCCACCATGTGGATTAGCCTCATGCAGCCTGTTACCCTTCAAAAAGACTTGTCTGATGCCTTATTTTAGTCCTACCAGTCATATTATTTTTAAAACGTGGCAGTATTGGCATTAACGGTCGAAATTCTGGTCCGAAAATTGAACCCAGTGGCACATCAAATATTTTTCCTAACCTCTTTTACTTCTCTTAGAATCCAAATATTATTATGTGATATGTTCTGAGGATGTCCTCATGATCGCGCCATTGTTGGTCTTCACCTCCCTGAGCGTCCGTAACCGCACTCGTCAGTGTCTGTCTGTGGTTCTGTTCCTCTAATGAGTCGACGTCATCAGGAAGCAGCCGCCATTGACGACCACGGTGGCAATTTGTGGCGCCCATTAAAAATTAGTGTTTGCCCAACGATACTTTTTCCGTATCCTTTTAGTAATTATCCCCTTTTTAATTTTCTTTATTAATATAGTACCTGATGAGGTCCCAAAATTGGCCTTAAACAAAGCCATGAAGAGTTTTTGTTCTATTTCATAGAAATTAATTTACTCCGTGCCTGTCTTTTGTGCTTCCCTTTAAAGTGTTTTTATTACTACACTACTTGATTATGTTCCTAAAATTTTTGGTTCTTCAACAAGTTTTTTCTTTTATTTAATTTAAGTCTGCATTTTAATTTTTTTTTATTAATAGAGTACCTGATGATGTCCCAACGCTGGGTCGAAACGTTGTACCACCCTTCTTTTATTATACTTTCATGGCTTTTAATTTCTCTGATTTAAACTATTTCTGAGTCAAATTATAGTCACTTTATCTATTACCTGACTTAGTTGTTGTATTCTTTATACATAGTTGTTGTACACCATTATTGTTGTATATTTATCCCTACTTGTTGTGTAACATTATTGTTGTATTTTATATCCCTAGTTGTTGTATATCATTAGTGCTGTATTTTTATCCCTAGTTGTTGTATACCATTATTGTTGTGTTTTCTATCTCTAGTAATTTCATACCATTATTGTTGTGTTTTCTATCTCTACTTGTTGTATATCATTAGTGCTGTATTTTTATCCCCAGTTGTTGTATACCATTATTGCTGTATTTTTATCCCTAGTTGTTGTATACCATTATTTTTATCTCTAGTTGTATGTCATTATTGTTGTATTTATACATAGTTGTTGTTTACCATTATTGTTGTATTTATCGCAAGTTGTTGAAAACCATTTTTGTTGTATTTTTATCCCGAGTTGCTGTATACCATTATTGTTGTGTTCTTATCCCTAGTTGTTGTAAACCATTATTGTTTATTATTGTGTAATAAAGGGGGACTTGTCCTACTAATTCTCTTGATAAAGGACTAATGAGAATCAGTAATTGAAGAGTGATAGATTTTGCAACCAGAAGTGAAGTTCTTTGCAATTCCCCTTGAATACTCGATTCGCAGAGAATGAGGTAAGTGAAGATACCCAGATAACTCACGGCGACGGGTTTTTTTCTTTCTTCACGCGTAGAGACCGTGATCAGAGATAACACTTGTACTCTCCGTCCAGAGATTACGCTAACTGACGCCGTGTAAATAGCATGTAATCGTTGCCTTGCGGGAAACACAAGGCCGTGGCGCCTGCCTCGTCGGGACTTGGCTTCGGCCTCGTCTTGGCCCCTGTGGGGGGGGGGGAGGACTATTTGTGGGACGTGGAAATTCCGAAGCTCGAAACACACGAAAAATCACTGAAAACATCAAATACCCAAATTCAGACCGAAGAAGCGATGCGTAAACACCACACAACGTTTCCTCAGGTGCTAAGAAAACTAAGACCTAGAGCGACACAACCGCACAGTACACTTGACAAACTCAAAATAACTCACAAATTTTCCTCAAAAACAAGAAATGACACTTTAAAACTGTTACTCAACAATGGCTAAGATCCATTGTTGTCAAGGCAACTTCTTTTCTGTCAAGCAAATGTGAAAAAACGCCAGCCACAGTAGACAGAAAAAAATTATTATAACATTGAAAACACTATAATGTAACAAACGGAACGTTTCACCTCTTCACTGCGTACAACTTCAATGAAATTCAGTTATCTAAATTAAATGTTATTAAACGTGAAAATTGTGTAGTTTATACAATTGTATAGTTGACAATTTAATTATATGCAAATTTAGATCATCACTAATGTCCCCGATGAAACTCACTGGACCTAAATATGGCAACGTTGCGGCTCGTCATACTGGGACCTTTTTACACTGTTGCCAATCCAAATGATGTTTTATTTTTTTATAAAGTAAAATTAATATGTTTGAATAATTTTTCATTTTGGAGATCGTTTCGTTCGTCCGATGTAGCATGAACAACGAAAATAATTTTGTAAATTAACCGTTATGTTTACCCCAAAACGTTAAATTTTGTCTTCAATGTTTTTAACTGAATTTAAATAATTGCTAATGTTTATATAAAGATTATTGAACGAACGTCTGGAAATGAACGACGTTTCGTTCTCTTTTTTGGGACCTCCATCTCGTTCAATAATTTTGTATATAAATGCTACCAAATTATTTTAGAGGCCTTTTCGGGTGTCAGATGTTATTCATCGTCGTTATAAATATTCTGAATTCCACAATTATTAAACACGTTAATATGTTTGGACAAGGGTTGACGAGTTCTCCAGGGCTGTAGTTCAAGGATTCGCCTAAAAATGATGCAGGACAAACTCTAGAAAAACACCTGCATCAGGTAGGTGGGGCATTTGGGCCATTACGTTGGCGGGAGAAGGGGGTTTGCTCTGTGGGGACGCAGCATTCCCATCTCCGAGCCTCGACCAGTTTAGGAGGCAGCTGGCCGACTATTCCAATGGAATGTCTTACAGTACGTAATAAAAATTAACGGTATAGATCTTAAAAAATATTCTTCTTTGGTTTATTAATTGGTAAATTTAATTTTAATGTATCTAAAATTGATATATTTCTAAATACATTTCTTTTGCATTAATTTCTTTGCGATTGATTTGTGCTGTGGTGACCTTTTTGCGTCCCTTGCGTTCTTCAGTCACCTGACGCAGGCAACAATGAATTTCAGAAGCGTTGTTGTCTGATATTTGTTGTACCATGTAATTTTGTCTGTAATTGTTTTACTTCCGCACGAAGACTTCCTCTGATCCGTCGCAGGCAAACCTGTGAGCTCCTTTAAGCTGGACAGGGGAACCCCCGCAGGTTGTGTAACGAGAATTGGGTCCTTCGGGCACGTCTTCACGTCCAACGTTCCTTGGAGTTGAGTCGTCCACCTGCAGGCGCGACTCTGCCAGAGGCTTCTGAAGCACGTGAACTTTTCGTCTGGGGTTCAGGTTTATTTGCGTCCGCGTCTCGTTCCTCGGAGCGAGTCAAGGAAGGTATTTCTCACCCGGAAGACATTCCCCGGTCTGACTTTGGAAGAAAAGTCGCGCGTCTCCGTGGACAAGTCATGAACGCTCCAGCTCCAGAGGCTTGGAATGAAAGTATCAGGATCTGGTGGATGTGAACCTGGCATCAGGTCTGATGACTTCGCCTTATTATAGTCGGTGTGCAGGTGTCGTCGCAGTCGCTTTCTCGGTCGGCCTCGTGATCCACTTCGCGTTGGTGGTTTGTCTCCATCTTGGCTCAACGACTCTCCATCACTCTCATCGAGATTATCTTTACGTTTCAACCTTTCAGAGGGGGTTGTGAAAAGATTCCTGACTGTCCCGAGGATGAATCCCTTACCCATTTCACAATTGACAACCGGGGGGTGCAACACTTTCACTCTAGATCATTCATCCCTCATCATTAAGTAAATAAACTGCTCCAAAAGTCATGGGAAAAATTCACTGACTGACCAATAAATGGATAAAAAAATATATTTTCAAGACGTTTCTTCTTTAATTGATGAAATCATCAGGTGTACGTTTGGAGCCATGTAGGACTCAAGAGTTTTAAATTTTTTTATAATTATAATACCTCCATGTTCGAAGATTTCTCCACTGTTCTACGCTTAAACCCCCCAATACCTCTTACCCCCCAGTACCTCTTACCCCCAATACCGCTTACCACCGCGATGAAAGCAAAACTGCTCTCAGGGGCAAGACCTGGGCCGCCATCGTACACGCCGCTTACTATAGTATACGATTAAGAATGTTTAGTGACCCCTTTTCAGGTGTTACATAACGTAAATCCCAACATCAGCCCTGGTAGTCAGAAAACAATTTTATTTATTCAATTTCTACTAGGGTGTTAATTTACTTTCCTATTTTCCGGTACTACAAAAATTGTTTATATTATATATTTTCTAGTCGGGTTACACGGGAGTAGTTACTACGTCTGTGGATGTGTAAGGGATCCTTAACAGCTGTCTTCATGAGTCCATCTCACCTTCTCCATTCTGCTGTGTTTTTTTTTGCACTACAGTTGACATGGTTCAAAGAAATTGTTGACAAAATAATACTGTGAAGAGAAAGGTTGGGGAGGGGGGAGAAATTAGCGATAAGGTCCGGCGCGGATTTTCCCAGGTTTCTGATAAGATTATCTCCCCCCCCCCACCTCTGTGTCAAATTCGCAGAAACGAATTTCCAATCAGAACGCAGATGATGGGAGGCGTGTGGCAGATAAACCAGTCTCACTAATTGCTAATACAGGCTGTTTCAAAAAGAGAGAAAGCTGGGAAAAAAATCAATATAAAACGTCTGTGTTTATATAGTGTAATAATTAGATAAACACGAAACCAAATAACATGTAAATTAAGAACCACACAAAAACACATCCACAATCTTTGGTACTTTGGTGAGGTGATTCAAAAAACAAACAAAAGAACAGCCGTAAACAACGAAAAGTAGGGCTTTTGAAACGACGTTGCCTGATGTTTAATTTATCATTTACTTTCACCTATTGTTTGGGCTATTCACTTGTGCAATTACAGCACGAGTCGGTCTAACGAGGTCAAGCTCCAGCCAGCTGTTTGCCTGCTCTCACACGGGGACAGAACCTGGACCGTCATCACAGAGGACGCTTACTATAGTTCACGATTTCAAGGTTTTATAAATATCGTAAAGTAACGCGCTCAAAATGATTCCAAATAGCAGCGCTGTTAGTCAGAATTTATATATATATATTTGTTCAATTTAAAACGTTTCGTGGCCTGACTGGGACCTCTTCAAGTGCATCGACGTTACAGTCTCAATTATCCAAACAAAGTCTTACAAAATGATAATTTAAAAAATACAGTTATCATTCTGTAAAAGTTTTTTTTGTATAGATAATTGAATGTAACGTCTATACACCTGAAGAGATCGAAATCAAGGTACGAAACGTCATGTTTGATACTTATAATGTTTTAAATTGGATAATTAAAATCTGTTTCTGACTAATAGGGGGGGGGGTGGTATTGTTTATTCTTTAATTTAAATATTATGAACGCAAGGACCTGTATGGACGAATGGAGAATTAGAATTAGAAGGTTGAGCACGTACTTAGTATGGATGGAAGCAGAACACCTACACGGATTATGGACTGGGAGCAAATTGGGAGGAGGACAAGATGGGTGGATGACATAGAGAAGGATATAAGCAAACCATGAAAGTAAGAGGATGGCGGAGACTGACACAGGAGAGGGCGGAATGTTAATAATCACATTGGGTTATAGTGACAATAAAAGAAGAAGAAGAAGAGAATTTAAATATGAAGTGACATTGATTCCAAAGAGATTAAATACTAAAATAATTGATGAATTTGCAAACAATCTAAAATTAAGAAATTCCATGGCTGGAAAAAATCAAATTATTACATATTTATTGTAATTTGTAATTAACACAGTGAATGAATCAGTTTGAACTTGGTTCTCTACACACGGAAAATAAAAAATTAAACACCACAAGTTTTTCTGTAACTATTTTCTGAAGTTTATCACAATTATGTAACGATTTTTCTCTCTCTATTTCCTTTTCCCACTTATGTATTATCCCTATTTTCAGTTTTTCATTGTATACTAATTGCCTATTTTATATATTTCCGCATTAATGTGTTTACATTTTCGTATTTTTCCCGATATACATTTTCCTGTATTCCTGTTGCATTTGTTTTTGGCTGTTGTATTGTTCTTCTTTCTCACTGTTGTATATTTCCATATATGTCTTATATTATCTACTTCATGACATGCCGAGGCACCTTGGTCTGTTTTGAGAGGTGTATGTTCCGGGGTCGCAGACCTTGGGCATACGGCAAGAGTTGTCCGCTATTCCTATTGGAATAGTCGGCCAGCTGCCTCCTAAACAGGCCAAGGCATGGAGAGGGGTAAGCTGCGTCCCCACAGCAAACTCCTCTCCCGCTATCGGAAGGGCGTGGGACAAGTACCCAATGCCCGACCTACCCGATGCAGGTTTTTCTAAGGTTTTTCCTGCATTCCTTTAGGCGAATGCCGGGTAGGATCCTTAAAATATAGCCCGGGGCCCCTAGTTAACCCTTGGCTACCTTCCTCTACCCTTCCGCATCCCCCCTTTCAAATCCCTTCCTATGCTATTAAAGGGGAGTTGCCCTAAGTGGATGACCCTCATGTAGCCTATTGCCCTAAAAAAAAAAAAAAAATATATATCCTTAAACTAAAAAAACTAAGCCTGCGAGAGAGTTCTCTCACAGGTAACCTGCGAGGGATTTTCTCTCGCAGGCAGATACTTTTAGGAGAGATACGAAGGGGCTACCTTTGGGGATGCCTTTTCCTCTCCGTTTTTGAACTAAGGTTCCCACAAGCCGAGGCACCTCGGCCTGTTTTGAGAGGTGTATGTTCCGGGGTCACAGACCTTGGGCATACGGTAAGAGTTGTCCGCTATTCCCATTGGAATAGTCGGCCAGCTGCCTCCTAAACTGGTCGTGGCACGGAGAAGTGAATGCTGCGTCCCCACAGCAAACTCCTCTCCCGCTATCGGAAGGGCGTGGGAGAAGTACCCAATGCCCGACTTACCTGATGCAGGTTTTTCTAGGGTTTTCCCTGCATTTCTTTAGGCGAATGCCAGGTAGGATCCTTAAAATATAGCCCGCGGGTCCTAGTTAACCCTTGGCTACCTTCGTCTACCCTTTCACATCCACCCTTTCAAATCCCTTCCTATGCTATTAAAGGGGAGTTGCCCAAAGTGTATTACCCTCATGTAGCCTGTTGCCCCCCGCCCAAAAAAAAAAATCTTTAAACCATAGCCCGGAGGCCCTAGTTTCCCATGGCTACCTTCCTCCACCCTTCCGCATGTCTGCTTTCAAATCCATTTTCTATGCTATAGGAGGGGAGTTGCCACCATGTGCATTACCCTCAAGTAGCCTGTCTAAACCTTAAAAAAAATTAGTTGATAGTGCATTCACTCACCTTATTTCCTCAGTACAGACAGGACTATTTTTAATAAATGTATATTTATTCTCGCCTTATTTTGTCTTGTTACATTCCTTATTTTGTCCGTGTCCGACCGTTTTGCGCACTTAGTCGCGGCCCTTGACCGAGGCTATCGACTTTACGCGACGGACGGACGAGTGTCGCAGTTAGTAAAAGGGCCCGTCGCGTTGTTTATCGATCAGACACACTCAAAGACAGGAAAAAAACCAACTTACTAGAAAACAAGTTTAACAAGGTCAAGGTAAACCCCCCCAAAGTTGTTCGTATTATTTTATTTTCTCTTTCTCCAGTTTGCGTAACAAATAATTGAGGAACGATGACGTCACCAAGTTTTTCAATTGACACGGTCAGGATGGGATCAGTCCCCTTGATTAACGTTACAGGATCAGGAGGATGTCGGATCAGGTTTTCCTCGCTGTTCCAATTACGGACGGGGAACGATTTTTTTCTTTCTTCCCTTTTTAGGAAAAACTTAAAGCGTCGAGGGGTGAATTATTTGGACCCCAGCCATTTCAATATATTTTCTTACATAGTGCAACTATGAATATATTAGTTGTGCAACGTTGGTTTCGCCACTACTACGTTCTTTGCCTCCCTGAGATGCTGTTCACCCCCAGCTCAGTAGCGCACAATGACAATCTCTGGAATGTCCCCGCCAGCGATGATCTACGCCGTTAGCGAGCAAGCAGCAGCAGGAGTGACAACAAGAGTGCGCTATTTCATCGATTTGCTCTTCACGAAACAACCTTGACCGTCGTGGTGGCTGCATCGACCGGAAGTCAACCACCCACACACACACACACACACAAACACACCCCCGTCGTCCCGGACCTACAGCACGCGGCGGGGGGTTGTTACGACTGGGAAAAGCAGGGGCAAAGGCTACCAACGTTTCAAAAATAAAGATGTAAACAATAGTTTACATCGACGGATTTCACTATGTAAAGAAATTTTTTTTTAACATTTAATTCAAGATTTATTTTCACTTTCTCGATCCTTTTCACTTATTCCTATTCTCATTTTCCGACATTTTTCAAATTAATCTATGTAAAGAAAAAACATTCAACAACTAATTAACGATTATCGTTTTACTTATGTATTTTTTACTATTATAAATATTTTCCACATTTTCAAATTAATTTATGTATAAATATATTTTTATCTTCGAATTAAGATCTTTCCTTTATTTGGAGTTCTATTATCATCTTTTGATTTTTCCCCAATATTTTAAAATTAATCTATGTTAAGAAAAATTATTAATCATCTAATTAACTATTATTTTCCTTCTTCAGACTCAAAATTATCTTTCTTTTGAATTTTTACACTAGATTTTCAAATTAATCTATGTAAAGAAATGAAAGAAAAAAATAATTCAACAACTAATTCACGATTATTTTGTGTTTCTCGCTCGTTTTAGTTATATATTTTACTAATAAATATTTTCCATTTTTCCAAAATAATTTACGTAAAACTATATAAATTTAACTTCTAATTAACGGTATTTTCAATTTTCCGGCTCTATTATCATATTTTGATTTTTCCTCAATATCTTAAAATTAATCTATGTTAAGAGAAATTATTAATCATCTAATTAACGATTATTTTCCTTCTCCAGACTCCAAATTCACTTTCTTTGGGATTTTTTCACCAGATTGTGAAATTAATCTATGTACAGAAAATTATTCAACAACTAATTAACGATTATCGTTTTACTTATGCAATTTTTACTGTTATAAATATTTTCCATTTCTCCAAAATAATGTATGGAAAATTATATAAACTTAACTTCTAATTCACGATATTTTCAATTTTCGAGTATTATTTTTTTTTGATTTTCTTGTTTTTGATGTTTCCGCCTAAGATTTTAAAAATCATGTATGTAAAGAAAAATTATTATTAACTAATTTTTTCCTTCTTTGGACTTCAAATTTACTCCCCCCCTTTAGTTTTTTTCAGTAGATTTTAAAATTAACCTGTGTAAATAAAAACTATTAAAAATTTATTTGACATTTATTTTCTGTTCACCGTTCATTTTAGTGTTTTGAATTTTTTCCCACATTAACAAATTAATTTTGATTAAAAAATATATATTTAACATCTAATTAACGATTTTTTTCCATTATACAGGCTCCAAATTTTCTTAAGATTTTTCTCTGTTTTGAATTTTTTTTTTCACCGGTTTTTAAAAATAATCTATGTAAAGAAAAATTAATTAACTATATTTTCCTTTTAAGGCTCCGATTTCACTTATGATTTTTCCCTGCTCTCATTTGTTTTCACCTCATTTTTAAACTATTCCATGTAAGGAAATAATATTTTTAATGTAACTCAGAATGTAGACCACACGTGCAGCATCGCGTCGTAGATTGATCAGTTGCAACACCGGAATGAGTTGTGACGCCTGCGGGGATTTCTGAATATGAACGGGGTAAGGTAGCAGGAGTTCGGTCCTGACGACAGCACTCCCCTGTTCTCTTGCCCCGTAGGACTTGCTGCACCTCGCGGCGTTGACGGGCTGCGGGTGTTCCAGTTAAGTGAGGAAGGGGATTGCTCTGTGGCCGCGACAGTTACGCTCAAACCCTAGAGTCAACATTCAGCTCACGCGCTCCTCTGACGCTTGCAGGCCGCGTCTGCAATGTAAATCACCAACAAGAAGAAGGAACCGTGGCGTGAATAGACGCAAGTCACTCACACAAGACGCACGCACGCACTCCAACAGAACCTTCGAGGCTCCTTGAGAAACAAAGTCACGTCGTCAGTCAGACCACGAGTGAAGAGGACGCTCACAAATCATCTTACAGCGACAATGAAAGAACCAGGTCACTGTGGAAAAAACCCTAGAACAACCCTTAACCTTGCCTCTTCCATTCTTGCTTCTTAATCGCCCGTAGACTCCCTCAGCGACACATCGGCCATCACGGGAGGTCGTTGGCCACCCTCAAGGGACGTGCTTTCATTCTACACGAGGCAACTCTCCTCCCTTCAGCAGTGCACGAAGTAGTAACCCAAACAAAAGAACGCATGTAACACTACACAACGTTTCTGGGAACCTTGTTGCTATCTTCAGGGGCTAATTAAAAATAAAGAGCCTACAGCGGCACGACACAATTGGCAAACTTAAAAGCCAAAGAATAAATGTGTCTTTTTATGGCGCGGTTAAACCGAAACATTCTTGCCACCGACAATGTTGAGCAACAAAGGCCGGGCCACATTGTTGCCATCAAATGTAGACACTGCAGCAGCCTGTGCGGCAACAAGAAAAGAGTCGTCAACAAATTATTCTAAAAATTTGTCATAAAGCTGGGATTGCATCGGAGTTGCCAACCTTTTCACAAGGGATTTGTTTGCAACACTTGTTGCTCAAGCATTGTTGGTGGCAACGTTTTGGCGTAAACGAGCCTTAATATGTTAAAAAGTCGACGTAGCCGAGAATATTCCACGAGGTTGTGTTGCGCAACAGTCGACAAAAACAGAGGTTGGAATCGATTGGTTTGGGTAACCGCGTGTTTCATCACAGCCGTGAAGGGAGAAAAACACCAGAAAGACAAAAGAAAAGGTAAACAAATTGCTTTTTAAACGAGGGAGGACACGAGTTGAGGCGAGGCGAGGCGAGGCGAGGCGTAGTTGGTAAGCGAATAACTCGTTTTCTTGTTTACGGACGGGGGTTTTGCGAATGACGCGATGGTAAGCAGAATCGCTATTTCGGAGATTCTCGGTACAGACAGACAGAGCGAGGGAGAGAGAGAGAGAGACAGAGAGAGAGAGACAGAGATTCACGTGCTTGCGCACTCTCCGTTTAAAAGGTCACGACGTCATCTCATTAGCAAGCGGAAGGGAAAACATAATAACTGGAACAACACAAACACGTCGATGCGCATCTGGAAAAGGGGGGCGCAAACACGACGCAATAAAACGTCCGTCGTATTAAAAGTCAATCTCCATTAGTTTCTACTTGTTTTTAACACTTACAATAAAACAGACTGTTTATTAAGTAAACTATCTGTGAGCCTAGCGTTGCCCGGGGTTGTCATAACTGAACTCAACGACATCTATAAGGCCGGATTCGACTCAAATCTTAGTTGCTTTCGCGTTATTTTTATGCAACGTCCTTCCACCCCACTGAGGGCGACCCACCACCTATGCTGAAAAGGGTTGAAATTTTACCACAAAAAACATCGTGTAAAACACTATCAATCACATTGTCCCCTTTTGAGAATGTGCAAAAATATCCACCCCTTGCCTCTTGGGTTGGTAGACGTGTCTGATCCCAACAGGGTTTGTTTCCGGTTCGAAATGAACACGTGTTCCACGGGTGTGGGTTTGTGTAAAGAACACACACAAATGGGTCTACTTTATTTATTTAAAGATGCGAAAAAAAAGAGCTGGAATAATAATAATAAAAATGTTATCAAATTTAAAACAGGATATTTAACAAATCACAACGTTTCATTCCTAATTGCGAATTCTTCAGATGTACAATTGCAATAAATATCTGTTAAATAAATTTTTTTACGCAAAACAAGATTTTACATACACCATATTTTGTATAGATTTATACATAATTGTATTTATACAAAAATATATTTGTGCTAAATTGTATTTATGCATAATTCTAGTTAGACGTAATTGTAATTATACAAAATGGTATTTATAAGAAATTGTATTAATACAAAATTGTCTATATCCATAATTGTATTTATACATAATTGTATTTATAAGAAATTGTATTTATACATAATTGTATTTATACATAATTGTATTTATAAGAAATTGTATTTATACAAAATAGAATTTATACATATCTGTATTTATACATAATTGTATTTATACGTACTTTTTTTTATACACAATCGTATTTATCCATAATTGTATTTATATATGATTGTGTTTATACAAAATCGTATTTATCCATAATTGTATTTATATATGATTGTGTTTATACAAAATCGTATTTATAAGAAATTGTATTTATCCATAATTGTATTTATAAGAAATTGTATTTATACATAATTGTTTTTATACATAATTGTATTTATACGAAGTCGTATTTATACCTGAACTTATTTATCCATAGTTTTATTTGTACACAATTGTATACATTATTGTATTATAGTTAATTGTTTTAAAATTATCATTTGTGTATGATGTTTTATTTCTCATAAATTTTACTGAGAAAACTGTATTTAATTGAGGTTATGCATCTGTAGAGTCCCCAATCACGGATTATACATTTATAATGAGATATATATATGTGTATATACATTCTGCCACTTAACATAAATTATAAATCGAAAAACCGGCCTTTGTAGTCAGAAAATATATAATTTTAATTGAAATTTCACTACGTTTCGTCGCCAATTTGCGACATTTATTAGGTACCACGTTTTTACCAAATTTAGATGCCTCGTTGTAGTAACTTATAATTGAGAGTGTAACGTCTTTACACCTGAAGAGGCTTCCCAAAGACGGGCCGAAACGTCGTGTTTTTTTAAATTTCAATAATTGAATACATTTTGCTGACCTAGATTGGGTTTCTACATTTTTCCCGGGCATATTTGAGCCGTGAGTCCGGACTCTATCTCTGTCCGCGTGAAGGTGAGTGACCTCGTCGCTGCCAGTCCAGTCCAGTCCAGTCCTTGGCTCAAGAGGCTAATTTACCCGCGGAATTTTAATGGCGTCCCATTGTGAGACAGCTATAAATACCTCATCTCTTGCGGGGGAACTCTCAATATCTATTCAATTCACCCTCCGTGGTCGGGGGGGGGGGGAGGGGGAGACACTTCCCTACTTAAACGTGACTCCAGCATTTAAATTGGGAGAAAATTCAGGATGTTGTGTGAGAATAAAATAAAGGACGATAAACAACCCCCTGGGTCATTAATAGTTTTCTTTTTCAAATTAATCAAATTAAATTAGTGTCCAGGTTTCGGCTTTTTAATTATTATTATTATTTTATGTACATTTATTAATGCAACTCGATGGTTTGTCTTCCGATGATGACGTAGCAGGTCGCTGTGACGTCACCACGGGGTTCACTATTTCATTGAACACTTCAACAAAGCTCGTCTCAACTGCAAAAAAAAAAGAAATTTGGTCAAGAAGATGTTTCAAGGTTTTTTTTAAAGTTTTTGAGGACGCAGTTTATTTGGTTTCTTAGGATTTTGTAAGGGTTGCGGTGTTCACACTTTAATTCCATCTTATATTTACAAAATTTTAAGGGTATTCTAATTACACTAAAATCATAATAATCCAATTATTGATAAATCAAACCGAATTGTATTTTTTTGTATAAAAATTGTAATTATTTTAAAAAATTTGTATTATTAATCGATTTTTTTTAAAAATTTTATTAAGACTTATTTTCTTTTCCGACTTACATTTAATAAAGAAAATCTTTGATTTCTTCTACTTTAAATTATATTTAATTTTACTGTAGCCAAAATTTTATTTACAAAATATACACAAAAGCCTTAAAAATTTGAGGTTACAGATTAATGACCATTAATATTATTATTTAAAATTACCGAAATTGACGTGATCCTAATTAAAAAATAATCTATTCTTATTAATAGTCCTAATTAACTTCATTAACTGTATTTATAATTATGTTTAATAAAAATCGTCCTTCTGGAAGGTTCTACAGGGTTGTAACCCTTCCTGCACCCAATCAGACGCTTAGCTGATTCATTCGAACCGATTTCAATTGTTTTTTTACTTGACTGGTAGACGCCGTTTAACATTGTTGGGGGTGAATCTGTTGATTTAGGTGTGAAGACCGGCGTGATGAGTGTTCACGGTCGAGGGGACGGACTTTGGGAGGTTTTTTTTTGCCGTCGACCTTCCGTCGTGACGTCACATCCTGGACGCCGTCGCTGCTCGGTGCCGAAATTGAAAACACGTTTACAACCAATTTACTTTTACATCCAGCCACTTTCGTCTGTCTTCCTCCAGAGACATTCTTTATTATTCTAGTCATTGTCGTACTACTTCTGCTAATCTCTGCTTTATTCAATTTCGAAATTCTTGTGCTCGTGAGGTTAAAAACGAAAATTAAAGAAACGTTCTGACATTTTTAAAAATTATTTATAATTTTAAAATTTAATTGAAATACTGTCCGAGTGTCGGGCATTGACCCGGAGTTGTCGTGATCAAACTCAGCGACATCCATAACCGAGGATTCGACTCTAATCTCGGTTGCATTCGCGGTATTTTCTTGTAAACGACCCTGCAGCCACACCCCTAATGGGGCCATGTCCTATCAATCTCTCATTAACCCCGGGAAAAATATTTATTCAACCGCGGAAAATGTCGGCCGTCATGTAAATTAAAGAGAGTCAGAAATACTCCCGACACCAAATATAAGGAATATTCTTATTACAATGATCGTGTTTCAGCTTTGTAATAATTTATTATTGTCTTGTAACCTTACATTATGACGTTTCCAATTTCCTCATCAGAAGACTAATGGAATGAATAATAAGTTAAGGGCGTCAAAATTATTTGCGGTGCCTTAAGAGAGCTTCAAACAACCTCGACACCCCTAATATGGTCTCAAATACACCTTAAGAGAATTAATTATACTCCCGGGGGGCCTTAATTGAGGCAAAATGTCAGAAATACTCCCGGAATCGAATTTAAAAATACCCTTAGTAGAGAAGGGTTGAAGAACAACTTAACTTGGCAAGTTCAATGTCAGACTTAAACTCAGCGACGTCCATAACCACGGATTAGACTCCAATCTCCGTTGTTTACGCCTTACTTTCATGTAACGCCCCTCCACCCCTACCTCTAAGGGTGTCATGCTTCGAAAGTGGTTGAATTTATACAGAAAATAAATTGGGAAAAACACTATCAATCCCGAAAAATAATTATTCGACGCAAATATCGGCCGTTTTAACATGTTTGAAAATTCCCACCCCTGCCCCCCCGTCCCTAGGGTGGTTGGTTGACGTGCCTCACCCCCACAGTGTTTGTTTCCTGGTCGCAAGGAACACGTGTAGCGAAATACGGGTGTAGATTTGTATAAGGAACACACACACACGTACATACATACATACATACAGACAGACAATCAGAAGAAAGTCAGGCGAATCCGTGGTTATGGATGTCGCTGAGTTTAAGTCTGACATTGAACTTGCCAAGTTAAGTTGTTCTTCAACCCTTCTCTACTAAGGGTATTTTTAAATTCGATTCCGGGAGTATTTCTGACATTTTCCCTCAATTAAGGCCCCCCGAGAGTATAATTAATTCTCTTAAGGTGTATTTGAGACCATATTAGGGGTGTCGAGGTTGTTTGAAGCTCTCTTAAGGGACCGGAAATAATTTTGACGCCCTTAACTTTCATTTAGATTTATTATTCATTCCATTAGTCTTCTGATGAAGAAATTGGAAACGTCATAATGTAAGGTTACAAGACAATAATAAATTATTACAAAACTCAAACACGATCATTGTAATAAGAATATTCCTTATATTTGGTGTCGGGAGTATTTCTGACACTCTTAAGTTACATGACGGCCGATATTTTCCGCGGTTGAATAAATATTTTTCCCGGGGTCAATGAGAGATTGATAGGACTTGGCCCCATTAGGGGTGCGGCTGCAGGGTCGTTTACTAGAAAATAACGTGAATGTTTTGAGGTTTTATTCGTGGTTTCATTTTACTATGCAAAATTATGCAAATTATTATGGATTTATCTATTTCCAGAGTGTGTGCAACGAGTTACAGTAATTGTCGCCGAAGGTTGTTGAGCGCGTAGTAGAAAGTGGCGCTGACCTCAGTGTCACGGTCTCCCTGATCATGTTCCGGATTCCCGTCGAGAACAAAATCCGGCCTGATGTTGTCAATTAATTTTAATTTCTTTAAAAAAAATGTGTTTGACAGGTTTGTTTCTCTGTGAACTTGGTTACCTTGTTGCAATAATGGTGTAAAGGAGGAAAAGAAAAAAAAATAAGTATGCCCCATAATTGATCCCTGTGGCACGCCAATGTCGTTCACTCCGCCTTTTACCGTTAACTTTTACCAGTACGTGTGAGTTGGATACGAACTAAACGTCTCTATGCCTCGGTCACTCCTAAAGGTAATGCTAAAATTCCATTTTCAACTCCATAGCGTGTGTACAGTTGCATCCCTTAGGAACATCATATCATTTTTCCACATAATCCGAAGCCATGTGACATTAACTCGCTGCGCGTTGTCAGGAGCCAGTTCAGTGTGTGGTGGAGTATCCCTAATATTGGCGTGCCCTTTTTCTCCACCAGGTAACCTGCTTGTCCAACCTGCCTAACTCTGTCCTGCGATCTACAGCACCGCCTGTGGAGGTATCTTGTGGCCTACTGCGCAGGGGGAAGACATGATGCATGTGCATTACTTATGGAGTGACTGTACTAAGTTTTCTTATTTATTTACGTGTCGTTTAATAAATCATTTATTGACCTTATGCGGACACTTTTTATTTACTTATATCGTAACAACGTTTCGATACGTCTTCGTACCTTCTTCAGGTATTATCCATAAATCCTCTTAATTAGATTTATTAATTCATTAAAAACTGGCGTAAAATAGTAACATTAATTAAAAATGTAGGAAAATTCATGTTGGAATTCCTTACAGGTGTTATTGTACGGGTTTACCGTTTTCTGAGGGTTTTCCGCAGGGGTGTATAACATTTTTTTCTCTCCATCAACCAGCGACATTCCAATTGTCTCATACCTCGGTAGGCAGAACCTTGTAGGAGAGACAGGAAAGGGCTACCTTTGGGGATGCCTCCTCCTCTCTCCGTTGTTGAACTAAGGTTTCCACAAGCCGAGGCACCTGTGTTGAGAGGTGAATGTTCCGGGGTCACAGACCTTGTTGCATACGGTAAGAGTTGTCCGCTGTTCCCATTGGAACAGTCGGCCGGCTGCCTCCTAAACTGGTCGAGGCACGGAGAAGGGAATGCTGCGTCCCCACAGCAAACCCCTCTCCCGCTATCGGAAGGACGTGGGACAAGTACCAAATGCCCGACCTACCTGATGCAGGTTTTCTAAGTTTTGTCCTGCATTACTTTTAGGCGGGTAGGATCCTTGAACCGTAGCCCGGGGGCCCCTAGTTAACCCTTGGCTACCTTCCTCTACCCTTCCACATCCCCCCTTTCAAATTCGTTCCCTATGCTATTAAAGCGGAGTTGCCACCATGTGGATTAGCCTCATGGAGGGTAAACAATTGCCTGATGTCTTATTTTAGTCCTACCAGTCATATTATTTTTAAAACGTGGCAGTATTGGCATAAACGGTCGAAATTTGGGTCCGAAAATTGAACCCTGTGGTATACCAAATATTTTTTCTAACCTCTGTTATTTCTCTTAGAATCCAAATATTATTATTTGATATGTTCTGAGGATGTCCTCATGATCGCGCCATTGTTGGTCTTCACCTCCCTGAGCGTCCGTAACCGCACTCGTCAGTGTCTGTCTGTGGTTCTGTTCCTCTAATGAGTCGACGTCATCAGGAAGCAGCCGCCATTGAAGACGACGGCGCCAATTTGTGTCGCCCATTAAAAATTAGCACAACCCAAGCCCCTCGACAATGGCTTTTCTTTCACCGAGCCTGAGATATTCGCATACCAAGACGTCTGGGGTTGTCAATGGTCCGTTGTCCTGATTGGTGGAACAACCAGGCGGTTACAGGAACTTGCGACTGTTTAAAAATGGCGCAGGAGAAATAGAATAAAGATAAAGACCATAAAGTTCTCTTTCCTTGTCGAAGTTATGGTAAAGTCTAGGAGAGAGTCCCTAAGTGGACCTTCTCAGTCCAGTCCAGCCTACCTTGTCTCTCATCTCACTTCCAACATCCAACGATCCTCAACAACAAGTATTTGTTTCTAAACACGTATTGAAACAATTTAATAGGTTCCCTAAAATTTATTTACCGCTTCTACAAAAACAAATAAAAATCCCTGCTGTCGTTCTATCGCCTTTTAGTTTTCGGAGATGACGGATGGCAGTTTGATATCGCATTAAAAAATTTTTGTCCACTTGTGAATAGCAGAGTGATAAACAAGGATTGTTTTAACAGAGAACAACAAGAAAAATAATTGTTTTAGACGTCCAGCCATTTTGTCTCTAGGCGGTGGATGGCAGTTTGATATAGCTAAAAGAAATAAGAAATCCGGTATAACACCCACTTGAAAATTTCATGGAAAATCAGGTCCAAACTCGAGTTTCTAGTGGAATGCAGAACCGAAAAAATCAAGTCCGCCATTTTATCTCACTATGTGTGAAATTAAATATCGCTAAGAACCTTCTCTCAATTTTCGTAATGTATATTTAGTCAAAAGCGAACAACAAAAATAAGGGTTGTAGACGTCCACAATATTGTCTCTAGATGGCGGATGGCAGTTTGATGTTGCCGGGCAAGAAGGGGAACCCCCAGAAAAAATTTGGTATTACAACAAAGTTGGAAAAATGTATGAAAAATCAGGTCCAGAGTCTAATTTCTCGTGAAATTGGGAACCCGAAAAAAATCAAAGTTGCAGTTTTACGTCCGCCATTTTATATGTACGTGACAATTAAATATCGTTAAGAACCTTGTGACACTTTTTATAATGTATATTTTAAAGTGTAAAAATGAAATGGACTCGTTTTCTTGGGAGCGGACGACTTTAATTTGATACGGAATTGGATGACTCTTTTTTACACAAACAGGCTACTTGAGGGTAATCCAGATGCTGGCAACTCCCCTTTAATAGCACAGGAAGGGATTTGAAAGGGGGGATGCGGAAGGGTAGAGGAAGGTAGCCAAGGGTTAACTAGGGGCCTCCGGGCTACGGTTTAAGGATCCTACCCGCCTAAAAGTAATGCAGGACAAAACCTAGAAAACCTGCATCAGGTAGGTCGGGCATTTGGTACTTGTCCCACGTCCTTCCGATAGCGGGAGAGGGGTTTGCTGTGGGGACGCAGCTTTCCCTTCTCCGTGTTTTCGACCAGTTTAGGAGGCAGCTGGCCGACTGTTCCAATGGGAACAGAGAACAACTCTTACCGTATGCAACAAGGTCTGTGACCCCGGAACATGCCACCTCTCAGAACAGGCCTCGGCTTGTGGGAACCTTAGTTCAAAAACGGAGAGAGGAAGAGGCATCGATCCTCCAGAGCTCTCTTACAAGGTTCTGCCTGCGAGAGAATAGCCCTCGCAGACCTCAGTGTTGGATGGATGACTATAGCAGACAGTGATGTTATAATAGTCCGGAAGCAACTTAATAGTCACCATTTAAAAAATTTATTAGCTTTGGGCATTGTTTTTTTTTTCTCACAGAGGCCATTTCGTCTTGATATTGTTTGATATCGCTAAGGACCTTTCCCCACAGCTCCGTACAACAGCAATATAAAACCTCGTCTGACCAGGCCCACGCTTCCTCTGATTACGGAATCGTGGAAGTACCTCAATTGAGAGAATTTATTCATAATTCTCGTCCTCCTCTTGATGACTGGCGTCAGGTCCGTCAACGTGGCCACGCGCTTCACGTGGCACGCGCCGGTCGCAGCCTCCCTCTGGTCAAGTTCATCGTCCCTTATGCAATCAACGCGGTCTCTCGTTATTCGTTACATTAGTGTGTGTGATATAAGGCCACACGCAACGAGCTCATTACCGCGGATCTCGGTGAAACTCATTGACCCGCCACGCGCCCAACATGTTAATCGTCGCGCGCTCCAGGAGAATCTGTATTCACACTTTCCCCCCCCCCCTCCGTCACGTCACTTAATTTATGTCATTCAATCAGACTTCATGAATAATTTCAGAACTTTTGGGCAGTGCCGAGGACCGCAGGAGCTTGGTAAATGGGGACTGATTAAGGAAAGCTAAGGGAGACTTGGATTACAAGAAATACCAAAATTAAAAAATCAATCATACTAAATTTATAATCCTTAAAGAATATAAAAAAATTATCATTTGTAAGTTACAATTAAAACCACACATATATATATATATATATATATATATATATATGTGTGTGTGTGTGTGTGTGTGTGTGTGTGTGTGTGTGTGTGTTTCTGTGAAAAAAATGAAAAGCACGGGATTTTAATTTTGCAGGTACAAAAAAATAATGTTACGGTGGTGCAAAGAGACAAACGGAGTGATTCATTGACGTGGCAGCGTCACAACGACAAACTTCGTAATGCAGTCTCTAAGTTAAACTTAATCACACGTAGCGTAGCAGCGCCACACCAAGCTAACTTCAGTAACACATTCACATGGTTGCCCAATTCCACCACCCCCCCCCCCCGCCCCCGCCCCCTTCAAACGTGCGCGATTATCTGTTTCCCTGGTAGCATCACCCAACACAAATTTCATAACGTGTTCACAAGATTAGTCCCACCCCCACCCCCGTCCCCATCGCCTTTCCCCTACCCCCCCCCCGCCACTAATTTCGTTTTGATGTGCCACAGGGTTCAACTTTCTGGCAAAAATTTTGGCCGTTTATGCCAAAACTGGCACATTTAAACTGTGGAAACCACCCCTAAGAAAAAATGTAAATCCGAACTACCTATAGGGAATTTTAATAAGAATTTTCAATTTTTTTAAACTACACAAGATTATGTAAGGCACATAAATAAATAAGAAAACTAAGTGGGGTTACTCGAAAAGTAACCCAGAGAGAGACAGAGGAAGAGAGAGAGGAAGAGAGGGAGGAAGAGTGGGAGGACGAGGAAGAGGTAGGAAGAGAGAGAGAGGAAGAGAGAGGAAGAACGAAGAAGAGAGGGAGGAAGAGAGAAAAAGAGGGCGAGGAAGTGGAAGAGAGAGAGGAAGAGAGGGAGGAAGAGTGGGAGGACGAGGAAGAGGTAGGAAGAGAGAGGAAGAACGAAGAAGAGAGGGAGGAAGAGAGAGGAAGAGGGCGAGGAAGTGGAACAGGGGGAGGAAGAGAGAGAGGAAGAGAGAGAGGAGGAGAGAGAGGAAGAGAGAGAGAGGAAGAGAGAGGGGAAGAGAGAGGAAGAGAGGGAGGAAGAGAGGGAGAGGAATAGAGAGGAAGAGAGAGAGAGGGGAGGAAGAGGAAGAGGGGAGGAAGGGGAAGAGGAAGAGGGAGGGAGAGATAGACTGGAAGAGAGAGAGGAAGAGAGATAGAGTGGAAGAGAAGGAGGGGAAGAGAGAGAGGAAGAGAGAGGATGGGAGGAAGAGAGATAGAGTTGAAGAGAGAGAGGAAAAGAGAGGGTGGGAGGAAGAGAGATAGAGTGGAAGAGAGAGGAAGAGAGAGGGTGAGAGGAAGCGAGAGTGATGAAGAGGGGGTGGAAGAGGGGGAGGAAGAGGAAGATGGAGGAAGAGAGAGGGAGGAAGAGGATGAGGAATAGGGTGGAAGAGAGACAGGAAGAGAGAGGGTGGGAGGAAGAGAGAGAGGAAGATTGATAAATCCTGTCAGATATTCCTGATTCGCTGTTGATGTGAGTCCCAAAGAGTGAGGAAAGTTTACGAGTCACAATCAACAATATTTCGTAACGCGTTTAGAATCCTTTTGTATTATCGTTAAAATTACAAAATCATAACAAAATAAAGAATTAAATTGATTTCCCTGCAGGGGTGGAATTTAAATGGCATAATTTTGTCCGCGATGTAAGGATTAGACGTAAGGAAACGTAAGGACAACAAATTTTCAAGACCGAAAACAAACTTTCTGTGGAAGGTTTATAAAGTTTTTTTAGGAGACAGAATTTATTTTTTGTTTTAAAAATAAAATCTCTGAACGTCCAGCATCATTTCAATATAAACCGGATAAAAACTGCAGCTTAAATAAAAATGCAAAATCTTTCTCCCCCCCACTGTTTACATCCTTTACTTATCTTTACTTGGCGTTGCCGCACCTCGTAATTGTTGTAAGACTTGCACATGTGAGTGACCTTGTTGCCTCGTCTAGACCGTGTTTACGACTAACCCCCTTCCCCCCTTCCCCCTCCTCCCCTCCCCCCTCCCAGAAAAAGAATAATAAAAATGTCTATTCTTTTTAAATGGAGATTCAAAAGTGCTCTTGAGCAAAAGAAAACGCTCGTAAACTTTCCTCACTGTCTGCGAGTATCTTTGGAACTCACAACAACATCCATAACTGGCCCCACTCTGCTTTCTTTTTCATTTATGTGCCTCCATAATTTTTGTTTAATTAAAAAAAATAGAAAATTCTTGTTATAATTCCCTAAAGGTTATTTGTTCGGGTTTTCTTGGTGGTGGTTTTCACAGTTTAAAAGTGGTAGTTTCCGCATAAACGGCCGAAATTTAGGCCCGATAATTGAACTCTGTGGCACACCACAGGCTTTTCTCACCTTCTGATTTCTCTTAAATTCCAAATAGTATTTGATTAAATTATCAGCAACACCCTTGGCTGTCTTCCACCACGACTGCGAAGTATTGCATTCCATGACGTCTGAAGTCCTCGGGGGTTGTCACTGGTCCGTTGGTAGAACAAGATGGCGGCTAGAGGAAATTTGCGATGATTCTGCTCAGCCGTGTGCTTCGTTAGTAAAGTGTTTAATCCGGACACCGACACACGGGCTTAATCCTGCGGTCTGTTGCCACGGCGACGACATTGACGCCCTCGGAGAAGTCCTCCACGTGAGTCGTCCACGTGGTGCTGGTGCTGGAGGGGGACGCAGAACCGCCGGACAAAAGACCCATTGTTCCGTGGTAATTCCCACACACCGATCGGCTGCGTTAAGCGGTGGGGGGGGGGGACCAACGCTCGCAACGTGACCCCCTCACAACCACCTCCAATATTCTACGCTCCTCAATGAGTCGTCTCGGTGAAAGAATAAGAATATAGTCTGTTTAAAATTACAAGACCGATAGCGGACAGTTCCTCCCCCCTCCATCCCCCACGACGAGGGTGTTTGATCTTTAATCTACCAATCACAACACTTGAAACGGGTCAAACAGCGTTGCCAAACAATGGTGGGTGTTATCTAGGACATAAAACTAAAAATTAACGTCTGTTGGAAATAATAATGACCTTTGTAACAGACAAACTTAAAAAAAAGGGGGTCTCAGACTAAGTAATTTTAAATTTAAAAATGCTCGGATACGTTTCGAAACATCATTTTTTTTCTAACGGCGAATAACTTAAGAGTGGATAATGAACAAGGAAGTAAAATTAAAGATAAAAAAACTATCAGAACAAGAACTTAAAATAAGACATCATATAACATGTTAAGATGTGTGTTCAGGTTTAATATTATATGTAATAATTACTTAATTTTCGTCACAACTTCTTCAACGGATTGTCTCAGTTCACGTTTTGTCTGTCCAATACTCGCTGAACTTTTTTTTCCATTATTTTTTTTAAAAAAATCTTTTAGACCCTGTAAATGGGTCCAGGACAACATTTTGACAGTTATACAACCAGGAATCAATTCCACCCCCCCCCCCCAACCTCCTACGCCGTTATTGCTGTGAAACATCGCCATTGTAAGCGAACGCGGCACCCATCTTGCGCACAGTTTTCTCAAGCTCGTCATAATTTTTCTGGCGTGGTCACTGTCGATGAAATCTCCTCCATTATTTTGTTGTAAAAGGGAACTAATGAGCTCCAGTGTAGAATCTAGGTCGACTTTGATATTGAGACCTATCATGACCAATTCAAACTTAAGCTTTATAATGACAAGAAGAAGAAGAAAGATAGCCAAACACCGAAAAAAAAGGAAGTGATAATATTAACACCACACAACGTTTTTGGGATCCTTGTTCCACCTTCACCATCGTGTTCCTACACCCACTTTCCATACCTCTGGTGCCAAGAAGAGCCTAGAGAGTCACAACTGCACTCTTCAGTTGAAAAAAGCACAAAAGGTTTTGGCTGTTTTGCTTATTATTAATTTTTGATTTTAAGCATTATGACGTTGGTACTTACGAACAAGTGCCCGACGGTGGCCCCTGCGACTTATGCAACCGTCTCGACAGTTACGCACAATGGACAGTCACGTCAGCAGGCGATTATGCAAGGATCATTACGAATGCGCGTTTAATTACTCAAACTAGTCGCGCGACGTTACACTCCATTTATAATCATCTCTACCGTCACTGTTTAATAACTTCAGCATTATATTTTTACTTTTAAGCAACAGTCTCTGTTTCAAGTGTTGATGAATGAATTGAGCCTTGTTACCTCTTTCTCGTAGTTTCCTTTAAATTAGAGGTGTATGATAATGAATGATAACTCGGTGAGGCAACAGCAGAAGGACAGACAGACAGACAGCGATGCTCTCTGGATTCAGCAAGGATAAATGGCCTCTGACTCGGAATAAGCAGGAAGAATTAGCATTCGTCTGACAGGAAACTGATTCGTCCGGAGACAATCCATCGGTTTTTCTGACCTCCTACTGTCTTACCACCACCACCATCACCACTGAAACGCTCTTACGAGTGTTGACGAAGGACATTTCAGTCAAAACCCAGAGGTGACTTAATTCTAAAAATAGAAATTTAATTCCTAGAGCCGTCGTCGAGAAAAAACGATCCTAAGAAACAAACTAATAAGAGGTGGTCGAAATGCCATATTATTTTTTTTTTTAAAAAAAACAACTAACAAAAACTATCCTGTACGTCTGTGTGTATCTTCATAGAGCAAATTACACCAAATTTAGACCACGTGTCCCTAACGAATCAGAAAAAAAACACTGGTACGACACGTTCACCAACTCCCTAGAGGCCGGGGTTTAAATTATGAAACATCATAACACTGCTAATATTTGCGTCACATAAATATTTTTTCCGAAGTGAATGAGATTTCTAGTGATTCTCTCGATGAAAATTGAGTATATATAAATATTTATATATTTTTTAGGGTAACAGGCTACATGAGGCTAATCCACATGGTGGCAACTCCCCTTTAGTAGCATAGGAAGGGATTTTAAAAGGGGGATGCGGAAGGGTAGAGGAAGGTAGCCAAGGGTTAACTAGGGCCCCGACCAATATTTTAAGGATCCTACCCCGGAGCATTCGCCTAAAAGTAATGCAAGGAAAACCCTAGAAAAACCTGCATCAGGTAGGTCGGGCATTGGGTACTTGTCCCACGCCCTGTCGATAGCGGGAGAGGAGTTTGCTGTGGGGACGCAGCATTCCATTTTCCGTGCATTGACCAGTGTAGGAGGCATCTGGCTGACTATTCCAATGGGAATAGCGGACAACTATTGCCGTAAGCCCAAGATCTGTGACCACGGAACATGCACCTCTCAGGACAGGCCGACGTGCCTCGGCTTATATTCTGACTATCGAGAAAACTAATCACAAGGAAGCGTGCAAGAGGATTCCCTCACAGATGAACCTTCCCAGGGAGCTCTGGCGGAGGCTACCTTTGGCGATGCCTTCACATCTCTCTGGTTTTATGAACTAAGGTTCCCACAAGCCGAGGCCTATTTTGAGAGGTGCATGTTCCGGGGTCACAGACCTTGGGCATACGGTAAGAGTTGTCCGCTATTCCTATTAGAATAGCCGGCCAGCTGCCTCCTAAACTGGTCAATGCACGGCGAGGGGAATGCTGCGTCCCCACAGCAAACCCCTCTTCCGCCATCAAGGGAAGAGCGTGGGACAAGTACCAAATGCCCAAACTACCTGATGCAGGTTTTCTAGGGTTTGTCCTGCATTACGTTTAGGTGAATTGCTGGGTAGGATCCTTAAACCATAGCCCGGGGGCCCCTAGTTAACCCTTGGCTACCTTCCTCTACCCTTCCGCATTCCCCCTTTCAAATCCCTTCCTATGCTATGAAAGGGGAGTTGCCACCATGTGGATTACCCTCATGTAGCCTGTTACCCTAACAAAAAAGAAGTGAACCTCGTTACTATTGTAATTAAAAATACACGGCTGTGACGTCACAGACTCTCCAGAAGCCACTCATAACGGACAGGGGTTTTATTTTACGGTTACTTTTAGAATAAATAATTTTTTTGCTCGGTAACTGCAGAGATTCAAAATGGCCGTGACTGATTTGATAATAATGTTGTTTCATTTTATTTAGTCACCAATTTTTTTCCCCCTGGTGCAGCTAAATATTGGCAACATTGCCGGACTTTAAAGATTGAATAATTTAGAACGTGAACTAATTAGTTTTTTGATGCGTTGTCGCTTGTTTTACGCCATCACCTCCTTCTCCTATTCTTTGACATGCCAAAGTCAATCACCCGGGACTCGGGAATCCCCGCTCAGGTCGACCACAGCTACTTCTTCTTCTTCTTCTTCTGCAACGATGCAGGAAATTGGTTTTCCCCAGCTTCCTCCTGTTCTGCGCATCTTCGCCGACTCCGCACCTCGTCGTCCGTATCCACTGAGGCGCCTCTAGCAAGAGTCGGGCCGGCCGCCATTTTTATTCTAGTTGTGCTAGTTCAAAAAACCAGAGAGATGTGAAGGCATCCCCAAAGGCAGCCTCCGCCAGAGCTCTCTGGGAAGGTTCACCTGCGAGAGAAAGCTCTCATCACTTCTTTTGTCTGTATTTGGCTATTTTATCTCATTGCACAGTGAGTCTGGGGAAGAAAAACTGATTGAAACCGGGAAAAAGTTATTGTATAATATTACACTGTAAACGATTTATTAAAAGTTTACATTAAAGTGTTGCCGCATTCAGATATTTAATTTTTGTATTGCGAATTTATTTACTTACGTTGCTTTCATTTTTGTTGAGGTTTGTTATATTGGGCCAAACTAAACGAGCTTCAAATACAAGAATTGAATGGTTATAAATCCTAACTGTTCATCTGGTAAACATGGTCCAATCACCACCAAACATTGTCTGAAATTTGGCAACACCTCCTCAATTTTGCACAGAGAACATCCACATTATTGGGACAATTTTAATTTCTGTATTAATTTACGAATCATACAAATACAGTTTTTATTAAACGTCAACACAGGAAATTTCTACATTTTATGTTTTTTGTTTCAAGTTATTTGGTTCTTAGTTTTTTATTTTTTATTACCATTCTAAAGTTATATATATATATATATATATACTTCCCCGTTTATTGATAATTGGTTCTGTATATTATTTGTTTCTGTTTTATTTTCGAATGCTGTATTATTCGCTTTTTTTGTCTAATTATTCTTGTAATTACGTTATTCTTATTTGTATAATTGATTATCAATTTCTCTGTCTTTGTTTTTCTGACTTTGTCAACAGCTATGATAATGCGTAATTATTCGCACCAGTGAGTTACAGCGTGTAACAGGAAGAAGGGGCTGAAAGGGGCTGAGGGGCTGTAGGTCACGAGACTCACGTCCCAGTGAGGAAGTCGCTCTATAAAAAAACCTTCGAGAGCCTGTAGATGTCAAGGCAAGGCTGGCTGGCTAAATTTAGCAGGTTGTCGTTCAATAATAAGCCATTTCCCGTGCATTGTTCCCTCGGCCCCCGCCAGCACGAGGCCTCGGCGTGACTATCTCACACTCACACTCACACTCACACTAGGCCCTTAAATAAGATCCCACTCCTGTTCCTACACATCTGCCCCAACTCTGTGTGATCCTCAAGCTTCCATCTTGTACCGATTGCTATTTTTTTTTACTTCTAAAGATTTTTGTTTCCTGTTTATTAACACACAGTTTGCAAAAAAAGCAACAACGAATTTTGGCAATATAATCGATACAAAACTGAACCCTGTGGAACGCCGGAATTTTATATAAATACTAGACCGGGTTGTAAAACCACCATAACCCCGGATTAGACTCAAATCTCGGTTGTTTTCACGTTATTTTCTTGTACCGCCCCACCTTCCCTCCCACGCCGAAAAAGGGTTGAAATTATTCAAAATCAACACCGCTAGAAATATTAATCTCATTCACATAGAAAAATATTTATTCGATGCAAATATCGGCCGTTTAACAAGTTTCAAAATTTCCACCCCAGTCCAACCCCATCCATTAACCGGCAAGTTGACTGTATTAATTAAACTCAACAACATCCATAACCCCGGATTTGACTGCAACCTCGGTTGTTTTCGTGTTATTTTTGTGTAACGCCCACCTCTAAGGGTGCTCCCCAGAAAGGGGTTGAATTTATTCACCAAAAAAAGCATCGTGCGAAACACGATCAATCTCATGACCCCCGCATCCCCCCGAATAATTTTTTCGATTCAAATATCGGCCGTTTTAGCAATTTTTCAAAATTTTTACTCCCGCCCCCTGAGGGTGTAAGACATGTTTTACACCCACAGTGTTGTTTACGTTTCTGAAGGAACACGTGGTCGAAATTGCTCGACGTGTTTATATTTGTATAAGGAACTTACACAGATACAGGCAAATATATATATATATATATATATATATATATATATATATATATATATATAAAATACACTGGTATCCTCTACCTAAAAAAGGGTAGAGCTGGAGAGAATGGAATGATAGTGGTAGGTAAATAAATATATTATATGTACATAGTGTCTGAATTGGCAGCCTCAGGTCTTCCTCAGGGTCACATGTTGGAACACATTGCAAGACTTGTACAGGGCTACCAATAATCTGCAGACGATATCATTAACAGTTGACAAATCTACACTGTTACACAGGTTTCCATTGTCGGGTCAATTAGTCTCAATTATTTACCAAAGACTATCCAATTATTCAACAATGCGATTCTTTCTTTGCAGAAAAAATGCCAATAGTTGTTTTTAAGACTTTTAATGGTGTTCTGTAGGATGTTGGTATTAGCTCATTAGTCTCATTATCACTCAAATAATTTAACTAAGTTCATTTGTGCATTCTTTGCAGGTGTACTTTATTTTCTGACGGTTAATTATAAGTATATAAAATTCTGGTGTTCCCCAGAGTCACGTCTTGTGCCCTTTGACTGTCAATGCCTCATACAAATTTTCTTATAAAAGTAGTGAGTGATTCTTCCAGTTATTTTTCTAGATGATTTTCTCCGCTAGTCCAAAGAACATAAACTCTCAGAAATGACTAACCTGGTCGCTATAACTTAGTGAGTTTATTTTTCCGTCTTTGAGGCGAGCGTCCACTCTATTTGCGCCGCGTTGCAAGTGGCTCATGGCGACGTCGGCCTTGCAGTTATGAGCATTGCAGTGAATTGCGAGAGCCAAGAATAAAGATGCAACAGGCCGCGACCCACTTCTCTCCCTACTTCCCACTCACCTGTAAACTAAGTAACAGTAACAACAATACCTCAGCCCGTCACTCCTCAGCCAAAGACAAGTAAACAAGTACATTTAGTTTAACGTCTGTGTAAATACGTTTCATGTTAAAACAGACAATTAAATTAAATTACGGAATGTTTCGGTCCTCATGTGGTGGACCTCTGTTCAGGCAAAGAGCAACCATAAATACAGAGATATGCACATTATGAAGATATTGTTGTGTATAAAAGAAGAATAAAAACGCGATACAGAATAAATAGACAAACATATTGTAAAAGAACATAAATACAATGTAAGAGAAACTTTCGGGTTGTATCAAAACATATGTTTATACAATGACCACCAGATGGATTGGAACAATTTTCATATTTTGGATTTAGAAATACAATTATCAATGTAGACTAATTTCCACTTTAAAAATATGATCCTAACCCCATTAGTAGTAACACAGCCACTGATTCACTAAGTGCTAGTTACAACCAACCATCCCCCCATATTTTATGAATTTCTTAAAGGTTTTAAGTAATGATGCAATATGTTTGTCTACTTTTCTATTTACAGCTGTATCTCTTATTTATAATTATAATTCTTCATTTTTTCCCTGCCATAATATCTTTATACTGTACATATCTCTGTATCTACTGTTACTCTGTTATCTTTGCATCCACTTGAAAACTCAAAACATTACCTGAGTAAAAATAGTGATTATTTCACCTTGATTTTCATAATTGGCACTAAAGCAACAGATTAGGCCATAGATAATGAACCAGTTATAGACAATAATACAACAGGGAGGGTTAACAATTTTTTAAAAAATATTTAGGAGTTATTTTGGATCAGAATTTGGAAATGCAACCCCTCGGGAACTTTGTGGTTCTGTTTGTATTCAAGCTACAGTAGGTAGAAAGATAAGTAGAAGCTTAGGGGTTTTTATACAGAGTAGGAATTTTTTTTAACCAAACAATGTAAAACTGTATATTCCTCCACTTTTTAATTATTGTTGTTTCTGTGTTGTATCTAATAAATACATTTACAGACTTAAAAAGTTCCAAAGTAGAGCGTTGAGAATTACTTTATATAGGAATAACACATTTGGTGTTAAGAGAAATGAATTGGGTTTTTTTTTTCAGTGTGATTTTTGTCAAGTTTCCTACCATGTTATAGAGATTGTTGACATCCTGTTACAATAATTATTTAGCATATAAGTATTTATGGGACACAACCAGGGCAGGTTTAGAATTAAAAAGACAAAACATTATAGGAGAATTTAACCAGTTGCAGGATACAAATTAGGGAGTGAAATTTAAGAATAGTTACTTTAAACACTTAAATGTAAATTAGTGAAAAATTGAATAATGTAGAACTGAGTAGCATTCTTATTGTCAAATATATTATTACTCCTTATTATAATTGCTTAACAATGTAATAGTACAGTGTGTAACAATACAGTTGATATTCTTCTCTTTGAAACACAGTTGTTCTTACAAGTTCTGTTTCATTTCCAGTATCGGTTACATTCAAATGTAATCTTAGAGCCAGGCTTTTATTAATTTTCTGTTTCATACACTCACTTTTTTGTTTTCTGTATGGCTACCACACAGCTTTAGCTTCCTTGAAATGAATTTAATAATCTGTCAAAGAAAATGATGAAATTGTTGTAATATTGTCTAACCACTTGTTACTTCATTTACCACACATACACACACATACACAAATATATATATATATATATATATATATATATTGTAATGAATGATTTCTATTGAGGTTTTATTTTATCATAAGTGATTAAAAAGTTTGATTAATTTACAATATTTTAATTTAAATCAAAGGAATTAAATGGAAATACATAAATTTTACAAATTTCTGTAAAAAAAAATATTTAAAAAAATGTAAATCCTCCTTTTTTATTAGGGTTAATTTAGAATGGGGATATAATGGCAATATGAAAGTATTTCTTTTATAATTTCCATATACTAAAATCTTATCTGAAGTCCTGGTGTCAGCTTCTTCAAGCCATCTCTCGCTGTCTTCAATTATTTTTTTTTGTAAAACCACTGCAATCTTCTCCCATTTACACTTTTCTTTCACAATACTCTGCTTTTCAATTCAAACCACTTAAATCTTAATCACTTTGACGAATTTTTAACGTTTAAAATACATTAAGTTGCTCCATGGAGCCTTACAAACAATTTTACATTTTATATTTTAGTTGACATCCTCTTTTATACTCAGAGCAGCTTCTGGTCTGCCAAACAGGTGTGTGTGTGTGTGTGTGTGTGTGAATGACCGGTGGCTGTCACGCACACCCCTGAAACCCTCCAGGTTTAGTCTTTGCCAAGACTCTCCAAGTTCTTCACAATTTTATTTAATGTTTCATTAATGTTTTAGGAATTCAAAATTTTGCTTCATTACAATAAATAAATATATATATATATATATGTAACTCCACTGTGTGTTTCATTTAAAAGTGGAAAAAAAAAGTGATCTCTCTAAAGATTTATTGGGGAAGCCACGACCGTAATTGTTGGTCTTATACCAAACGTCAGACGGACACTTCCCAGACGTACCATTGGCCGATTGTTGTACGGATCCCACATGAACCTTCTTCTCTAAGGAACTGCTATCACTGGAGCCTTTTGAGAAATGTATTGTTAGTTTCATGTAATGCAAGAGAATTTGGGTGTAGAATTGTACCCTGCGGCACTGCATTGTGGAGAATCCAATGTGTGGTTATTGGAGACGGGGCAAACAGCCGGGTGTAATGTTGTTGCCTGCTCGTTAGCCACGGCCTCGCTATTTGCGGACGGCGAGCGAGCAGGAGCAGGTAGGGAGGAACCTCTGCCAGGAGACGGCGGCGTTCCGTGAAGGTTCCTCAGCTACCTAAGATAACATCCATCACGGCCTTGGTCTCCCGCTACACCACTTACAACAAGAAAAAACTTCATGAAGGTGACCTACAACTACACTATTTCACTTATAAGTAACAAATGACTCTGTTTTACTTTTTCTTGGGGGTTTATATAACCCTCAACCTCTCTCTTTAAACCCTTCTAGTTTATTAGTCTCCAGAGTCAACAGACCTGTCACACAGATACATGCCGCCCTTTGTAACCAGTTAAATAGATAAGGCAATCCAAAGCGCATTTATTTACTTACGGCTACTACACAAACGTCGGTCCAATTTTTTCTAGATACCATGCATTTGTTACATAACAATATAATGTTTGTTACAATTTAGTAACAGATTAATTTACACAATATAATATACGTTTATTTAAGTATTTCTGAATGGACACGAAACAATTTCCAGGGAATTGGAGTGGAAAAAATCTAATTTGTGATTGCATAGTGAAGTCATTCTGTGTACTGGACGCTCTTATATAATAAACAGGCAAGTGGTAACACTCTAAACCCCCTATCAAATATACTACATATATATCATCGAAGTTAGTCTGAGTTGTGAGCATCTGTAGGTTACTTCTAACTCTGTGTGGGTTTCTAACGTACTTGTAGCTTACAAACTTATTAAATAAAAAAAAGTGATTGTTTTTCTTTTGAGTTCAAAGACTGTAGTTAACTTATTTCTTCTCCTTGTGACTGGAAGCTTTGCACGTTGTCCAATGTATCGTACAGTGGTTGTCGTCAGAGTGTGAGTGTTATAAGGGAGTTGGGTGTAACGTGGTACCTTGCGGGACTGCACAGAGCGACATGACTGATGACGTACACTCGTGCAGTTGTGTCTCTCTAGAGCTTCGTCGCTGTTGTGTGATGTTTACACCATACCATCACTTCTCTTCTCTGTATTATTATTAATTTTCAATCAGCCGTAAAATGTTCCATTTTAACAGTTAACTTGCTATATAAGTAGAAATATAGGATAAACAGTCAGATAAGGTTTAGTAATTGACAATTATAACAGCGGAAGAAGAACGTCTCTGATAGACGGCTCCACCGTTGTATGTGGCAGAAGCAAGCAGAGATATTATTATTATTATTATAAGAGGGACGCTGATAAGTGGATGTTGCTAAGAGACCCCCCACGATTGCTCGACCACCAGAGGTTATCGTCAGAGACGTCCGAAACCTCTCCGATGACCTCTTCGGGAGGGATTTTTTTTTGTTTCCTCCTCTGAATTTGGAAACTCCCCAAGACCTTGACAGAATCGCGCCGATCACTGACAAAGGGGGGGATTTCAGCGACAGTTTGAGGAAAATTGTTCCTCGACGGGAGGTCGCCAATGGATTTTGGCTCTGTTAACCCCGGGTTGGTTGACGAACTGAAGGTATTTGGTGAGGAAAAACCTGACGAGTTTGCTATTTTTTGTTGTTGAAGGATTTCGAGCGCTTTCTCCTTTCCCGACGCCTGCTAATGAGCGCGGTTGTTACGTCGCCTCTCCACCACTCGCCTAGAAACCTCCTCATAGAGCGGGCTGCCTAACAAACAAGGGGCAAAAAATAATTATTTGCCATTTTTGCAACTTCATCAGCAATAAATTGGGAGCCAGCAGCGGAGTCCCTCGAGGATATTCCAGGGTCAACGTTGCAATGAGGTTTCATTGCAACCCTTAGTGGATGCATTTTTTTAAAAATATTTTTAGATTTATTTTTGTGAACACGAAACGGAAAAAAAATATGGTAGAAATTTTTGTGTCATCATTTAAACATTTTTATTATGAATTTTTTTTACGGTAACAGGCTGCATGAGGCTAATCCACATGGTGGCAACTTCCCTTTAATAGTATAGGAAGGAATTTGAAAGGGGGGATGCAGAAGGCTAGAGGAAGGTAGCCAAGGGTTAACTAGGGGCCCGCGGGCTATGGTTTAAGGATCCTACCCCGCGGCAATTAGCCTCAAAGTAATGCAGGGAAAACCCTAGAAAAACCTGCATCAGGTAGGTCGGGCATTGGGTACTTGTCCCACGCCCTTCCGATGGCGGGAGAGGAGTTTACTGTGGAGACGCAGCATTCCCTTCTCCGTGCCTCGACCAGTTTAGGAGGCAGCTGGCCGACTATTCCAATAGGAATAGCGGACAACTCTTACCGTATGCCCAAGGTCTGTGACCCCCGGAACATACACCTCTCATAACAGGCCGAGGTGCCTCGGCTTGTGGGAACATAAATTACAAAAATTCCTTATCTGATGCCTTTTACCTAATGCAACTGCGTTTGTTTTGAACTGGATGCCTCCAAGTCTGGACACCTCGAATCTTCCTCGCTGCGCGACTTATTCTCTGCTCTCAAAATTAAACATTCAGTTTTCCACCTTGTTTCCGCCTTTTTCTGCTTCTGTAACTGAACTACTCAGGGTCTGTCATTGCTCAACAAATTTTATCTTAACTGGCTGTCAAAATTTCGTTGTACGGCGGACCGAGTAAGAACAGTTCTTAAAATAAAACTAAAATCTTATAATTCATCGGTCAACTTTTATATATAATGAAAAGAAGCAGAAAATTATTCGGGTGTTGCCGTTCCTTCGAACGCATTGCCGACAATGTTACCGACAGTAAAATTTAACTCGGCTTCTCTGCCTTTCCGCTGCTGACAGTCAACATTGTGCGTCGCAGACCCCGCCTTCAAGAATCGCTCTCATTCCTTGCAATTTCGATAAATACCCACGGTGTGAATTTGAGGGCTTAATTCCGCCATATTGTTCTTACGGGGCGTTTTTTTACCCTTTAGAGCAGCATAGTGCAGCATATATGCAACATAACTTTTAGTATCACCTCCCAGAGACATCTGTTGGTGTCTAAGAGAGCTAACAACACGCCTGGCCTAGCTTTCTGTCAGGCAAACCCAAGGGACAGATTTTTCTACCCTACTTCAGAATATTTATTTTCTATGTTTTTATATTGTTTTTCTTTCAAGAAAGAAAATTTAAGCGTCATTCTGAAGGTATTATAATTACACTAAGATCATAATTAATGTGAATTATTGATAAATCAGACCTAGTTGTAATTATATATATGTAAATAGACCTGTAATTATTTCAATAAAATTGTATAATTGATGAATATTTTTGTTATTTTCATTAAGTTCTAGATTAATGACCATTCACATTTCAGGAAGCCTGTGAGAGGATTCTCTCGCAGGTGAATCTTCCCAGAGATCTCTGACGAGGGCTACCTTTGGGCATGCCTTCACATCTCCTGGTTTTTTGAACTAAGGTTCCCACAAGCCGAGGCCTGTGCATGTTCTGGGGTCGTAGACCTTGGGCATACGGTAAGAGTTGTTCTCTGTTCCTATTGGAACAGTCGGCCAGCTGCCTCCTAAACAGGTCAAGCGACCCCACAGCAAACTCCTCTCCCGCCATCCAGGGAAGGGTGTGGGACAAAATGCACGACCTACCTGATGCATGCAGGTTTTTCTAGGGGTTTCTCTGCATTACTTTTAGGGGAATTGCCGGGTAGGATCCTTAAACCATAGCCCTGGGGCCTAGATAACCCTTGGCTAACTTCCTCTACCTTTCCGCATCCCCCCTTCCTATGCTATTAAAGAGGAGCTGCCACCATGTGGATTAGCCTCATGTAGCCTAAGAAAAAAGGTAAAAATCCCGGGTTTGTGTATCTTTCCCTATTCTTCTTAATCCTAACCCTTCATTACTATAATAATAATACGGTGCGCTACTCGTACTCTAGCGTGCTGTGCTCACAGCTATATGCCACCCATTGCAACCAGTTAAATTTAAAAACTAAGTTATAAGTAAAGGGGTTTAAAAATAAAAGAATAACGTTTGATCCCCGTAGTGACGACGACTGACCAGATCTGCACTTTATTAACAAATAAAACTAAAATATGACGTTTCCTCTGGCTGGAGGAGCTTCCGTTGCTATGGTAAAACGAGGAGCACCTTGAACTCGCGGAGCCCCGCCCGCCTTTCCGTGACCTTCGCAACATTTTGATATGAAATCGTTCAGATAAAACCTCGCTCGTAACACAAGATGTTTCAACTCTCACACATGGACTTATCAGTGTTATTTTCAGTTAACATCTCCCAAGCGGCCTTCAAAAGTTTAGATTTAAATCTCCTGTACAAAGGGTCATTTAATTATCTATTTTCCATTGATAAAACATGTCTCAGTAAAATAATCACACAACAGTTGAGACTGCTGCATGGAGGAGGTCCTGGTGCAAACCCAATCTTCTTCACCTGTGTCATCAATTCATTGAAAAGAAACTCACATGATTTCTCTTGACCTCCCTGTTTTTCCAAGTCAGACAATAGAACAAACATCATCATCATCCTTATCAAGTTTTTAAGATGTTTTTCCACAGAGGTAACCATAACTATTATACACATTTGGTATCTTGTGGTAATAAAAGAGAACAATCTAACTTTCCAAAAATATTCCTCTCATGTTTTTGGCTACATATTTATAAATTAAACACTGTTTGTTTTATCACAATTCATTAAAAATAGCTCAAGATTTTTACATAAACAACAGATAATGTTTTAGTTATAAATAAAATCTTCCAAAATAATTCCTTAGCACATTTACTATTTTTTTAAAAAAATTATCTTTCATATTTTTATATCAAACCGAAATTTTGGCTGTATAATTTTCGTCTGAGTTATAAAACCAAGACGATCGAGCAAATATATAGCACAGACGACAAATATTTTCAAGGGGTCCTGGATTAACGAAGATAATGCACACGGCTTTGGTGCCAGAGAAGTGGTGAAATTACCCGCGGAGTTCCACAGGGCTAAATTTTAGTGTAGTTTTCTTTTGGCGTTAAAAACGTCTAAGATAACATGAAAGAAGTTTTGAGCAGTAAAGAGGTAAAACTGATGTATTATGTCTTAGCTTATTAAAAAAGGAATATTCCACAGCTACATAAAACACAATGTCTTACACTTTTGCACCAAAAAATTCAAGAAATTTACAGTGACATTATTGACATAATTAGTGAAATGTGGGGGGAAAAAACAAGGTAAATATAATTACAAGATTTGTTTTGTCCCTTTACAAGTCTTTATGACTAATAATGATATCATAAGTCATTTGTAAGTTGAAAAGGGGCAGCAGAAGAAAAACAGGTTGAAAGAAAGAATTCAAAGACATGTAATATACGCATTATTAGTGTCCATAGTTAAAAAAAACATTAAAATAAAGTCATATATTGAAATAAATCTGTTGCTTACACATCAGTGGCATTAACAAAGTAGCCTGGAGATTTTAATTTTTTTTTGAATGCTGAGTCTTCTCCACAATATACAAAAGCATATTACTTGGGATCATCTAGACAATGACACACAATGAACCAGAAAATGGGGGGGGGGGGCATGACAGCAAGAAAGGAATTGTAATATAAAAAGGAGTGAAAATACCTGTAAGAGACAGTCTTTTATTTTAATCTTGACATTGTACTATATTAAATATGAATAATATTTTTTAATTAAAACAAGTTTATAATATGTTTGAGTTTATGTTCATAAATAACATGCAATGTACAATTTATATAAATTAATTTAATTTGTTGACATAATTTAAAGTTGATTACTAAAATTTTGTATATTTTTTAAAATCACCCTTTTTTTTCTCTCTATCAAACTGTGCACTGGAATTGGAAATGAAAGCTCCCTACTTTCATATAAAAATATTATGTTAAGTTTCAACAATAACAGCAGGGAATTAATAATGTATTTTTTTAAAAACATTAAGTGTAGTGAAAACTTTTTTTTGGTAATATATTTATATATTAAACGGTGTTTTTTGAGCTCAGTTCATTAAAAAACCAGTTCATCATTTTACATAAACAACAAATAATGTTTGAGTTATATTTATATCTTAAAAAAAAATTTTTAGCACATTTATTATATTAAAAAAAATTATCTTTTGTAGTTATACCAATTTAAGCAACCCCTGAGGATATGTAAACAGGACATGTTGTGTTTTTATGTAAAAAAAACAAAGGCTGTTTAATTTATTATTTTGTATTTTAAAGGTATTAATATTTTTTTTATGTTGGTACTGGTTCGCAGACATTGTCACTGTCTGTAAATGGGGTGAATAATCAAAGTTGTGAAAGAAGGAAGATGATAAAAGTGAAAACTGAAAGCTCTGATATATAAAGGTAGTAATATTAATGTAATAATGCATATCAATAATACTAGGTTACTAGAAATTTGTTCCTCTTATATTTTTCATAGTGACTGACTGAAAAACAGTTGTGCAACCATTTAATAATAAAAGTATAATAATTTATTGCATTTTACAGTATTAAAAATTAAAAAGATAAATCAGTGAGTAGTATAGCAAAATTTACAATTATTTTATTCATTACAAAAAGCCTACAACTCCTTTCAACTGAACGTGGGACAACTATGAGGTTATTTAAAAGAAGTATTTCCACATTTATACTTCCAAATGAAACCAGAAGATGATTGAGTAATCCGTGAGGTTATATAGAAATGTATGCAGCAGTCAAAGAAGCCTCAAGGATCGATTTTGTCCTTAATGAGAGGGCACACAGAAAAGCACCAACAATTTAATACCTCTCATCACTTGTTAAAGTTTTGATGTGTCTTGCTGATACGACAGCGGTCGCCTTGAACTCTACAAATTTAGAATCTTCTTCAGTCGATTGTGCAGAGAGTATCGATACTTAACTGACGTCGATGCTAGCACGGACACTTATCGACCACAGATTGACAAAGTTACTTAATTCTCAGTGCCCGAAGGTTATCAGAGCTTTCAGTTTTCACTGTTATCGTCTTCCTTCTTTCACAACTTTGATTATTCACCCCCCATTTACAGACAGTGGAAATGTCTGCGAACCAGTACCAACATCAAAAAAATATTAATACCTCTACAATACAAAATTATAAATTAAACATTCCTTTTTTACATAGAAACACAACATGTCCTGTTTACATATCCTCAGGGGTTGCTTAAATTGGTATAACTATGAAAGATAATTTTTAAAAAATGTAATAAATGTGCTAAAATATTTTTTTGGAAGATATATTTATAACTCAAACATTATCTGTTGTTTATGTAAAATGATTAACTTTTTTTTAAGAATTGAGCTCAAAAAACACTGTTTAATTTATAGACATATTACCAAAAAAAGTTTTCACCGCACTTAATGTTTAAAAAAAATACATTTCATATTTATACAAATGCAAGCAACCCCCTGAGGATTTCTTTTCAAATTTGGAAGCAAAAAATGTTATTTTATGCAATATTGTTTCTAAATTATAATTTTTTTTAAAAAAAAATGCTGCTTAGTTTATTATTTAATATTTTGGATATTTTTGAAGTTTATAATGATTTTTAGACATTTAGTATGGATTTTATCTTGTGTTGTTATCATTGTCTGTTTTTTAAATCAATTATATATTTTTTTCTCTTTTTTAAATCAGAAATTTGAAATCATTGAGAAAGAAACCAAACTTGAATTTTCATATACCGACAGGTTTCCGATTGTTAATGGGGGGAGTTTTTTTGTCCCTTGGCCACGTGCGCCCCAGAAACCCCGCCCGGTATGGATCGCCAGGTGTCCCACTGGCCGCAATCCACCCCCACTCTATCCCCTTCACATAAACTTCGGACAGGTCAACCTCACAACAACGCCTCAAAATAAACAAATACAAAAAAGTCACATCATTTTTATATTATAAGTGAAAATTGGACAAAAGTCGGAATTTATTTATAAACATTAAAAATTACAACATAAACATTGTCTGACCTTTAATAAAAATATAATAAAATTTGATGGGCAATAAGTCAGAAATAAAATTAATGACAGTACTTAGACAATTAATAAGAAAAACATAAATTTTTGGGGGAAAAAACCATTATTAAGACGTTTCGTCCTTGGATTAGGACCTCTTCAGTTGTGGAAATTTCAATCAAGAACATCTAAAAAAAATTATTATAAATTAAACAATGCCAAATTACGTTCAAAACAACTGAAAAATGGATAAAAAGAAGCAACCAAAACATCATGAAAACCATCTAATCTCTTCTTTACTACTTCATCCCTTTGTCTAGGGACTGTCTTCAAATTGTTAAAGAAACAATTGAAATATGTTGTAAATTTAAATAAATCAATTTGACAAAATATATGGAAGTTGCTGGACGATTGTCTAAATTTTATCTTCCATGGAAGTTGATGGACAATTGTCTAAATTTTATCTTCCATGGAAGATAATGGACAATGTCTAAATTTTGTCTTCAATGTTAGTTGATGAAGGATGTCTAATATTTTTTTCTCTGTGAAGTTGTCTTATTTAAATTTACAATATAGTTTAATTGTTTATTTAATAATATACATCTGAAGATGTCTCTACAGAAAGGGATGAAACGTTATGTATTTTACTTAATTGTAAATTCCAGTGTTTATAAATAAATTCTGAGTTTTCGCCAATTTCCACTAATTTATATTTAATACATGTCAGATAAAGTACAGTTTTTTTTATAAAAAAACATTACAACTCCTCTTTATAATTAAATAAAAATATGATGGAACATTTAAGTGTTGAGACTCCAGAATATTTTAACACCTGAAGGCAGAGGTTTTTCTTTCCTCTGTTACAGACAATGAAAACCTCGGTTAGCTTATTTACCAACTATCTCTACACCATGGTTGTTGTCGACAAACTTCAAACCTGAGTCAGACAATTGTAGGTTAATTCGATAAAAAATCATGTTAAGTCATTAACGATTTCACCTGAAAGTCTGCAATAAATGATGACCCTCAAGGGTACAAACTTGACACATTTAAAAAAGTACTCTAGTGTACAACAGTTTAAGAATTAATACTTAAAAATTTTGTAAATAATATAATCTCTGATTGATAACAAAATTTTTCATGGTACCTGAACTTTAGTAGGCTACTGTCTGCTCCTGCCCTTTGCCTAATAATAATTTTTTTTCCCTACCTAAAATGCTGGGATTGACACAGATGTGTACTTGCAGATATCCCACTATGGTTAATAAAACAAACATTCTTCCATTTGGTGACTCACTACCTTTCAAATGTTACAATTCAGACATCCATGCAAGTTGATGGAGAATGTCTACATTGTATAAGGAGCGCAAGTATGCAAAGTGCACTTTTATCAATGGTCTTGGATGGCCTCAATCTTATTACAAGTGTATTCATGTGAATTCTCAAAGTTAATTAATTTACTGGCAACACATAGTCCTAAGAATTTTTGATTTCTTAAATTATTTTATTTTTTATTATGTTGGATTTAAATTGCCTCTGGAACCCCCCCCCTCCTCCAATGACAGGCTGGGTTCAGTGAACCGACCAGATGACGAAGACTCGAAGGCGCGCATCTCATCAACAGGGTCATTGTCCTAACCTCGTGGGCGTGCGTTCACTCGGGGAAGTGCTTACCAACTGCCGAATATTCAATAAAAATCATTAGCATGAGTCAGTGGCCTGCGCGGCGGATCAAAACACCAGGACTCTCTCATGAGCCAATAGCAAAGCCACCATCCAGGTGACTAAGAAGAGATTACGTCAGAAATGACGGGCAAGAAATTTCTTCTTAACGTGATACTTACCACCAAGTTTTTAACACACACGTTGATCTCCGAACCGGAGAAAAAGTCGCATCGTAAGCAGGAAGAAGTTCGAGGAAATCGGCACGATCGCTAATCCGCTTAAGCAGGGCAGAAACTGCGCTGAACTGCAGTCTTTTAAAATAACCCGACAAAACGGCTAAGCAGTTAATTTGATTCTTAATTAACAATCAAAAACCTTAAATAGAGTGTTTGTTTGTGAGAATGTATGTACCCATGTGTGTTTATGTGTTCCGCATACAAATCTACACCCGTGTGAAGTAAATGTGACGAAATTTTATACATGTGTTTTTTACGACCAGGAAACAAACACTGTTGGGGTAAGACACGTCTACCACCCCTAGGGGCGGGGGTTGAAATTTTCAAAAAAGCTCAAACGGTCGGAAAAATATTTTTCTGGGTCGAAGACATTGATAGTATTTCTACCGATGTTTCCTGTGTATAATTTCAAGCCCTTTCGGCATGGGAACGGAGCACCCTGAGGGGTTGGGGTGTTACATAAAAACAACGCAAAAACAACCGAGATTGGAGTCGAATCCGGAATTACGGATGTCGCTGAGATGAATTATTGGAACCCAGGCACCCAGACAGTTAATTATTAACATAGTCAAACATACCGAGATTAAAAGTAAAAAATAAATGCCACACTATGTATCTGTAACCCTCCTCTAGAACCAACAGTGTTTGCCTAATTTTTTTTCATTTCTTGTATTAAAACTCTACACTTCTAAATTGGGTGTATTTTTTTTATTTGGCTGCTTCTTTAAGTCTACAACAGGTCAAAGGATAAAAAAACCAAAAAAAGTCCACATAAATAGGGTAAAATAATTTATTTAATCTCCGTCAATAACCGTAAAAAAGCTTTCAACGTTTTAGGGTCATCGCCACCTCTGAAAACCACCAAAATAACATTGTCAGTGGACAACGGTCATATAAACATTGAATAAAACCGAATACATACAACATTATACAATGGAATATATGTATTATTACATTTTATTATAGTGGACTTTTCTTGATTGCTTATCCCTTACTTTGAGCTGTAGCATACCAATTGCTAATATTGTTTTTTTTTAGTTCACATTGTGCATTTAGGTCTGTAGCCCACATTCTTCTGAGTCTTCCCCCTACCACTAGAGGATTGATTATTTCCACTACCAGATCATTATCGTGTCCTTCCATATGTTCCATGTAGATTTCTAAGAATATCTTCATTTTCTTGGTCTGTTCATATCATTGTACATGGTGAAGACACAAACCATGGAGGGTAATATTTTATATTGCATCCTTTGTACAGTTATTTTTTTATTAGAGGCCTTTATGCATCTCTATAATGGACTTAATATCATTCCTTTATTATCCACTGATAGTTTTGATTTTCCTCCCATTAACCATGTTATCTCTCTAAATTTTAGATTGATTTGCCATCCTTTCATTTTGACATGTTTATTACAGGTAATTCATTCTTTTGGTGCAGGTGTAAAACTTTCACTGATATTTTTAACAGCATAGTATTAACAGACTATCCACTAAATATGCAAAATGTGGGACAATATACTAAAAAATTTGGATATTAACACAACACACGCACACATATATAAAATAACTCAAAAACTTTACAGAACAACATTTAACTGTTATTAATGACAATATTTTAAGCACATTTTGAGTTTAAGAAGTTCCAGACTGATCTAAGACTTGTTTACATTACAGAATAAATCAGTCATCCTGAGAAATATGTTCAGTGGATGATAAGTAATATTTTAAAGGCAGTGAAAAACAAAATAGGAATAATGTTTGTCTTTTAACAACTTTATTGCTAAATATATGTAGCCCGAGTGGGTTTTCAGGTAGTACACATTTGTTGATCCCAGTATTTTGGAAAACATTTAAAAGAAGTAATATGTAAAAGAAGTATTAAAATAATACTTGCCTTTGACTGAGTTCACTTTACAAAAAGTTATATAAGTAGCAACCCACAATACATGGATTCTTTTCGTTCCCAGTAGTTATCAATAGAAATTGCATGTTTTTTTCTATCACTTTACTTTTTCTTAAGTCTTGTGCTCCTTATCTATTCTATTTTTCTCTATAAAGGGATTTTCTGTACTGATGAAATGACTACTAAGGAGATATCATATCTGTTTCCCCGCACCTGCATATTTTTAAGACCCACTGAAATTAATGAATAAATGTGATAAGTTTTTGATGGAGAAAAAATTATCTATCCCTGGTTATGAACATTCTGTATCATCTCAGTTTTATATGAATGATTTGAGTAATCATAAAGAGCAGAATGTGATACCAGCCCTGTTACAAAGGCACACAACATGCTCCATACATAAATAAATAAAGCTATTTTCATTTAAAAATACCAAAACATAAATGCCAATTTTCAGAAAAGCATAGGTGGGACTGTAACTGCTGTCCAGTGGCAAGTGCTTCCGTCTAAAACAAATTTATTAAAGGTATGAGGATGGGAAAATGTCGAACCTAGGACTTCCCACTTCTGAGTGAATGCTTGGCTACTGAGCTAATTGCTGTCGACTCCAGATCCGGTGTAACATTTCTCCATCATTTAGACCTTATGCAGATCTCCTATTTAAGGAGCTGATGAAGGACAGATTTTTATGTAAAATTATAGTAGGGTTATGGAGATAGGTTGTGGCTTATCTGAAAGTGAAGTGTGTTGTCGCCATAAGGAACTGAAGGTTGTTCTTCAAATTTTCGGCCGGTGCACGGAATGGTGTAACACTCCTTCCTGAAGAAGGAGGCTGAGAGCCTCCGAAAATTTGAAGAACAACCTTCAGTTCCGTACAACCTCTCTCTCTTTCCTTTCCATACCAATATAACAATTATTTTTGACAAATAATTACTAATATCATATATATATATATATTTTCAAACTTGGATAGTTAGGAATGATAGAAATAAATAGGAGAAATAGGAGGATTGCGCTTTATGTGAATTCATATGCTCGGGCGAAGAATTACGCACATAGAAAAGCATATGTTCAAAGCAGAGTGAAGGATGGGAGTCTTTCCTTCTTCTTCCATCCTTCTCTCTGCTTTGAACATATGCTTTTCTATGTGCGTAATTCTTCGCCCGAGCATATGAATTCACATAAAGCGCAATCCTCCTATTTCTCCTATTTATTTCTATCCTTCCTCACTATCTAAGTTTGAATGTGAATTAGTTCCTTAATGGATTCTCCTGATATTGTATATATATATATATATATATATATATATATATATATATATATATATATATATATATATATATTTGTATTCAAAGGTAAAAGAGAGAGAAAGCTTATATAAGCCTCAAGCCGTACATCGATGGTTAAGTTAATTATGATGTTAGTTACCTTCAAATATTAGAAAATGAGAGAATAATTATATTCAGAAGTTTTTTTATTTTGCTCAAAACAAAATTATTGTTTTATATCCTGATTTTCTCATGCTGATGACATTAGTAGTTTTGCTCTCATGGAAAGTTTTGTGGACTGCAGTTGGGCAAAGATTTGGTGATAGATTTAGACAGTTGATTTTGTCAACTGAAATAGTAGTTGTTTATCTTGTTTCATTTCATATTATTCTAGACAACACCAGTGAAAATTTTTTAAAATATGTAATGTGGGCAACAATTTTAGAAAAGATGTCAAGTTAAAATGTTAAATGATTTTGATGAAGTGAGATGCTCCCATACAAGAACATTGTACTTTAATACCAACCAAGATATTTGTAAGTAATTACATGAAATGTTTGAATAAATATTTATTTATAACAAAATTATATAAGTAGCCAATTAATAGACAAAAAGAAGTGCAAAATAAATACCACACAATGTTTCTGCTATCCTAGTAGCTTTCACCGGGTGATTCAAGAAAGGCGAGAGCCATAAGAATGACACACATCACAAACCAGATGACAAATTCAAAAATTTGAAACGAAACTTGAAAATGTAAATAATGAAAATATTAATAAATAATAATAATAATGATTTTGGCAGTAATGTTGGTGTGTAATTTAGTAGCATAGAAATTTACATTCCTCAACATTTCATGTCTGTATAATGTTTTAAATTTTTATTTACACAAATTTCCAACTCAATAGGCTGTTTTTTTGATAATTTATTTAAAGAATTCCGGGAAATATAATTGTCTGTATTAATAATAAATTAATTAAATAAAATAAAAACTTGTTATAAATATACAAATTCTAAACATAAAGTGGAAAAGCATTGTTAATATGGTTATAAATTAATATGAAAATCCTATTTTTTGTATTCAGTATTCAAGAGACATATAAAATGAAACTTACAATATAAAATGCCCTTGTTAAAAGTATAATGAATAGATAGAGAAGACGGCAACTAACATACAAAATTAAATGATGAAATAAAAAACACAGAAAGTTTTTTCAACCTCTGTTGCCTTCGTCAGGTGGTTCAGGAAACGCAAGAACGACACATTCAGCAGACACCAGGTGAACTTTCTTCCCCTGACAACTTTATATCATATAAAAAATATGTTTAGGACAAGTCACAGTTACTAAAGACTATGAAATGTATATAATTAACAGTTGATACAGAGATTCTTTTTAGACATAATATTATTAACTCAAAACATTTGAGTTTTGTCAACTGTTGAGTGCAGTTGTGATTCTCTAGGCTCTTCTTAGCACCTGAAGAGAGGAACAAGGCTTGCAGAAATGTTGTGTGGTATTTATATTATCACTTATTGATACTGTACTTGGGTATCTTTCTAATTATTACTCAAATGTTTTGAGTTTTGTCAACTGACGAGTACAGTTGTGTCACTCTAGGCACTTCTTAGCCACTGAAGAAAGGAACAAGGATCCCAGAAACATTGTGTGGTATTTATATTATCACTTATTTTGTCTGTATTTGGGTATCTTTCTTACTATTAGTTCTTTAAATTTATTTAAAAGTAAGTCAGATTTTTAAAAGCAAAGATGACACGACAGAGATTCACAGATGTTGTAGAGGTCAAGTCTATCTTTTCTTATGTTTATAGAATTAAGGTTGCTTTCTACGTGTAATGATTTAATAAATAATTCCGTTTTATAGTTGGATTTATTAAGTAGTATAAAAATTTAAAAAATGGAATACAGCTGTTATGTATTAATTGTAAAACAAAATGTTTGTAATTTGGACTTCTTTATGTTCCATTATTCTAGTAGTCGAAGACCTTTTAGCACGACCGATATAACACAATGTACAAATTTAGCAATTAATTTTTATAAACATCATTATATTGATCAGTTATGTTGCTTGGATCTTTATGGCATTCTATAAATTTAGATAACTGATGTTATATTTGTAAATAACAGATGTCATACTGTTTTTTTTTTAATTAAAGGTTTATAAAGGTCATGTTAACAACTTGGTCATTGGCGAACCAAAAATAAATTAACAAATATTGCTTACTTACAAAAGTATACAGCGATTCACATTGATTACAATTATATATATACAAATGAACTGTTTTAAATAATAATTATGCATTTCAAATGTGGGTTTCTTACATTTACATTTTACAATTCGCATTTGTTAATCCTTTATCATAATAATTGGATAATTCATTTGAAGCTGTGACTGTTGCAGATTCCACTGTACTGCAGTCTGGTTTATTAGGAGGAGGCGTCTGCTTCTGAGTATGTATCACTCTCTTGTTTTGCCGTTTTATCATTCAAGTGTGGGAAAAATATATTTATGATTGATGTAGAGGATATTTGGTAATCTAAAATAATGGTCCTTGGGTTCGTTGTACCCATATAATTTAGTACATGAGTCTTAAACTGTTCCCAAGTGATAGGTGGGGGCACTGTTTTCTTCTTCATATAATATTTTTTATCTGACCTAATGATTGACTAAGCACGTTATATTTATGATCCTGTATGTTTTGTTGGGTTTTCTTGGGTGGATTAGTCCTTGTCTTCTGTTCAGGATTACCAGCGTCTTTCTCATCAGCTTGGCTTGTCGAGCTCGTAGATGCAGTTCTGTTTTTTGTTTTTTTAGTTGGGAATTATCCATGTCCGTTTTTTTTGAGGGTTCATACTGTTTTAGGACTAGAGAAATTTAGTATAAATAAAAGCAAACGAAATAAGGTCTGCTTAATTATATTATATTAGTTAATAGCATAGTTGATGAGTAGAAAAAAACCAAAGACAGTCTCCAAGTTTTTAACTTTATTAAATAAATAAATAGTCAGAAGCTTTCAACTCTTTGTTATAATCATCCTGAATCATGTTACGAATACATTGCAACACCTTCAGCATAACATACCTTCTTGTCTTATAATTAAAATCAAATTACCTTAAAAAAATATTAGTACCTACAGGTACTTAGTCACTACTATAAAACTATGTTGTTTATTCAACAAGGTCTGTTTTAAAACTGCTCCATTAGGTGGTAATTTATTTAATAAAGTTAAAAACTTGGGAGACTGTTTTTGGTTTTTTCTACTCATCAACGTCAACAGTCCCTTTTTCCCATAATTAATAGTATAGTGTGTAGATGGAGATGCACCTCCCTGAAAATAATCCTGAAGGTGCCCATGAACTTGGTCCCAATTATGGGTGAAATGATGTGTTTGTTATGTTATAAATATTTTAAAAATTTATAATAAATTTTCTGAATTATGAGTTGGTGTTTCTTTCCCCTCACATTTATTCCTTAAGTTTGTGTGGAATTATACTGTTGTTGTTGTTTTTTACAGAGAAACGTCAGGTCTAGACTAACATCAAAGTTACAGTGATGATTAAGAAACAGAGCCAATTGAAGACAAAAAAGTTATAATTTAAATGCCTCACTGAAACACAAAAAAAAGGTGTGGTATTTATATTATCACGTTTTTGATCTGAATTTTACAGACGGTTTCGGGAGAAAAAAATGAACCTTAGAGGATTGTGATAATTTATTTCATGTTCGTCGTGGGAGACGAACAAAGGCGTTCGTGGCAACAATGAGGCGGCTCTCTGCCTGTCGGCATTGTTTGCTTCATGTAGAATGATAATGTGTGTGTGTGTGTGTGTGTAGCGCCGCTGTAACAATACAAGAAGAAGTTTCGGTAATGTTACTGTATTACAGTGCGCAGTCTAGATGAGACCTTTGTGGCAGTAACAACACGTCCTTCTGGTTTGTTTTTACAGTATTTATTTTGTTTTCACTTATTTAGCATAAGCTAATAACATATTAAGAACAACAAAATTAATAATAGATAAACATCAGCCAAATTTGATTGAAGTTAAATAATTTATTAATTAAATTAAACAACGTTTCATCACTTAATTTGCGACCTCAGCAGGTTAAAGGTTCGTAAGCTCAAGTAAATAATTTCGGCCACGGCAGTCAGCATAGAATGAATTGTCCAGCAATTTTTTTTTTAAAAAAACTTTAACCTGACGAGGACGCAAATTAGGCGATGAAACGTTGTTTAATTTAATTAATAAATGATTTTTTCTGACTTAAAACTTGGCTTATGTTTATTTATTTGTTTTGTCAATAGTCAGAATACGGATTTATATACATATATACAGGGCTAGAGCCTGCCTCACTACCTCTTGCCTTCCTCCTCCATCCTCTACTTTATATATTACTCTACATTCTCCACCCATTTCTTTCTAGGTCTGCCTACACACCTTCTTCCTCCTGGTTTTCCTTTCCATATTCTTTGTAGTATGGTTCCCTCCTCACTCCTTTCCACATGCCCTGCCCACCTAAGTCTTGCACTCCTTACGAAGCTCACAACTTGGGGGTCACCATAGAGTTCTTTGTAAGTTCTGATTCTCCATTCCTCATTTTCATACTTAGGCCCATCAATTCTTCGTAGGATTTTTCTTTCCCATGCTGCCATTCTGAATTCGTCGCACCTCAGCATACACCAGGTTTCTGCTGCATAGGTCACTGCTGGTTTAATTACAGTTTTATAAATCTTTACCTTTCCCTTTTTTGAAAGGTATTGAGATTTCAAAAGAGGAAGTAGGGCCCAGTAACATCTGTTCCCCATTTGTAGTCGTTCTCTAATTTCTTCTCCTATTGTACTATTTTCTGTTACTACTGAACCCTATCAAAATTGAAGTTCTCTATGGAGATGTTAGTAACATTTGCCCATCTTTCCTCCTTCCTAGATGCAATCATATACTTTGTTCTTCTCATATTCACCATCAGCCCTAATTTAGCTCCTTCCTGTTCTAATTGGGTGAACCTTAATTGTAATTCTTGGGCTGATCTGCTGATTAATACAATGTCATCTGCATATGGCAATATTTGCGTCATTCTGCTGTAAATTGACCCTCCAGGGTTTAATACCACTTTTCTAACTGCTCTTTCCAATACAATATTAAACTATAAAGTGGAAAGTGTGTCACCTTGTCTCAGTCCTTGTTTAATATCGAAGTATTTATATATATCATAAAAAATAATAGCTTACACGTTATTATTTCTAGCATTTACCTTATTATTTTCTTAAACTGTCTTGATACTCCTGTACGGAACATATTTTACTTGGTTTTCTTCTCTTCATTTGCTCCATTTGTGTGAGTGAATTTGGGTCACAGAATAGTAAAGAGGATTATGTGATTACTCTAACCTTAATTTTTTTTTGCACTTTGTAAACGAGCAACTTTTTACGGCAATATGTTGCGGGCAATACTGGCCAGTTCTACCACCCAAATTCGGTTTTAGAAGCGACCTATTAACATGAAACTTAACATACATGACGCTATTAATATTCTAAGACACGTCGAAAACACTTTAATCACTAAACAATGTTAACTACTGAGATATTTGCTGTCAGAAATTACGACGTCTACCGCGTCAAAAAAAAATGGCCGCCGTATGGGTGTCGTGCAGCCAACCTCATCATTTTCGGCAATACATATTTCACTATTGCCGGGCAATGTTGCCAGAGGGTTGCCGGTGACATCGGGCCCTGTGTCGAAGAGATACGGAAACATTGCCGGGCCATACGAGAAAACTATTAAATTTAATTGATATGCGGCGCTAATGAGCACTTCACTTCATTTTCGGCCATTATTATCGTACTACGTGTATGCGGCTACACTGTGGCCGGAGTATTGCTGACAACATGCCGGAAATATTGCCGGGCCATAGTTTCCTAAAATATTGCCCCGCAAGTGAAACGTTCTTTTGTTATGTTGACTAAACCCTCATTAAATATTGAATTCATAGCAATAATTTTATCTCCCACATTCTAAATAATTATTTTCCTTATTCCTAATTTGGTAACTCAGAGATGCTTCACATTAAATCAAACATCACAGCGATTAACGTACAAAGAGTCGCTATGAAAGTCAATAATTGCTCCGATCCGTTATTGTTACGCATTGTCGTTGCGTTTTCTTGCCTTTGTCAACTGATTAGTGCACTAGTGTCGCTCTTTAAGTTTTGTGGTATTTTTTTTTTGTATACCTGAAGAAGGCTTCTAGAAATGGTGTGTGGTATTTATATTATCACCTCGTTTTGTCTATATTTGGCATAGGTATTACCAAAGTTCATCCAAATGGGCGCCATGTTGAATTTTTTTTTTACGCAGTGGTAAACGTCCAAAGTGTTGTACGGGTGTAGTGTTTTAACAAGCGAACACAAATCTTGCTCAAAAAATTGTAAAAGAAACACTCGTACAGTTGCAGGAACCAGGTTTTTTTTTACGTGTTAAATGAAGGACGCATCCTCATGATCCTGTTGTGTGCGCGCGTGTGAATGTGACGTCATAGACGGTCAAACTTTAACAGCATATACCTCCGTAATTAAGAAAGAGCATAGAGTAATTCTATTAAAAGGGGGATTAGAATCATGTATATTATCCATAAAGTAAGGAATTTTTCTAAATTTCGCAATTTGTATAAACTTTAGGTTTTGTAGTATCTTACAATTTTTCATTTCAACATCACTTTTCTTACTCACTACCTTATTAAAGTATCACTTGTAATTCTCTGCCTTAAATATATAAAAACAAGACATCACAAAATATTATATTTAGCCAATTTAACCTGAAATTTATGTAACTTTCCACGTTCTGAATAGTAATTTATTGTTTACTGTTCTTAATTTGGGTTACGGTTTCGGTTCTTGTTTTTTTTACTTTGTATTTTTGTGTGTGAATTTGGATCACAGAATAGTAGAGTGATCACTCTAACCTTAATATTTTCACTTCCATAGTTCCTACACGTCTACTTTAATTTTTTGTTATTTTTGTTCTCCCCTCTATTTATTTTTTTGGGCTATTATGTTGCAAAGTTTCAATATTGTAAATATTGTGCTTAATTATTTTCATTAGTATGGTTCTGATTTCAATTACACATTTTACACTATTTGTATTGTTTGTTGTTGTTTTTTAGTCATTTTTCTTGAGTTTGTGTGTACGTAGGTTGTTTCTAGTATTTCTTCCCAAAAAATATGTCATTGTTCTTTTAATATTTTTGTGTATTTAGTATATAGGTCTCTTCCTACCACTGTGTGTGATGTAGTGCTACAGTACTGCATTACTTAAGTTCTGTACAACACATCTTAAATCTCTCTAGGAGACTTACTTTCTTAGCTAATTTCTTAATAAATTCTACATGCTCGTTCCATTTTAACATATTTTCTTCCCATAGCCCCCCCAAACACAGTTGAAGCTGTTTGTCAATTACCAAATTTGTCTGGACCGTGAGGTTCTATAATTTAATAAGACGTTAAATGTTGTATGTGTTGTTCATTTTTACGTTCTGCAACCTGTTTACCTCCTGGTTTTTTAAATGTTGACTATTTCGTGATCAATGGTTGGTAATACCAACATTCAAACTAGATGTCGCGTTCATAATTCTCGTGTTTATAAATTTCCGGTCCTCTTCGGGAATCGTATGGATTATAATTTCTTCCTTCAAAAGCGTGTTTTCATTTTAAGTAGTCTAATTGTACAGAAAATTAAGTTATCGCGCGTGAGACTGACTCGTATGTAGTATGATATCTTTTGGGTGTGGCCGGTCATCTTTGACACTTGAACGCAGTCCCCGCCCCTAGGAATGCACGTGCGTTCTCCCCACCCCGCTGTCACCACGTGACTCGCGACGAATTTAGTTGTCAAACCAAATGTCCTTTATTTCACAGCGTAGATGCGTGGAAATGTTTCAGTACTGTCACTAGTCGCCCACCGAACCACAGTGACAAGGTGTGGTGCCAACTTGTAGATAACGGACAATATACAGACTACGCCGTATTAGACCATGCTGAGTTTGGGGACTCCCCGTCTTCTGCGACCAAGACAGAACCGTCAGCACATTCTTCTTCGTATGACGTCCAAAAGTCTTATCTCAAATATTACTCGCCTCCACTGACAAACCATAGATTGCTTTAAGTGTATTACTTGCGGAAGGTGAATGTAATTAAATACTATTGATGCAAATTACAAGCTCTCATCACACAATCGCTAGAATTAAAATTAGAAATGAATAAAACAATGCTCGTGACATGTCATGACAACGTAGTGGTAATTTCGATGTTCTTCCTTACTTTCCAGGTTTCTGTTCCTAATACAATGGAGAGCGATTCTGAAGATCAGGAATCCCACACTAGTTCAAATGATGAAGTTTTGTATGATGAACTGTCAGGTGATGAAAGTATTGTCTTTGAAGAAGAACTTGAAGAACTATCTTTTTTGCCTGGAACGGATGATGAAAGTATAGTTGAAAACGAGGATTCTAGTCTGGTTGTGGTGAGTAGTGTTTCATACTTGCTCAACACTTCTTTAACCTAATAAAATACACTTTTTCTTCACGTTAAACACCGTACTTCACAAAATGTTGCTTCTCATTTCAATCTCTAAAACAATCTAGTACCGTGAAATACTTACGATGATATGTTCAGTATTTTCCTTATCGAATTGTTAGTCTTTTTTTATTAAACTAATTTGTAGTCACATCAACTGCTAAGGTTATCAGTGACTTTCTGCACCGTTATATTTTACTTGATCAGGTTGTTTCTCGGTATGGAAACGTGCACTCACGATGTCTGTGCCCTTGCTGGGATTCGAACCCGGGATCTCTGTGACGCGAGGCGGTGACGCTGGCCGTAACACCTGATTTTCTTGAAAAAAAAAATTGCTTCAATTGGAGATTTCAGCTGGACAGATTGTGAAACGAATCTACAGCCTTTCTTTATGTCTGTTGTTTGTGGCTCCTTTAGTTCTGCTGTGTCTTTGTTTTATTTATTCCAGTACTTTTAAAAGTTGTGCCCCGTTCGCCTTACTAAAATATATGTATTCCTGCTGTATTTTCCAATTTGTTGCCATCTATTTAATTTTATGTGAAGCCCAGCTAGAGTTTGAATTCATCATTGCATGTTGTAATGAGGTGTAAACGTCTCCTGAGGAAGCTTCTTTAAAATTTAAAGAGTTTTCTGCCTAACGACTTGTTGACTCTCCCTCAAATTCATGTAAATCATCAACTCACTGCCTCTCTTTCAAATTTGTCAATCAGTTGACATATTTTCTTTTCTTTTTGATAGTACATTTTCTGTTTATATATAAATCTGGGAGTACAAAACAATTTTATTACCACTACTTTGACTTTTAGTGGGAATGTTGTTTAATCGAGTCAGTTATTTTTGGCTTTTCATAGGTTACTATAAGTTCAACAACTTTTTTTGTTTATTGAGATAACAACTTTAAATAAAAACCATCTTTTTCTCAATAAAACCACAAATAAATCACGTTAGGACCAAAAATGTGTTAAGTTGTAAGGAAATAACCTAAAATTAAGTAGCAAAATGTGTTTCAATGAAAAAGAAATGAAGAATTTAGAATTTTTTTCTGAATAATGGATTATAACATAACTTTAATGTCTCGTCCCCTAAAAAATATAATAGAGGACAAGTCTTAAAAAATGTTGACACCTTTTAAATGCCTCCTTTAGGTTTTAAAGGCCATCATGTATTGCAATTTGTCTAAAAGTGCCGATTTACAAACACGGGTAAATCTCGCAAATAACTATCAAAAAATAAGAAATTTTCACAAAATACCTTTCTAGTTACCAGTAGAAAACACTCAAAATTTAATCAGAAGTAGTTTTTCAATTAAAGAAAAAAGCAAAATATTCACAGTACGATGCAAATTGATGCAGACGACTTCGTGTTAAAACACCAGCAAAAGCTGGCAGAAGAAAATTAGTAAACAACTGAGTAGACTCTTGAACTTGAATGTATTGCCTAAAATGAATAAACTAACCTGAGTCTGAGTTTCAGACTCTAAACTTTAGTGAAATTGCTATAGGACCATCTCCTGTGTGAAATATAACATCTCGTGAAATTTGTTCTACATCCTAAGATGGCGGTGACCTATCTTCATTCTTGGGGTAATCCATGCTTATCGCTCTCCCAACATCTATATAATAATTACGTTAACTCGGTCACTTTATTCTTACTCATTTTACATATACTTAGATTTATTTTGAAATACTTCCTAATAAGTTAATTTTAATCATAGATCCTTTGCTTTAGTGTTTGATAAATATTTAAGTTGAATTTATATTGAGTACAATCTTTTTTCTAGTTAGAAGATTCTTTGGCTTCTAAAGTCTATGATACATCCGAAACTGTACAGACTAAATGTGGAAATCATTCAAATGGTGCCAGATGCAAAAGAATTTACAAATTACTTGAAACGAAAGATCAGAAAATCCTTTTGAAACGTATAAGCGATGTGAATGATGCATTATTTAAGAGCATCCAGTACCATGACATTAATGATATGATGCCAGTCGATGGCAAGTTTCTTGTCGACGCAGATTCACTGTTGATCTTTGCCCTGTCTGATGAGGAATGGGGAGGCAGGCAAGATGGTCAGATGCTACACGTTATCTACATCTGTGAACGCATATTACGTGTTTTTACAAGAATTGGTGGTGTTTGTGAGTTGATCTTCTTTCAAAATTGGGAAAACATTTGTGCTGATAAATTCATAACTTTGGCCAGGACGGTCTTGATGTCTCATTTCAAATACAATACTAACTATGCAGTACATATTTTACCGAATGCATGGGACAAGAGTTTTAAATCTGTAGTGGAAATTACGAAACCAAACTTTTTGTTACAATATTTAGGATTTTCAATTTCACATAATGTTCCAAAATGTTGTAGAAAATTGGCGAAAATAATTGCTGAGGTTAATATGAATTTTATCATAGATTTAGGAGTGGATTGTGTGGATATGTTTGATATCAACCTCTCCATTTCTACTATTAATGCTCATGTTATTAAATCAAAAAGAATTCAAAATAAGCTAATGCTTGACAGTGCCAAGTTGTTAAATAAAGTTCTCTGCCAAAATGCTGCAAAAGCATCTGATGAAATAGAAATTCCAATGTTTATTGAGGACGTTAGACGAGATGCCTTTGTTTCTGCAGCTGCCACTGTTCTTCGAGACAAAAGCGTGTCGCAAGAATTGGTCAGAGTATTTTTACTGAAGTGTGCCTTGGTTGAAGTACTTCCATTAAAATTAAGAGCATGTCCCAAAGCAGAAGTCTGTTCTGTCAAAGTTCAGGAATTTGTCTCTTTGATTCTCCATTACATAAATAGAGCTTTGATCAAAATATTGAAATGTAATCCAGAAACTCCTTCGGTATCAAATTTGTGTTTAAGAGTGGCAGACATGTGGCAAGAAAATTTTTTTTATAAGTTGCTTATAACTTTGAATGAAGTTGTTTTAACAGGACCATCTGATTTAGGAAAAGACACAGCTGCTGCATATTTATCTCTTGTGCAGGGAGTAAATAGTTTGTGCAAAGCAAATTTGGACCCTTTTCCTATAAATGTTTTAAAGTTAGTACCGAAGTCGAAGACCATTGAAGTTTTAGTACCAAAGTCGAAGACTGTTAAACTTGAAGTATGTAAAGGTGTTGGAAAAAAGAGATATCCTATATATAGTCATATGGACCTTAAAAATCTTATTCCAAGTACTAGTCAGTTGATGGGAGAATTTTGCGGAGAATCTGTTTTGCAAAATTGTTGGAATTCCCAAGAATATGCAAAAGTTCATTCTTTGATTTGCAGAAACAGAGATTTCAGAGAAATATACCATTGGCATTCGAAAAAGGTGTTATTAGATGATACGAAAAGAGTAACAAATAGTAATTTAACTAAATATGAATTGAAGAAGAAACAGAGACAACAAGCAAATTATGCATACTTTATGCAATTCTATGGCAACAATCTCGAAGGAAATAAAATAGTTTCAGAGACAATTGTGCGTAACTTGCGGAGAAGTCAACAGCCACAGAAGGCAAAGAAGGGGAAGAAAACATCAAATAAAGCAGCAATAATTATAGACGAAATTGACAGGAAAAGAAAAGCTGAAACTATTAAGGACGAATCTGCCAAGCTGAAAGACCTGGAATCACGACAGAAAGCTGATCATAACCAAGACCTTGCTTCAAAGATAGTGGAAGTGAAACTTTTCTTAAAAAGAGTTACTTCTGATTTAGTGAGACATGAAACAGAAATGTTTTTGGCTAATTTGCATTACAAATGGCTGAAGTTTAACTTTAAATTAGAACAACAAAGTCGCCAGTATGATAAAGTTTTTATTGAATTCTTTCTTTTACTTAGGGAATTGTTATTGAGGTGTAAGAGAAGAATTCAGAATTATTCAGGTAAAACTGCAGAAGACCTAAACAATTCAAAGAAAACTTGTAGCAAGAAAGCAACCAAACAGAAAGTGATGAATCAGAGCTGTAAAAGTGAAGAACAAGAAGAAAAAATTAAAATGTTCAAAGATTTAAATAAAATTTGTTCATACTTTCATTGTTTAAATTTAGGAGCAATTGCATCAAAGTGTAAAGAAGAGATAAAAAATAGTGAACCTTTAACAGAGGAGATTCTTAAGATTGTAGAGGAACCTGTCGATTCTTCAGATGTATTTGACACTGGATTTCCATGGGCCCAGTTTCAGTTAAACTATGTGGGCCCACAGTTAGAACGTGATTCCTCCGGTGTTTTTGATGAAGAACTGGGATTTGCTCCAGATGGATGGCAGGCTGAGTTAATTACAGTTATAAGGAAGCGTCAGTCTGCTGTAGTTGTTGCGCCAACATCGTCGGGAAAAACTTATGCTTCTTATTACTGTATGAAGTCTGTTTTGAAAGAAAGTGTGGATGGAGTTGTGGTTTATGTTTCACCTACAAAAGCTCTGGTGAATCAAGTGGCAGCAACAGTTTATGCTAGATTTAAAGACACCAACATGGTTGATGGAATGTGTCTTCTAGGAGTATTTACTAGAGATTATCGGCATAATTACGAAAACTGCCAGATACTGGTAACTGTCCCCGAGTGCTTGGAAATTTTGCTTCTTTCTCCTAAACGTACTCGATGGGTTTCAAAGGTTCGTTTCATAATCTTTGATGAAATTCACTGTCTATCTGGAATAGCGGGAGGTATTTCTTGGGAATCTGGACTTCTGCTGTCAAAATGTCCATTTCTGGCACTTTCAGCCACCATTGAGAAACCCCAAGTTCTGGAGCAATGGTTGAAAGAAGCATCCGAATATAAAAAGAAGCGTGATATGATTGATGGATTTTATGGTAAAAGTAATGATAGAAATTATGAAGTAAAGCTAATAATTTATACAGAACGCCATAATGACCTTGAGAAGCACATTTTTGCAAATGGAGAAATTTCTCACATTCATCCATATAGGTTCCTTTCACGCAAGATTATATTACAGCACACAGGTGTTCCAAAGACACTCAGTTTGTCGCCTAAGGAAACTTTACAGTTATACTTTGCAATGAAGAAAGTGATGGAAGAAGATATTTTGGATTTGTTGCCTGAAATTTTTTTTTCATCCATATCACCCAATGGTTTTATAACTAAACAGCAGGTTCGTAGTTATGAGTCTGCATTAAATGAAAAATTATATAATGTAGCACACGCCAGTCCAGCACTTTTCCAATTGGTAATAACGTACTTAAGTGATGAAAAACATATTGGAATCCAAGGCAACATACGTGGCAGTGAATTATTTGATCTGGTAGAAAATTTAAATAAAAATGAAATGTTACCAGCAATAATATTTTCCTATAATCGGAATATGGTTCAAGGTATGTTTGCGGACCTTACTGATTACTATACTTCTAAGGATGAGAGTTCAGAAGTTGAAGATGAACCACAAAAGATAGTTGTTGAGCATAAACCATTGAGGAAAGGAAAAGAAGTAGTTATGTTTGACCGGAGGAAGCTTTCATCACTTCACTTACTGAGTAGAAACAAATCTATTCGTACTATGGGGGTCGCTGACAATGACGACGTTAAATACATCGAATTTCGTCTGAGGAGGGACAATCTTGACAGTAAGAGTCCCTTTGTTTGTGGGTTAAGGTGTGGTATTGGAATGCACCATGGAGGTTTGAGTAAAGACAAGAGATCAGCAGTGGAAATGTTATTTCGTATGAAGCTGCTTAATGTTTTGTTTGCAACGGGCACATTGGCGTTGGGAATCCACATGCCTTGTAAAACAGTTGTCATTGCTGGAGAGACTAGGTTTTTGAACGTATTAAATTATCACCAAATGTCTGGCAGAGCTGGTCGACGAGGCTTCGACACTGAGGGAAATCTTGTGTTCTGGAACATATCGCACAGCAAAATTTCAAATCTGATGACAGCAAAGTTACCTGTAATGTGGGGAAACATTCCTATGACTGTATCTGTGATTCTCAGATTGCTGCTGCTCGTGAGCAAAGGTGTTTATGATTCTGATCAGACCGAAGAAGACAGAAAATGGAATGTGTCAAGGTATGAATTTTCATGTCTTTATTTATATTACAAATTGGAGGGGTGTTTACATGCATGCAAATATGATGAGTGTATTTATGTAAGTATTTATATATGCACACTGCAAGGGGTCTCAGGTCCTGGAAAATATTTTTTTTATATGGGTGAACTGTTGGTTTAAGGTAAGTCAACTAATTGGTGGAAAAATTATTACTCTTGGTGAAATGAGGTAAACAAATTATTACTAGTATTGTTTCTGCACTTTACAAAAAATTGTTAAGTGAAAGACAACAGTACTTGAACTGTGAAATGTTCTTACTAATTTTATATAGACACAAAGAATGTTGTCTTTCTTGGTGTAGAGAATGAATAAAGTCTTTATATAGACTTGCCTGACAGGAAAAGAGGCGCTTGCCTACTCATTCAGGAATTAGTGGTGTACCTGATTTCGGCTGGCTGCACACATTTTATTTATCAACTTTAGTTTAATTATCAAAGTTATGACATGGAGATTTTTAAATCGTTATCTGCTTGTATTGTGAAGCAGTTTCAAAATGGACATTATTTCATTTCAGGGCATTGACTTTTCTCAATTGCAATTTGGTGTATCTGCATTTTCCTGATTTGAAGCAGCAGATGAAGCATTATTTTGCTTTCTCAAACCAGTTATTAATGGTTCAGGTATTTTTTTTAAAAAATTATTATTTTCATCTGTGATTAACTCTTTCTCGTTTTCCTTCTTAACATTGGAGGTGATGTAATTTTTTTTCAGTTCATAGGCTCATTTTTAAGTTTTGGGTGAAGGACAGAATTAAAGTATTAAAGTGCAATAAACCTAGGGGACGGCATGAATTTGTCATCTTGAGATGCAATAGAATATTAATTTAATTTTTTGTGGTATTTAATTTTGTCCCTTAAGTGAGCAGTGAACAAAAATTGAGTTTTCCTTTTATCAAAGAAAGAAAGAATACAATGGAAAGAATAGTTTGTTTCTAATTTTATTATAAAATTAGTATTCATGAGCATTTGTCTTCATATATACAAAAATTTAATATTTATAAATATTTTGGTTATTGGGACCTGTATCTTTTTCATAGTTCCTCTATTTAGAAAAACCTGATGTCAATACTGTAAACTGCTCAGTTTTGTTAGCTTTGATTTTTTTGTCTGTTGTGTGTTTTAAACTTGCTTAACAACCAGTATTATATTAAACAAACTGATAAATCAAAGATTGAAGTCTTTCCTGATGTAGTTGTTCAATAAATAGTTCTCAGTATTCACACGGGTTTTGCATATTTATATTTAAACGCAACGTTTCGACGACTAAAAACTCTGTCTAGGCCTAGAAGATGACGACAGAGCTTTTAGTCGTCGAATCGTTGCGTTTAAATATAAATGTGCAAAATCCGTGTGAATACCGAGAACTGTTTATTAAACTGATAAATATTTGGCGACAGTATTAACACTAATCGAAGTACATGTTCATTTTACACTTTTTAGAAGTGCAAAATTCGTAGTTATAACAGTGTTTGTTCTCAGTGCTCCAACTTTTAAAAAAATTAGGATAATAAATTTTTCTAATTTGTTTAACATGTATTTCACAGCAACTTCTTGATGATGACGGAAAACCTCAATCCTTGGCAGGCATCGTGACTCACCTTCATTATCACGAACCTGGAAATCTAGTCTTTGTTTACCTGCTACGTCACGGAATCTTTAATAAAATCTGCAAGAAGGAAAATGACAAAATTTCTAAGGAAACTGAGCTGAATTTGGTATTGATACTGTCTCATCTTTTTACATACGTTCCACTGCACAAGCATCATATTCAGCACAAGTTTAAAAACTCCAAAGTGATTCTTGATAAAATGCCTAAGTTTGCTATTAAGGTAACAAGATTTTATTTGTATGACAACGCCCCCCCCCCCCTCTCCGTCCCTCCAGACCTTGTCAGATATTTATATAATGTTTCTTTTGCAGGCAATTGAAAAATACAATGAGGAAGTGCTTCTTATTTTTGACAACTACTTCAAGTGTGTAGCAAAAGTATGTCAAGAGGAAATTGGTGAAGACAACAGTTTACCTCTCTCAGAAGTGTCATTCGCCCCACAAAATGTTGGTAAGTTCTGTTTGGAATTCTACTTTTCATGTGACATTTAAGTAATTGACCTGGAAAATAGCATTCTGTGAATTATTGGTTCAAAACTTGCCCAATTTACTAAATTTGTATGTATGTATTTGTTGAATCAATTAATTTCATTTATTCGAAAAGCAACTTATTGAGATTATTACTGTTTCTGAGTAAATGTAGTTTGTACATTAGTTGATGTTCCATCTTTAACAAACTGGTAGTGTATTATGAACAAGTTCACATTTTCTGCTTTTCAAAGTGGCTGCCGTTAAGGAGCTGAAGAATTTGTTCCAATTTTTTCTTGATCGGTTTGTACATACATTGTAATTGCAATTAACATCTCACTGTTCTAAGACTAAGTCAGGAAGACCAATTCAAAATAAGATTAATCCCTTAATTTTGTATCAACAGATTCTGCATTTTCGAATCCATTACCTTCAAGTTTTGAAGAAAAATTATTTGACAATTTGGAAGAGCGTTTAATATGTTCTTCTTTTGCGGCTTTATCAGGGCATGGTGATGAGGGATTATATTCTCAGGAGTCTTTGTTTTCCACAATCAGACATCAGGTTTCCTTTTTTTTACTTTATTTGATTTTCAATGATTATTCTTAAAAGATTATTTGTGTGATGTGTGTCTTATCTTTTTTCTTAACAGGTTTTTACGGATATGAAAATTTTACCTCATTTTAATTTGAATCGACGTCTGAATTCTTATGCTTGGGATTTTTACAACCACGGTCTCAAGAAAGCCATTATAACTGATAACAATTTAAAGGAAGGGTCTGATTTTGCTCTGCTGAAGGATTTCTCATTGGTTTTGCGAACTTTGTCCACTAGCTTATCAGAACTTGATGAATGTGGTAAGAATGAGACTGTTATTGAGGCATTTAGGGTAGTAAGTGAGAATTTCTCTGTCATGTTCAACAAGGCTTATAATGTAAGACAGTTTTAGATTTTATCAATTTTTATGAAAAACTGTTCAAATATGTAAAGTTTTAAATTTTATATTTTAAATGTTATTTTGTAAAATAATAAAAATTCATATGTATATTCATTGTGGTATTAAATTTGTTTCTGTTACCTTATGAAGGGTTGGGGTTGCAAAGCTGAAATTTTACGGATGGTCTGTTGATTTTTTTTTTTGCTGCTGGTGTACTTTCATTACAAAAAATTGTAGCCATTGTATGTTTCATGTTCTGTTTCCAGTTTCTCAACTTTAATAGCACAGTTACTCAATGATAAGTACTGTCATCCATTTTTAGATATATTTCTTTACATCAGTCACAAATCATTCTCCTAGTTTCATCTTCTTGAAACTAGAATTAGATTGTATGTTGAAACCTCTTTGGCACTTTGTGTAAATTAAATACACAAATACATTGTATCAAAGATAGTTTGGTTGGATTCAGGTTGTTTCTCACTAGTTTAAAAGACGTAAGTTAATGAAGATGTTCATCTGTTTTCTCCTCTTTTGAAGCTAAGGATTGGTTGCTAAATGTACGATGATTGTGCTATGGAAATGAAGAATATAAACTTTTTGACAGTTCCATATCTGAATACAGTTAAATATCTTCTAAACAGCAGATTTAATTTTTATATTTATTTTTAATATTTGAATAAACTTCTTCGAGTTATCGTGACACTTTTACAAACTCGTCGGTGTGCCGAAAAGTATTTCACTTCTGAGCAGTATTTAAGCAAATAACATTAATTTGGTTTTAAATATTATTTGTTTTTAATATAATAACTCAAATGAAATATTATAATAATAAATTGAAAAACGAAATTTATTCATTGGTCTAATTCTGGAGACCAAAAATAATATTCTTGTGTAGCTTATAAATGGCTACTCTCAAGGAACGTGGTAAAAAATTGAAAGTAATAAAAACTAAAATGCAAATATCATGCTTAGACGAGGATGCTTGAAAGGTTGGCATATTCTGATAACGGGTGACTACCGTAGTCACTCCTCCTCCCTTGCACGGTCTTACGGAAATGAATTCTCGTTGACGACTCTGGATTTGGCTGGCGTCGTCTCATCACTCAAAGTGAAAACGTCAGCTGCTTGTACAGAGTCTGGTCGCCAAAATAAATTGTCTAACTGGTCTGTGATGGACTAAACACTCCTTTAGTATCAAAAAGTTTTTTTTTAAAAAAAATTGTGTTTAGTGCAACCAATTTTCCAGACTGCCGCTTCAGATATTTGTCTCTCTTCACAAAATCTGGAAGCTCCAGGCAATACTGTCTGCTAATAGCACGATCTTGGTCTGACCGTAGCTAAATGACCCCCGTCGAATATGCATGCTTGTTGCCTGTGCGCTTCCCAAAATTTAGCAAGAAAATTCTTTTTTTCTTCTCAGATAATATGTTATGAAACATTAAAATTTAAATGATGAAAGGAGTCACCATAGTGTTATGGTGTGGATCGTGCAGCTCAGAGGTGAATGAGTAGTATTATATCAGATAAGACTGAAAAATGGCCGAAAATTACCTTATAACCGTGACAGTGTAGTTGTCGAACTAACTACACAATACATAGAAAACACATTCTACAATTTTTATTGGTATAAAATCAAATGAAAGAATTTTTTTTTTGTGTAAAATTTCTTTATTATCAAACTTTCTTGAAAAATAAATTCGTTTACAACAATTTCAGCTTCTATATATCATTCAAAAGAACCAGTCTATATTTACAGCTGTAATTTGCTCACACAGTTATAGATACAATTATATTAAATGTATTGGCAAGAATATTATTTTAATTTTTATATATTTACACACCAACTTATCCGTTATAAACTTTCTATTTTACTACGTTCATCAGTATTTCATGTACTTGAGAACGTTGAATTTGGCTCTATGTAAATGTGATGAAGAATACTGAATTTCCTATAAACTAGATACACACATATTTTAAACAATGAATACATGATGTAGCTGCCAAATATATGAGATGAATGTTCATTTCCTGACTTTAATATATGAGTAATTTAAAACTTTTCCTTTTGTTTGGTGTGTTCGTACTTTGCAAAAATTGAACAAATTTCAATAAATCAATAGAATTGACTTCTGGATAAATAGTATTTCAGTTGCACAATTAATCACTACAATGAATTATTTCATTTGATTTTTTAATTTCTCAGTAAAATTTTATTTAGTGAGGGATTTAGAATTTGAGCATTCCTTCCCTTCAACCTGTGGCTGACCAGAAAACTTGTAGGTTCAACTTTGAATATTTCCTTTGTAAAAACTTTCATTATTTGATGAAGAGTGGCATTTATTTAAGTGTTTAAATTAAAAATATAGAGATATGTTTGGTAATTGTAATTAGCTAAACATATCCAAAATAATTGATGTCACTATAATATTTTAAACATACCTGGTTTGGAGATTTTTATATTTACAAAAAAAAAAATTATAGTTCCTCAATGATAATTGAAGGAAAAGATTAAATGCTTTCGGAATCGTTGATTTTAGAAATTATTTTATATAAACGATAAATTTTCAAAGATTTAAACAATTGTGAATGATTTACAATATAAATAATATTGAATTTGTGATGCCCTATTTTCCTGAGAAATAAATTGCTTATATTTGGTTTACAAAATTAATCTTTGAAGAGAAAATGTTATCCATCATTACAAAACTTTAGACTGCTGTTAAAAAAATTAATACATGGAAGTTTATATAATACTTTCATTTCCAATAAAATCACTTTAATCTTGATACACATGTTCTGACAATTTTCACCGAGGACTTGCTGAACTGTCTTTGTTTCCGTTGGTAAGAGCTATCTTTGCATCATTCGAGGGTGACTTCTGCATGGGATTGTGCTCCGCCACAAGAGGAGTCTGTGGTGCGGAAGAATGTTGTTGCAAATGGTTTAGGATGCAACTGTTGTTTCGCATAGCGTTAGGGTCCACTGAAAGTTGTCTCACACTGCCACGTGTGGTGTTGCGGCGTACAGGGTTGGGTGTCGATTTCCCAGAAATGCGCATACTGCTATAATTGCTCAGACGATTGTTGCTACCACCAGTCTCTCTTTTCTGTTGTTGCTGCTGTTGGGACCTTGCCCGTCCAATTGCATTGCTTCCAGCTGTTAACATAAATTTCTAATAATGACATATATTAACTAAACACTGTAATTTGTCTATATATTTCTTTACACATGATGTCAATGAGGTATATATAATAAAAAAAAATTGGTTAACTTTTGGAAAGCTGACAGCACTTGTTGATTTTTTGTTGTTGTGAAATCTCGCTCCATTTGAATAATTTGATTAATGTACAACCTGTGAATTAAGTGTGCACAGATAAAGAAAGAGGTTATTAATATTATAATTGATTAAACCTTATTTTATACAGTCACATATTATTTTTTTGAAATGTAAATACATTAATATGTAAATAGACTGTCAGGAGCTTTCGGTTTTACTAATTATTTTACTATTATTTGCAAACATGTTTGGTGTTTAATGGCCAAGCATGTTACCCTATTGCCAATAATAGGATGTGATATAACCATGTAAAAAATGTTGGCCTAAAGAAATATTTTAATTAAATTATCAAATGAATTTGGTTAGTAAAAACTGAAAGCCCCTGACAATCGATTTAAAATCACGACATTTTAATGTAATTTACATTAAAATTTTTGATATGTGACTATTAAAATAAGGGTTTAATCATTTATAATATTGATAATTTATACATACAGTCCTTTATCATTTTTATCAAACATGATGCTATTTATACAACTTATTTGATATTATTTTTCCCCACTGCTAGGAAATAAAACTTGTATTAGTTTAAAATTATTTGCAAGTATTGAGTTGTAACAGTTTGAGTGTGAAAGGAAGGAACTCACGTGTATTGCTCTTACGAACAGTCTGTCGCCTTCTAGCTTGAACCATGCCATACACAACTGCTGCGAGGCTGTTGTATTGACTCGGCTGTCGGGTAAAGCCTGCAGATCTGCTTGTGCGTCGTCCAAGAACATAATATGTCTCCATATCTCCTTTACCCTTCACAGCAACAATCCCTCTTAATTGTAGCTGAAATCCACGTGCCTCTAGTATCTGCAAAAAAAAATTAATGGGATCTCGGAAGATAAGTAATTTTGAAAATGTCGTGAACTCAAGTTGTTTTCGGAAGGAAGAAATGATAAGAGAGTAAGAAAGTAACGACTGCTTGTTTGCTGAAATTATAAAATATAAAACTTATATACTAAATACATAGATAATTAACCAAATAACACACATTTCAGCAATCCAAGTTGCTTTCATCATGTGGTACGTATTTCTTATGGCTCTTGCCTTTTTGAATCATCTGATGAAAGGAACAAGGATTACACAAATGTTGTGTGTTATGTAATTTATTTTTTCACTTAATTTTGCGTGTTATTTGGCTATTGTTCACACTGTTGCATAAATGTTTCTTGGTTTGCCACTGAAGGGGCTCTCACCCAGGGACGAGCCCCATACATTCCTTCTGTTCTCTCTCGCCTGTTGTGTTAGAGTGTTGTTGATGTGTCTAGTCTTTACCTTCCACTTGGGCAGATTGCTTCCTGGCTTTCCAGATTTGGTTTTTCCCTCACAAGTTTTGGGGTTCCAGTGTCCCAATGATAATTATACGTTTGAGTTCTTTGTAAGCTCTTTGATAGCTTGTTGATAGTTCCTTGGTGAGTTTGTGTGTCTAGCAACTGTTCACTCTGGAATTGCTGAATCTAGTAGGAATTTCCTTCCGTAAAGGGGTGATTAGGCAACTTACAGTAAACGGATGCCATTGGAGAATTTGATTCTTCTAAGACACAATCCGATTTAAATTTTTTGGCTTGTTTAGAGGTCAAACTCTGCTGCCAATGTTTCTAGAGTTTCTAATCTGAGCTGACAACTATTTAGATATTTAATTAACAACTGTTTGTATTGGGGAAAGAGGTAGGATTGAGAATTGTGCCACGAATGTACTGATATGAGTAAATACTGTCCTCTCATACAGTCTTGGTTAAAAATATTTATTGAAGATTGAACGTCTTCATGCATATATTTTTAAATTCATATATATGTATATATATATATATATATATATATATATATATATATATATATATATATATATATTAGAGTAAAAGACACGCAAAGAGAAATCTGCAGTCAGAATATATATACTTGCTGAGATGACAGAGAATGAATTAGTAAAAAAAAACAATTATTCAAGTTCTCTACATGGCAGATTCCAGCAATCACATCAGCACAAACCACAACTAAGTAACTATGCCATTACAACAATATATGTATCACTATATTAAAAATAGAATATAATACAAGCTTGAAAAACATCTTGTAAGTACTACATCATTTTACAAGGGTGGTTCAATGAGTAATGCCTCCTTAAAATAAGTTAGTTATGTGAACATTTTGAATTTGGTGCAATTCCTCAAAACATTCTTCTATAATCCACTGCAGTATCAACTTCATAAGTCAACTCTCTTGCAAAATGGCTGATGTATTAGATAGCATTCTGTGACTGAATTCTTAAGTGTGAAAGGCTGAAAAATGTGTACGGTGATGCAACAGTGGATGTCAGCACTGTTCGGTGATTGATTTGTTCCTGTAACAAAGTCGTCGATGGCTTAGGAAGCAAGACCACACTTTTTTATCACGGTGGAATACATAACCTTGTTAAAAGGTAATCAAAAACTGTGGAAAAGAACAGACGCTAAATTGAAAAGTGAAAATTTAATAATTAGTGTTGTGGGTTTATGCTGTCTAAATTGCATTTAATAGTAATAAAAGAGAGCGAAAATGTAGGCATTCCTTATTGACTCACCCTTGTATTTATTGTAAGGATTAGAAAATGTAAAACAATTGTGGTTTATCTTGGTGTGAATATAGGAAGAAATACTTTGATAATAAATGATGAAATAACTATAGTCAATGAGATAAGGGGACAAAATACATGCATAATAATAATATACATTTAATATTTCCCGCAATTGTAAGAATATGCTTTCGTTATAAGAATATAATGAAACTGTATTAGAATCCACTACGTGTGCCACTTAATGATAAATAACAAAATAATTTATCAAACATAAAAACTGGATTTAGTTCCAGTACATACTAATGCAGTCTCTTTGGGTACTTGTATGTATCCCATTGTCCCTGTAGAATCCATACGAGATGCTTCATTGACTGTGTTCCCCCAAATATCAAAAACTGGTTTCCGGGCTCCAATAACTCCTCCAACCAATGGTCCACAACTAATACCTGAAATAAAAGTTACATTATTTTCCTTCTTACCTTAAAGCAGATTGCAGTGAAATATGCATTTAGCATGAATCGTTAAAATAATGTAAGTAACTCAAAGGTATTCAGTGATTGTTCAAATAAAACTTCCCCAGTTGTCCAATTTATGATATAATTAAATATGTAAATGAAATAAATTGTATGAATGTCTGATTGCCAGAAACAGAGAATGTATCGAATGAAATGGAACCAAACTTGCAATATTTCCTAACAAATTTTACATCTGGTTTGATAAAAAGAATAATAGACACACAAAATTATATGAGCCATATTCGGTAACTTTCTCCGTTCCTATAAAAATGGTTGGAAAATCACCAGTTTCTATTAGCGTGCATTCCTCACTGAACACATTAGCAGATATGAAGTCGTAAGCATTATCTTTATTTTATTAAATGAAATAAAATGGATGCAATTCAGGCTTACCAACACGAAGATGAAAGTTGTTAAATGAGTGCTTATTTACATCCTCAAGCCTCTGCTTCATGGCCAGGGCAAAGTCTACCAGAGCACACAAGTGATCAAGTTCATCTTCATCCGGCTGTAAATTGAAAGAAATAATATCAGATATATATGGAACTCTATTCATGCTTATTTGTCCCTGAAATTTAAATAAATTTTATTACTTTGTGTGTAGGATTCAAACCAGAAGCAGCCATGTAAGTTGATGCAACCGTCTTAACTTTCTCTATGCACTTAAAACGAGGCTCATCCAATAGTTCATCAAAATCAGCTGAAAAAAATTATTTTATCCATAAATAACACACACAAATATGTCAGGACAAGAACATTAACTATTCAGATAAGCCACTAATTTACGTGACAAACCTATTATTTCATTGAGAAGTCTGATGCATTCCATGCCTTTGTTGATATCTTCTGAATAAAATTCTGTGAAATTTGGAATGCTAGCAAACATTACACCAACTTTATCTCGGGATTGGGAATACAGTTCCTAGAAACACAATAACATTAAAATGGAGATTAAAAATTTGAGTTGGGGGAAAAATTCAAGTCCTTTTCTAAGAGAATTTTTTTTCTTTTTGAAAGGTATTTTATTGTCGTCAAGTAAAATTGGAATTTAGAAAACAAGCTAATTTATATAAAGGTGCGACAAAGTTATTTCACAACAAGGTGAGCCAATTTTTATAGTTCACTACAAACTTTGATGTTTCCAATGTAAATTTTAAGTCACTTTCTTAAGTTACCAAGAAATTAGTTTTAGCTACAACCTTCCTTTCTTTATTTATGAAGGCACAGTTCGACTAAATAAAGAACAAAAATTCAAAACTCCTCTTTAAAAAAAATACAGATTAAAAAAAAATTGACCAGAAACTGGTGAAATTATTTAAAAATGAAGTTAGTAACACAGTTTTAAGAGGAAGGGCCCCACCCACGTACATCTGTTCGACGGTCTTCAGCTAGGAAATGTTTGGCGACGTGGTCTGGCAAAATATTTTTCAGCAGCTGTGTGTTGTTCTGCCTGGTTTCCATCATGTCTGCCAATTCTCGCTCAGCTTGTTGCTTCCAGAGAAAATCTAACCGAGACGTTACTTCCACTAGTCGTGCATGGTATATGACTATAGTTAAGAATACTGCCAAGAGTACTAGCATTTGAGAAGAAAGTGGCAACTCTGGTGCCGAGTTTTCTAAACTGAAATCAAGATACATTAAGACTATTAATAAACTGTACGTTATTGACTGAAATGTTTGTTATTCATCCATATAAGGGCTGCAGATATATTCTAAGGGTTTAAAAATTTAATCATAGAAATATTTATGGTTTTTATTTGAAATAATCCGATTGATTTCAGATAAATCAAAGGTGAATAATGAAGATAATTAGTTATCAATATATTAAAAAGTTGATATAATAATAAATTTAAATTATATTTTCATAATTTGTTAATTCCAGTTGCTTAGATTTTAGTGAAAGAGTCAGAAAGTGAATTTTTTTCCAGCAAAAAAAAAAAAACATTTTTCTAATGATTGACGAAGTGTAAATTCACTATTTATTTATTTTATGGAATTTGAAATTACTCTGTTTTGCATTTTTTGTCTGATGTTAAGAATTTTTCACCTACAAATAGTGTGTTAATTTTATTTTAAATTAATTGTTTAGCAAAAACTTTTGTTTTATGGAATCTTAATGTGAACCTTTTGCTGTGAAAGGAAAGAATAATTTTGAGACTGAAAATTTGAAATGATCTGCCATCAATTTTTCACATGTGAATGAGGATGCACCGTACGGATGTTACAAATAAAAAAACGAACATTGCTTTTATGTAGTAATATAAATTTCACTTTTACTTTAGTTGTGAGGTTTTTTTAAGCAATTTTGTTCGCAAGTTGTCTTAACATATCATGATGTTATTAACAGGCTATTTTTACAATTCTAAGACTTTTAATATTTTCTAACATTTTACCTGTATCATAGTTCAAGAGAAAGTCTTAAATGAACAAGAATTATCACAATAATATATGCAATGAACTGGTAAATGGACAGAGTTGTACAAGTAACTAAAAATAATATTGTATTATATGTTTTGATACTTACAAACTGTTTACATTGCTGATTTGAAAGACATCACGGTATGCAATTAATATGAGAATGGAAAATACTGTGACCATTCCAAATGCAAGGGCTGTTTTAACAAGGTAATATAACTTCAGTGAGGTCGCAAGAGCTACTAGGCAGAGAACCCAGGTAAATACAATATATTCAGGGTGCATACATGTGGGATGAACTAGTGAGAGACTTTCTTCTCCTACAGTTGTGGTGTTTGTAGTAGTCACTTGAACTTCAGCATCTCTTTTGCCTCGGTCACTAGTACTGTGCTCGTTCGTTTCTGGTATGTACCTGTTTACAACCACTTCATTGGTATTTCTCGAGTTATAAACTGACTTTAATGTTTTGGATAATGTGATGCTTTCAGAATTTGACACATTGGTAATAGTTCTGTTTACAATTAATGTTTTGTTGTCTGCCGACTGTAAAAACTTAAACACTTCTTCATTCATCCTCTCAATTTTTACACTCGAATTTGAAGTATTGTGTTGGTTATCGACAGCAAATAATTTTGAAATGTTATTTAATTTAGAAGGTGTAAGTTCTGGGATGATTGAATTTTGTGTTCTCAGATTGCTCACAGATTCACCGTCACCGATCGACTGCCTCCGATTTCTCGTCCGAACTTCACTCAACACTTCATGGTTCACAACACTTATATCAAGGGTAGAATTTGAAATACTTAATGAATTTGTTGTTTTATTAGATGTCATGGATGTCGTGCCGTTGTTGAAGACGTACTGTTGAGCAGTAAATTTTAAAAATACGGATAGCATCATTTCACCTACAAGTGAAAGAGCTGACGCTGTTATATTGGAGCTTTCATGAATGGCACTCTTTTTGGAAAGTTTTTCAGGCACTGGACACATAACCTGAAAAAAGAGAGAAATGTTTATTAATTTCCTTTGGTAGCAGAGATATTCAGTAAGGAATTGTATAATGCTGTGACTCGACCAAGGATGAACTTCTTCAAATGTGAGTGACCCACATCTCCTGAAGGCCTTCAAAAGCCAGAAGCATATATTTCACATAAATCTTATGCCCTGAATTTGAAATCAAAATGCACTGATTCATTCCATTGCTGCATTACAAGTAACTCATTATATGTTATTACAAACAATGTTTTTTACTATCCATTCTTTTCACACCAGTCAACTTTCTATTTCATTTTCTGTTTATTCAGTAACATCCTGATATACAGGAATGAATAATCTAATATACATATATTCCAAGGAAAATAGTTTCAGTTTATGTATGTTTACATTGAAGAATCAATCAAGTTCACGAGCAGAGGATTGGCTGACATTGTAAATATACTGTTACTTTTAAAAAATGTTAATTTAAAATAATGTTTAACTTAGAAACTACTAATTTTGAACTCTAACCAGACTGATTGAAGCAGTGAAGGCCATCAGTGCCACCACGGCACAAATAAAAACTGTTCGGCGCTTTCGATGATGTACGAGGACGCTCGACATTTTCTGCAAGGTTAACGGAAGTTGCTGGAATTCTTCGGCCATCACCAGTACTAGTGCACAGCTCAGGAGGAGAGTTGTGAGTGATAATGTTATCACCAGAACAGTGGACCTAAGTAAAAGAGGCACATTTTGATTTTGTGAATGTCAACGGTTCTCAGAATTATCTTTTAAATTTCATGCTAAACGATTTTGCTGTTATTCTAAGTAAAACTTGTTAAAGAAGAGTTCATATGGAACTTTATATATTATAAAATCATAAATATTATTACTAATGAACCATTGAGAACACATACCATGGTAATATAATAGCTTGGCACATCACGACAAACAGCCATATAATAAAGCAGCACAACATATTTGATTTGAACATGTCTTCCCGAAGTTGGCAAAACTGAAAAATTGTAACTTGTGATGTACTGACAACTATTAAATGCTAACAAACCATTAAATAATTAATATTTAATAAATGAAGACATACGAGTTATATTACTTTGTAGTATATTATTTATATCGCAATTGTGTCAGGAATAAATAGAAACATTGCTCATTATTTGCTCAAAACTGATGTTTACACAGAATTGGAGATTAATAGTTCGGCACATTAATAGTGTGAATTGCACTTATAATAGGGGAAAGCTCAATTATTTGAAAATATTACTAAAATAATAAGTACAATTTAAGCAACTGATGAAAACTTCACGAGAGAATGAAGAAAATACTATCCAGCACAAACAGGAGAATTGTACCTTTATCTCCATAGCATTTTCCTTGAAGTGCAATGTCCATACATTTACATTTGTATTTCTCATTCTTTTATTGCTCTCAATTTCAATACTGTGGTCTATTATTTCATCTACTTGTTCAGCCATTGTGAGATTGTGAATTTCAGGTGGTGGAGATTTGTGCCCGGCTTCTTCATCGTCACTGTCGTCATTTAGGAATGGATCAGCAATTTCTGGAGAGCTGTAGTCAAGCTGTTAAAATAAATAGTTAATTAATTCTTCAAGCATTTAGTGAAATTTTTCAAATACTTATCAATCACTCTGTCTTACATTTCCAAACGGTATTTCAGGTTGCCAATCTGTAGTCGTCTCATCATCAATTGAAGATTGTGTGTTGTGAGCTGTTGTAATAACTGAAGTGTTGTTATTGTTAGATAACTTTACCAAAGTTCCAGCTTTTTCATCTTCAGACCACAATCTAGGCCGAGAATATGGGCCCTGATAGACACGACGTCTTGGACGAAGCGGCTCAACTTGTTTAATAAGAAATGTTTCAACACCTTGTTCCTGGTTCAAAAACACATTAAATCATGAGAATTATGATCTGTACAAATCATGTGTTAAGAAAAATAGACTTTTTACCATAAATAAATTTTTTAAATTTGTCTCCATTTAGAGCAAACAGTCACACACTTTACATTAGTTTATGAGAAGCAATATCTGCATTTGCAAAATTATATATTCTTTTCCTGTTTATGTGTAAACTTTAAATATATTTAAAATTATACACAAGAAAACAATCTTCTTCCTAAATTATTTGTTAGCTTACCTTCAGGTAATTGTCACGCATGTCGCCGTTTCCTGGTTCAACCTCGTAAGCATTATTCAGGCAATCCAAAGTTGCCTTTGATATATGTACACGACTGTAATAATAATTCATTATTACCCTGGGCTGCTAATTCTTAAACAGTGATATTACTTTAAGATTCAATTACAAACTTACCCTGGAATCCCTCCACTTTCTAAATGGTTAGCGAGTGTTACGTCATAAGACCATACGTCAAACTGCCATTTACGTAGTCCCAAAACTCCACAAAGCACTGATCCTGAGTGTATTCCAATTCTCATGTTGAGATCAACCTATAATTAGATTAGTTTCAATGTGGTTATATATCTTACCAGGTGTACAAGAAATTATCTTTCCAGGACAAACTGTCAAATATTGAAGCAAGCATCCTCTGTGTTCCATGAAATATTAAATAGAACAAGATTTTATAAACAGAACTGCAGTTTAAAATTTACAGAGAGTTGAAATTAAACAATTTCAAAATATGTAATAGTGCAATAAAAATATTAAATCAATAAACATTTCAAAATATTTCAAGGCCTGACGATTGAGACACACTTATTTTCAATAAAATAATAGAGTGAAAACTTTCACAAGTTCAAGCCATAGAGGGGGTGAAATTCAATAGCACTTATTTTCTAGCACTTATAAGAGATAGCAACAGTGAGAAATAATTGATTTTGGAAGTCACTTAATTTTGAACAGTGAAATAACTGACTGTTTATGAAATTGTTAACAGTAAATATAATCAGGCTAATACCTGAGTCCTTTGACGGACATTTTGTATGGCTTTTATCATGTGAAGTCCCATCTCGACACAGCAATGAGCGTGATCTGTTCGAGCTTTCGGCAGACCTGACACGCAGTAGTAGCAATCTCCTAATAACTTTATTCTTAGGCAATGAGTTTCCTAAAGAAAGAAAATTCAGTATTAATTATGAAAATATCATGTTATTATGGCATTGTCAGGGAAACTTTTTAACAGGGATACATAGTGCAAAAGTATTTATGTTTATGTTGTTACAATTACATATATTATTTGCTAAAATAAATAATTAATGCCAGACACTTGTCTTTTAATTATGTTGAAAGGATTCTTAGTTTACCTTTTCAAATACTTCCCTACAATTAAAGTCCTTCTGCTATAAACTCAATTACAATTTTCAAAATTGAATATGTAGCATTACTACTATTATTCATAATCTCTCAGATGAACTTATTTAAGACCATATGAGATCACTGCTTTATTTTTTTTTAATACTCTGTTTGTATATATTTAGTAATAGTAAAACTAATATTTTGTCTGCAGAAATTAAGGTTTTACACCTATAATTTTTAATGGTAAGTTAACATGAAGTATATTCATAAATTTCCTTAGGTCTGGAGGTTAAACAAGTATTTTTATTTATAACATTTTCATTACCTTTGTCACTTTCGTCAGGTGATTAAACAATTGTGTCTGTTTATTGGCTACTTTTTTATCTTATTAGTATACTTCTAAGACATACATTTTATATTTTAACTTCACAACAACAAAGTTCAGAACACTTTCTGATATTTATACAATTTATTTCAGTTACTTTTTCAATAAATTCTTTATGACGTTGAATGAACAATTTACATGATCAAGATACCTAAATTGAAACATTAAAGTGGTGTAATTTTCATATTTATTATGTTGGTAAACTATTTACAATGTCTTAAATGTGTGTTCAGGCGTGAGAGTTTCCTGGCCTAGACGATTAAAATATATCAGTATTTCTTACCGCGGCCAGTTTGTCAAAGCGAGCAAACAGGTCATTCAACACTCGAACAAGCTCCTGGGCGCTGCACTGGCTTGCAAGTGCTGAAAACAAATGTAAGATAAATTCATAATAATTTACAGGAATTATGTTAAAGATTAAGTGAAAGTAATTGGTAAAGGTGCTATAGGGCACACCAATGGAGCAAATTTTGATTGAAAGGGGGAAAAAATTGTTGCGAACAATAAAAACTCGGGGTTTCATTCAGTGAAAAAGCTTACGAATCAGAACTGGTTACAAAACGCTTATGGAAATAAATTAAGTCTACTTGAGTGAGTCATCTGTTCGTTGAGTATTGAAATTTCAGATACATTTTCCAGGGAATTTATTTTCATTGTCTCAGATTAGGGACTTCAAAATTTTTGTGATTCTATAACAGGTTGCCAGATAGCCTGATATTCAAATAATCTAGAAGATCTTGAGCTATGAGAATTGTATATTCACCTGTGAAACCTTTGATGTCTGCAAACAGTATGCTGACATCTTCGTAACGATGAATGTATATTTTGTGAAACTGATTGGGTACGAAAGCACCTTTTTCTTCTTCTTTAGATATATCTCTGATCATCTCCTTGGCAACAAAGTCAGGTAGAACTGGAAGAAGAAGAAAAGAATCTTGTTAATATACAGAAGAAAGTTTAACGGAAATAACATTATGGTGGTCTGAAAAATTTGCTGTACTCCTTCAAAATTGCTGTGGCGACACCATCTCTCAATCTAAGGTTAGTAGAAAAGTTTCTACTTCAGTTTCCTGTCCATGTGACTTATATGTACAAAAATGGAGAACCTCAATGTGACAGTGTACTATTGGATTGTATTTATTTAATCCACAAATCTTGATGTACTAATCAAGTGATACTTAATTGCAATGACAAGTTAAATATAGACGATGAATATTATAATAATTAAAACAACATTATTACATGTACTGCTAAATATGTGACATTAAACAACAAAGATGGCAATTAGTTGTATTAAAATGACATTAATAAGCAAGTGCCTAAAGCTAAACTTGACGACTTTTTCCATGTCACTGAACCTTTGCTTCTCATGAACATTTCTAAAGTATTTGACTATGAAGATCACAATATAACACTGCAAAAAGTGAAGTTCTGTGGAATTACAAAAATTACTCATTTGTGATTCAGCTTTTATTCACCAGACGGGAATTCATGTGGGCAAGCAGACTGGGGATTAAGGTTGCAGTTCCACAAGGTTCTACTTTAGGTTCATTCTTCTCCTTAATTTATGTAAGTGACTTGGGAAAATTAATGAATACCTGTTTGCAGATAATGCAAGTATATTAACATAAAAAAACAATGGAGGTACTCTTGAAAATACTGATATTATAAATTCATTTTCTGTATAGGCCTATGATTAACCATTCAATCAATAAAATGCACAGTGTTGCTGTACACAGCAAATTCTCCCTACAAAATTCCTGTATTATTATTTAAAAATGTGTCCACATATATATATATATATATATATATATATATATATTGAAGTTTTGTGTGTTCAAATTATGAGAAATTGCCGATTAGTGTGTTTTTGAGTGCATGTGAACCACAAGAGCCTCAGATAGCCAATACTTGACAGAGATAACAACGACCCTGAAGGTCTTGATTTTTAATCTGACAACCTCCTATGTCATTCCATCTACAATGCCAATGATTTTTGTTTGTTTACCATGCTGGAAAGTGATGCTGCAGAATTGCCTAATTATGTCCCCCCTCTCTCTCTCTCTATATATATATATATATATACAGGATGGAAGAAACCATTTAAATATCAAGCGAACAGGAGAAAAGATTAAACTTTTCTACCTAATTCTTTTGTGCACTTTTTACGTGTGAATAAAAGGCGCCTGTGAACAGCGTCAACTTAGAAAAACCTTCCTTTCCCGGTCACTGAAGAACTTGATTTAAGGATTTCCTTTAGTCCTGCGCCGTGGATGTGGGACATGACACACAATTCACTTAAAATAAATAAATGATATGTATAAAAGTGGGATATGATCTAATGTTAACGTCTTCTACTTTTTTCTAATCAATTCTTTACTTTCTGTTTCTTTTTGAGGGGAAAATTTTGTAATTATTCCAATTTAAATTTGAGTTTTTAAAATAAATATGACTGTTTTCGTTATACTATACCACGGAAATATTTATTTTGTAAAATACAATTAAGTCAAACATTGTTCATTGAAAAGAGTAGTTTTTTTTTAAAAAAAACATGAATTAAATGCCATTGAATTTTACATCCTTGAAACTAAATTAAATTACGTTTTATGCGAGTATCGTTTCTAATTTGAAACGTTTGCTAGTTCCTCAGATACTCTTATAAATTTACAAAGATGTTACTTAAATTAATGAAAAATAAAACTAAAGAAAATTATTAGATAAAATTTTAAGAAAGATATTATATAATATACGATAACATTAAAAAGTTACTTCAATTTGTATTATTTAAGACTATCTAAAACTATTAAAAATATTGTCTTGAAAACATGATGAAGATAATAAAAAACTATTAAAAAGTTGTTACTGTAAAACTAATAAAATATATTACTTAAAACTATTCAAAATATATTAGTTAAAACAGTTGAAGATATATTACTTAAAACTAGTTAGTTGAAGCAATTAAAAAATATTTTAAAGCTATTAAAAGTACATTAATTAAAACTATTAAGTTATTACACTAAAACTATTAAAATATATTACTTAAAACTATTCAGAATATATTGGTTAAAATAGTTGAAGATATATTACTTAAAACTATTAAAACTAGTTAGTTGAAGCAATTAAAAATATTTTAAAGCTATTAAAAGTAAATTAAAACTATTAAAAATTGTTACATTAAAACTATTCAAAATATATTAGTTAAAACAGTTGAAGGTATATTACTTAAAACTATTAAAACTAGTTAGTTGAAGCAATTAAAAATATTTTAAAGCTATTAAAAGTTCATTAATTAAAACTATTAAAAAGTTGTTACTTTAAAACTATTAAAAATATATAACTGAAACAAGATAAAGATATTACATAAAACCATTGTAAATTTATTAGTTAAAACAATTAGAGATATATGACTGAAAACTATTCAAAATAAGTTAATTAAAATTATAAAAAATATATTACTTCAAATAATTGAAGATATATTACTCAAGATTATTAAAAGTACATTAATTAAAACTATTAAAAAGTTGTTACCATAAAATTATTAAAAATATATTACTGAAACAAGATAAAGATATTACATTAAACTATTAAAAAGGCAGTTACTTTAAAGCTATTAAGAATATGTTACTTAATATACGAAGAAGGTATTACTTAAATAACTTCCAAAAATACCTGAAACTATTAAAAACTTATTATTACATAAAACTATTAAAGTGAATTACTTAATGCTATTAAAAAGTTGTTACTTTGATCTATTTAAAAGATATTAATTATTTAAATATATATATATATATATGTAAATACAAAGCAATTAGTTTTAATTTACAAGGTGAAAGATCCTTTTTTTTAATCTTGTACTTACAAATTTAATTAACAGAAACATTGTCTGAGTAATGCATGAGATCTGTTTGTGTATTTTATAGCTTTAGGGTGATTTAAACTGCCATCTTAATTGTACCTGTATTTTTTAAAAATTTTATATACCCTTTTCCTTTGATAGAGGGGGAAAAAGAGGAAACGATTCTGCATAAAGGCTGGTGGTGGTGAAATTGAGAGGCGAAATCATTATTGCGAAACCATTTCTTTAATGAGACACAGGGGTTTACAAACAACAACAACAACAACACTGGAAGACAATTAAAATTTTTTTTTTTCGCTCGCTCATTTGATTTCCCATTCGTCCCGATAAGATGAATTACGCGAGGAGGAGACAAAGCAAACAATTACGAAATAAACTGCAACATCGATCGGATCTGATAAAGAAAATGGCCTCTTGTGAGGAAGACAAAATCACAACCAACGCGTCAGTGACAATTGTTATCTTTCAACGAGGCGATTGTGAAGTTGTATATAAGAAGAAGACTGGCCATTCACACTTGGAATTCTCGTCTTCAACGCACTCCAGCAGCCGAAGATGTTCCGACAGTTGTCCGTGATCTGCCTCGTGATGGCCTCAACTGCTCTGGGTGAGTAGCCGCGGTCTACGAGTACGCGTCGGAAGGTTGCCGCGATCTCACGTTACGTCCTGCGTTTGTGTCATTGCTTCATTGGGAATTTATCGAACTTTCATCCTCATTTTTACACATTTTCACGCCACACTTCAGCATTCTCAATAAAACAACTATAAAAGTCCAGACTTATTATTTTTTTCAAGTAAATGTAAAAAAAAAACAGCTCGATTAGTCAGAAAAAAAAATTATTGTAATATTTAAAACCATTAATTTTTTTTTTAAAAAAAACGTTTCATCCCTCTTCATGTGTACAGTTACAATTAAATTCAGTTATAATTATTTTATAACTATAAATTTCTGAAGCGTGGTTTACACACACACACACGTGGTCAATTAAATTAAAAGGCGCGGGAGGAACATGTCCGCTCTGTGTGTGTGTGTGGGCGTTGTCAAGAAGCTACAGAGGTTAAGAAACCACGTGATAGGGTCTCAAGCTGTAAAACGTGAGAGACACGCGTGAAAAATCTTCAAAGATTTGAATGACTGTTACTGGACTTCACTGTTACGTCAGTGGCGCCACGGACGGGCGTGTGTGTGTGTGTGTGTGTGTGATGACGTCACCAAGACACGTCACTGCTGAGTTGCGTCCTCACCGTACAACGGAGTGTTGTTCTCTCCCCTGTAGCGCTCCTCGAAACGTTGGAGTTTCTACATCTTTTCTGCTTTTCACGTCCTGAGTTGTTTCTTGGAGTCTGCCTCTCTCTTTCTGTTTCTTTCTTGTTTTTTTCTCTTGGATTATATATCTACATTGTTTTTCTGATCTTGTAGACGATCTTTCACGTCATCTCTCTGACCTGCCTCTTTGTTTCTGTTTTTCTTTCCTTCTTCTTTGCCTTTTCCGCCTCCCAGACAGCGTAATAAAGCGTAATAATGATAATGGTGTTGAAGGTGGCTACCCCAAAGCCAGGGTGGTGTACGTGGACCCTGCGGCGTACGACGCGGAGATGAAGTGCTGCATGGGCGCCTTCAACACGCCCACCACGTTCAACGGCCGCTACCAGATCAACGCGTTCCTCGTGAGCACGCACGTGCGCAACTACACGTCGGGGCTGCAGGGCGTGTACGAGGCGCAGATCAACCTCACCATGACGACGCTGACGGCCGCCGGCGAGCAGGAGGTGGCCAGAGGCGCCTTCAAGGGTCTGGCGCCCAGCACGCGGCTGGTGGACGTGGCCATGGCGGCGACGGCGGAGGGCGGCGGCCCCGTGCTGGTGCGGCCCGACGTCCTCTACGTCATCTACGTGTGGTACGGGGGCGACCTCACCTACCCGGCCTACCGCAGCTACGACCTCGGCATCGGGCCCGTCAACAGCACGCAGACGCTCTTCACCATGGGCGTCGACTACGAGCAAGTCGACCTCGACCTTCCTCTTCATTAACCACTGACTCGTTTTTTTTAATCAAATAAATTGGAGCTTTAACATTGGTCGTATCTGATGATGATAATTTAATCCTTTGCTCCGGAGCGGAGCCATTTAAAATATGCCTTCAAGCTCGAGGAGTCCGCTACGGGGCCCTCGAGTGCAAAGGGTTAATAATCACGAAATTCGACGCAAAAAATAAGATCAACTGCCACCATTTTATAAAGACAACAAGGTAGAGACAGAGAGAGAGAGACAGAGAGAGAGAGAGACACACAGAGAGACAGAGGGAGAATCAGAGACACAGAGAGAGAGAGAGAGACAGAGACAGACTGAGACAGACAGAGAGAGACGGGGAGCGACGGAGAGAGACGGGGAGAGACGGAGAGAGAGGGAGAGAGAGACAGAGAGAGAGACAGAGAGAGACACACAGAGAGAGAGAGAGACAGAGCCACAGAGAGAGAGAGACAGAGACACAGAGAGAGACAGAGAGAGACACAGAGAGAGAGAGAGACAGACACAGAGAGACAGAGACAGACAGAGAGAGACGGGAAGTGACGGAGAGAGAGAGACAGAGAGAGAGAGAGAGAGAGAGAGAGACCGCAACTAAAACAAAACAAAAACAGTACAGACCAAAGTTGGTTCTGAGAAAGAATCAAAGCCTGGTGGAGCAACAAGAAGAATCCAAAAGGGAAGTTGATCGAGGTATTTGCTTAACGTTTTCCATTTCTGGGGAGAATTCACTGATAATAATACAGGAGATTGTCAAGGAAACCCCTAAAAATTTTCTGATAAGGAGTATTATTATTATTATTTGATTGTGTAACTGTCAATTTTTTAAGAACTTGTTAAAACATGAAACAGTAAATTAAAATCCTGGTTGTTTTCCCCCCCCAAAATTGAACATGTCTCTCTATAAAGTTTAAAATAATAAAATATTGCCCCCCCCCTCACCAAAAAAAAATTAATTTCCCCAGTCAGAATGTTTTTTTTTTCATTCACTGATTTAATTAAAAGTTGAAATCCAAAGTGAAGTTTTGAAATTTTAAAAAAAACGGCATTTCTTCCGCCTGTATTTGTGACCTCTTGAGATGCTGTATATTGGAGAGGAACGTGCTCAAATATCTTCATATTCCCAGAAGAAGATCTATGTCGTGGCAATTAGTGAAACTTACCCCCCCCAAGTTTTTCCAATTCGAAACGCCAATTCGGGGGTGGAAAAGTTTCTGTGGCCTGAAAACCACGTGAAATGTTGCTCCTCTTTTGCAGTTTTTCGCTGATAGGAAACGAATGAAGCGTTTTATTAAAAATAATGTTCAGTGATAAATTGTAGAGGGTAGAATTCTGCGTGTAATGGTGGACTCGAGGACCGAATTAGGTCGAGGGAACTGGGAGAAATCCTGCGTCAAAGTTACGACATTTTGATGTCATTTTGGAAGAGACTGCAGTTTGTCCTATTTCTAGTGCTGATATCTACAAAATGGCCGCCAGTAGAGTAATTTGTCACGGAATAAAGGTTGTAGAGAATTTAATTCTCTTTCCAACGCATGATCTGGTTTTTAAAAACTCATTGAGATTGGCCGAAAAACACGCCACGTTGCTGTCTGCGCACGGCTCATGTAAAACTTTCTATGGTTCTAAAAACCACGCGAAAATTTGCGTCTCTTTTCAGTTTTTCTCTAATAGAAAGAGAATGAAGCGTTCGACTGAAAATGATGTTCAGTAAGAAATTGTAGAGGGAAGAATTCTGCGTGTAATGGTGGACTCCAGGACTCAATTAGGTTGAGGGAACTGGGAGAAATCCTGCGTCAAAGTCACGACATTTGCTAAGAGACTGCAGTATGTCGCGTTTCTAGTGCTGATATCTATAAAATGGCCGCCAGTGACGTAATTAGTCACGGAGTAAAGGTTGTGGAGGATTTAATTCTCTTTCCAACGCATGATCTGGTTTTTAGAATTTCATTCAAAATGGCCGCAAATACACGTATGTTGCTGTCTGCGCACCGGAAGAAAGAGTCTGGCGTTTCAAAGAGTATCTAAGTTCATTTTCAAGGAAGGCAGAGAAGCAATCAGGACCTGGGGACGATTCTCTTTGAAACGCAATTTTGATTCTGGTGCACACGGACTGACCGTTTTCACCACCCCCTTAAAATTGATATTTTTAATGGAGCTGTAACAAGAAGTCTTCTTACGTGTCGTTACGATTCCTACACGCCATTGGCAAATTCATATATGTGCGTATTGATTGGGGTTTTTCTGTTTGAAACGAAAGCGCCTTCTGTTTCTGTTTTAAGCTTTACAGCGGCGTCAAGGCGGCGCTGCTTGAATCGCACGGCTTCAGTGTTCACTTTGTTTCAATTACTCGTGACAGTAAGAAACTTTCCCTAAAGCGCAATCAGGAGGCTTCCAAGTGAAGACACAACATCATTCACTCGCTCCATTCAACATGGCGGACGCGACGTTGCGGGATTCCCTAATAAAGGGACACGAGCCGAGGAGGTTGGATTCGAGGGAAACAGATTAGGATCAGTTGGCACTAACGTCAACGATCCCGCGAAAAACACGCTTCATGTAGATAATGCCCCCCTTTTTTTAGGCTACCAGGCTACATGAGGCTAATCCACATGGTGGCAACTCCCCTTTAATAGCATAGGAAGGGATTTGAAAGGAGGGATGCAGAAGGGTGGATGAAGGTAGCCAAGGGTTAACTAGGGGCCCCCGGGCTATAGTTTAAGGATCCTACCCGGCAATTCACCTAAAAGTAATGCAGAGAAAACCCTAGAAAAACCTGCATCAGGTAGGTCAGGCATTGGGTACTTGTCCCACGCCCTTCCAATAGCGGGAGAGGAGTTTGCTGTGGGGACGCAGCATTCCCTTCTCCGTGCCTCGACCAGTTTAGGAGGCAGCTGGCCGACTATTCCAATAGGAACAGCGGACAACTCTTACCGTATGCCCAAGGTCTGCGACCCCGGAACATGTACCTCTTATAAGGGGCCTCGGCATGTGTGAACCTTAGTTCAAAAACCAGAGAGAGGAGGAGGCTTCCCCAAAGGTAGCCTCCGCCAGAGCTCTCTGGGAAGTTGTGTAGATGAAGCCCAGAGGAAGGTAAAATGTGACAACACGGCTGCGAGAGAAGTCAATTTAACTCCTGGTTTCATATCGATTATTCTCGATACATAAAGGGGTGTTTCAAAAGTCCCGTGTGCGCGAAACGTACCCATTGGGATGCAAAAATAAGTTTGAAGGTGGAACCGATTTCAAAATCTCACCCAACTTCGCGGTACGCAAACAAAATGGTCTGAGGTGCGAAACTGCTGATATGTCGTTTATGTGTCTTGTGCTGAAAATCAGTTCTGCTGAGTCGGCCGTTCACATCAGTTGTCAGTCATCAACATCTCGGTGTAATCTTCAAACGTGTTAGTGTCTCGTCTACTGCTTAATGACAACTGATGTGAACGCCGAATACAGCCGAACTGATTGTAAAGACACACGGGGGCTTATCAGCACCATTCTGTTTGCGTACCGTGACGTTGCGAGAAGATTTCGAAATCGACTTCATTTACAAACATATTTTTCATTTAAATGGGAACATTTCCGTACACGGAGGTTCCTTATCTTGACGTCATCAACTACTTCCCCCGGTCTAGAACCTCCGCTAGCAGCCTGTAATAGGAATTCTCAAACAGGGTACATGAGGGTAATCCACGTGGATTATACCATAGGAAGGGATTTGAAAGTGGGGATGCGGAAGGGTAGAGAAGGTAGCCAAGGGTTAACTAGGGGCCCCCCGGGCTGTTGTTGAAGGATCCTACCCCGCGGCAATTCGCCTAAAAATGATGCTGGACAAACCCTGGAAAACCTGCATCAGGCAGGTCGGGCATTGGGTATTTGTCCCATGATTTCTTGGATGGCGGGAGAGGAGTTTGCTGTGGGGACGCAGCATTCCCTTCTCCGTGCCACGACAGTTTAGGAGGCAGCTGGCCAACTGTTCCAATGGGAACAGCGAACAACTCTTACCGTATGCCCAAGGTCTGCGACCCCGGAACATGCACCTCTCAGAAGGGGCCTCGGCATGTGGGAACCTTAGTTCAAAACACCGGATAGAGGAAGAGGCATCCGCACAGGTAGGTGAAAGGTTCTGCCTGCGAGAGAACAGCTCTGAGAAGGTCCACTCAACTGTGTTATATGAACTGTATATAGTAATTAATTACTAAATAACTGGTTCTTTAACTCGACTTAGAGAAAGATGCAACGTTTGTCACGCGGGTAGGTTCTCGACCCATCAGCCTAGTGGTTTATCTTCTCGTTTTACTTCTCATATAAAAACCTTTCCGGATCAAACGATGAACGCCCTCATATTTGTTTCAGGAAACAGCTGGACCGAGTGTGTTTCACCTTTGGGTACTTTATTTTTCATATTATCGTGTCGATGACGTAGAGAATTGTTGGTTATTGATCATCCGTGCGGTGACGGGGAAGTGGCTCCTAATCTCGAGTGCAACCAGGAAGAAGAGCAACTGGCGGAAAACAGCCTTAATGGCGTTCCATGGAAGCCATTTCGGGGGACTCAGAAAGCGAAAAGTACCACCATTACAAAAAAAAGGAACTTCGTAAGGACAAACTTAAAAATAGATAAACAAGAAAATAATAAATTCAAATTTAAAAGCATGTATCTGAAAAACAGGAACAGAGATCAAAAATCAAAGATATAAGGGCCAAAGAAATTAAAATAACGTAACAGTATGGGGTTGATTTTTAATGTACAACAATTCAGGAAAATAATATTTTTTTCAGTATTGTGGATTTTCTCTGTCTAAAATACGGCAGAGGCGCTGCATAGTGACAGGATGACTGTGGGTATAACTTCACAGTGTATTGGTCTTCTTTTTTTAAAAAAAAATAACGTATGTGTGGGTTTCCGCCGACTTTCCCCGGCGAGGTTTCCTTTAAATGTTATTTTTCTGGTTCTTACCATGAATTAATTTAGTTTTAAATTTCCCTTGCAGTTTCTGCCGATTTTCCCCGGCCAGGTTTCCTTTAAAGGTTATTTTTCCTGGTTCTTACAATGGATTAATAAAGTTTTCAATTTCCCTTGCAGTTTCCGCCGTATTTCCCCGGCCAGGTTTCCTTTAAAGGTTATTTTTCCTGGTTCTTACAATGGATTAATTAAATTTTAAATTTCCCTTGCAGTTTCCGCCGTATTTCCCCGGCCAGGTTTCCTTTAAAGGTTATTTTTCCTGGTTCTTACCATAAATTAATTAAATTTTAAATTTCCCTTGCAGTTTCCGCCGTATTTTCCCGGCCACGTTTCCGTTAAAGGTTATTTTTCCTGGTTCTTACAATGGATTAATAAAGTTTTCAATTTCCCTTGCAGTTTCCGCCGACTTTCCTCGACCTTTAAAAGTTATTTTTCCTGTTTCTTACCGTAAATTAATTCTTTTGATATTTTTCGTATGGTTTGTTGAACCATATTTCCCGCCTGGACTTTTGGAAAATAGCCTTTTCCTTGTTTTAACGCTTTTGTGGGGGGTTACCTCATTGTTCCTCAGACCGGGAAGTTTCTCGAAATGAGACTTTTCCTGGTTCTTCTCCTCCTGAATTAATCCATTTCGAAAAAATTTTGTTGGGGGGTTTTTCCTCCTACTTTTGGGTTTCTCGACGGGAAGTTTTTCCTGACTTTTATCCCGAATTAATAATAATATAAAACCATTTTATTTTTCGTATTTAAATAATGACTCAAATTTTCTGAGTACACGTTAGAATTAACAATAACTTTGTTTATTATGTGTTACTTGTGTCATCACTTCTTTTGTCCTATTATTAATTTTATTCTATCAGACGTAATTTTTTTCATTTTAAGTATTTTTTTTTAAAAAAAATATAAACATACGGAAACAAAATCATGTCAGTGTCTTTTTAATTAGGAAATTTCGGTTCTGTGAAATAATTTTTCTTTGTATTGGTGACTCATGGAAAGATCCACAAAATTAAAGGTTTTTCTTGGAAAATGGTTTTCACATCCAAATTTCTGACTGAATTTTTTTTATCATATGAAAGACAGACACAAGAAGTACCACAACAACGTTCCTGGAAGCCCTTGTTCCTCTCTTCAGGCGGTAAGAACAGCCTAGAGAGACACAACTGCACCCGTCAGTTGAGAGAAAGCTCAAAAAAGGCTTCCGAATTTTGTTTCGTGTCGTGAGTTTTGTCAACTGACGAGTGCAGTTGTGTCTCTCTAGGCTGTTCTCACCGCCTGAAGAAAGGAACAAAGGGCTACCAGAAACGTTGTTGTGGTATTTTTATTGTAACTTCTTGTATTAATTTTCAGTGAGACGTAAAGTTTTTCATTTCTATTTTTTTTATAATCTTGAAGAAAGACGTAAAACTAGATTAATTGAGGATAAGAGCCGGGATAAACGCCTTATTAAAAGGAACCACGATGACGTTTATTTTTATTTTTTTTGTTTTTCTCGGCAAATACAGCCTGTACGTTGATGAAATGAGGTTAATTAGTTTCATTGCGTCACCTTCAGTAGAGACGCTCTTGTTTGAGTGAGATAATTCCCTGCACTAGTGTGTGTGTCTGTGTTTGCCACGTCGTAGTCAGAGATGTTGTTGTGTCCTCGTTTCCTTTCCCTCCTAAGAAGACTGTTGCAGGGGGATTTCCTGTCTTCCGTGCAGCAAACAAAACGCCGACATTTGGTAAGTCACAGAGACGAGACTTGCGTAAGAGGACTGCGAAGAGGGAGGGAGAGAGAGAGAGAGAGAGAGAGAGAGACAGAGAGAGAGAGAAGCCAGGACGAGTATAAGAGCCGGGACTGGCGCTGGACCCACGCCAGCAGCAGAGATGCAGCAGTCTTCAGCAGTCCTCGTGCTCCTCCTCGTCGCGGCCGTGGCCTTCACCACCAATGGTGAGTCTCGACAACATTCAGCTGACGTCAGAGCAACGTCACGAAAGGTCGACGGAACAACGATTCTTTTTTTTTTTTTTTTTAGGGCAATAGGCTACATGCGGGTAATCCACTTAGGGCAACTCCCCTTTAATAGCATAGGAAGGGATGTGAAAGGGGGGATGAGGAAGGGTAGAGGAAGGTAGCCAAGGGTTAACTAGGGGCCCCCGGGCTATATTTTAAGGATCCTACCCGGCATTCGCCTAAAGGAATGCAGGGAAAACCTTAGAAAAACCTGCATCGGGTAGGTCGGGCATTGGGTACTTGTCCCACGCCCTTCCGAAAGCGGGAGAGGAGTTTGCTGTGGGGACGCAGCTTACCCCTCGCCATGCCTTGTCCTGTTTAGGAGGCAGCTGGCCGACTATTCCAATAGGAATAGCGGACAACTCTTGCCGTATGCCCAAGGTCTGCGACCCCGGAACATGCACCTCTCAAAACAGACCGAGGTGCCTCGGCATGTGGGAGCCTTAGGAACAACAATTCTCTTTCATCACAATATATATATATATATATATATATATATATATATATATATATATATATATATATATATATATATAGAGAGAGAGAGAGAGAGAGAGAGAGAGAGAGAGAGAGAGCTGTTTAAACGAAATAACTGAAACTCTTTTTCAGAAGAAAAACCCCTAATTAAGGGGTTTTCTCTAAAACAGTCTAAGCTTATAAAAATATAAGTATCGAAAAAATCCGAGCCTAAAACCATAGAATATAGAATTGAGATAGATAAATTTAATTAAATAAATAAAATGACCTTGAATCAGAAAAAATTATGTTTATTAACGAAAAATTAAATGCAGCGACGTTTCGTCCGTTTTCAAAGGACCTCTTCAAGTTAAACCTTCATTTTTTAGAAAAAATAATAAACTGATTTTTATAAAGTTTTTAAATAACAATTTCAAAATACGTTTTAAATTATTTTAATAATAACTAGATTATTAATTAATTACAATTATTAGGTTTTAATTATATTTAATAATTGCATGATTTAATAAATTAATTTGTAAGAAAATTAATTATTTGATAGTGATTTAATTGTTTAATTTCATGATTCGTAAATAAAATTGTAATTAAAATGAAATTAATATTTATTTTATTATCTATTCTAATTATTAAGTTTTAATTAATTTAATAATTGTATGATTTATAAATAAAATTCTAAAGGTACTGAAATTAATTACAATATTTTGTAATTATTCTTCAATTATTAGAAAAGGTATTAATTAATTTAGTTATTAGTAATTAATTATAATTATTAATAATTGTCATGTGTTTAATAATTCTATGATTTAAAAAATTAAGTTGTAAGAAAAATGAAAATAATTAAAATATTTTGTAATTATTATTCAATTACTACAAAAGTTATTAATTAATTTAGTTATCAGTAATTAATTATAATTATTAATAATTTTAATGTGGTTAATAATTTTGTGATTTAAAAAATTATGTTGTAAGAAATATGAAAATAATTAAAATATTTTATAATTATTTTTCAATTATTACAAAAGGTTAGAATGAAATTAGTAATTTTTAATTAATTAAGATTATTAATAATTTATAATTGTATGATTTCTTATAAATAAATAAAATGGTGAGTGAAAGGTAATTAATTGAAATATTTTGTAATTATTATTACGTTATTATTTTCTAAATTGTCGATTACCCTGAAGATGTCTTAAAAAACGGACGAAACGTAATTTGTTTATTTTATCATACATCACGAATGTCAGATATTCCTTTGATCGTCACTTTATTTTAAGTATCCACGGTCTAATAAGAAATCTGTTATCCGAGTTTAGAAATAATCAAACCAGAGATTGTATTTGAGGTGTTCTGAAAGAAAATTTCGCTGTATTCAACGACAAAATGGTTTGATTTTAAAAAAATGAATGGTTCCCTCCTGAAGAGGAATGAGGACACCTCGTGGTGGAACCCGGAACCTTTACAAGGGAACCGTTAGCAGGATAATATTTTATTTCACTTTTCCGTTACGATGCTGTGAAAAGAGGGGAAAACCTGTTGGTGGTCGTCGTCGTGAACGCGTCGAGGCCAAGCCTGTGCTTCGGTGGACGATGACCTCTGACGAGACGAACCAAGGACTCCCACGAATGCAAACGCAGCTGTTTGCTCTCAGTCACGACGTTCAAGTGGGAGATGTTGTTAAACCAGAGATGATGTTTGAGATTCACCTTACCCCATTGGAAAATTTATCACTCAAAGTTACAGAAACAATTAACAGTTCATCAGAAATCAATCAAATCGTAAAACACGACGTTTCGACCCTTTTTTTAAAATTTATCAGGGTGTAAAATTATATATTTAATTAAAAAAATCGTACTGAAGTATTTTCAAATTAAACCAGACTAATAGCTTTTAATCTTAGTGAATATTTTTACAGTTTTCCTTAGGATCAGTTCAACGATGTTTTTCCTTATCGGTTTACGCAATTAAACGATTTTTCCAACCACTTATGTACTTCTCCTATTAACATAATTTTTCCACTTAATATCTCAATCAATTCTATTCAGTACATTTGTATTTTATTTTCTCTTAATTAAACGTCGAGATACGAAGAAGTCAGAGACTTTTTTTTTATATTGAATATTTTCTCAAAAGAAACTGAAAAAGGAACTGAAAACGAGGCGAACGATAATAAAAGTCTCGAAAAGGGGGAAAAATATTGAAAATAAATTCAGGTTTTTTTTTAGGGTATCAGGCAACATGAGGGTAATCCACATGGTGGCAACTCACCCATTAATAGCATAGGAAGGGATTTGAAAGGGGGGATGCGGATGGGTAGAGGAAGGTAGCCAAGGGTTAACTAGGGGTCCGCGGGCTATGGTTTAAGGATACTACCCGGCAATTCGCCTAGAGAAATGCAGGAAAAACCCTAGAAAAACATGCACCGTTTTGTGATTATTTATCCATAAAGAACTGTCTAGTTTCTTCTTAATAAAACAAAAAAGTATTTTAACGTTTAAATCTACGTCCACACTTTTAAAACCCACTCGGCGCTGTTGACTAATTGGCAAACCGCGTTAATAGATTTAATTGTCTCTCTTCAGGGTCAGTCATTTGTTTTGCGTGATGTGTTGTTGCAGGTTAAATCATAAGAGTTTAACTGTAATATTTGGAGACTTGCTATTTAAGACGGACTATAGCACTGCCTGGGATTGGAAGCTTGTGAACTAATTTGTTCTTATTTTGTCTCCTACGTGAATACTTTTACAGTTTTCTTGCATTAATTCAAAGACTTCTTTTTTCTTCTTGTCGTTTACTTAATTAATCCATTTTCCATATGACTATTTTCCTTGAATTAACCAATCACAAAGTTTGAAGTAAAGAGGGTTGGGCGGCAAGCAGCGTTGTCCATAACACTCGCGGTGTTTTTTTATTTTACTAATTTCAGGGTTAGTCATTTGTTTCGTGTGATGTGCTGTTGTAGGTTAAATTTATTATTTGATGACTTCTTATTTAAGACGGACTATAGCACTAGGAAGTCTGTTGTTCTTTTGCAGGCGCCCCGGTCTACCCCAAGTTCTCGCACGTGTTCAACGACCCTGGCACCTACAACCTCCTGTACAACGCGGCGTCGGGCCCCATCAACGAGACGCTGCGGTTCACCCGCGCCGTCCGGCTGACGTCCGTCGTCGTGCCGACGCAGATCATCGACTTCGCCAGCCAAGGCACTTACGACGAAGACCTGACCGTGCGCGTCTACCAGACGGTGCTCAGCTCCAACCACGCGCTGGTGAAGACGACGCAGGTGGCGTCGGGACGCTTCGTCGGGAAGCTGCGCTACGGCCAGGAGCTGCTCGTGCCCGTGCGCGTCGACGCCGACGCCGGCGACGTCCCTGAGCCGCCCACGATGGCCGTCTACGTCAACGGCGACACGGGCAGTCAGTACATCGTCAGCTTCGTCTTCGGCAAGGCCGGGATCTACCCGTGGTACAGCGTGCGCAGGTTCTCCACGTCGGCGACCGTCCACGCCTCGTCCGACACCGCGGGCTTCATGATCGGCCTCTCCTACTCGCTGGTCTAATACTCCACTCCCGACGAAGTTCATATTTATATATAAATAAAAAGCTAAACCTGTCGATTATCACTCGGCGCTTCAACGGAAACCCTGGACCTTCCAAATCCTTATTTTAGGACCAACTGAAAAATTTAATTGCTACTCTCTCAAGGTACACACTTTGCCTGAGTCTTGATGGAGGTTAAACGAAAATAATAAAACAATAGCAAAGAAATTAATAATAAGAAAGATAAAGATTACGAAGGATGATACAATAACATAGATCGTTTGGTTGAAGGCGGTTGATTGGAAATTAAATCAGAAAAAATTCGGATGATTCAAGGAAAATAAAATACAAACTGTCAAGAATTAGCGGAAAAATTAAAAAAAACTGGTGGGAAAATGATTAATCAAGGTAACGACACAAAGTGAGCAAAACAATCGTTGAAAGAAATCCACGTAGATTAGTTCCCACTGAGTGGAACATTTACGGAAAACAATAACCACGATATTGAGAAGGGGGAAAATTAGATGATTATTATTCAGAGGACAACGTCAAAGCCGCGAAGCCATTTTGTGTGATTCCAATCACAACGCGCGTGCGGCCACGAACACGTTAACCAATTTTCTAGGATTATTATCAAACAGGAAGTTGGAAAAACTCAAACAAATTTCCATACAAATCGGAAAATGGGGAAAATCCTCGCAATCAGCCAGGGGAAAAAAATTAGCTACTGATTGCTCTGATTTTGCGGCGTTGCCATGTTGTTCACTCGGGCCCTTTAACTAATTGCATTTGATTGTTCCATTATTAATTGATTGGAAATTTAGTTTAATTAATATCCGTTTACTAACTGTAATTATCTGCCGACTTTTTAATTGAACAATAAATTAAATAAATTGGCCGCAAGTAAAAAAAAATTAAAGAAACAATTAATAAAAATATGTCGGACATTTTGTCCTTAATTAGGTCTTTAGCGAGTGAATTATTTAGACAATATCAATTTTTTATGGGGGGGGGGGGAATGCGGATATATGAATTGAAAAAGTTGGTAATAGATACAAATTATTTATACAACTCAAAAGTCCTCCGATTTACTCCTGATGAAGTCATAAATTAAGGGACGAAACAACTGTGAAATTAAATTTTATTTGTGTCAATTTAAATGAGTAGAAATTAACACAAGGGTAAGAGGAACAAACTTTCTCTCCTTTTTTAAAATTTTTTCACCCCCGCCCTCTCTCTACTTTTAATTAATAATCATATTGAAAGTAGATCAGACTCGATGGAACGTATATAAATAACCCATTAACCCCAAAACAATTAATGAGGAGCTAAATCGAATTACGATTTCTGGGAAAACGTACAACTTAAATTAATCAACCGGCTTTGACCAATGACGACGCTGGATAATATTTAAACCATATAATCATTTAATTTTCTTATAATATTTTAATGAAGTAATTAAAAATTATTTTTGGAGAAAAAAACAACAACACAATTTATAGTATAGAAATTGAATGTATGTTTTGCAAAGCCTGTTATATAGGGTCGGACGAAACGAGTATGATTTCAACCCCTTTTGGTATTGGGAGGGGATCACGCTTAGGGGTGGTGGTGCAGGGGCGTTACATAACAGTAACGCAAGAACAATCGAGATTAGAGTCGAATCCGGGGTTTACAGTTATCACGGAGTTTTAAATATGACACTAAACTTGCAGTTTAACTCCCCCGAGCAGGGGTGGAAATTTTCAAACGGTATATATTTGCGTGTAATGAATATCTGTCTGGGTCAATGACATTGATTCTACCCTCTGTGGTTTGTTTCAACACCTTCCGAGGCATGCGACGAGACCACGTTTAGGGGTGGGGGTGGACGGAGTTACAGGATTATAACGCAAAAATAACCGTGATTGGAGTCAAATGACAACCCGGGCAACGCCGGGCACCCAGATACTTGTAAATAAAACACAGCCTTTTAAAGTCAGAACAGCATTAAATTTGAAAAATAAATACAACGTTTCGTTGCTATTTACGACATATTCAGGTGGAAAATTAATTTTTACACTACAAAACAAACATAATACAATTAACATAACATTTTTCATGATAATTTTTTTTGTACTGTAAAACGTCATGTACCGCCTGAAGAGGTCGCAACCAGCGACGAAACGTTGTATATATATTTTTTAATTATAAATCTTTTTTGGGTATTTAAAAGGCTCCGTTTTGTTTAAAATATTCTTAGTTAATTTAATTGTTTGTGATTAAATATTTTAATTTTTTCAAATAAGTTCTTGGATAACGTCTGAAGAGGTCTGTATTCAAAGGGGAAGAAACGTTATGGTGAGTGTTACTTTTCATGTTCATATATAGATGACTTTAGGGTAATTTATACTAGTTTAAATTTAAGATGTGCGATATAGATTTAATTTCTATATTAACCAATATTTTTTTTTCTTTTGGAATGCAGACAAATGAATTCACAGGTAATTTGTTACCACGGTAGTAGTCGCAGGCTCCTGCATACGTCACTGTGTACGAATTTCGCAGCCTGAATTATTGAAGCACCGCGACCGCGATGCAACCGCACTCTCAACGTTGCAGTGGCGTCGGGGCAGAGTGAAACAGTTTCCGACGGTTCGCAGCAGCCTAGAAGTGAGGATGGAGGGGATACTCACCGGACAGCAAGAGCTTCTCCTGACGGTCGTTCTCCTTCTGCGTGCGGCAGCGAGTCTCCATGGAGCGGTGAGTCTCCAGGAAGGCCTTCCTCTGGCCGCGGTCCGTCAGGTACTTGGTGTACATCCCGGCGAAGTTCACGGCCACGTACAGCAACGCGTTCGTCACCAGCTGGCGCACGAGGCCGCCCACGTCCTGGCGACAACAATGGTCACGTTCATGTAGGGGCAAAGGTGACGGGAATTAAGGTCCTGGCTGAAGTCTGGAGGGATCCATCGAAACGTCGTTGTTTACGGAGATAACCCGGGTGGAAACACGAGAAGCCTCTCTTAATTGTATTCAGAGGGGAAAGCCTCCTACTTATTAGATTCCTATTAAACTCCTTTTAAATCGTTTCCTTCCCTTTGATATTTTTCCTCCTTTCATTTCATTCCTTCTTTATCATCTCTTTCCTTTCCTTCGTTTAGACTCTTCCTTCTTTCTCCCTTACATTATTTTTCATACTTTGCTTTCCTATTCCTCCTTCTAGATTTACTTAATTTTCCCTTTCTTCTTTCCTCAATTCTTATCCCTGCGTTGTTTTATTTTATTTTGTATCTCCCCCATTCCTATTAAATTTTTCTTCTAATTCATTCGAATCGTGAATGGATAAGTGATAAGTGAATGAGTATACCAAAATAAGGAAGTTAAGGATGGAATGAAAGGAAAGAATAGGTGAAAGGATGACTAAAGGCACGGGGTGAAACTGAAGATGGATATAACTGAAAGTGAGGAAGAATAACATGGAAAGACAGGATGTATAACTACAGGAAGGATGTAGGGGAATTAACAGAGGAAATAGTCGAAAGAAAACATAAGGAAAGTAAGAGGCGGGAGAGAAATGCATAAGATAGTCTGGAAAACAGAGAAATGAGGAAAGGATTGAAGAAATAAAGAGGAAGTAAAGACGAACACGCACCGTCCCAGCAGAGTTGAAGGCGTAGCTGGACACGACGACGTGCACCGCCGCAGTAGCGCAGCCCAGGATCATGCACCAGCGCAGAGGAAGCGGCAGCATGGCGTACGTGACGAAGACGATAAAGAGCACGTACCAGACGAGGTACTGCTGGTACGGGAAGCCGATGCCGTCGCCGACGAAGCCTGCGGCAGAGCCGAGCGCGTTAGTGACGTCACGGGAGTCATGGGGGCGTCAGGTCGTCAGTGCCTCACCTTGCGCGTTGAGCAGCAGCCACGTGCAGACCGCGGCCCAGTGCAGGTAGTTGTTGGCGAAGCAGCGCCACCAGCCGAGGGCGCACACGGCCACGTTGGCAGCCATGGAGCAGGCCGTCCACGCGGCGCCCTCGGCCTTGGGCACGGCGCCCGTGTGCAGCGCCCACACGACGCCCAGCACCGCCTTCAGCAGCAGGTCCACCAGGTTGACCACGATCAGCGAGCGCTGGCGCTGCCGGTGCGAGTAGCGCTGGTACGCCAGCTCCAGGTGCGACTCCCGGAAGCTGTTGGTGAACGAGGGGCAGTACACGCCGCGGTACACGATGCCCCTCTTGAACACGGGCCCCGCGCCGCACGTCGACGCGCTGTCCTCCTCCGCTGCAACGTCAAGGAAACATCTCTACAGGGAACTGATTTCAAAATAGGACATGGAAGGAAAATAGAGGGGAAACAAAAATAAATGAAATAATAAGAAAAATATAAAGGAATGGGGAATACGAGTAGAAAAATAATTGATTTACTAGAAAAAAAAGTCCTAGATAAATTATTTATTGAAATACGTCGGAAAAATGAGAATTTAACGAATATTCAGCGAGGAAAACAGCGAAATAACGAGAAAATAAACTCTAATTATTTTTTCTATTTTCCCTTCACCTTTACCTGTTTTTCTTCAATTCTTGGGCTCAGTTATGCATATATTTTTTATCTTCGTTTAAGCATGGTTTTAATGTATTAGTTCTTTTTCTTTAAATTTCAATGGATAAGTATTTCCTTTTATATTTGTTCAGTCTTACGTCTTTTTAGTTCACGTCTTTTTAATTCAGTCTGACGTCCAATTTGTTTTTCTTTTTACGTACATTTTTTCCTGGATTAGTCTTTTTTCTTTAAATTCAATAGACTCGTTTTTCTTTTGATATATCCCACTCTTACGACATTACTCAACGTTTCTTTTTATTCCTGTATCAATTCCTTATTTATTTTCTATAAATTCACTGGATTAGTTTTTCTTTTCATATTTGTTTTTATTCCCACGTCTTGTTAATCCACTCCACCCCATTTCTCTATTTTATTTCCTTTCTGTGTTATTTCTTTTTCTGTTAATTCCACCGGATTCTTATTTCTTTTAGTCTCTCCTCATTCATTAAGTCATATCACGCCTCGGCGTTGGTCCTGGACCGTCCCCCCCTTCTATCCCCAATATGTTATTCACCAGTCAATTTTCTTAATTTTGAAGCGAGGAATCGATCCGTTTCGACCTAGCGGAGGAGTTGGTCGTATCGATTACTTTGAAATTGGCGTAGAGGAACGACTTTGATTAAATTCTGCCCAATAAGCAGCCCCGATATTGTTACCTCCCTTCACGCCGTAAAACATCCCCTCCTTTGTGTCTGTTTCCCTCATTAAAACCCTCTCTGTAGTGACTCGTCGCTTAACATTGCCACTATGAAGGCTTTTACGATCGTCACGGACGCGCGATGCCAGGGAAGGTCGATTCTTGACACACGTGGGGCGAGTCTTCTTCTACTTCTTCTTCTAGTTGAGATCCTCCATTTTCCTTTTATTAACTGGGGTACAGAAAAGAGAAATCCCAAGGAAGCCTACGAGAGAATTCTCTCGCAGGTGAACCTTCCCAGAGCGCTCTGGCGGGGGTTACCTTTGGGGATGCCTTCACATCTCTTTGGTTTTTTTGAACTAAGGTTCCTGTGTATGTTCCGGGGTCACAGACCTTGGGCATACGGTAAGAGTTGTTCGCTGTTCCTATTGGAATAGTCAGCCAGCTGCCTCCTAAATTGGTCAAGGCACGGCGAGGGGCATGCTGCGTCCCCACAGCTAACCCCTATCTTGCCATCCAGGGAAGGGCGTGGGACAAGTTTTTCTAGCGTTTTCCCTGCATCACTTTTAGGCGAATTGCCGGGTAGGATCCTTAAACCATAGCCCGGTGGCCCCTAGTTAACCCTTGGCTACCTTCCTCTACCTTTCCGAATCCCCCCTTATTATTAACTAATCAAGTGGTAAAACTTAATGAGATTGGTAAATCAATTATCTCAAACAGGAAGTCAATTTTCATAATGAAAAAAAAACTAATCTAGCGAATAAAAAAATCAGACCGAGATAAGGAACAGAATCACGTGACGAGGTTTCGATATTAACAACCCCCTTCCAACCCTCTATCCACTTTTTATGTGTATAAACATATTATAAAGCGAGAAATGTCGGGGTTGTTTCATCCCCCCCCCCCCGCTCTTTTGAAATTTAATTTCGAGAAGTTGTAAGCCCTGCCCCGTCTCCACCCTCCCTCCCCCACCCCCCGTCTCTAGTTTCAATGTAATAACGCACACGCATTTTCCCTCGTTCCACCATTTTTATTATAACAAAATAAGAAAAAAAGGCCCTTGTTCCTTGCGCAGCGTTGTTACGTTTCCCTCACCCCGTCCCCTTTGTATGTTTTCCCTCCCTTCATTTTCAATGTCGTTGTTGATTCTTTTAGCAGCTCGTCGTAACACAATTTTGCGTCGTTTAACTTCAAACACTTATTTGGTATCCTCAAGACGCCGTCGTGGGCCTGGAGAAGGAGAGGGGGAGGGTGGGGGAGGGAGGGGGAGGGGTGTGATAACGCATTCACCCTTCCTTCATCCGCTCTTTGTCTCCATCCACCCCCTGATTCTGATTTCAGACCTGAGAAACTGCGAGCTTCTCGATCACGTCTCTCTGAATCCAACCCCCGAACCCCGTTTTCTGAAACAAAGGTTAAACGGTGTAAATAGGAAACTGACAATAAATGTTTACTACCCTCTCTGACCTTTCAAATTAATTTTTAACCGAGACGCATTGTTTTTTAAAAATGTTGCTTTTTGCACAGATATTACAATATATATAAAATCATATATATTGTAATTTTTTTTAACGACCTCCATTTTGCTCGCCTGGTGTCTGATATCGCTAAGAACTGTAACGCAATTTTATCTACGATATATATATATATATATATTTCCGTCAGCAAAATTTGTTAAAATGAAAAAAATAAGCATAAGAGGAACAGAGGGAGAGACGACGGAGCGATACCAAACTGCCATCCCGCTGGTTGCTGCCCGTGTTTTCCTAGAGGACTAAAGGAAATTTGATTTTAAGTGCCTTTAACGAGGAAATTTTTTTCCGCCCAACGACAAGTGAAAAAGCAGCGAATTTACGGCCGTTGCTGTACCTATAAAAATCGTCCCACCTGGGCTGGCAGTTTGATATTGCTAAGTACAATAACACAATTTTTTTACAACAACCACGATTTAAAAGATTCACACAAGAAATCACATACGATTGTTGTTATTTACTGAAAAATACCGAAGATAATTAAGTGTCATGCCTCAAATTTCGACAATTTGTCTTCTGAAGGCTGGCAGTTTGATATCGCTAAGAACAATACCGCAATTTTTTTTACGAAAACGACAATTTAGAAGATTCAACTAAGAAATAGGGCAGGATTCTTGTTATTTACTGCAAAAAAGGCGAATAAAACTAAGTGTCAATGAAAAAATTTCACCATATTATCTCGAGGCGGCTGGCAGTTTGATATTGTTAAGAAAACTAAAACGTTTTTATACGGAAACGGTTACTAAGTGTAATCAGAATAATAACTGCTTTACAGTTCTTAGCGATATCAGACATCAGGTGAGAAAAATGGAGGTCGTTAAAAAAATTACAATATATATGATTTTATATATATTGTAATATCTGTGCAAAAAACAAACACTTTTTTTAATAATATTTTTTTTAAAACAATGCGTCTCGGTTAAAAATTAATTTCAAAGGTCAGAGGGTGGTTGACCTGTATTGTCAGTTTCCTATTTACACCGTTTCACCTGTCTTTCAGAAAACGGGGTTCGGGGGTTGGATTCAGAGAGACGTGATCGACAAGCTCGCAGTTTCTCAGGTCTGAAATCAGAATCAGCGGGTGGATGGACAAAGAGCGGATGAAGGAAGGGTGAATGCGTTATCACATCCCACCCTCTGACGTCATTTGTTTCTTCCCCTTTCCCTGGCAAAGGGATGAATGTCACGTCGATCCAGGAGCGTAATTATTAGTTCCTATATGTACTGTTTTCTGCGACTGTTGACGACCCAGCAACTGTTTCTTCCGTAACCCCCCCCCCCCCCGCCTCCCCCCCGCATCCCCGCCTTCGCTTATTTGTCCGCACCGTTGCGTCGCGACGCCGCTGCCAGGTTAATTAATTAGGGCGTTTAAAAAATTTAGCTCGTCGGGACAGTGAATGAGATGATTGGGGAGTTTCCCCTCCCCCCCCTTCTCCCCAAGCACGCATTGCATTAGACTCTCTGGGCCGCCGCTGTTTACCTCGGCCATTTCCAAATTGCTTCCTCAGACAATAAAGCTTCCAGCAAGGAAGGACGCGGACGGACGGACAGACAGACAGACGGAAACAGGTCGCGCCGTTCTCTATAGGACGCGCAGAGCGGGGGTGGGGGGGGGGTGGGGGCGAGGGGAAAAATTAATCGAAGGGTAGGAAAATAATACTCGACCACGAAAAATAACTTCGGAGGAATGAATCAACATTTTCGCAGCGTCACTGACTGAATAAAGAGGGGTTGGGGTTGAGGGGTGGGGATTCAAAGTAATCGCCGTTAATGCGAGTCTCTGCTTCAAGCTCCTTGGGACTTTAAAATGGTGGACAGACAAAAGATACAGTTTTATATTATGAAATATTAATATTTACATCCAGAGAACTCATTAATCAGTTGAGACAACAGGGGGTGGTTATTATGTACGTTATTAAAAATAATTCTTCCCTCCGGAGACACCCCTAAGAAATAACAAAAACAAAACAACCGTCGTGGTACGCAGACTCTGTGTTACCTGATTTACCCTGAAAAAATTCCCAAAATTTAGATGACGGATCGTTGTATTCAAAACGAATATTTTCGGTTTACTTTATTAATTAATATTTCAAACAGAGATCGAAGATTTTTCCCTGTGCATATTCTGGGGGGTTAAAAGTAAGCTTCATGCCACGACGTTTCGACGGAGTACTCTGCCATCTTTCTCAGGTGAAAGTGAAACGCCGTGGATTTTAACCCCCAAGAACTGTTTATCCGCAGTTAATATTTTTCTGACATATTGAATTAACTTGTTTTAATTGTTGATCATATTGTTAGACGAACCTCGACGATCTAGGAACAAACACTGTGGCGTGAAGATTTAATTTCAAGACGCCTTGACTATCAGTTTACACGATCTATGGACAAACCCTCCCTGTAAGCGAGGTTATTTCAACGATAATTGAACTAACATCATGCGGGGTTAATTTCAACGATAATTGAACAAACGCTATCGGGTTAATTTCAACGATCAATTAACAAAGAATATGTTGGTTAGTCGAACGATCAATTAACAAATCCGATGTTGTTTCAGCGATTATTGAACCAACACCATTGAAAAAACGCTTTGCGAGGTTATTTCAACAATTCTTCAACAAACAATCGGGTTTACTTCAACGATCAATTAACCTAACAATATTGCGGGTAATTACTCAGCAACGATTCATGAACAAACACTATTTATTTTAATAAATAACCCTTATTTAGTCAATAATTGAAAGTGTTTTATTTCATCAACTAGAATTAATTTAAAATAATTCGTGTGACTTAAAAACAGTTCTCCAAAATATTTATTTTTAAACGTTAAAACTTTTTTTTATTGATTATGAACTGACGATTATCATTTAATAAATAAATAAACAAATCAGAGAACATGTCAAAAAAATTTAATTGAATAATTAAAACCCAGAAGTAATAACAATACTAATAAAAATAGGCCACACAGGACGTTTCGTCCACAATTATTGTGACTTCTTCACGGGAACAAAGTTGCTGTGCCGAAAGAGATGCTTTACATAGGGGCAGGTTCAGCTTCATAGTGTCACTCTAGATGTAGTCGGTGTCTACCTTAAAACCCCGCGGGTTTGGGCAACATCTCTAGGGGTGGGGGAATATATAACGCGACGCCGTGCTTGTGATTTATGGTGGTTTTACTTTTTTAATCAATCAATAAAAAAAAATCATGAAGTTTATTACCATTAAATTTATTTTTAAAAATAAATACAGTGACGTTTCGTCCTATTCCAGGACTTCGTCAGGTATGGTTGAGTTATTTTACGGTAGGAAACAGGATTCGTCACAAGTTTAAGACGTTGATACTAAATAAGGTCATAAATGCAATACATAAATTATATATATATATATATATATATATATATATATATATTGAGAGGTGTGTGCTTCGGTATTCACAGACCTTGGGCATACTGTAAGAGTTGTTCATTGTTCCCATTGTAACAGTCGGCCAACGGCCTTCTAAACTGCTCATGGCACGAAGAAGGGAATGCTGCGTCCCCACAGCATATTCTTGCACAATATAACCACAATTTTAACGGTAATATTTGTAATTATAAAAGAAGGTTCCTGCTGCCTTGCGTGTTGTAACCGAACTCATACCCCGATGTTGTGCTTTTTAGAGGACGAAACGTTCTTAAAACCTTCTTAAACATTGACTGTAATTATAAAAATAGTGTTTTTTTATTTCAAGTTTTATTATCAATAATTAATAACCAGTCGTTTGATTATATTTAAGAAACGTTATAATTTTTTTTCCTGACTGTAGGCTTTTAAGTTTATAATAATATAATAAAGTCAGATATTTTTTCCCAAACAGTGTTTGATTCCAGATCGTGAGCAACGTTTGTACAAAAAAATTTTGTGATTAAAATTGTTCGACACATTTATTAATAAAAAATTTCTTTTAATAAGAATAATTTAGCGTGGCAGTGTCACCCTTCACCCTGCGGGGTGTTTTCTTTTCTCCTCGCCTTTGATCCATTTTTCCAACGTTTCAGGGTTTTTTGCTTGTTTGAGAAAGTAGACGCGCCACGTTGCCTGAAAGCGAGCGACGTTGCCTTGCAGGAAGACTGACTTCAGGAGTGGACGGGCACGTCGTTTACAACCCCAAACCCCCTTCATATACAATTACAGATAATTATTTGTGTCTTCTTCACTTTGACTCCTCCCACCCCTCGCACATGTCGGTTTTTCCACCCTTATCTTCCACCCCCCGCAGGCAACGCATGACGTCGTTATCTTTGGTTTTCTTTGGCCTTTTTCCGACGTCCAAAAGACGGAGAGCAACAGTAGAAGGAGTCGAGGGTTTTTCTCTTTCTTAAAAGCAAAAAAGTGTAAAATAGCTTTGCAGCGGCTTTTAATAAAGAAGCATCTCTCTGGAGTGAGAATCACGCGCCACGTCTCCTGCGCTCTTCTGTCCTGTTCTCGTCCGTGTTGCAGGGAAAACAACCCTCTAGGGTTTCTCCACGAGGAGAACAATTTATTATTATTATTATTATCAGGGTACCAGGCTGCATGAGGGTAATCCACGTGGTGGCAACTCCCCTTTGAAAGGGGGGATGCGGACGGGTAGAGGAAGGTAGCCAAAGGTTAACTAGGGTCCCCGGGCTATGGTTTAAGGATCCTACCCCGGAGTGTTCCCCTGAAAGTGATGCAAGGAAAACCCTATAATAACCTGCATCAGGTAGGTCGGGCATTGGGTACTTGTCCCACGTCGTTCCCTGGATGGCGGGAGAACGGAGTTTTCTGTGGGGTGAACAACTCTTACCGTATGCCCAAGGTCTGTGACCCCGGAACATACACCTCTCAGAACACGCCGAGGTGTCTCGGCTTGTGGGAACCTTAGTTCAAAAACGGAGAGGAGAAGGCATCCTCAAAGGTAGCCCCTTCGTGTCTTTCCTACAAGGTTCTGCCTGCGTTAGAATAGCCCTCGTAGACTTCCCTTCCCGCTGTCAGAACCAGTAATTCACACCTATTTACGACTCTAATGCTCCGACCCCACACCAAATCCCGTCTCCCTTCATCCAAGGAAGGGCGTGGGACAAGTACCCAATGCCCGACCTACCTGATGCAGGTTTTTCTGGGGTAGTCTGCATTACTTTTAGGCGAATGCCGGGTAGGATCCTTAAACTATAGTTTAAAAATTATAGTTAACCCTTGGCTACCTTCCTCTACCCTTCCACATCCCCCCTTTCAAATCCCTTTCCTATGCTATTAAAGGGGAGTTGCCACCACGTGGATTAGCCTCATGTAGCCTGGTACCCTAAAAAAACAAAAAAAACAAAGAGCCTTCGAGACAATATTAATTAAAAATTATGATTTTCGGAACCGCTCTGGAGGTTACGTCACACAAATCCCCTCTCTTTAAGAATATATATTAAAATACCGGTACATATATTTAATTTATAATAAAAATAAAATCATTTTAATTAAAAGGCTGCGTGTTTTCAACAGAGTTTGTTAGTTGTGTCACTCTAGGCTCTTGTATATTTTTTTAATTTTCTTACCACCTGAAGAAATGAACAAGGTTTCCAGAAAAATAGATTATGATTAATTACTTCAACCTGTTATAATGTTTGTCTTTAAGTTTAACTTCAACCCGGTGGCACTAAAAATTTAAATAGTGAGGGGAAAAAAAATTCAGGAGAGCAGGTTACTAAATTAAGCTGTCGAGACGCTGCGAGGTACAAGCCCGAGTATGTCTGGGAATGCACCTGCAGGCTCTGGCGTTGCGCCAATGTGTGCATGAGTGTGCTATCGTGACGCTGCGAGGCAACGAGAACATTTGAGAGCAATGTCCTTGTGGGTCAATGCGTCACAGAATTACTCCGTCGCTGAAATTTGGAGGCGGGTGAGTATGTAACTGAATGTGCTGTTCAGACGCTGCTTTTTGTTCGTGCGCTTGGGTCCTCGTCGTTGAGGGCGGCGTTTCCTGGTGAATTTCCCTGTCAGTGACGCTTTCGACGTGTACGACATTTCGCAACACTGCAAGCTGGAGAATGCTTTACGGAATATGCTGTCGTGACGCTGCTAATCACCCCACATCATAACCAAACGCCTGAATAAGAGACACGTCATCTTGTACCCGGTGGTAGAAAAGTTGTCGTCCGCGACGTTTCTATTGACATCAAGAGTGAACAGGTATTGCTATGGAGAACTTTTGGAAACTCGGAGAATACCAGAGACATCTTTAGAGAAGTTATTAAACGGCCGCGGATGAAGAAATGCCGACCTCCTCCTCCAGAGGCGCTGCACCTGGACGGTTGGCATTTCATAGAGGGAGAATTCTTTCCTGCGATGACATCCCTTCTCTCCTTCCTGCGCCCCCAGGGATATTACACACACACACACACACACAGTGACTGCCTCCAAACTTTTCTTTTCTTAGACTTAAAACGCCGGGGCGGACAATTTCGCTCGCAATCGCTTCCAAAGAGAATAAAATTGCTTTCTCCAACTGTAACCAACGCTTTAAATGGACACTCCAAACAAATATAAAAAAAATTATTCTCGCCTCGTCTCTCAAAAAGTGTTAACTGTTCCCAACGTAAGTATTTAAAAATAAAAGGTAAGTAGAATTTAAAAATACAGTTAAGCGACTTTAAGAGTAAGAGAAACAAATATACCTGCCTTCTAACTGACCAAGACATGGCGATGAGAAAGCTGCGTCCCCACAGCCAGCAAACTCCTCTCCCGCCATCGGAAGGTCGTGGGACAAGTACCAAATGCCCGACCTACCTGATGGAGGCTTTTATAGGGTTTGTTCTGCATTACTTTTAGGCGAATGCCGGGTAGGATCCTTAAACTATAGTCCGGGGGCCCTAGTTAACCCTTGGCTGCCTTCCTCTACCCTTCCGCATCCCCTCTTTCAAATCCCTTCCTGTGTTATTAAAGGGGAGTTCCCCAACGTGTATTACCCTCATGTAGCCTTTTGCCCTAAAAAACAAGTATTCCCATATGAAGAAAAGCCTGCGAGAGAATTCTCTCGCAGGTTACCTGTGAGAGATGTTCTCTCGCAGGCAGAACCTTGTAGGAGAGATACGAAGGGGCTACCTTTGGGGATGCCTTTTTCTCTCCGTTTTTGAACTAAGGTTTCCACAAGCCGAGGCCTGTCTTCAGAGGTGAATGTTCCGGGGTTACAGACCTTGGGCATACGGTAAGAGTTGTCCGCAATTCCCATTGGAATAGTCGGCGAGCTGCCTCCTAAATTGGTCGAGGCACGGAGATGGAAATTCTGCGTCCCCACAGCAAACTCCTCTCCCGCTATCGGAAGGGCGTGGGACAAGTACCCAATGACCGACCTACCTGATGCAGGATTTTCTAGGTTTTTCCCTGCATTACTTTTAGACGAATGCAGGGTAGGATCTTTAAAATATGACCTGGGAGCCGTAGTAAACCCTTGGCTACCTTCCTCTACCCTTCCGCATCCCCCCTTTCAAATCCCTTCCTATGGTATTAAAGGGAATGTGGATTACCCTCATGTAGTCTGTTACCCTAAAATAAAAGGCCGGGGGTGTTGATTCTTTGGCTTCTGTTGTCGTTCACCGGGGATATGTCGGGTGCGTTAATTAAATAAATTATATACGTAATTAATAACTGTCACTTTGTGGATCATTTCAGTTCACACAACGTTTCGTCCATAATTTTTGGACTGTTTCAGGGGTAAAAGAGGTGACTAAAAATAAATATTTTGGCGGCTTGAAAGCAGCATAAACTACTACATATCACCAAAAAAATATCTCTGAGCGAAAAGAGACCAGAGAGCGATATGCTTCGTAGATGTACCTGTAACATTGACGTATTTGGCAACGTCGCTTGAAATATCAAGCTTAGAAACGTAGCGTTGCATATCCGAATTTCAGTCGTAAGTTATTTGGGTGTTTATTGTGAAGGTTGACAATACATTGATAATGACGGGGTTTCCTCGTCGCACGCCGCGTCCAAAGCCGCTTCTAGAAGGTGAAACCCTCGTAAGTTATTGCAACGTCGCTTTCAGGGAAGTGAAGTCAAACCGGACGAACGACGTTGATAAATAATGGCGATAAAACGCAAACGAGGCGACCGTCAACCACACACACACGCGAGCAGGACGACGACGACGACGCGTGAACCGTTCGATCGAGTAATGACGAAGAAAGAAATCTGTAAATCATTACCCACAGCTTTCACTGGATCCTTCACGCGTCTTCCTTTACGACAATTTTACAATAAACCTGCATCGTGAAGGAACTTTAAATAAAGGATCTCTAGCTGTATATTAGAAACTAGATTACACTTTCTAATTGAACGTTAAATATTTCCCGTTATTTTCTCCGTGCTGAGAGACTGATCCAAGTCACGGAATAAACGTTTGAGTATATTTAAAGGAAAATAGATCCTTTGAGAAGATATGAAATATCTTTAAAAATGATTATAATAGTCTGACTCCATTTTTAAATTACATATTATTCTGAAATTTTTTTCTTATACTATTTAAAATAATATTTTTGAAACGCAACGTTTCGTCCCCTGATTGGGACCTCTTCACAAAACTGTTTAATATATAAAAATAATTTGGGATCGTCCCCGGAAATATGTTAAAAATGCCCATTTAATATTTTTTCCAAACCCCTGTCTGGTTATACCACCCGTCAATCTGCCTTGTGCCGCGGGCGCCTCGAACCTGTAGGCGTTTCACAATTTTTATGTTTACAAAGTGTCTGAGTTTAAAGATACGGTAATTAGACAAATAAACAGTCGTAAAATAAGTTCGTCCTTGCGGGTCATCGCGTTTTTTTAATCACCTGAGGATTGCAGAATGTTTTGTGTGTGTAGCGAGACAGAGGGGGTTCCGTGGTCCAGGACTGTCACGACCAGCAAATGTGTCCGCGTGCGCGTTTTATCCCTGTTTTATGAGACGGCGCGTTGCTTTATTTAAAGCGTCGAGAGTTTTTTTTTCTCTCTCTTGAAGAGGAGGATCGCGTGCGCGCGTCTTTGTGCCACACCTGAGTAACAACAACCATTGTCCCTGCAGCGAGGCTAATGAAGGCGGCTGCTTCTTCTCGCTTAATTTGTTTGGCGTCCTTGGGAAGCGACGCCCTCAACCGACGAAATACAGACCTCTCTAACACGGGCTGGCGTCGTGGAAGCGATCGGCGTCGTGGAAGCGATCGGCGTCGAAACGTCTCACTTATACTTGTATGAAGATTACTCAATGAAAGATAACAGTCAGTTTCTACGAGACTTGTTGAGGAATCCTGTCACCCAGTTTCAACATAAAAAAATTGAGGGGTTACTTAATTGCTAATTAAAAATTATGGAATAATAATGGAAATTCAAAACCCTATTTAGAAAGACATAACGCACTATCTCCCTCTTTTATAGAGAAATATAAGCAAACCCATATAATTCCTATGAGACTAAAAGTTTGGGCCTTCAAAATTCTCAGCACATTTCGTCCATTTATCACTTAAACTCCATGAAAAATGAACTGGCAGTTGATTCGTGGCTTTTAAGTGTTGAATGAATTGGGAATGACGTTTCTCTTCATAAATATGACGTCATTTCACAACTATTTCGTAGGGTCTTTCCTAAATATTAAGGACATAATAAATTTGTTCCAAAAATTACGTCTTTATTTGTCGATTTTGTAGATATTAAGCAAATTCCTATTTTGTATAAAAAATGGCGTCAATATGACGTCACTTCTCAACGTTTAAGGATCCTACCCGGCATACGCCTAAAAGTAATGCAGGGAAAACCCTAGAAAAACCTGCATCATGTTGGTTGGGCATTGGGTACTTGTCCCACGTCCTTCCCTACATGGCGGGAGAGGGGTTTGCTGTGGGGTCGCAGCAATACATTCTCCGTGCCTCGACCAGTTTAGGCCGCAGCTGGCCGTCTGTTCCAATGGGAACAGCGAACAACTCTTACCGTATGCCCAAGGTCTGCGACCCCGGAACATACACCTCTTAAAACAGGCCGAGGTGGCTCGGCTTGTGGGAACCTTAGTTCATAAACGGAGAGGAAAAGGCATCCCCAAAGGTAGACCCTTCGTGTCTCTCCTACAAGGTTCTGCCTGCGAGAGAATAGCCATCGCAGACCTTCTTAATCTCACCGTCCTGAATCTTCCCTTTTTTTAGGGCAACAGGCTACATGAGGGTAATCCACTTTGGGCAACTCCCCTTTAATAGCATAGGAGGGATTTTGAAGAGGATGATGCGGAAGGGTAGAGGAAGGTAGCCAAGGGTTAACTAGGGCCGCCGGGCTATATTTTAAGGATCCTACCCGGCATTCGCCTAAAGAAATGGAGGACAAACCCTAGAAAAACCTGCATCAGGTAGGTCGGGCATTGGGTACTTGTCCCACGCCCTTCCGATAGAAACGCAATGATTAATTGAAAGATTTACTGTTGTGACGCTTCTAGGGAAAAAAATGTTATTTTACGCAGACTGGAAGCGACGGTCTTTAAAGTGGTGAATACGTTACGATTGTTTTAAAAGCTGTCGTGACGCTGCTAGTGAGGCAACAGGGGGGGGGGAAGAGTACGTAGCACCCAAGGAATTCACGAGATTTAGTAACGAAAATTTGTCTATTGTGACGTTACAAGGCTTTGTGAAAATTCCGTAATAATGGGTCGAAACTTTGTTTACTGTAGTGGGGAACTACAGGCATTATAAGGGTTGTGAGTGCGTTATACGATCCTTGCTGTCGTGGTGCGTGTGTGTGTGTGTGTGTGTGTGGGAAAATCAGGATATGACGTAGGCACGTGAAGGACCGGAAAATCGATTGATTTCCGTCTGAGACGAACTTCACCAGGAAGCCCAAAGATTTGCCCAGCTTCGCGGTCCCGAGACAGCGACACGTGTTGGTCACACTGACTGTGTGTGTGTGTGTGTGTGATGTCGCCCACGCACGCTAAGTGCCTCCTCCGTCCTTATCAGCTGATATCTGCGCTGTCCGCGCTATTCCACCGATTACCCAATGTCAACATTGCGAATGCTGATAGCATTGTTGCAACCCTGCCAGTTGTCGCATTACTTAAAATACACATCAACACTTAAAATAAAAGTCAACGATATTAAATTTTCCTAAACATGTCGAGTCTTTACGGTTACGCGTCAAATTCAAATGTTTTCCCCCCCAACTCCGATATTTTATTACACGTTATTAAAATTAATGTTTCAACGTCCTTATGGTCCTTATTGTCAACTTTAATGACTTTTATCGAGTTCAGTTTTTATTCCCTTCTACTTTGATATCAATAATTGCAGAGATAATTAATGTCTGACAGTAACAGCTCTACGTAAATAACGGTAAGCGCTGTTTGTATTCTTCGGAGCAATAAAGATATTGGAACTGCAGGAACTGATGAACGTCTTCGGGTTCCAAAGACGAAGAAGATAACAAAGAAAGAAAGAAATGAAGGAACAGTTGTTTGGGGAAATCAATCGGTATCTTGCGGCAGGGAATAAAACCCACAAAGAGGGTTAGAGAGAGAGAGAGAGAGAGAGAGAGAGAGAGAGAGAGAGAGAGAGAGAGAATAATTTACTTAAGCAATCATTGAGTTTAACCGAAAGAATACAGAATTTAATTTAATAACGATGAAAAGAGATCCGACAATTATGGTACTGTAAAAATAAAAAGAATAAAAAAACGAACGTGATTGAAAAACTTATGCTTATTAATAAAAGAAATAAACTAAACGACGTTTCGACCGCTTCCAGTACCTCTTCAGGTTTAATGATTTTGTTTATAAATCATGCAAAAATCCTTTTTTAGGATCTTTGCCCGTCGTAACCGAAAAAAAATAACATAATTTTCTGACTCAAGGAATTACTTGAATATTCATTGAGCTTATTCGAGGAGCGGAAGCAAATTAGTTAACCTGTTATTGATTTTTGATAATAAATAGAGAGGGACAGAGAGAGAGAGAGAGAGAGAGACAGAGAGAGAGGGACAGAGAGAGAGAGAGAGGGACAGAGAGAGAGACAGAGAGAGAGAGGGACACAGAGAGAGAGAGAGAGAGGGACAGAGAGAGAGAGAGAGGGACACAGAGAGAGAGAGGGACAGAGAGAGAGAGGGACAGAGAGAGAGGGACAGAGAGAGAGAGGGACAGAGAGAGAGGGACAGAGAGAGAGAGGGACACAGAGAGAGAGAGAGGGACAGAGAGAGAGAGAGGGACACAGAGAGAGAGAGGGAGGGACACACACACACAGAGAGAGAGAGAGAGACAGAGAGAGAGAGAGGGACAGAGAGAGAGAGAAAGAGAGAGAGAGAGAGAGAGATGGAATTTAGCTAATCAATCATTACGTTTAGTTAAGGAAAACTGTGAAATTATCCTGGAGTTTAAGAAACGAATTTTCTGGAGTTTTTCCGTGGTGATTTATAGGAAGAAAAACACGGGGAAAAATTTATTAACTGTTCTTACTCGAGCTTCATTTTCTTTACTGTAACACGAAAATTTTTTAATATTGAGGAAACTTCGCAGACGTTAATACGGGGAAAAAAATAAAAATTTAGACACAAAAATAAAGGGATAAGTGACGTAAAGAGCGGAAAATAAGGGGAAAATGTGGGGTTAAAAACACGATAATCAGCTCAAAAGAATGACGAAGGACGAAACTGACGGACAAGGAAAGAATATCGCAAAGAGAAATGAAGTGGTTGTATCTAAAAATAAAATAGTATACACAAAATATCGAGCACGGATAAAATTTGCGATAAAAAATAGCAACATTCATTTTAATCTCCTCAATATTAGGGGGGTAACATTTTATACTAATTTATAATCGTCTTTTTAAGCAGATTCGAATAATTACAAATTTTTCATCCCTTATTTATACTAACTTTTGTAAAAACAACATATACATTATTGACTGTAAGGACATTTTTAAATTAAGAAACATGAACATAACTAATTACTACGTTTTAACGTACATTATTTAATTTTATTAATTTCAAATTAGTAAAAACATATGACAACAGTCATAATAATTACTAACAGGGGCTGTAATTTACATATCATAATTTTTTGGTCATGGACGAGCCCTAAATTTCTTCATTTAAACCTTGTCTTATCAATTTTTAACATTAGAACATACAAAAACGGTTGATTTAAAAATAAAATAACGTCTAAAAATGTCTCTAAACAAGTGTAAGAAACGTTACGGGGGGATGATCGTGGGTAACTTTTAATCTTTCTAAATCATTAATCTAAAAGTCAGACATGTTTTTAATTTTGACCTTTATTAATGTCGTTGCGCATCAATTAGAATTAATTTCGTGACGACATCCGGATCAAAATTACGACTTAAGACATTAGTTGTCACCAAAAATTAATGAAATGAAAATTAGATAAGAAAGCCTGTGACATTAATTAATAATTGTGCTAATTGGTGTTGTTTAAGTGCAGTTCTAGAATCCCCAGGCCAACTGTTCGGGGGGGAAAAAACCACACAACAGTCTATAAAGAGGACTGACTGTCCGACTCACTGAGTTGAAAGACATCGAATCATGGATTGTTGTTTCCCCTCTCTAGGTGAGTGTGTGTGTGTGTGTTTATTGTTTTAGGAATTATGATAGGATTGTTTTAATACTCGGCGAATGGGAAAGATTTCCGTATCAAACGTTAAGGATGTTTATTTACGGAGATTATTAAATCCGTGTAAATACTCGAGCTAAAAATCCACAAGTTTTAGACATAAAAATAGTATTACATTTCTTCATTATTCTGGAATAAATTTAACAACCCTTGCGACTCATCCAGAGATTGAATATATAATAAAAATACAGAAAAGAGCCTTTTTTCTTCCCGTTTAGAATTAAAGATAATGAGATATAAAAGTTCCTGTGTCTTATGCAACTCAATTAACAGTTGCGTAGGTCGAGTTGCCGACACGCCAGGGGCATTTTCTTTCTAAAATGTTATCGTATTGGTCTAACATTTACAAATAAATACGAATAATAATAATTAAATAATATTGCCGTTCTTTTATTAAAATAAGACATGTTTGGGGGGTGGGGGGGGGTTGAAAAACTTGGTAAACTGTTTACTATTTTGCGATGATTTTTTTGTTTTGTATTATTTAATATAAATCAATTAAGTTTAGTAGAATAATATTTATTTGACCTGATTATAAAAATATCAGTGAAAAATAAATTCAGAACACAAAAATTTATACGACGTTTCGTCTTCAATCGATGACTGCATCAGGATTTCAAGTATTATAAATCAGATATGCAAATTAGAAATTACATTCAAACAAGTTATAATTAAATTTGATTAAAAATAAAACAGATGTTTCATTATAACACTACCAATATATTCGGTACCTGATAATTTCGGTAATTGAGGACGAAACGTCGTTATAATTATTATGGTACGAACTTATTTCAGAAAAATTTGGCTCTAAATCTGATGTCATATGATTGTAACTATTAATCTTAAATACTTTAATATAATTAGATCTTTTTCTATTTGACAATACAAAAGACGAAAACACTTTACCGAGTTTATAAACCCAAACAACAAGATTTATTTTAAGAAAATAACCTGGAAACATTATTATTATTATTAGTAAGTAATTTGTAAATGTTAACGTATTCCACAATATATTTTTTTTAATTAAACCTCCCCTGGCGTATCGGCAACCCGAGTTACTTATCTGTTAATTGAGTTGCATAACAAACAGATTTTCTTTCTCTAATATTCTTTTTCACTCTCCTTCGCCGAAAAAATGCACAAATAAATTAATAATAATTATAAGGATACAAAAGTAAGTTTTGTTTCGCAATTATCTTGAGAAAAGGCCTTCGGTGTGAATTTATTAAGTTGAAAAATAAATTAAATTCGTTTAACGATGTAAGGTAAATATTATTTAAATTTGGTCGGGAGTAAAAAAAAGATTTTAAATTAAAATAAAACACTTGCTGTTAAACTGTTGGGATATTTTCAGTCATAATAATATACTTTATATGAATAATTGTTGCAATATGTAATAAATCAAAGTAAGGGTATCCAAAAAAATACGTGTATTATGGAAACTGACGGGGTTTAAAAACAAACTTTTTTATAATATATCAAATAGATTTATAAAATAATGACGATGAATGGAAAATGATTTCGTGTACTGCCAATAATTAAGACTAAATTTCCCCTGTAATCGAAGTTACTGGATGTACTTATCTATAAAATGTAGTATGTGAACAACTCTCCGGCGCAAAAATGAACTCAAAAAGTTGTTGTAATGCTTTCATAATTCAGGAAAAATTCTTTTTCAGCCCTTTCTAAATTTTCTTTGTCAAAACCGCAGTATATTGATAAAAAAACCAGTTTATATTCTTAATATTCCAATTTACTTTTATTTTACAGTTAAATGATATCATCTATCAAGTTTGCTCATACGTTCGTTTGACGTGCGTTTTACGATATTTATTTAAACAATCGACGCTTGACGGTAACGGCGCGTTTCTCCAACCAACCCCGTTTTCTCAGCGACGTTGGCACCACTGGAGGAGGGGGGGCGTAACGCACCCTGTCTCTTCCCTTTTATCTAAATTGAACTTGATCTGAGGAAGTGACGTCATTACGAGCCTGGGAATTATATTCTCTCTTTTGTTACGGATTCTTTTAAAAGTGTGTACAACAGTGATGGGGTGGGTGGGGGTGGGGGTGGAAGGGGCGCGGATGGACTCGTAATGCAGTTTGCGTCTCTACGAAGAAGAATGGAAGAGCCATAAAGGAAAGAGAGCGTCGTCGATGCGCGCGCGCACGTCTCGATAATGAAAAATGTGATTATCTGCGTCGTCCGGCGACCGTGAAACCTGACGCTCGTAAACAAGAGACCGACCTACACAGCGACGATTTCAAGTTTAAATATTATTTACGTCGCTGTGGACCCGGGTTCCCTTTTTCTCCTTCTTTCTTTCTTTCACGAGCGGGGAAAACGTCCGAGCGTCGAAAGTGACGTCACAGCACGGTCGAACGTAACGATAAAACCCCCGATGAAATAAACATTTAATTTGAGAAATCGTGTCTCAGAGTCTCACACCGGAAAAACCAACGATTTTCTTTAAACACTACCAGCCGTGATCAACAGATCAACAATCAGAATCTGACCATTTAACAGTAGGCCAGAGATGTAAAATATTGGATTGTTTTTCCTGATTTTGTGGTTTGTTTAAACATGTTTTTTTTTTAAAAAAGTGAAAGGATCCTAATCCAATGACGAAACGTCTTTCAATAACTTTTTTCTGAAAAGAAATGTTTTCTTATTAATTTTATTTCTGACGCAATCGCCAACATTTTTTTGTTATGTATTCTTTTAAAGGGTCAGATAGTTTTTATAAATTGAGAAACTCAACAATAGCTGTGATCCCTTATTGTTACGCTCTGAGCTTCCCCCCCCCCCCCAATTGTCGTCACGTTTCAGCCGCGCTCTTATTTTCCTGTGTTACTTTTAAACGCCTGACGAAAAGAACAAAGTTACCAGACACGTTTCTGTTGCCTGCGTATTATTTTATACATTAATTTTAGTCTGTTATTCGGCTTATTATTATTTCACTATCGTATTTTAAAACAGACGCAAGAAGGCGCAGGGTAATTGACTATCAAAGAGATAAGTGATAAAGTAATGACATATATATATATTCTGACTATTTATTCAACTTACAAAATAAACAACAGGCAATTTTAAGGTTAGAGTATCCCAATTTTTGAGCCACGACAGTAAAGGGTCAACGACCCTGACTATCAAAATTGTGTCTAAAGTTTCACATTCCTGAAGATGCAGCAAATTAGCGACGAAACGTAGTGTAATTTTTTTCCCCGTTAATAAATATTTTTTTCAGACGTCAAATTGGCAGTTGTTTATTTATTAATTGTTAAAAAGCACACGATGGCCCTTGCTGCTTGCGTCAGGTGATTAAAGAAAAAAAACCGTTTCACCAAAGCAGTTGTTGAGTTCTGGGTTCTTAACTTCTCTGCTTTTTTTAAGGAAGAAAAATATTTTTTATTAATGTACAACTAAACAACAAGTCGTCCCTTATTCTATCAATTTATTTTTTTTTAAAAAAAACTTGAACTGAGCGTCGAAACGTTGTTTGATTTTACATTAGTAAAAAACTATTTTCTGACTCACACTTGGCCGATTGTTACTGTGTAAAATATTTATTTTAAAATTTACATATATTCGCGTTTTTTTTTTAAAAAAAAAACACGTTTCGCACCGTATCTTGAAGATGAACCGTGAGTACCTGAGGCGAGAGAAGGCGTCCCCGTCCTACCTGCGGCGCACATTGGCGTCACATTGTTCGCGGTCCCGCGTCGCGACGCCGACTGCAGAGGAAGGGAGGGAGGGAGGGAGGTTTGACTCCGCACGTGCGTCGCGCATGCGCACTACTCACCTCTGCGCGCGAGGAATCCCGAGGAGCAGGCGACGTCCTCCAGCGTCGCGGCGCCGTTCAAGTCCGCGGCGTCCTCGTCCTGGGAACACGTCATCATAAAACAGTCACTGGTCTCACCTGCATAAGTCTCTGCTACGGAGCGCAGTTCCTGCTCACTCTGCAACGTTTCCAACAACAACAACAACAAAAAAGGAAAACGTTTCCTTTGCTCCATGTAACAAGCTTAAACACAGCCTAAACAGTTAATTTTGTAAATAATATTATGTTGATGTTGCACTTAGTGAGACTTTACGGGGCAGTTACCGTCGTAACGTGTCTTTGGACCCCCGCCCCCCGCTTTTCCGCCCCCAGAAACCATTAGTTCCTCTGCGATTTAGTGCGAAGATGACGTCACGGACACGTCACCGGAAACGTCAATAAACGTCACGAAACGTTTCGATGGGTCTCTTACTTTATCTGACCGTACATTAATTGACGTAAAGTGGTTTACTACTATATATATGTATAATATATATTTAGAGTGTAACAATGACGTCATTAATGAAGTAACACGTAACTGGAAACGTCATTAAACGTTTCGATGGCACTCTTACTTTATCTGACCGTACGTTATTTGACGGTTAGTAATTAGAAAAAGTTTTCATGGAATTATATATATAGTGTGTGTGTGTTTGTGTGCAAGAAAAATTCTAGACGATCTTTCACGTCGTCTCTTTAACATAATTTGTTTCTTGCACACTGCCTCTTTCTTTCCGTTGTTCTTTCTTTCCTTTCTTTGAGCATTTTCCCTTTTCTTCCCTTTGCCTCCTCACCTTTCTTCTCCCGAAAAATCTAAATAATAATGTTTCCTCATCATTGCCAACATAATTTCAAATCCAGTTCCACGATAAATTTTTCTTCTTAATAAAAAAACTTAGAGCTGGCGTGGAAGGTTTGTTAAGAATTTTCTTCCTCCCTTCTGTTTTCCTTTCCGTCCAGTCGTCTGTAACAACGGTTATTGCTATCACCACCACAGTCAACAGATGGCATTTCTCTCGCCTTTTGTGCGTTCCCGGTCGAAAGGTCAATCACCTTGTCCATTCAGCCTCACCGCCAACTTTCCTTCAGCATCCCCCGACACTTGGTTATTAAGAGCAACCACGTGGACAACGGCGCAGTTCACCTTCGTGTGTGTGTGTGTGTGTCTGTGCATGGAAAGTTAATAATACACAATGAGACAGTTGTGGTTACTTGTACATCTGAAGAGGTCGCTAATTAGGGATGAAACGTTAGTGTTTGTAAAGTAAAACGTTTTAAAATTATAAAAAAAAATTATGTCTCATGTATTTATTTGAAAAGAAGTCAGTTTAATGAGAAAAAAACCACCCAAGTCCCGGAAGAAAACTAAATACCATCTGTGGTACGTCAGATTCATCAGTTTATGTAAAAAAAATATTAAAACTTAAAGAAAACGTTACAAACGGCTTCTAGACCAAGACTGAGCGTCCCGGCAGTAAAACTCTCCACAGAGTTTCAGTTGAAACAAAATTACATACAACACCGCAATCAGTTGGTCACTTATCAGTCTGGTTGGTGACACTACAAAAAAACCCTTAAACAACGATATACACACGAGGAGACCAAAGTGCGTTATAAAACCATACACGAACAATTGGGTTATTTGAGTCGCCATGTTTAATGATAACTGAGGAGGTTGTTTTAAATTAAGAGTTGTGTTATTTTCAGGGCGAGGTTGTAATGCCCCATTTAGTCCGTCCCATGTAACAAGCGTTCCCGTATTTACAGGAAATTTTGAGAAATTGCTTAAGAATCAACTGTTGTGATGCTATTCCAATCAAAACTGAAGGTTTATTTTAAATTAGAAGAATGATCCTTAAAAACGATATTTTAATTCCCCATTCAGCACGTCCCACGTAACAAGCAAACCTGCCTTCACAGGAAAGTCTGTAATTTCCACTATTATCCTGATCTCAGTTGTTGAAAGTTCTTTATATAATAAATGACAAGGAATTGGTTGGATCTACACATGACGCCATGGCTCTGTGATTTAATTAATCCAAATAATAAAGGATAAAAATTATCTTTGCCAATAGAAGAATGATATTTATTTTGCTTTAAGATTTACATAAAGAATAAACGAAAAAACACTGAGATTGCGGGGTCGAATCCGGGGTCTGGGGCTTATGGATGTCGCTTAGTTTTCATTTATGACAACCCCCGGGCAACTCCGGGCCACCCAGACAGTTTTAAAATAAATTATAAAAGAAACACAGCGGAGTAGTAGTTTTAGAGAAATGTGCATATTCCTGAAGATGTCACAAATAGCCACGAAACGTTGTATGGTTTTCAGGTTTTAATCTGTTTTTCTGACTGTGTTTAATTTTTAAATAGTCAGACACATATATTTATTAATTTGAAGGGAATGTAATTGTAAGTAAAGTATCCCAGAAGTGTCCGATGAAGGGTTTCCTGACCAGCCACGTCATCAAGGGACATTCCTCCATATAGCTTACGAATAAAAGACACTTGTCGCCTCTGACGTCATATTTTTCAGCACTGATTTACAATTTCCGTCTTAACGTTTCTGGGGGAGAGAGAAACAGGGTTGTTTTTACGTCTTGGCCGAGTAACGTTACATAAGTCATGCTAAAGTCTGCGCGCTCTCAGATTCTATGAATAAAAGCTTCTTTCTTCTGTTATGAGGCTCTTGGCTTCCCGCGAAACTTGGCCAAGGCAATAAAAAAGTTTTTCTCTCTGTTTCGTATTTTCCCCTTTCCACATATTTACCGCGGTACGTACGAGAAAAGGAACGGATAAAAGGTGGAAGGAGACGCTCTGGAATTAAACCGTACTTGATTTTTATATATGAAGAACAACAACCAATAACGTGATCCTTCATTCGTTCCAGGTTAAGATCGTTCCTTTATGAAAACCCTAAATTAGGGTCCGGAAAAAGATTTTCTTCCAAAATAAACACGGAATCGATGAACATCTTACAAGTTTTCCTTTTCTCGTCGATGGAACTTTTCTTATCAAATGATTGTTTTTCCCTCTCGATTTACGTGCAAATAATTTTTTTTCGTCTTATCTATTTTATTCTTAGAAATATTTTTTCTTTGATTTTGAATTATATATATATATATATATATATATTGTAATAACCAGCTCAGAAGGACAGGAATTCTCTTCTTATATTTGTCAGATTTGTCTACGAACTCAGACTGGGGATCCTTGAGTGGTTGGTACATATAAAAAAATAAACGGATGAGTGACTTTTAGAGAGGGGAAGGACTAACAATTGGGGCATTTTTTGCGGCTCTTAGGGCTAATTGGTTGTGACCAACATCTGGACGACGGAATCCTAATGGCATAATTACAGAAGGTAGTTGGACGATGCAATTAGATTAAAAGGAAACGTTTAATTTAATTGATTGAGTGGCTCTCGGAGCGGGAGAACGGCAACAGATGGTGTTTGTTTGGCGAAAGTGGAGATGCAAAAAAACTGTGAAAACACGGGAAGATTCTGGAGCCGGATATAAATAAGAGGGCAGTTGGACAGTTAAAGAGCTTCATTATTATTTCGTGTTGGAGAAGAGACGGACGTGTCAGCGGGGATAGAGCAGTGGTGCAGGTCCGCAGGGCTGGACATCAGTCGTCAACAGTTGGGAGTCTGTTTGAAAGCAGAGTGGGTTGAATTCGTCGTGAGGGTGACGTCGTCAAGAGGAGGTGGCTGTGGATGCAGAGTGTGAGCGCAGCCTGGCGACTGTTAAGCCTGTATAATGATATAGTGTGTGGACCAGAGAGCGTGTAAGTTTATATTTTCTGAATTAATAATTGTAAATTGCTAATAAAGGGTAAAAAGTGTCAGATTTAGTTAATTTCGTCACATTTCGTTTCATTTGTTTCACTCGTTTCAAAGATTTCGTTTCATTTCGTTTCAATCATTTCGTTTTTCATTCATTGTAACTGTATTTGTTTAATTGTAACATTTGTTCCGTTTCCTTATCAACCCAGTAAAGACCTTGAGGGCACCGAGTTCATTTATTTAAAATGTTTTCTAAGTTAAATAAAATTGATTTGATTTATAAAATTTCATCAGATTTGTGTAATTGTAAATTTGTGTTGTAATAAAAAAATAATTGTTTGCTTAAATTGGTAGTTATAGTTTTATTTTATTTTAGCCATTACAATATATTAAAAATTCATTCGTTTAAGTAGCCAAATAGTTTGATTTTAATACAATTTAAAATGCAAAGGTTAATAAGTAAATAACGAGTACTTTATTGTCTGTTTCCAGCCAAAGATGTTCATTAACGGTCAGGTGAAACCCTTGACTAGGGTCGAAATAATGTTGTTTTTCCCAAAAAAATCGTTACATTATCAAAAACTACATCGATGGGATAAGAAAAACGTGTACGTTTTTCTTTTCTAACCATCGATTTTTCATGCGATGATTGATTTTTCCTTCTCGATTTAATTGTTGATCATTTTTCCCTTGATGTGTTTTCGTTTTTCGTTGGTTAGAACAATCGTTTTTTTTTCGTGTTCTGTGCCCCTTTATTTTAGCGCAGTAGTGGTGGTTTCATTTTTAGTGTGATCTTGGTTTTTCCTTTTTTCTTAAAGAGGTTTGCACCGTTCGTTGTGGTTTTCACCTTTTTTTTTCTAAAATAAATTCCGTTTAGATTATTTTACTACTGAAGTGTTCAAAGATTTTTTTAAACTATCTGGGTTCATCATGAGGTCACTTCTACTTTCCCATTGGATCTGAGAGTTCTTTGGCATAGGAGTTTTTCATTTATGATGTTTTTGAGGCTATGACGTTTTTTTTAAAAATATACATTCCTATATTTAATCTCCAGCCTTTCATCTCTGGTTTCTGGTTTCAGTACCTTGTTATACTGTGTCAGTTTTGCGTTCCATATGTTTCTCGTTATTTAATTATAGGTATGCTTTTTTAATTGACCTGCTATATATGTATTATTTATATTAAGCAACTTTCTAATTACTTGACGTCAATTAATGAACGATCAGATAAAATAACGAGTCCCATCTGAACCTTCTGTGACGTTTAATGACGGCGACGTGTCCGTGACGTCATCGTAGCACTCAAATCCAAAGAAACCACACATGTAAAATATAAATGAATCAGACAATGATGTCAGAAAATAAAAATATACAATTTAAAAAGATGTAGAACCGTTTCGACCCAAGTGTAAGACCGTCCTCACGTACTGTATCAAGAAATAACATTAAAATGACATTATTGGAGGCAAATTTTGGGGAATGAACCAACCTTGTCCAGGGGAGAAAGCTTCACGTCGCCCCCGCAAGCCGTCGGCGTGGTCGGAGGAACCAGGACCCTCTGGGAGGTGATCTTCTTCACGGCCTTCATCCATAGTTGGCGACGGCTGCTGCCACCGTTCAGCGCTCTGCAAGCAACCGAAGATGCACTTCAAATATATGCGACGTTTCTCTTAAATTATCATTCATTTACCTCTACATTGTATGCATGATTTATATACAAATTTATTAAAACTGTCCGACCTGAAAATGTCCTTATAAAAGGACGAAACGTCGTAAAATTATTATTTTTGGTTAATCACTTTATTATGAAAGTTTAAAAGTGATCAACGATACCCGTGTGACTGACATTAAGTTTGAAACGTACAATAATTTAAGAGCGAGTAGACGTTTCGATCAACTATTGAGGTCTTTGTCAGACCCAAAGTGATACAGCCAAAGTTACAACGCATCACATGTAACCTGGATGCAAGATGTCAAGTAACGAAGATGATTTAATAAACAATCATAAAAAAAACTGTTTTACATCGAAAGAAAATTTGTTGGGGTAAATACGGAGCATTTATGTGATTAACATATTTATTAGAATTATCCTTCTTTATCTAGAAAAAACAGTGCTGCCAACATCGAAAGAGTGATTAAGATCCACACGACGCTTAGTAACAGGCGAATGTTTACAAGGTGGAAAATGCTGCATTAACTTCATGTTCCTTCATTTTCTAGTAGACAAAGATCGTTTAGCCAGGACCATATAACAAGATCAGCCAATATTGCTAATCCATAGAATTAAGAGCATATGTATGTGACTTTTAACAAAGAAAGATTTGAAGAGTACAGAGAGAGATTTAGTTTTCTTGAAAATAGCAAAAGGCTTTTGACTTTTGTCAACTGGCGAGTGCGGTTGTGTCGCTCTAGCTCCTTCTTAGCAAATGAAGAAACAGACAAAGATCCCAGATATGTTGTGTGTTATTTATATCATCATTACCTTTCGTCTGTATTTGGCTACCTTGCTTGTTATTAATTTTCAAACCAAAGTTTCATTTAAATCGAATACCGTTACGGAAATACCAAGTATTGAAGCAGCCTGCGAGTCTAAAACTAGAGACAGTCACGAGGAATATAAAATATTACATCACAACCACATGTAGTTACACACGTGTGTGGGGGAGATTCTAAATATCACACTCGCTGTGGAACACTCATGTGGACCTGCCTGAGGGAGTAAGGCGCGGGGAGGGTCAGATAATTACATTAAACGTGACAAAGTAGGGCTGGATGGATTGAAAATTCAGCCAAATAATGATTTAATTTTCGTAAATTGTAGATGATTTTTGAAAGCCCGTGAAGTGCGTTAAAAAGAGAATAAAATTCTCCACAAGTCTCCTCCTATGAGGAATTAGTGCAGGAGCGGCCATCAGGAGTTACACCTTCATAAGGGTTAATATTGAGGTAATTCTACAGGGACAACGTGACCAGGGATCCTCAGGCGCCTTGGAGAATAGAGACTGAGAAACGTGACGTCAGAGCGCAGATCACAGACGCATGACGTCACGTACCGTGACAGAAGACTTGTGTGGGAACTTCACGCTGAACCACGTGACAGCGCGTGACAGCGCGTGACAGCGCGTGACAGCGGGGCTCCACCTTCACGGGGTTGGCGTGTCATCATCCTCCTGAGGCCTGCGCTCTCCAGTCATTACTGAAAATTTCTCTGCCACTAATCAACTCAGCAAACAAGTTAATTGCACCCCCTGCCTGGTCTCTCTGTTTCCCTGGGCAAAGAGGCGCTGGCGTAATTAAGCCTTGGCCACCCCTCGTAAACATTTTCCTCCACCCCATGCATTTAGTGTCTTTGTCGAGTTACTTATTAACGCGGCAGTCGTACGAGTTATTTCCCCCCCCCCCCCCGCTCGTTCCTTTACAGAATTTTCACGGGGTGTGTTCACGACGGAAATGACGTTTTAGGCTTTGTTTCCGGAATCGAGGCGACGTTCTTCTGTTGCAGCGCACTTAGAGCGGTCGCCATGCCGACAGATGGTTGTGTCAACAAGTCGCTCGCTGTGTAGTGATAAGATAGTGGGTGGCCGTTGACATCACCACGAAATAAAGATTTATATACATACAGATGTGGTGTAACATGAACATTTGTTTATATTGGCGCTAGTGAGGGAGGTTTATTAAATTAAAAATATTGCTTTCTTTATTTTGCAACGTATTGATTTACAAATATGATTACATAATGATTGTCTTCATCGACAGTAAACGGAACATCGGCACGGCGTGGGACTAATATCGAGAGTCCGACGTGCCAGAAACCGGATTTCTCCTGGGCGTTTTCCCTCTGCCATGACGGGTAGATCCAATGCCGCCGGGAAAAAATCCTTAAACCACAGCTGCATGGCCTCTGTGCCTTGCAACACTGGCACGTCCTTCTAGATGGTTCTCTCCAGGTTACAGAAAACTTCTCCTATTATCGCAATCGTTAGTTTAACACTTTTATGGTGAATTTTTATTGCTCATTCCAGATGAGGTTTACTTTTAAGAGCGCAAGTCTTTGATCCGTTAATCGCATTTAAACTGTGTGACCGCTTAAAAACTTTTAATTGTTACGTAGTTTTTGGAGAACACAGTTTTTAAGCCTGATAACGTTAAGAAATTAGAATAAAGCCAACTTAACGTTTAAAACATATTTAAAATGACTTTAAAAGTCGTATAATAAACTATTATTTCAATGTACAGGATGTTCAAAATTTTTTGGTTACATAATCAACAAATTGTGTAGGTTATGTTTTAAAAAATAAATATATATTTTATTTAAGAGACTCGAATTGTTTTGTACCAGCAGTGTTTAGGAGGGGGCGAACCACCATAATTTTTATTTTAGTAAGGAAACAGGGTGTTCCCAAATATTTTAATTTGTGTTCCAAAAATAACCTGATTTAAAGAAAAAAATTTTGAGACTCATTGTATTTAAAAATAAATTGATTTACTTGTGCTGCATCAGCCTCGGTACACAGGGTGACCCTTAAAAGAAGCCAGATTATTATAATTGTGAAAAGCAAGGATGTTTATCATCTTTGAATTGCTCCAAAGTTTTGTCCCCCCCCCCCGGTGAATTAGGGAAAATAAGTAGATGATTTTGGGGTTCACTGTTGCAAAATTAGGCTTCAATATTATTAAGAATTAAATTGAACAGTTTTCTGTTTTTTTCTGTGTAAATAATGAGGTTTCTAATAAGTTTTGAATCCATTCCCCGTCCAGATTAATTTTAATATTAAGGAGTTATGAATAATTAAAACATTTTTCTATAAAAATATAATTTTAATATTATTTACAACCTTAGTTTTCGTATTATAATTTAATTGGGTCTAAAATGTGGTCCATTTTCCCCACACAAATCAGTCTAAATACATGGTGAAGTAACATTTTTTCCATTTTGGATTTCATGTTTTCCTTTACCAATGATTCTGACTTTTGCTTTCTTGTTACAGGAAAAATAGCCGAAAATCACCCCCGCAAACTATTTTTCCTACTGACCTGTGCTTTTGACACACATTTTCTTCGTATTGTATTTTGGCGAGATCGTTCGGTGATCGTGAGGCTGACGATTTCAAGGTTTTCGGGACAACCTCTAGAATTCCTCGTCTACCACCAAAATTGCACAGGAAATTGCTGGCTCGTGGTGGGGTACAGCGGGGGTGGGGTTGGCGGGGGCGGAAGACCTCGAGGCCGAGGCCAATCAATTGCGGCTTCCAGCCCCCTTCCCACACCCCCGTCAAAAGAAAACGCAATTTCCTTAACATATTAACCTTCGGTCCGATGCCACGTGGTTGTTCCTCTCAATTACCAGCAGCCTAAGTAATTCTGTACTTTGAGGGGTTGTGAGGGGTTGTGAGGGGCAGCTTCACACCAACGTGAGGCCAGGACAGAGGAAAGGAAATAGAAGAGTTTTACGGCTGAAATCAATTATCTAGCGTTATGACACGAGGGTTTTTGATTTATTAACCGTCAATTTTATTATAATACGGACGAAGGATGAGACGTGTAGACGAGATCAGGCCCGAGGAATCACAGATGAAGTTGACCGTTGTTCCAAACCGAGACCGACAGGAGAAGCGAATGGCACGTGACCATCGTGGACAGTCTTCTTCAAGGCGAAACCCCCATCAGTTTGAAAACCTTTCTATATAATTTATTCTCCAATTTCCTAACCACTGTCAGAGTCACTGAGCCTTCTAGCTTTTTTTATAATAATTTTACTCACTTCCACAACGAATAAAATTTTGTTTGTCTCTTACAAATGTCAACGTTACTATGACGTACACGATGACGTCATTGGAGGGAAAATTTGCACAGGATCTGAGAAAAAGCGAAATTCAAAACCCAGGAGGTGCAGCGACTTGAAGACTTTAGATGCCACTCGTAAATGGTCAATGTCCTAGACGAGTCTCACAACTCAGGTAAGGTGGTGGATATTGGTAGAGTTTTTTTCTGACTTTCCGACCTTAACAAGTCCTGGAGGATGTTATTCACAAAGCTCTGATGGTCACGAAAACTGAAATCACACGTCACACTCGACGGTTTTGGTCCCTCGTAGGAGTCTCTGAAGTCTCAATCGGCACGTTCTGGACTTGTTCGTCACCGTGGATGGTTGAGGAAAGCATAAATAAACAAACTATGATACTAGACACTACCGACTTTTCGGGGTGTGGAAAACCCGTGCCGTCGGGAACCTCCCTCAGATAATCACAACAGTCGTGACGCGAGGTCAAGACTTTGAGTCTTGGACCGTGTGCAGCACCCGACATGTTGGACGATTTTCACCACTGACGACAGTTGTGGTTGGAGCATGACGTGAGACGTCACCACTTTGTAGATTTCTTCCTCTTGGGGTCGTCCTTGACGAACTTATTCCTCCGAATGTTAACCGCGAACTGCACTTGAGAGTCGTCGAGATCTGCGAAGATCCTGGAGAATTCCTCCCCGTCGACGACCACCGTCTTGTCCGCCTGGAAGCCCTGCTGCGTGGCGGCGCTGACCGGCGCCCTGTAGACGCCGTGGCCCGCCGACGAGGACACCTGCAAGGAGAAGGAGAAGTTGCTGGCGTTGTCCTCGAGGCCGACGTAGAGCACGGCCGCTCGGAGTCGCCGTCGGGGCGCGTCCTCGAGGCTGTGCAGGAACACGAACACGTCGTCGTCGTCGTCGTCGGGCAGCAGGAAGAAGTGCGGCGTGGCGTCGCGCAGCAGCGTCGCGACGCCGCGCAGGCCGGGCGCCAGGACGCGGTGCGCGTGCTGCTCCCGGAGGTGCGTCGGCAGGTCCCGCGGCGAGCCTCGCCAGCCGGAGCACAGCGGCGGCGACAGCGGGCACGGCTCCAGACGGCGCGGACACACGGCGTGGTGGCGCTGCAGGGCGTCGAGGCCCAGCGCGGCGTCGCACCCGCGGGCGCGGTTCTCGCACGGCGCCACGACGGCGCGGGCCAGAGCCTCCAGGCGCGCGTGGCGCAGGTGCAGCACGGGGGCGGCGCACGTGGGGCAGGACGCGTGGCGGCGGCAGGCCGCGTGGCCCTCGGGACACAGGCGGATGGGCGGCGACATGGGCTCGGAGCACGAGGCGTCGGGGCATCGCAGGCTCTCCAGAGGCGTCGGCCCTTGAGCGTACAGACGCGACTCATGCCAAAATGTAACTGCGTGACACTTTTATCTGCGGCTTATTTACTCTGCAAGATGGACACCGGAGATAACCGATGCAAGGAACACGTCAACTCCTCATTCCTTCAAGGGAGTTCAAAATTGACGTACGGAAACTGGTTTCTAACGGAAAGGCCGAGCTTGAAAATGTATCAAAACCACACACAAATTCTTTCAATGTCTTCATTTCCTTAGATATTCACAGGAGCCTCCGGCGCCTTTGGCTTAAGTCACGGAAAACATTTTATAATATATAACAGATGACTGTGGGAAAGATACAGTGAATAAATATAGATGAAAATAAAGATAACTTATGATGCATTACGAAAATGGAAAGAGAAATTTATACCCAATCGTAATTCTCATGTAGTGATGTGTAGTGATAATAAAGTCTATCAGATTCAGGACAAGCCAGGACACTATTAATGTCATATACTGTCCTTTTGAAAATTGATCTTCAAATCATATATATTTATAATTGGAATCCAGTCCTTGCGACCGGTTTATAGATTATAATTTCATGTATCATGCCAACATGGGAAAACTGTCCATTTGTAGAATAAATACAAACATAGTTGCCGAGGACGACAAGAAAATGGCCGAAGCAAAGGAGAAAGCGTAAAAGCTCCCAAGGAAGGTCCATCAAAAAATATCACCCTCATACCAAGGGAAAAGTGGACGAGAATCCGCCACGCTCGCCAAGCGCCATTTTTCTTTAAAAAGAATCCGGAATGGTGGCAAGGATGATTGGTGCTCGTTCAGGTGAATAGGTCAAGACCGCTAAAAGGCCAAGGAGAAGGGAAGCGCTTGAGTTTATCCTACGATTTTTTAAAAAAAATAATCGAGCATCGTAGAATGACGTCACAGGTCCTGGAGTTGTCAAAATAAAACTATTCTACATGACAGGAACTCGAACGACTAGGAACTGTAAGAAGAAGGAGGAACGCAATAGTTTGACATTTGTTATCTGTGAACGTGAGTCTGCAGGTGAACAAGAATTTATCAATGTTTGTCGTTTCGTAATCGTCTCCTACAAATAAAAAATGAATTATTTGATATCGCTTATCGAATCGATAAAAACACTCGCAAAGGACAAGCCTGTTCTATCCACATGCTGTTCATGTTGTTTATTCAAGTGGTTCAATGACAAATAAAAATGTTCTGCATAGAAAGGAAAAACATCAGAAACTTATGAAGAAGAAAACTTTTTTTCCCTCCAAAGATATTTCACGCATACGTCTTGGAACGAGAAAATTCGACAACTGGTAATAAACAACAAATGATCAGGGAAAACTGATTCGTCGATGTAAATCGTTGGGCCGTTAATTGTGGACCAAATTTGAATTTTCCGATATCCAACCATTTTTAACAAGTGAATGATACAACTGTTATGGTTTTCCTTCTCCCCACATTCTCGAAATACGACGGAAAATTGTAGTCATTATTGATCATTTGTTTTTCCTCATTTGAAAAAAAAATAATTAAGTGATCGATACTGAGTCACTTCCGATGATCGATTTTTTTTCTGTTTGTTGTCGATAGGAAGGAAATCAAATTTGTTTTCCAGAAACTGGCGAAATTGATTAAATTAGCATCGTTGAAAAAAGGATGAGAAATTCAGTGATTAAACTCTGAATTATTTTATTTTAATAATTATATGACGTATTTGCTCTTATAAATAATTTAGATCAAAGTCGATAATTCTCGAATCTAATAAAAAAAATCGGCATTTCTTAGGTTTTGCATGAATATCGATAAGTAACAATTTTTAAATTGGTCCCATGAGTTTGTCTAGGAAATTTGTTACATTAATTCATCTTCATAACAAGTTCAAATTTAATACCACATAATCAATGTTTCCTTGTTGCTTGCGTCAGGTGATCCAAGAGTCGTAACAACGACACACACAACAGCATAAAACAAGGTCACGTGTCAAGGAAATCTCCATTTTCGCCCCCACTAGAAGAACTATTAATCTTGTCAACTTGAATAAACAATAAAATAAAAATGGCCAGAGTATAATTTTATCGCGAGAAATTCGTTCTGCTGTTTTGGTTACGTTCCGTTTAACCCGTGACGCTTAAACTAAGCTCCGCCTCTGTTCGCTGAAAAGAAATCGATAATCGATAAATCTCGCTGTATCGAAATTGAGCGTTCCAGGAAAACAACAACTTACGGAACAGCCTGTACTTCTGTGAGCTTTTGTTTTTAATGTAGAATCAAGGAATTTAGGTTTTTACTTACAGAGCCAAAAAAAAAAGTTGCTACAGACTCGGCGGCCATTTTGTTGAAAGAAATTAATTCTGACTTATCGATTTCGGACAACGTCCAAAGAAATATCGATTTGAGAAATATCGACAAAGATAGTAGTGAATTGGTCCAAGGACAATTACGTCATGTAATTATTTAACAGAAATAAATCTGCATTTCCCCCCCCCTGTATTTATCGTTATTTTAAACGTTTTTAATTATTTACACGGAGCTTATCAGTTCTGCCAATGTGAAAACAAATTTTTTTTTTTGATTTCCTTCCAGCGAGATTAAGTCAACCAAAGAAAGTCACTCAGCATCCACAACGCTAAATTAATGAATAAATAAGTGAACATCAGCCAATTTAAAACAGGAAAAAAGTAGTTTTAAACGTGAACCTGATGATGTCGTAAAAATAAGCTGCGAAACGTTGTTCAATTTTACATTATTAAAATATTTTTTTCTGTGACTAAGAAAATGGCTGATGTTTATTTATTTGTTTTCCTACTGGTCAGCATAGACAACGTTAAATATTTCCAATGAGGAAAGGGAAATTTTTAGTCCAGTTTCGTTCCTTATCTTCATCCAAAGGTAAACTAATTTTTTTAAGGCAACAAGCTACATGACGGTAATCCACATGGTGGCAACTCCCCTTTAATAGCATAAGAAGGGATTTGAAAGGGGTATGCGGAAGGGTAGAGGAAGGTAGCCAAGGGTTAACTAGGGGACCCCGGGCTGTAGTTTAAGGATCCTACCCGGCATTCGCCTAAAAGTAATGCAGTGAAAACCCTAGAAAAACCTGCATCAGGTAGGTCCGGCATTGGCTACTTGTCCCACGCCCTTCCCTGGATGGCGGGAGAGGGGTTTCCTGTGGGGACGCAGCATTCCCTTCTTCGTGTCTCGGCCAGTTTAGGAGGCAGCTGGCCGACTGTTCCATTGGGAACAGAGAACAACTCTTACCGTATGCCCAAGGTCAGTGACCCCGGAACATACACATCTCAAAACAGGCCTGGGCTTGTGAGAACCTTAGTTCAAAAACGGAAAGGAAAAGGCATCCCCAAAGGCAGCCCCTTCGTGTCTCTCCTACAAGGTTTGCCTGCGAGAGAACATCCCTCGCAGGTACTGCCTGTGAGAGAGTAGCCCTCGCAGACCTTTCGTGCAAAACTAATTAGTATTTTACTCGCGTTTAATATTCTTACCATAATTAATAATAATAACTATGAGACATTTGACCAATTTTCGACTTAAAAGTGTCTAATTATCGACACCGAAAAATATAGATTGATTTTGAGGTCGAATATATCAATAACTGTAATCGTTATGAGAGCAGAGAAGAAATCGACACAGTAAAAGAAAACCAACGCGTTTAAAACCCTGAAGAGTTTATCTAATTACAATTTCTTATTTCATCGGTTTAGATTTTCCCTCCGCAATGACGATGTAGGTTGCTGTTAAAGATGATGTACCTGAAACGTCCATGGTACGTTCTCTGGATACGGATGCTGACTGAAGTGCAATGAAGAAGAAGAACGTTCGTCTTATCTTCTTGAGACTCTCCCGTGTCTAAGCTGAGTAGATCCGAGTGACCTTGCTCGGTCCTGATAAGCAGAAGCTTCAAATTGCATTTTCGCTTGTAAACAGAAACGAGAGAAAAAGAGACCAACCACGTCCTCCGCGCTCAGAGGAACTGTACGGAGGCGCTGAAACTTACGTAAACGGTAACCTCTGTCAATAGGAGGACCGAAATAAGTTGGTGGTAGTTGAACTCAGGGAGTTTCTTGAAATGACAGTAAGAGGATGACGTCACAAGTTGTAGTGGTTTTGGTTTGAGGAAGTCTCTTTTTTTTTATTCTTAGGGGAATTGAAGATTTTTTTCCCTGTAAATCATTAAACAATTCCGAAAAATATAATTATCAAACTATTCAGTTCTTTCATTTGCAGAGTTCTTATTCTCAGGTGCTTGCCGGCTTTTAAACAGTAGCTATTTATAATTGAAAATTACGCAAAGGCGCCTGGAAATAAAATTCCAAGTGCCTTTTAATTTTAACCCGACTACAAAGCTTTAATTTCCTTTTTTTTCCTGTTGAAGCTTTTAATTTACCTTTTAAAGGTGCCATAAACTGTTTTAAAATAATTTTACGTACCTTTATGTTAAAATGAGAGGTTTAATAATTGTTTTGGATTTTAATCCAGTGAAAGTAATAAGATTATTGATACACATTATTAATTTCTTCGCTCAAGGGTTTCCAACAGACGCGAGGAAGGAAAATTTTACGTCTCGCAGTCACACGACACGTAGCCTTTAGTCGGCCAGCTGCCTCCTAAAACAGGGTCAAGGCACGGCGAGGGAAAAGCTGCGATCCCACAGCAAACCCCTTCTCCCGCCATCCAGGAAAAGGCGTGGGACAAGTACCCAAGGCCCGACTTAACTGATGCAGGTTTTTGTAGGGTTTGTCCTGCATTACTTTTAGGCGAATGACGGGGATAATCCTTAATTTATAGCCCGGGGGCCCCTAGTTAACCCTTGGCTACCTTCCTCTACCCATCCGCATCCCCCCTTTCATATCCCTTCCTATGCTATAAGAGGGGAGTTGCCACCATGTGGATTATCCTCATGTAGCCTGTTGCCCTAAAGAAAGGTCCCACAAGCGACTCAAGCGATACCTGCGAGGGCTATTCTATCGCAGGCAGAACCTTGTAAGAGAGATACGAAGGGGCTACCTTTGGGGATGCCTTTTTCTCTCCGTTTTTGAACTAAGGTTCCCACAAGCCATCGGCCTGTTTTGAGAGGTGGATGTTCCGGGGTCGCAGACCTTGGGCATATGGTAAGAGTTGGTCGCTATTCCAATTGGTGTAGTCGGCCAGCTGCCTCCTAAACTAGTCGAGGTACGGAGAAGAGAATGCTGCGTCCCCACAGAAAACTCCTCTCCCGCTATTGGAAGGGCGTGGGACAAGTACCCAAGGCCCGACTTAACTGATGCAGGTTTTTGTAGGGTTTGTCCTGCATCACTTTGAGGCGAATGCCGGGTAGGATCCTTAAACCATAGCCCGGGGGCCCCTAGTTAACCCTTGGCTACCTTCCTCTACCCTTCCGCATCCCCCCTTTCAAATCCCTTCCTATTCTATTAAAGGGGAGTTGCCACCACGTGGATTAGCCTCATGTAGCCTGTTGCCCTAAAGTAAAATATCCACAAACTCAATATATTTTAAATTAAAATGATTCCTTACTTGGTTAATCAATTTTTATTCTCGAATTTATTTTAAAATTGGCAAACACCTGAAAGTTTTTGAATCCAAAACCTCAGTTGATTATCAACTTATCCAATTGAAATCGATCGACCATGAATCTGTTTCCAGCAATTTCGAGTGACGAAGATGATGTATAGTTAGGAACTACATCTTCAGGAGGAAGTGCAAACAACGATAATGGACGCAGGCCAAGAAACTTCACTTTCTGTAGAAACTGAGGACTAGAAGTTCCTCACGCGCGTCCACAGATGTCACGTAGAGACCGTAACGCATATTTTTCGTGTAACGTTGACGGATTTAACCGGCACCTACGTCATGAAAAAAGAAACACATTCAGTGTGATCGTCGTAGGGCGGCACATAACAAGCACTCAGGCAACCTCCTACACAAGGATCGGTTGTCGTGCACCTCGCAGCCGCCAAAACTGACGCTACTCTTGTTTTACAAATAGATTAACCTAAAAACTACTAATAAATTTATTCCTTAAGAAAGTAATAACATAAGTAGAATAACTAAGGCATTGTCACAATAAAAGGTCAGGTAGAGATTCTTGATGGGTAAAATGCAAATGAAAACCGTTTTAATTAGTCAAAAACTCTATTTTTGTGACTAAGAAAAATGCTAGTTTCTATTAAAATAAATTATATGAAGTATTACCAACATAAACCACCAACAACAACTTGTTTAACAAGCATAAAATTAATTTTTTCAACTGAATTAGACTAAAAATAAAAAACTAGCACCGTTTCAGACGAACACAATTTGTCAAAATAAATAAATAAATGTAAAAAAACTTGAAATCGAAGTAGAAGGATATTAATAATTTTCATTTACCACCGCAAAAATCTTTCTAGACAATTAAATGTTATACAAAAGATATTAAAGTGTAAAGTAATATTAATAATGAAAAACTATACGCATAATCGTCAAGAACATGTTGAATTATTATTAATTAATCGTGGAAAGAAGATAATTAGTTTCCCCTAACATACATCTTCACGGAAATTGGGTTTCACTGTTCGATTTTCCCCCAATGTCCTTGGGCAAGAATGAAGTGATAATAAGTTTTGTGTCACTCGATCACGTTCGTTATTAGTTTTTCCCCTGATCAGCCGAAAAAATTATCAACATTTGTTTCTATAACTGGTTCCACTTTTCACCATTTCCAACATAATAAATATTGAGTGACGATGGAAGAGATCAGAACTAATTGTGCTGCATCGTCACTACGTCGTTCATTTACTGCACCCATTTGCCAAGTCGATGAATAGTCTTGTCTTTCCACAGCTGTTTGTTGCCAGATCTCCACCAGTTTACGAACGCTACGATAGTCTTTGTTCGACGTCACTGAGACGACACGCGCTTCAGTGCTGTATGGAGTCTGTTTTCTTGAGCGTGGTCACCCCCGTCGTGGATCTGTACTGGAAGGCGACCCGCTTCTTGACGGACACCACCCTGGACCCTGAGCTGAACTGAGATATCGTGTCGTAGGGCACCTTGATGCAGTCTCCCTTGGCGAAGGCCAGGTCCAGGTCCTCGGTCTCGTCGTGCACCACGTGCTTGAAGCTGGCCGAGTGTCCGTCGTCGAGCCGCGAGAGCTTGATCTTGTACTCGTAGATGCTGCTGCCCCCCGGCGGGCCGACGAGCTGCACGCAGATGTACAGCTGCCTGTCGTTGTAGTTGAACATTTTCTGGTAGACGAAGATCTCGTCCATGGTGATGACGAGGTGGCGCACGTGGTCGGAGCAGCAGCCGTTCTTGCTGATCTGCCAGCAGACGTCGCTGACGCCCGGCACGAGGACCAGCTGCTTGGGGTGGAAGCGCGCCGCGTGGTCCTTCATCTGCGACCGGCGCCCCGCCCAGGGGCAGGCGCCGCCCAGCAGGCAGCCGTACTGCTTGAAGTGGCACGCGGCCTCGTGGGGGCGCATCAGCAGCGCCGGCAGCCCCACGCGGCAGCCCGCGGCGGCGTTGCGGCAGGGCAGGCGCGTCGTGGTCACGGCCAGGCGTCGCAGCGCAGCCACGTGCTTGCCCGGGGGCAGCAGCGCCGCCCCGCAGCGCGCGCAGCGGCCGTCGCGCGAGCAGCACGAGCGGTGGTTGTTGGCGCACAGCGCGACCTCGGCCAGGTAGTTGCCACAGACCTCGCAGCGCAGGAGGCTGGCCAGGCGCGGGCTCGGCGGCTGCAGCGTCGCGTCGTCGCTGCTCGCGCTGTCGCTGCGGAGGGACATGCTGTCAGTGGCGCATGCCGGAACCTCTACGAACACGAAACGTCATATACGCTCACGGGCGGTCAAGGAGGGTGTGGGCAAAGATAAATTCCTCTTCCAATATTTTTCTCACACTATTTCAAGAATATAAATACCACACAACGTGACTGGGATCCTTGTTCCCTTTCCTCAGGTGCGAATCAGAGCCTAGAGCGACACAACTGCACTTGTGAGTTGACAAAACTCAAAAGTCAATCACACGTAAATTTTTCATTTTACCAAAGATTGTTAATGAGGAATCTCCTACATAAAATTACTCTATTTAGTTTTTCCAGGGACCAAAGATGCTTATAGAGGAATATGAGACAGAAACTTAACGGCTGTTGAAATCAGTGAAGATAATTTCTGATTCTCTATTTTTAATTTACAGGCTCCAAAGATTATTATACAGAAATTTAGCAGAACAACTTAGGGATTGTTGACATCTGTGAAGATAATTTCGACAATACTTTATTTTCTGACTCTCAATTTACGTTTTCCAGGCACCAAGGATGCTAAAACAACAACTTAGGTATTGTTGAAGATATTTTGAACATTAGAATTTATTCCTCACGCTGTCTTTTGGATCTCCATAGACCAAAGACACTTATAGATAAGCATTAACCACTCTTGATGTGTTGTGAAGATAAATTCGATTTTCAATTTTTTTCTCACACTATTCTAGGAACAGAAGATTTATTTATAGAGGAATTTAATACAGAAAAATTACTTTAGACATTTTCTTAATTTCTCATAATCCAATTTTTGTATTTCCATGGACCAAAGATGTTTATAGAGAAATATTAACTACCGTGAAGATCAATTCGACTCTCGCAACTATTCCAGAGACCAAGAGGAATTTTTCACCAATTTCGACATTCGATTTTTCTATTTCCAGACACCAAAGAAGCTAACAGAACAAATGTAACATCACCGCGTATTTATTTTCCTCACACGCAGAGAATTTATTTCCTTCAGTATTTTGAGCAAAGATGTTACACAAAGGCCGGACAGTTCTAGAAGATATTCTCATTTATTCAGATTAATCTCTCAGTTATTGAACTTTGATTCTGTACCTGATAAAGCGCCTGATTGCTCAGCCTCGCGACGTTGCCACACACACACACACACACACACACACAAAGGGACATTAGGGAAAAACCATTAAGAGTGCATGTGATTAGTAGAAGGGGAATGTGTTAGTAGGGGAAGAAAAATTATTAAGGGCTGGAGAAACACAGGGTGGTGTATTTTGGGGTAGCTGCTGAGGGGCGAACTGACTGCTTCGTCCAATATTCGACCTTTTTTCCGAGAAAGAAGATTTAAAGCAGGAAAAACCTACTGGGAAAATGTTGAGCATTGCGTTTTTTCGCTGATAACGGAACAGTAAACCCCGTAGAAACGTGTCAGTTGCTACAATATGCAACCATATGTTTGTTTAACGTTGTAGAATGTCGTGTAACAACATCTCTGCAATCGACAATCGAACCAGCTTTCAAATATAGAAACTAAACCCTTTTTTGTGTTTATTAAGTTTAATTAAATATTGATAAATCAATTATTGACCTTATACGGACACTTTATTTTTTATTTACAGCGTAAACGTTTCGATACATAGGGAAAAGCCCATTATCAATTTTTTAAAAAACATTTTATTTGATTTTAGTGACAATTCTTTATAATAATTTGGTTAGTTTGTCTCTGTTAACGTTGTGAAAGTAGTCTGTCTTTGTAAAAATCTCCTCTATAGGGGATAATACCTGAAGAAGATACGAACATGTACCGAAACGTCGTAAATAAACTGTCCGTATAAGGTCAATAACTGAGTTATTAATTCAAAAATGAGACGTTTAAAATAAAAACAGTCTGAAAGGAAATTAGAAACAAAATGGCTGTTTAATTTTGTTTACGTGACCAGCTGTTACTGAAAAAAAAATTAAGAAACGGGAGGGTAGAAAAAAATGGAATTAAGGCCGTTAAAAACGTTTCAAAAGCGAGTGGCCAAAGGAAATTAAATAGACAAGAGACGGACAGAAAAATGGAAAAATTAGCGGACGAAACACGAATACAGCAAAAAAAAATGTCTGACAATAATTTGGACCCGAGGAAGCTTCGAAACCTCCAAAAATTAAACCGTTCCATGGTTTACGGGATTTAAATATAATTTCGAGGTAGTTTTTGAATGACCGAAGACGAGTTTAAACACGGTCTTTGGCCGGCTACTTACAGACAGTGTTACCAACTTAATCCTGTTTAAATAAAATAAAATATCACCACTCGTCGGAATAAATTTTTGTCTTTACGGTGAATTTTAGAATTTTTTTATATGAATAACAAAAACATGTCACATGACGAAAATTTAAGCAGCCATTTTGTTTCTAAATTTCTGCAGTCATTAAATAACAATATTTAATTTAAATTTCAATTTACACGACACGTCAGTTAACGTTAAAAAAACTGCTTCTGATTTTCCGATTCCAAAGATAGTGTTGCATAATCGCGGATCCTCACCTGAGAGCGGCGCAACAAGTAGCCGAGGAGCGACCTCAGGGACTGACTGACGACTTTATCTCGCGAGGCGTTGCTGATAAATGCCGCCGTAACGCATCCGCATTCGTCTCGGCAAATAATCGATAAACACTTGTCGGAGACGGACCGAAGATTCACATCCTGCAGGTCCAGAGATATCACAGATTCTAAATATCTCAATTCAAAGGTTTGTTAATTTGTTATCTACATATATAGTATATATATACCATATATATATATAATGAAATTGATTTGTTGTAAAACTTCAACCATCTTTTCAGACTGGGAAGGAGAGCGTCCTTAGGGGTGGGGTGGAGGGGCGTTACGGAAAAATAATATATATTTATATATATAATGACAGGTAACAACCAAATTCTGCCAAATTTATTTTTTAAATGTTAAAAAAACGTTTCGGTGCGTGTTTCGACCTTCTTCAGGTCTTTTCCTGCCGACAAGATACAAAACAAAAAATTTATTTGTTGTCATAAAACATCAAGATTGTAATTTAATACATAAATTGTCTCGAAAATTAGTCACAGTCTGAAAGTAAGAAGTAAAACTGGGGTTAGGGGAAGTAAAAATGTCAAAGGAAAAATTATTGGAAATAAAGGTAAAATTAAATAAATAGGAGAAAGAAGAAAAAGAACGTAAAATCATGGAAAGAAAACTCAGAGGGTGAGAAAGAAATGATTAGACACAAATAAAGATGCAAAAAAATAAAGGGTTGCATGAATAAGTAAAGAAAGGGAAAGACACTAAAACAAATACAGTATGGAGGGAAAAAATTCGAAGAAAACAAGACCGAAGGAAAGAGAAGAAACGACGAATGTAACAAGAAGGAAATAGGAAAAGAAGAAAGGATTAAGTGAAGATGGAAGTTCAAATAAAATAAAAGAAGGTCGCAAGAAAGGAAGAAGGGTAGTAAAGACGGAAGGGTGGAAAGAAGCAACGAACAAATCAAGAAAAATACGGAGGAAAAGAAGAAAGGATGGTATGCAGCAAGGAAGAAATCAGAAAAGAAAGTGAGTTAAAGAAAAAGTTAGAAAGAAACTAGAAGAAAGGGAAAAATAAGAAAAATGAATAAACGGTGTTATGAAAATTGGAAGAAAAGAAAAATGGAAGTAAGGGAGGAATGGAAAACGGATAATTTGATCAAAGTCATGTACATAAAGGAAGTATTGGGTTTTATTTAGCAACTACCAGTGTGCCCGGCGTTGCCTAGCGCTGTCGTAATTAAACTCGGCGACATCCATAACCTCAGATTAGACTCCAATCTCGGTTGTTTTCCTTAACGCCCCTCCACCCCCACCCCTAAGGTTTCTGTCCTTTCCGTGCCGAAAAAGTGGTTGAAATTACACGACAAAGAACATCAGAAGAAACACTATAAATCTCAATGACCCCAGAAAAATATTTATCCGGTCGTTTTAGCATCTTTGAAAAATTTTCACCCCCAGCCCCTGAGGGGTTTGTAGACGCGTCTCCCCCCTACAGTGTTTGCTTTCGGTTAGTAAGGAACACGTACATGTAGATTTGTATAAGGAGCACACATACTCTATTTTATTTATTAGAAAATAATGTCCCCTTCACCTGGGCAGAGACACTGTGATAAAGCTCACAGTCGCCGTGTCCACGACCTGAACGATACCCGCGGGATGGGCCCGAAGTCGGTCAACGCGTTCACTCGTCGACGTGCCACATTGCGTAAAAAGGTAGCGGCCGGATGCGAGGAACTTTGTCTCAGAGACACTCGCAGTCACGTCCACGAATAGCAACAAGTGTCTTTTAAAGGTAAACCTTGTCTGGATTCTGAGAACTGCCGCCATTTGCCTTCATCAGGAAAGTCGCCCGGCGTCAAGGGGAAATGCAACGTTGACAAGTGTCACTGTCATTGCACGTATCTGACATTCCAATGATGTATTGCATTTTCCATCCTGTTTCAGATAAGATACTTCAATCACCTTCTTCACACGTGCCGCTATCAAGAACGGAAACTGTAACTAAGACCGGGAAGGCTCTGAAGAGAAGGAAGAAAAATGTAGTCACATTACAAATAAATATACAGGGACATAAGGAGGGATAACAAAAGAAATTATAACAGGAAGGAGAGACGAGTGATTTAAAAACAAAAACATAACTAACAAAGCAAGGGAAACAATTGGAAAATAAAATAAACAAAAACTTATACAAATAATGAAAGGACGTTCTAGAGAAATAAACTCAAATAAAAAGAGAAAAACGTAGACAGTAGCAAAGGGAAAGAAAAATAAAGACACAGGTAAATAAAGAAAAAGAATGATACGTACAGAGAGAGTGAAGAAAGTATAATGGTAAAACCTGAAGTAACCGGAAAACAGAAATAGAGGAAATACAAAAGAAAGATATAAAGAAATATAGAGGAAAATAAAGGCTCGAGACAAACGAAGAAAATAATTTAAAATGAAAGAAACAGTGGAAAGAAAAGAGAAAGAGAGACCAACGTAGAGCAGATATAAAGAGCTAAAACAATTAATAGAAGAAATATGATAAGAAAGATAGAAACAAAGGGTAGCAAAAAAGAAAACCCAGAGAAAAAGCGGGAAAATGAAAGAAATAGAAGAAAAAAGACGAAAAGAAAGTAAGAAAATAAGAGAAGCAAAGGGAGATAGTGAGACAAACGTAAATTAAAGAGGGAAAAAACAGATACAGGCAGAAAATAAAACACATAATTTTGGTAGAAGTGAAGGAGAAAGATAAAAACGATCAATTAATATTAAACGAAGATAATAGATTAAAAAGAAATACGAAAGCCGAAAGCATGAAAGAAAGAAAGCAGTAAAAGGAGACGGAATTAAAAATAAAAAGATAGGAATGATGAAACGAACGCAAGATGACAGAATTGACGGACTGTTAAAGAAAACGCACGCAGGATTGGTGTATTTGTTTATTTTTGCAGTACAGAGGAAGAGGCGTTGGCCTTGTCCGCGGGTTGGTTGATCTTGATGATCTTGAAGGTCCTGACGCCCTTCCCGAAGGAGACGACGGTGTCGAAGTCGACGGTGATGCAGTCGCCCGTCTGCATGAGCGCGTCCACGTCCTCCGCGGGCCCGTGCGCGGGTCTCCCGAGGGACAGCGTCTGGCTCGTGGCCTCCTTCAGCATCTTGTACTTGTAGCGGAACTTGGGCGTGTCGGCGCCGTAGCCCACGTGCTGCACGGCGAAGGCCAGTTTGCGCGCCTCCATGTGGAACCTCTTCACGTACAGGAAGGCCTCCCCGAAGGCGAACAGCGCGTGCTTGTAGTCGCGGAAGCAGCCCGCCTGCGAGACCTCCCAGGCCACGACGGTGGCGCCGCTCTTGTCGAAGACGGACGTGTTCTGCAGGTGCGCGCCCATGCAGTGGGGCCGCAGCTGGTCGCGCCGCCCGCGCCAGCCGCAGCGCAGCGGGCACAGGAAGACCTGGTGCACGCACACGGGCTCGTGCAGGCGCACGGCCGTCGAGGGCGCCACCAGCGGGCAGCCGCTGTCCGCGTGTCTGCACGGGAGCGCCGTGGTCCTCGCCAGCTGCTCCAGCGCGATGTTGCGCGTCTGCAGCAGCGCGCGGCGGCACGTGGGACACACGCTGTGGCACTTGGCCTTGCAGGGGTCGCAGATGTTGTGCCCGTTCTCGCACATGATGATGGGCGGCGTCATGTACTCGAAGCACACGGGGCACTCCAGCACGGACAGGACGCCCTCCTCCAGCGAGCCCTTGGGCTTGGGCGGGCGCGGCAGCTGCGGCCCCGCGGGCGTCCTCGCGGGGATGGGCGGCGGCGGCGGCGGCTGCGTGGCCTGGGGCTTCTTCAGCGCGGAAGAGCCGCGGGTGCCGCCGGGCTTCGGGTGCGACATCGCCACCTCCACAGCTACTGCCTTCGGTAAAGATAGAAATCAAGCTGGATGGTCTAGGAAATACGAAGAAAGATAGAAAGGAAGAAATGAAGTTAGGAATACTTGACCAATGGAAGTAACGAAGCTATTTAAAAAGAAACAAATGAAGGAAAAAACTGAAATGAAGACATGAAGTAAGGTAGAAAGGATGAAATGAAGGAAGAACGAAATAAAACAACTGTAGAAGTTGAATAATTTAATAATAGTTTTAGAAAGATTGAAGGAAGATGGAAAGGATAAAGACTGACCCAACCTTACCATCAGATATTAATATTTACTTCCGTTTTTAGATACATAATTAAATAAAAAAAAGTTTTGGGGCCCATATACATAAAGACAGAATTAAGAAATTACAAACACAACGGAGACATCGTCATAAAAACAAATAGTTACGAAAAAAACATGCAACAATGGATCGGATCCATTATTAGCGTGGTTCTTGGCGTGTCTGAGTGTTACCGTCATTTACAACCCCAATCATGAAACGCCGGGCCGGGGACAAACAGCGTTGCCGAACAACCGCAGCGGAATCCTACTATTTTTACACAGTGAGAACTGGCAGCAGCGCCTCCGTCATCTATCATTTGAATCACTCTACGGCGATGCACTGAGAAACTAGGCCGCGGCCATCTTGTAACTGGTTCCCCCTGTGCCCTTCCGAAATAAAAACGCTCATGTCCTGATTGGAACTACACACGGGTCTGCCTCCGGTGGACCAATGAAACACGACTTCCGTTTCACCCCCCACCACGAGAAAGACGGAGGCTGAGTCACCACAGTTCACCGACGAGGATGACGTCACAGAAGCGGCACCGGGTGACGTCACGAAGCAACGGACACGGAACAATCCTCACCTGAGAAGATCACGCAGGGGTTTTAGGAGGCCAGAGAACACTCAATCCCCCGGGCGCAGTCACGAGTGAACACGTTCGTGCGCCAGTCGTCGACGATACCAGATAGCGATAAGCGTTATCAGGCTCGAAACGTCGCAGTCGAACAAAACGGCGACCAACGTTGTAAAGAAATACAGCTACAGTTTAAAGTAACGTCACGCGTCAGTTCCTGTGGGGTTGGAAAAAGATGAGGAGAAAAAAAACAACAGAACCATAAAGGTCCCAGGGACAGTTACTTTTAATCCGTAAAATAACAGATACATGTTCGTTCAGGAACATAAAATTCATGACAAGGGGCTGATAACTTCAGCCCCTGTCAATTATATTTTTTTTTAACAAAACATCAACGTTTTGTCCCTTGATTGGGACATCTTCAGGTACACAATTACATTTCAAATCACTTACATAAAAAATTGAAGAACTCAAAATCTTTCAAAAACATACATATAAATTTTACATCAATAAATTTTTCTACATTTGCGACGTTGCTGGACCAAAGTGACTGTTACTATGTCACAGCGGTTGAAATGGTTAATTAAACAATTGACATACAAAATTTATACTATACCAAAAAAATATAAATCACAACAATCAAGAATCATCGAGTATTGTTGTGTCCTTGTACAACAACAATACGGACCAGTGCAACAACGTTGCCGGTCATCACTCTTGGAATAATGTTTACATTCGGCATTGTTGCCATCAAGAATACAACATTTATACTTTTAAGGGACTAATTATTGATAAATTCCTGTTAGACAGAAAAATAACGTCAATATTTATACAAAACGTTTCTGTCCATGATTGGGGACATCTTCAGGTGTAAAGGTAAAATTAAATATGTTACAGAAAAAAACAAGATAATTATATATTTATATAATATAAAGTTTAGATTAACAAAAACGGTTAACGACTTTATTTAGACACAGCTGTTGAGAGTATTGTTGAATATTAGTATAACAATGGCAATAGAACATTTATATAATACATCACAATAATGAAGAGTTTTACTGAAATTATTGCTGTTATCTTATAACATTAACATGGTCCATATCTGGCAACGTTGCGCTCAGAGTTGCATTGTTGCCATTCGAAATGACGATTTTTTAAGTAAAAAAGAAATAATAATTTCAAATTACTATTTTCGTTTAATTGATTCAAAGGTTTCCTGGACATCGTCCCGTTCGCCCAATATAACAAGCGCTGCAATCTATAGAATTAATTATTTAGTGAATAACCGATGATGGGTTCATTTTGTTCCTAATATTTTTAGCTAAATTTAAATTTTTTGGAAATAATCCGAATGCCGGGTCAATAAATTTTCTTACTGTCTTTTTTTTTAACCAGTCAGCAAATTAAAATGAAAAAAAGAAACTAATTCTTTATTTGAGTCTGAAAATTTTCTGTTTTAATCTGTTTGTTTTTGGTTTATATTTTCATTCTTTCTTTTCCATATCTCTGTTTCCTTATTTATTTCTGTTTTAATCTGTTTGTTTTTGGTCTATATTTTCATTCTTTCTTTTCCATATCTCTGTTTCTTTATTTATTTCTGTTTTAATCTGTTTGTTTTTGGTCTATATTTTCATTCTTTCTTTTCAATATCTCTGTTTCCTTATTTATTTCTGTTTTAATCTGTTTGTTTTTGGTCTATATTTTCATTCTTTCTTTTCAATATCTCTGTTTCCTTATTTATTTCTGTTTTAATCTGTTTGTTTTTGGTTTATATTTTCATTCTTTCTTTTCCGTATCTCTGTTTCCTTATTTCTTGTTTATTTCTGTTTTAATCTGTTTGTTTTTGGTCTATATTTTCATTCTTTCTTTTCCGTATCTCTGTTTCCTTATTTCTTGTTTATTTCTGTTTTAATCTGTTTGTTTTTGGTCTATATTCTCATTCTTTCTTTTCCATATCTCTGTTCCCTTATTTCTTATTTATTTCTGTTTTAATCTGTTTGTTTTTGGTTTATATTTTCATTCTTTCTTTTCCATATTGTTGTGAAAAAACGTTTGTTAGCAAAAAAAAATTAATATGCCGACGTTTCGTTCTCTTTCATGGACGTCGTCAGGTTCGGTCAGTAATTTACAGTGTAATATACCAAAGTATTTATAAAGTTTTTTTAAAGCACGAGTTCAAATTATTTTAATTACTTTTATTTTTAATAAACAGACTTTCCTAACCTTTCCGCTAGTTCGTCGTTGCGACACGGAGAATGACGGAAACAAGATGGCGGCGTGTGTGCGGAGTAAAGCGAAACCTCGTCTGATAAGAAACAGAAATTATCTCAGCCCGGTCAAAGTGTCTGCACTGCAGCGATGAAGATAACAACATAATTGTTCATTGCAGACAAACTCTACGCGGGACAGTGTTGCCGGATTGTGTATATATACTGTAACGAACCCCCCCCCCCCCACCCTTGTGTGACAAAGTCTCGAATTTTGTTTTATTTTTAGATTTGTAGGTGTTTCACCCCCGCTGTCACAGAGACCCAACAACTTCAGGAGACGTTAACAACATCAAACACCCGGTGGAACAGATGACGAATAACTCTCGATGCCTGTCTCGAATTTTTCTATTGAACTTGTGGCCAGGAACATTGACAAGGGGAAACTGACGATGAATAAACCGAGAAAAACAGATAAAATGTAAAAGAAATAATAGGAAATAAAGAGAGAATGAAGGATTATAATACACCAAGAAGTAAGAAAAACAGATTACAAAAGAAAAAAATATGGAAACAGAGATATGGAAAAGAGAGAATGAAAATATAGACCAAAAACAAACAGATTAAAACAGAATAAAAAACAGAAAGACAAATGAATGAAAATTACGGAAGGTAACGAAAGAGAGAAAATAATTTTAAAAAAAGCAGCTAGAAAGTAATAAAAATATTAAAGGAAGGAAGGTAGAGGTTAAACAATTACAACAACGGACGAGTCAAACACAATCATTCTGGAGGACGAAAAGTGAGGAGAAAGAAATAGAAAAAAGAATTGAAGAGTGAAAGGAATTTAAACGAAATGAAGACAGAATGAAATAAAGTAACGAGTAAGAAGAAAGAAAATTAATTAGAAAATTAAAGAAAGGAGAAAAAAAGAAAATAGAGACAATAAATCGAGTGAAAAAGAAACTAACAGAAAAAAAGAAAGGAAATCAACGGGAAGGAAAACAACTCAACAACAACTAAAATAAGTTGATAAAGGTTTTAAAGGAAGGAGATGATACAGACAGAATATAATGGACGAGTGAAACAGATAACACATCTTTCTGAAACGTGTTTTTCTAAAAATAATAAAATAAAAAGGAACAGTAACGAAATTGTATGCCCAGAAATTCGAGACGGAAACAAACTAAAAATAATGATAACGCACAGAGTAAGAAAGTAAAAAGATAAAAATACCAGAAAATAGATTACAGCAAAAATGAAGATAGAAAATAGAGACGAAGATAGGAAGGACAAGGAGAGAGACAAATAAAGAAACACGTTGAAGCAGAAAAACAAACAGAAAAGAAAAGAAAAATAAAAATAACGTAGGAAAGCAAAAAAATAGAGAAAAAACTCAATAAAGCAGAAAGAAAGTCATAAAAGTATTTAAAGTACGGAAAAGGGAGCAAACATGAAGGAGATAGAATGTAATAAAGGAGAGTAACTGATTACAAAACATTCTCGAGACCTATTTTTTTTAAAATAAAGTAGATGAACAGAAACGCAAACGTATGACTAGGAAATCGAGACGGAAAGACAAAGAACAGGGTAGGAAAGTTGAAAAAGTTTAAAAATATCAGAAAAGAAAGAAAGAAATATAAAATTAAATTAAATAGAGAAAATGAGGACAGAAAATGGAGGCGAAAGTAGAAAGGACAGAGAAAGATAGAGAGAGACAAATAAATAAACAGATTGAAGAAGAAACAAACAGAGAAAGTGAGAGATTGTAAAGTAAAAAAGAGAAAAAAATCTCTATAAAACAGAAATAGGAAGCTGTAAACGAATTAAAGGAAGGAAAAATGAATGAGATAAAAGTAAAACAAAGAGCAGGGAAGCAAACTGACCCGGGAAACGTGGTTTGCTATTGTAATTACCCCATAGTTGGGCAGCTCGTGCGGTTATGATAATAATAATAATTGTGCCGGGTGGCTGAATGCAGCCTGATGCTAATTGGCCGAGGCTCTCATTAGCAAAACTTGACGACCCTGTTGGGGGTGGGGGTGGAGAAGTAACTTTGCCGCTGTCACTACGACGACGACGACGACGTGTCACACTGTTACGTCATCAATACAGGAGCCTCAGCTTGTGTTTGGCGAATCAAATCTCTTTTAATACAGTGAACGAAGGGGGGGGGGAGGAAAAGAGAATTGGAATAGAATAAAAAAGAAAACCCCAAGTAGTAACTCCGGTGGTTTGGAAGAGTAGGAAATTAATAATTCTGAATGAACGACGCGGCTGCAGGACTAATTAATACAAACCACAATGCACCGCGATAATTCAGTGTCGACGATACAGAGACCACATAGCGATACAGTAAAGTCATTGACCTGCGCTGCGTCACAGATCCTACACTCGCAATCCTAAATCTCGAATTACGACTATGATGATTGCTCTTTAATAAGAGTCTTTGGAAAACCGGCGAATTAAAAACCATAATATGTTTTTTTTTAAAAAAAACTCACAATCTCAATTTGGATTTTTATATCTCAAAGATAATTAACAGAAGGTAATTCAGAATAATTGGTTTTGAGTTGTTGAAGGTTTTTTAAACAAAATATATAGTTAATAATGATATATATATATATATATATATATATATATATATATTCTGACTATTGAGAAAACTAACAAATAAACATGAGCCAATTTAAAGTCAGAATAAAGAATTTATTAATTAATCTTCGGCCACGGCACAGTGTCAAATTCTTTTTTTCCCCCGGTTTGTTTCTGTTTAAATCCATTTCTTTATTTGTCTCTCTCCCTGTCCTTTCTATCTTCGTCTCTTTATTCTATCATCATTTCCTGTGTTTTCTCTGTTTTTCTATGTTTCTTTCTTTCTTTTCTGGTATTTTTTCCTCTGTTCTTTGTCTTTCTGTCCTGGTTTCCTGGTCATTACGTATGAGTTTCTGTTCCTCTTTTATTTTTTTCTTAAAATAAAATTTGTTTCCTGAATGATTTGTCATCTGTTACACTTGTCTCTTCACGTTGGCTCCTTTTTCCGTCCTGTAATACTTTTTGTGACTTTCTTTCGGTTTTATTGAGTTTTTTTTCTCTCTCGTTTTTTACTTTCCTTCGTTATTTTTTCGTTTTATTTATTTTTCTGTCTGTTTCTTTATTTGTCTTTCTTCCTGTCCTTTTTTTTTCCTATCTTCGTCTTATGTTATATCTTAATTTCCTTCGTTTTCCCTGTTTTTTATGTTTCTTTCTTTCTTTTCTGATATTTATTTCTCTGTTCTTTGTTATTCCGTCCTGGTTTCCTGGTCATTACGTATGCGTTCCTGTTCCTCTTTTATTTTTTCTTCAAATAAAATTTGGTTCCAGAATGATTTGTCATCTGTTACACTTGTCCCTTCAAGTTGGCTCCTTTTTCCGTGCTGTAAAACTTTTTATGACTTTCTTTCTGCTTTATTGAGTTTTTTCTCTCTCTATTTTTTACTTTCCTTCGTTATTTTTTCGTTTTATTTTTTTTTCGGTTTGTTTCTTTATTTGTCTCTATTCATCTCTTTTCTATCTTTGTTTTCTCGGTTTTTATATATATTTTTTTCTGATATTTTATTATATTTCTACTTTATCTTTCTGTCTCGGTTTGTTTGCATCTCGTATTCTCAGTGATACGTTTGCGTTTCAGTTCCTTTTTTTTTTTAAAAAAAACTTTTAACTTTATGAGGTCAAAAAAGAAGCCATGAAACGTTGTTTACTTTACCATTCCTAGGTTAGTTTTTTCTGACTTACGTTTATTTATTTATTAAATATATTTTTGTGTTTATTTATAATTGTTTACGTTACGTTATTGAAGTTATTGATCATGGATGCTTATAATTGACTTGGCTGTGTCTCAGTGCCTGTGTCTCGTTGTCTCTGTGAGATCTGTTTGTTGAGAGACATTCCAGAGATATTAGCTGCCAGGCCACTTGTTGTCTCTGTCTTTACTTCTACAGGAGGCACGAGGACGTAATTCGACTACCAGAAGCAGGACCAGACCGAGGAAGGAATTAAATAAGGATCCCGAGGCTGCGCTCGTAATTGACTTAGCAAAGAGCCTCTGTGTGTGTGTGTGTGTGGGTGAAACTCGGACGTCCAATTATAATCTGTGGGGGTGTTCACAGCGCTAATTAACAAACAGATTCCGCTGCTGAGGATTAAGTACATGTTTTATTCCTCGTACAATTGTCCACTCAGTTACGTATTTGCGGCCTTCCGCAGCTTCAAGGAACATCCCATTTATGTATTTTATGTATTCCCGGGTTTATTTATCACCTCTGTTGTACGTTTTCTCTTTACTTCCTGTTTTATTTACTTTACTCATAAGTCAATTTACTATATATTATGATTATTATATTATTTTTTTTCACTTTGATTTCTTAAATATTATTTTATTTTATTACTTTTTTAAGGTTGTATTTTATACTTTATACTTTAAATTTTTTTTAATATTTTTATGATATCATTTACCTGTTACAAATTTTAATATCCATGAATTTGTACCCTTCATGAATAATTTACGCGTTTCTTGCTTTCGACTTTCCTCTTTTATGCTTTCAATTATTTATGTCCGTCGTCTTCACCTGTTTTTGTCAATTTCCTGTATTTTTGTCTCTCTCTACTTTTATACACGTGTAACCTTAAGGTTTCTATTATTTATGTACGTCGTCTTCAACTGTTTTCGTCCATTTCCTGTATTTTTGTCTCTCTCTCTCTCTATTTTTATACACGTGTAACCTTAAGGTTTCTATTATTTATGTACGTCGTCTTCAACTGTTTTCGTCCATTTTCTGTATTTTTGTCTCTCTCTCTCTCTATTTTTATACACGTGTAACCTTAAGGTTTCTATTATTTATGTACGTCGTCTTCAACCGTTTTTGTCCATTTTCTGTATTTTTGTCTCTCTCTATTTTTATACACGTGTAACCTTAAGGTTTCTATTATTTTTGTTTGTCGTCTTCAACTGATTTCGTCCATTTTCTGTATTTTTGTCTCTCTCTCTATTTTTATACACGTGTAACCTTAAGGTTTCTATTATTTATGTACGTCGTCTTCAACTGTTTTCGTCCATTTTCTGTATTTTTGTCTCTCTCTCTCTCTATTTTTATACACGTGTAACCTTAAGGTTTCTATTATTTATGTACGTCGTCTTCAACCGTTTTTGTCCATTTTCTGTATTTTTGTCTCTCTCTATTTTTATACACGTGTAACCTTAAGGTTTCTATTATTTTTGTTTGTCGTCTTCAACTGATTTCGTCCATTTTCTGTATTTTTGTCTCTCTCTCTATTTTTATACACGTGTAACCTTAAGGTTTCTATTATTTTTGTTTGTCGTCTTCAACTGTTTTCGTCCATTTTCTGTATTTTTGTCTCTCTCTCTATTTTTATACACGTGTAACCTTAAGGTTTCTATTATTTATGTACCTCGTCTTCAACCGTTTTGGTCCATTTTCTGTATTTTTGTCTCTCTCTCTATTTTTATACACGTGTAACCTTAAGGTTTCTATTATTTTTGTTTGTCGTCTTCAACTGTTTTCGTCCATTTTCTGTATTTTTGTCTCTCTTTCTATTTTTATACACGTGTAACCTTAAGGTTTCTATTATTTATGTACGTCGTCTTCAACTGTTTTCGTCCATTTTCTGTATTTTTGTCTCTCTTTCTATTTTTATACACGTGTAACCTTAAGGTTTCTATTATTTATGTACGTCGTCTTCAACTGTTTTCGTCCATTTCCTGTATTTTTGTTTCTCTCTATTTTTATACACGTGTAACCTTAAGATTTTTTATAAAATTGTAGTAATGGAGATTTTAATTTTTTATTTTTAAAAACATTGGTATGTGTGGCTTTTTAAAACCTTTATTTTAAAAATATTTGGTCAGTCTTGAAGTTAAATTTTTTTAATATAGGCAGATCATAAACTGCACAGTAAAATTAAATTTATTGTTCTAGAAGAAAAATTTTTATTTAAAAAAATTCATGTTATTTTATGGCAACTTTTTTTTTAATATACGTTAGTTTCTCTCTTTATTTTCTATTATTTTCACATACCCTCTTTATTGTTTTCGTCTTTCTTTCTCCCTTATCTGTTCTCCCTGTTTTCTTTACGTGTTTCAACCCCAAAGGTTCACAACATAAGGAGGAAGTGAGTTTTTAATTTTTTTAAAAATAATTTTGGTTTTAATAGTTTTAAATTCTTTATTTTAAAAATAATTGGAGTGTCGGAGTTAAATATTATCTTTGAGACTCATTAAAAACCGGTCAGTAAAATTAAATTTATGATTTTTGAAGATTAAATCTGTTTTTCTTTTTTTTTCTTTCATGAATACTGTCATTTTTTAATATAGGTCGGTATTGTTTCTTTACTCCCTCTGTTTGTGGATGTTTCTACGTTCTTCGTTTATGAATTTCTATAAGTGCGGTATTTTAATGTTCTTCTCGGTTTGTCCAATGTAACAAGCGTCACAGACTTTACAAGGAAATTTTATGTACTTCATCACTACGCGCATCTACATCATTGTTGTAATCTTTGCAATTTTAATAATAATATCAGTGTTTTGTCATTTTAGGTAATTCAATTAATTTAAAATGTTTTTTTATGAATGGTTGGTAGACCTGATGAGTCTGATAAAACCTACAAAGTTCAGCCAACATCAAAATGACAAACTGTTTTTTAGTTATTATTATTATTCAGGCAACTGAGAGGGGATTGGTGGAGGAGGAATCACTTTGTCGTTGTCTTTGAATGACGTCACTGGCACCACTGCTGGTATTTTGAGTGGTTTTCATCCCGCAGGTTGTCCGGAGGTGAGGCGGTCCGTGTAATGAGCTGTCGTCACCGTCGGGAGTCGGAGCCAGTCGAATTCGACGTCGACAAGGTCACCCCCACCCCCACCACCACCCCCGAGACGGAGGGAAGGCGGCGCCACCTTGTAAACACGACGCCGACCGTCGACGCCACTTCAAATAAGAGAGACGCCGACAGTGCAAGGGGAAACTACGAGACTGCGAGACTGCGAGAGAGAGTCGGGTGGCATCAGACCCGCGGGGCTTCGTCATCTTCACAGATAATTGTCGATTTTAATTTTAATTTTTAAAAGAAACAAACAACTAACCCTTAACAACAGTATTTTTTTTTACAAGAAAATTAGTCAGTGAGGTAAAATAAATTGATATTAAACGAGTAAAGGGAAGGAAGATAACATGGGGGTTGGTACAATAAAAAAAATTCAGAACGTGTCTCTCTCTTCTTTCACGGCTGCGACTGAATGAGACAGGCAATGTGTATATCTTTATTTAACACAGATATTACAACTATTGTTCCAGAAATTAACAACCTTTTTTCTTTTTACAGTCATATAAATTAATTATTCACCAAACACAGTTACTGGGAAGATAAATTGAGACAAAATGGACGTTGACTTGAAGCGCAAAATAAATCACAGATCCAACGACATAAAAATCTCTCTGAAGTTTCGCTCTTTCCAGAGATATTACAATATGTGAATAGGTAAGTCTTTAAAACGTTCGCAACATGGCGGAGAATTGTTAATACACTTATAAAAAAAATATGTAAACGTAGGAAGTGAATAAATAAAGACAACAACAAAAACTTACCCCCACCCTCCGAGGGGGAGAGGCTGGTGACTGCTTTGGAAGATCAGTGACACTTACCTGCGGAAAAAAAGGAGAAAAATACAACATTAACATGGCGCTCAAACAAAACACTGAAAATATTTTATGAGAGTAAGTTGGAGGATTCCTCCCTTATTAACAAAATGAGTATAGTCAGAAAAAAATTATTTCCTTTAATTTCCTCTTAGTCTCAAGCAAATGGACCGAATACCATTAATTTTTTTGTTTATAAATTTACTGACCGACGACTCTTCGAAGTTAATTTATATCTTAGCCTTTACTTTCTTTTCATTTCCATTTCTTATTTTTTTACTTTCCTTGTTTAATTTTCCTTTATGTTTTCATTCCAGTTTTTACCTTTATTTCCTTTCTTTCGCTTCCCCTACTTTCCTTTCTCCTACCGTCATTTTCTTTCAATTCTTGTTCTTCGCCTTCATATTCCCCTACTTTTCCGTTCCTGTATCCTTCCCCGTGATTTAATTTAATTTCTTTATTCGTTATCTTTTGTTTTTCCTTTCCTATTTCCTTTAGTTTTTACTTACCTTTCTCGTTTCTTTTTTCCTTTAGTTTTACCTTTAATTTTACTTTTCTTTCACCTTTATTTCCACTTTTCCTTCTTATTTCTCTAATTTTCCGTTCCTTTATCCTTCCCCGTACTTTAATTGCCTTGCTCGTTCCTTTCTTTATTCATTACCTTTAACTTCTTCTTTCGTTTTTCTTTCCTATATACCTTATTTTTTCATTACCTTTCTCGTTTGTTTTTCCCTTTAGTTTTACCTTTAATTTTCGTTTTCTTATACCTTTACTTTCACTTTTCCTTCATATTCCCCTAATTTTCCGTTCCTTTATCCTTCCCCGTAGTTTAATTTCCGTGCTCGTTCCTTTCTTTATTCATTACATTTACCTTCTCCTTTCGTTTTTCCTTTCCTGTATCCTTTAGTTTTTACTTACCTTTCTCGTTTCTTTTTTCGTTTAGTTATTACTTTTACTTTTCCTTTTATTTTACCTTTACTTTCCCTTTTCCCTTTTTGTTTCATTTTTTCGTTTCATTTTTCATTTTCATTTAAAATTTCTTTCCTTTTTCCTTTCTATTTTCCTTACCTTTTACCATACTTTTCCTCTTTACATTCCTTCCCTGTTTTACGTTTCATTCATTCTCTTTCGTGATTACTCCCTTTCGTTTTGTTGTCTCACTTCGTGTATAAAGCTAGTAATCTTATGGACAATTTTACAAACACACTTTGCATACTTTTGGTTTGCTAATTTTCTTACCCTTTCTTCATTAATCTTTCTACCCTGGCACATATTTGGTGCGAAATTGTTCCCGACGGCCGAGACATTCGACGAACTTGTGCGGCTGCCAGGGCTCACACACTCACAACAATGGCGGAGACAGCAAGAGTGAGTGAATGACCTCTGCAGCACAATGCGTTATTTATCACTTCCATTATCCTGACCGCAATAAAGGGGCGCTCACAGTCATCCATATCTCTGGAAAATAAGCCGCGTCCTTGCCTTAGCCTACAGATAATATTTGAAATAACAAGTAGGTTGCAACAATATTCCTCCCCCCATTACGACAATATTTTTCCATACGTTTCGTCACTTGGCTTTTCACCACGTTAAGAAATTATATATTTCCCTATGTTCAACAATTATAATTTTCCCTACAAGGATCCATTAAGCAGTCCCTACGTTTCCTTGTTACATTTTTGACTATATTACGTAATTACACTTTTCCCTATGTCACGTAATTATGTTTTCCACTACATTTGTAACATATTCCCTATGTTACGTAACAATTTTATCTCACGTAATAATATTTTCCGCATACATCAGATAATTCTAATAATGTTACGTTTTTATATTTTTCCTATTTCCTCTACGTCACGTCTAAATTTCTCCTACTTGACGCCATCCTTTTTCCTTGGTTTCCGTAATTATTTTTACACAACGCAGGAACAGCAGGGGGAACGAAAGCCACGATTTCACACCAAATATGTGTCAGTACGAAAAAGATTCATGAAAAAAAGGATAAGAAAATTATACAAACCAAATGTATGCAAATTGTCTTTGTCAAATTGCCCTTAAGATTACTAGCTTTGGAAACTTGTACACGAGGTATGACAAAAAACGAAGGAGAGTAATAAGGAAAGGGAATGAATGTAAGGTAAAACAGGACAGGAAAGTGAAGAGAAAAGTATGGGAAAAGAAATGAAAAAAAAGGAAAGGAAAAAAGGGAAAAGGAAAGAAAATAGGAAAGGAAAAAAGAAACTTATATGAAAATGAAAATTGAAACAAAAAAGGAAAAAAACTAAAGGTTAAAAGAAAAGGAAAATTAAAGGTAAAACTAAAGGAAAAAAATGAAAGAGAAAGGTAAGTAAAAACTAAAGGAAATAGCAGAGGAAGAACGAAATTTTTCCAGCTTTATGTCATACTTTTTCCTTGGTTTCCGTAATTTTTTTTGCACAACGCAGGAACAATGTGGGGAACGAAAACCACAATTTCACACCAAATAGAAAGATTAATGAAGAAAGGATAAGAAAATTTTGCAAACCAAAAGTATGGACAGTGTTTTTGTCAAATTGTCAATAAAATTTTTAGCTTTGATACCTGATACACGAAGTAAGACAACAAAACGAAAGGGAGTAATAAGGAAAGGAATAATTGAAAGGTAAAACAGGAAAGAAAAGTGAAGAGAAAAAGTATGGTAAAAGAAATGGGTAAAGGAAAGGATAAGGGAAGGAAAAAGGGAAAAGGAAGGAAAAGAAAAAAGGAAATTTAAATGAAAATGAAAAATGAAACAAAACAAGGAAAAGGGAATGTAATGGTCAAAGAAAAGGAAAATTAAAGGTAAAACTAAAGGAAAAGAAGAAATTAGAAAGGCAAGTAAAAACTATAGAAAATAGGAAAGGAAAAACAAAAGAAAAAGTTAAAGGTAATGAATAAAGAAAGGAATGAGGAAGGAAATTAAAGTTCGGAGAAGGATAAAGGAATAGAAAATTAGGGGAATAGGAAGGTGAAATAAAACGAAAATTAAAGGTAAAACTAAAGGAAAAAAGAAACAAGAAAGGTAAGTAAGTACTAAAGGAAATAGGAAAGGAAAAACGATAGGAGAAATTAAAGGTAATGAATAAAGAAAGGAATGAGGAAGGAAATTAAAGTGGAAGGATAAAGGAATGGATAATTAGGGGAATATGAAGGAAAGGGGAAAGTAAAGGTGAAAGAAAAGGAAAATTAATGGTAAAACTAAAGGAAAGGAAAGGAAAAGGAAACGAGAAAGGTAAGTAAAAACTAAAGTAAATAGGGAAGGAATAACGAAATTTATCCTGCTTAATGCCATACATTTTCCTTGGTTTCCGTAATTATTTTTGCCCTCAATTTTTTTCCCATTTTTCATCGACCTTGAGATTTTGTGTGTGGCAACATTGTAAATTTTTGTTTTTGTGTTTTAGCTGACCTGGTAATAAAATGTGTTACACAGACGCGAGGTGTTGTCGTGGTCTTACTGTAAAACAACACGTGGGGGGGGGGGGGCGGGAAACGCGGCCATGTTTTTTTACAATTACAAACCAGAGATAAGACGAGAGTGACGCAAGGTACAGTGGAACAACAACAGACCGTGACTTGGTGCTGACTCTTGCTGCAGAACAGGAGGTGGGGGATGTGGATCACACAGGGTTCGGGGATGTGGATCACAGGTGACATGACAGAAGGTTTCCCTAAACCATCAGGTTGTCACTCAATGATATTGGCTTGCTGGTGGTCGGTTTATAAGGGGGTCAATAATCGCACCTTGAGGAACGCCAATTCCGTCTCCTGTAAGCATCCTCTGGGGGTTTCTACTTCTACTTCGTCTTAGCTTCAATTCACAATATATTTTCAGCTTATTTGAGGGTTTTTTTCCAGAACCTGTTCAGTTTTTCTCCATTTCTGCCCAGTTTATTCCAGTCCAAGCCCACATTCGCTCAGGTATTTCCTAATGCCTTTGCTAACTGACGCTGATTCTTCCGCGTGCCGCAGCATCCAAGGTGCACGCTTCCTTCCTTCCTGTTCCCTCTGCAGCTTCTTCCACAACAACGTGAGAATACGACGGGGAAGGTCTTTAGCTTCCTTCCTCCTTCCTCCTTCAGTCTGACACCCACCAAGGATTATCCACAATGAATCATATCTAAAACAAGGTTTTTTTTAATCGTCCCGTGATTCACGCATTTCGTAATTGTGTATTAATAACAAGTGACGACGAGGCCATTGTTTCAGTATTTGGAGCATTCCTGGGCAGTGATTCACGGCTTCTGTCAACGTGACTGCGCGTAATCTTATCGCGTCCGGTGATCGTGCACGATCGTGAATCTGATATCAACCTCCTAAATTTATCGGTTTTTTTCCTCCATTGCGTAATTATTTGAGTGATTCGCCCGCGTCTGATGCTTTAACGTTGACAGCCGGGGCCTAAAAAGGGGGCTGGACACTTCAGAGGGTTGCACGCATCAGCTGCGTCCCCACTGTTGTGGCAGTCAACGGCACACGAACTCACGTTAAACTCACAAAAATAACTACAGAGTTAATCTCTCGCAGTAGAGTTATCGTTGTCTCTCGCAGGCAAGTGTCGGTGATCAAGCGTTATACGAGGCATCTTGGTGAAAGGCCTGTTTAAGTAAGCCTGCGAGAGGATTTCTCGCAGGTGAACCTTCCCAGAGAGCTCTGGCGGGGGCTACCTTTGGGGATGCTCTCACATCTCTCTGGTTTTTTTGAACTAAGGTTCCCACAAGCCGAGGCCTGTTTTGAGAGGTAAATGTTCCGGGGTCACAGACCTTGGGCATACGGTAAGAGTTGTTCGCTATTCCCATTGGAATACTCAGCCAGCTGCCTCCTAAACTGGTCGAGGCACGGAGAAGGGAATGCTGCGTCCCCACAGCAAACTCCTCTCCCGCTATCGGAGACAAGTACCCAATGCCCGACCTACCTGATGCGGGTTTTCCTAGGGTTTTCCCTGCATTTCTTTAGGCGAATGCCAGATAGGATCCTTAAAATATAGCCCGGGGGCCCCTAGTTAACCCTTGGCTACCTTCCTCTACCCTTCCGCATCCCCCCTTTCAAATCCCTTCCTATGCTATTAAAGGGGAGTTGCCCTAAGTGGATTACCCTCATGTAGCCTGTTGCCCTAAAAAAAAGCGGCCTGTTTTGATTAAATCGAAGCCTGCGAGAAGATTCTCTCGCAGGTAACCTGCGAGGGCTATTCTCTCACAGGCAGAACGTTTTAGGAGAGATGCAAAGGGGCTACCTTTGGGGATGCCTTTTCCTCTCCGTTTTTGAACTAAGTTTCCCACAAGCCGAGGCGTGTTCTGAGATGTGAATGTTCCGGGGTCACAGACCTTGGGCATACGGTAAGAGTTGTCCGCTATTCCCATTGGAACAGTCGTCCAGCTGCCTCCTAAACTGGTCGAGACACAGAGAAGGGAAAGCTGCGTCCCCACAGAAAACTCCTATCTCGCTATCCAGGGAAGGACGTGGGACAAGTACCCAATGCCCGACCTACCTGATGCAGGTTTTTCTAGGGTTTTCCCTGCATTTCTTTAAGTGAATGCCGGGTAGGATCCTTAAAATATAGTCCTGGGCCTCTAGTTAACCCTTCCACATCCCCCCTTTCAAATCCCTTCTATGCTATTAAATGGGAGTTGCCACCATGCGGATTACCCTCATGCAGCCTGGCTACATCTAAAAAAAAGTGTATTAGGAGGTGGCAGACCTTGGGCACACGCCTAGAGTTGTTCTCTTTTCCCATTGGAACAGTCGGCCAGTACCAACTGCCCAAGTTATTTGACGTGAGTTTGACAAGGTTTTACCCTGAATCGTCTTTAGACGAATCCTGATACTACAGCCCGGGGGCTCTACTTAACCCTCGGCTACCTTCCGCATCCCCTCTTTTCGATCCCTTCCTGCCACGTCGTGCAGCCTGTGACTCTATAAAGAATTGTTAGTGTTACTTTGAATATTAAAAGCTTTCCTCTCATCAATATATTGTTCTCGGAGTTCAACCGGGTTTTGCATAATTCGCCTAGAAGATGACGACAGAGCTTTTAGTCGTCGAAACGTTGCTTCAATCTTTGAGCTTTCCTCTATTTTTTTTTATTTTGAGATATGAAACTAGTCTTTGATAATAATGGCGGTTCAAAGTCAATGATCTTAATTTTGTTCCAGTTTGTACCTCAGTCTACTGACGTACACTGTTGCAACATTTTTCAGCCTTCCAGGGATGGGCGCCTTTCAACCTTGCGCATTTAAGAATTCAATCGCGCAGAACGCTGTCTAATACGTACGTCAATGTAAGCCAGTTGTATAGTTGCATGAGAGGTGTGCAGTGTTGCCACCTGTTGACTTATGACTCTGATACTGCAATCGCGGACAAATTGGAAATTTTTCACATGAGTCAATTACTTGTTGAAGCAACCCTCGTAAAACCACCCTAGAATTAAGCGGAGAGTCCGGGAAAAGAAAGCAGTGGGTTCCGCGAGGACGCTACAGAGCGCAGCACTTTGCAATCTGAGGGATACACGGAGGGTTCATCAGCTCCGTGACGCCGAGAGGTGGGGGGGGGGTTGATGAGATGATCAGTAAGGGGAATATGTTGTTCATCGCATTGTTGCAGCTCCAAAGACGCTGCCATTGGCAGGCTGCGACGCCAATTAATAACGGCAACGAAGCGTCGATCTTTAAAGAGAGAGAGACAGAGACAGAGAGAGAGAGAGAGGGAGAGAGAGAGAGAGAGAGAGAGACTCTGGCGTCCTGCCATCGCCGCGGTGCAGTTGCACGCTCTCTGGACAGAGAGAGAGAGAAAGAAAAAAAGAGACTCCCAAAACACGTGGTTAATATTTGTAAGCTGTCAGAGATTAAAGAGGCGGATAGCAAATGGAGTGGAAGCTCGGCACGAGGAAAAATAAATGTTGTGATGGATGACAGGTTATTACGAGCTCAACAAAATTTATCGCTCGTTTGGAATATATTTATACGCAGACATTTTCAGGTCATTAGACGCGTACAGAGAGAGAGAGAAAAAAAACATTCCAGCATCGCCTCTGAAGAAGAGAAAAATATTAAATAGATCCTGTCTCGTAGTCAACAAATAACAGGGAGACAAAGTCCAAGGAAAATGCGAAAGAAAAATTGAAAAATATGATTTTGAGGGGCTGCTGAGGTCGTCAGTGAAGAAGTAGTAAGGAAAACCGAAGGTTACTAAGCCACGGTGAAGAAACCTTCACGAAATAAATATTAAAGAGACTGTGCAAGGAAAACTCACATCGGAAAAACTCCCTCACAGTTTCTTGAGTTTCGGAAATGTGGCAACAGAGGCGAAGAAAAATCAGAATTGTGCTGCTCAGTCAGTAAAACGGAAAAGCCGTATTTCCCAATCAGAAACTCGAAGGCTAGGGTAAAGAAACTTTCACGAAATAAGGATTAAAGAGACTGTGCAAGGAAAAACTACCTCAACGGTTGGAGCTTTAATAATATGGCAACACAGGGGGGGAAGAAAAATCGGAAAATATGTAATCGTGGTGCTGCTGAGGGCGTAGGCGGGAAACTGGATATTTTCCAGTTACTTTTAATACAAAAGAGAAACCAGGAACAGGCAGTGTGGAGCCTGAGGGGAAACTCGAAGGTTAGAAACCTGCCTTAAGTTTTCGAAATGTGGCAACACAGGCGAAACAGAATGTTATTAAGGTGTTGTTGGCGTCGCAGGCGGAAAATTAGTATTGTTAAGTAAGAAAAATCGAAGATTACTGATCCACAGTGAGGAAACATTCACCAAATAAATATTAAAGAGGTTATTCCAGAAAAAACTGAGATTGAGAAATATTTGGAGTTGCGGAAATGTGGCAACACGGGTGAAGAAAAATTGAAACAAATGTTGTTGTGATGCTGCTGAAGTCGTGGACGAAAAACGGTAACTTTCTGGTAAATTGTAATAAACCTTGAAGGTTCTAAAAAACAGTATTTTAAGTATAATTATTTTATTAATACGAGACATAAACAGGAGGTTCATTGAAAAACATTGAAAGGTAATTTTATAGATTAATCGTTGTAGAGGCTTGTGAAGGTGCCGTCGTGATCCTGTGTCTGTCTGTCTGTCCTCCCGTTAACGGCGCGAAGGCCGAGGTGGTGGTGGTGGGCGGGGATGGGGACTGGGCGGGTGGGGATATGATTGATGCTTTATTTTCCTGTCTCGTCTGGGAAAGTGCGTCACTGTTTGGTTATTCTTCCCGCGGGGACGGAGGGGATCGTCCATGTAGAGGGGTAAGAATTCTTAACAAAGATTGCACCTGTTGAGAGAGAATCGTAAAGTGTCTATTCTTTATTTCAAAGAGGATTCGACTCCAATCTCGGTTGTTTTTTTCTAGTTTATTTTTATGTAACGCCCACTTCACCCCCACCCTTACGGGTGCTCCCCCTCCAATTCCGAAAGGTGGTTAAATTCATAGACGAAAAAAAAACATCAGGACAAACACTATCAATATCATTGATTCCCATTGTGATTTTTTCTCCTCACACTAATACCTTTCTGTATGTCTGTCTGTTTTCTATTTCTCCGTCTGTCTGCAAGTTTCCTGCGTCTACCTGCCCGCGACTTTTTAATTATTTCTGTATCTACCTCCCTGTTTCTCTCTCTCTTTGTCCGTGTTTCTTTACCTTTTTTACTCTAGTTTATCTCTTCTTGTCTTTCTGTTTACCTTTGTCGTTCGTTCTGCTTCCCATTCACTGCCCAATTCTTTTTATTTTTCTCTTCAGTCATACTCACAACTTTCCCCCAAAAAAAATCACAAAAAGGAGAGAGAAAAAAATTCTTAATCAAAAACGTCGAATTAAACATTTTCAGAGAATCTGCCTCGTGGCCAAAACTAACCCTTCTATAATCCTAAAAGAAAAATAATAAATCTTGATAACGCTATTTTTCACTTCGTTTCTGTGATGACGTCACGGTCGTCTTTGGTTATTTATTCAACGCAAATGTCGGCCGTTTTTTCATCTTTGAAAATTTCCACCCCAGTCCCTGGGGGTTGTAGACGTGTTTCACCCCCCACAGTGTTTGTTTCCCGGTCGCAAGGAACACGTGCACTAAATTTGGAGAAATTAATTCGACGGGTGTAGATTTGCATGAGGAACACGCACACAGATACATACATACATACATACAAACATACATACTTTTTTTATTACATAGATTACAAGATAGAGTATTCACAAGGTTGATTTCTAGTTTTAGATTCGCTGGTCTCGTCGGTAGTCGAAACAAAAAATATTGACCGCCATATTTGCTTTTACGTCATTCGGATATTCGCTGCGTGAGTTTGGTTGCCCTCTGAGGATGTAACGAGCCTCGCCACGTTTCGCGCGTCTCCCTGTCGCGAGTAGATCATTGAACTAGACTTGCGCGACGGAAATGAAGACGATTGTTCGTCGACCCCGACCGCCAGCCCAGAGACAGGAGAGAAGATCGCAGCCCTCACGCAGGGTTGCCAATTATCCCCCGCCCTCCGGTAGCGTCAAAGGTGGCCACACTGAGCGAGAGTGCATTAGCGGTAACGACGTCTATTCGATTAGCGACGGCCGGCGACCTTGTAGACGCTCTCCAGGGCTCCCGACGCCCAGGATCGCCAACACCACGACACGGAAAAACTCTGACGACATCGCGAATTTACTTACTCTTGCAAAAACAAATATCTTCCAGACCTTACGAATGTTCTTTCTGTACCTTGTCATTTTTATTTTATTAAAATATAGAGGGGCGAGTCCACGGTCACGGTTAATGTTATAATTTTAACGCAGACGTTTATAAATTTTTTTTTCGATACCGACGGCTTATTTTTGGAGAATATAACGTGGACAACGTTGCGTATGGATCGTTGGCTTGATATTCCCCGTCCTGCCACACTGCAGTGAGCGCGTTCCGATGCCAACAAGTTGCGTGAAGCACCCTTCAGCTTCGGCAACCCGAAACGCTGCCAAGCCACGCGGTACATCTACGTTGCAGGCGCAACGCTCCACAAAAAATTCAGCCGCGTCGGTCGTCGTAATTAGAATACGGACGCAGGGACGGGGGTGGGGGTTGGTTCATGTACTTGGGGCCCCCTACTCAATAGTCATTGTGATGTAAACCTCACCTCAGGCTACTTGAAATGTCTGAACATAATTTCATTCCAGTTAAAATCCTGGGTTAATTTCGTCTTGTTTCCATCTCAGGGCGAATGTGCTGTTAGTATTGATACATTTTACAGTCACGTGCTGTTCTAAATAATGTATTATCTTTGTTTATTGAAGATATCAGTTGAGTGTGGTATTGTAAGTGACCAAGACCATTACTGTGGAATTAATTCCTCTTCTGGCCCCACTGTACACGAACTGAATGACGTCACGACCAAGCATATCTCTCCATATATTTGTGATTATTCTAACATGACCCCCTGAGTTATCACGTGTTTAATAAACAACGCGCAGTTTGTCTCTTGGAATGTATCGTGTGTGATGTATATATATCTACACACGTATGTGTTTGCGTGTGTAATGTTAGAACGCAAAACGCTCGTTGCTAAATGCAGCGCCCACTCAGACTATTTCCGTTCCTTCGATGTTTCGAGCCTTGCTATTTGTGGAATTAAAGGGAACTTTAACCCCGAAAAGTCACACACACACACACACACAGGCGCGAAAATTAGAGGGGAAAACATGCATTGTGAAGAAATACACAGAGTGACGTCATACGACCCCTGGATCATAAAGACTGACAGGTTTCTGCATGACGGTAACCCACGTGGTGGCAGCTTCACCTTCAGGACCGTACGTGAAAGGCGGGGATGCGGAATAGGTGAGCAAAGTAGCCAGGGACCCCTTTGGTACTGGTCCCACCCCCGGCCTTCCTGGACTGAAGTGTGGGGATGCAGCATTCCTCGACCGGTTTTGTAAACAGTTGGTCAACTGTTCCAATGGGAAAAGCGGACAAGTCTTACCCTCGTCGTGAGCCCAAGGGCTGCGACGTCGTATCATTTCAAAATTACGATCCTTGTGGAATCTTAGTTGAAACCATTTCTGTGTCTGTGCGCGGCTGATGTTGTGGGAGTGACGAAAATTATCTGCGGCAGAGAATATTAAAGTGTTTAAGAATACTAAGAGGCAGAAAGAGTCCAGCGATTCAAAAAGTATCTATAATCTTTTACAAGTGAGAGCAAATAGCAAAAGTGCTCGGACTGAAGTTCCCAGTTATGATTCGTGTATTCTCGGCCATTTTGATTCAATTTTTAAACATTCAAACCATTCGTTGGAAAGAGAATTAAATTCTCTACAACATTTATTGTGTGACTAATGACGTCACTGGCGGCCATTTTGTAGATATCAGCACTAGGAACAGGACAAACTGCAGTCTCTTAGGAAATGTCGTGACTTTGACGCAGGATTTCTCCCACTTCCCTGGACCTAATTCCATCCTGGAGTCCAGCATCACATGCAGAATTCTACCATCTACAATTTATCCCTGAACATTATTTTCAGTAGAACGCTTTATTCTTTTTCTATCAGCGGAAAACTGAAAAGAGACGCAAACTTTTGCGTGGTTTTTACGGCCACAGAAACTTTTACATGAGCCGTGCGCAGACAGCAACATGCGCGTATTTTCGGCGAATCTCAATGATTTTTTAAAACCAGATCATGCGTTGGTAAGAGAACTAAATTCTCTAAAACTTTTACTCTTTGACAAATTACTCTACGGGCCGCCATTTTGGAGATATCAGCACTAGAAATAAGGAAAACTGATATTTTCTTCCAAAATGAAGTCAAGTGCCGTAACTTTGAGGCAGGCTTTCTCCAACTTTCTTGGACCTAATTCCGTCCTCGAGTCCACCATCAGATGCAGAATTCTACCCTCTACAATTTATCACTGAACATTATTTTCAATAAAACGCTTCATTCTTTTGCTATCAGCGAAAAACTGGAAAAATAGGTGCAAAATTTCGTTGGTTTTAAGGCCAGAGTAACTTTTCCTCCCCGAGGCCTTTGGACCTGGAAAACTGTTTCACTAGTGGCCACGACGTGTACAAGGTTGATAAAAATAAAATACTCGACCTTTAGGGTAGCTACTCGGGATGTTACGGTTGTTCGACAACGCTTCTTGTCCCACCTGCACCGTCGTTTCTGAAGCCGTTCTGACTGTGTTTGGGATTCACGGACAACGTTCACTTTGTTTGGCGCTGTGAAGGAGGGGGGGAGGGGGGGTGGAAACCACTGTGTGCTCTCCTTTTCGTCCAGGACTAAGAAGGTCCCTTGACGCGGACGTTTCAGCCGACGTCGTCCCAGTGGCTGGTTGTTTTTCCAGCGCGCAACGGTGTTTTCACGTTTGTTCCAACGTGTCGCAGTTTCGCCACGGCCATAAATCACTCGCGTTGGTGCCGAGGGGGGGGGGAAGGGGGAAGGGGGGGAGGGGGGCGCCTCTAGTAAACGTCGACCACACGCACGCCCGCTGCTGCCAACCGCGGGGAAATTAATCACACTGCCGTGGAACTGCTTTGCAAGTCCGATTACAGAAGCTACGTGCCTGAAGGTGGGAGCAGCTAACAAGGAGTCAATGACGTCGTAAAGTAGGCCCCGTGCTTTCATCGTCTCCTCCACGCAACCCTGTCACACTCACAGTCAGTTCCCCTAAACCTCCAAAAGAGACACTGGACAATTAGTGACGTCAGCGTGGAATCCAAAATAACGCGACAGGACGTTTAGGGACACTGAACGACGCCAAAGAAAAAGTTTTATTGAAAACTTGATGAAGGAGCACAGACACAAACTGAAACGATTCCGAAGTTAAATGAAAAATACTTTTAAAATGTCAGTAAAAGGCGTTAAATAATGTCTGTAAAAATATATAATGGTAAAAATCCTAGATAAAGTCCAATTTTTTATATATTTCCCCCCCCCACCTTTGTCCGGAAGAAACTCAGGTTTTTTACAGTACAGTACAGTACTAAAATATTGTTTTTTTAAAAAAATATAAAGTGTTCTCTAGAGGCTTCAGTGAATGTCTCTGGAAGATTTATTTAATCTCTGTGAAACTGAGCCGCCCCCCTGGAAGATATATCAAGGAAGAAGTGGTTTTTCTTCGGCCTGAGAGCGTCTCCTATAAATGAAAATGTAATTCTGAGTCAAAGAGACGAGAGATTTCCGCCCCCGTCCCGCCGCCCCCGTCTTGAGAAACTCCACACTCCTCGTCCTGGTGTTAATAATAATCTGCACTATTCCACCCCCCCCCCCCGCCTCCTCCCCCGCAAGCTTCAAAGGCAATCGACGCGCGGAGTGTTTTTTTTTCTTCCTTTCCGTCCGTCTCAAAGCTAATCTCTGCCTCTTCACGTCCCGACTCCTGCCAAGCAAAGAGGTTTAATTTGGTGGCACGTCACATGCAGTTTTATTTATGCAGCTACGGGTGTGAAGGAGCCGCTGACAACTGCCAGGCTACGGCTTTACGCAATTACTAAGGAAGGGATTTGAAAGGCGGGGATGCGGATCGGACAGCAAAGTAGCCAAAGCGGGGGCCGCCCGGAGCTGTAGGACGCGGTCTAAACCCCTGAGGACCAGACCGTTGCGATTTTAGCAGGTGACAACTCTTGTTACCCTTCATATAGCAACCGTTCAGCTTCTCCGAACCTTGACCCGGGCACGGGTTAAGCAGCAGGCTACGACTGCAAGAGCTATTGAAACTGAAACTCCCACAGGTTGTCTTCAGCCGGACGCCATTGCTTCTCCACCTTTTTTAATAGCATATGAAGGGATTCGAAAGCGGGAATGCGGATATGACAGCAAAGTAGCCAAAGGAGGCCGCCCGTAGCTGTAAGACGCGGTCTAAACCCCTGAGGACCAGACCGTTCCGATTTGAGCTGCTGACAACTCTTGTTACCCTTCATATAGCGACCGCTCAGCTTCCAGGTATGGGTTAAGCATCAGGCTACGACTGTGCTTCAAGGTTCCACCAGCGAGAGCTATTGAAACTGAATCTCCCACAGGATGTCTTCAGACGGACGCCGGGGCTTCTCCACCTTCTTTCATAGCATATGAAGGGATTCGAAAGCGGGAATGCGGATCGGACAGCAAGACGCATGACGTTTTCATGATAATCCTCATGTTTACAGCGACCGCCAAAGTCATTAAAGAAACTAATGTAGGTTTTAAACGTTACATGTCTGCCCCTGTGTATCTGTGTTTGGCCGTTGACGTGAAAATTCAAAGATGTCGTTAAGACTTACTCGGCTACAGTATTATTTGTGTTTTTATTGCCTAAATTCATCTGCACCTCGTGTTTGGTTGCATTATCACTGACCATAGTCTGTCAGAGGTTCAATACGTAACAATGCCATTTAGCTAATATCGCTGAAGACTAAAGAAATCATAATAATGACGTGAAAAGCATCTGACATTTATATTACTGTAAACATATTGTCATAGAGTCTGCAAATTATGTTAATTAAAGAAAAATTAAATGTAAGACGTTTCGTCCACTTAGAGGGAATCTTCAGAGTTGATAATTTTGCATGATTTACATACAATTTATTAACCCTGAAAAAAGGTCCTGTAAGTGGAACAAACGTCGTATTTTTAATTTTAGTAAACAAACATAATTTTCTGACTTCAGGCTTTATTTATTTTTTAAAAAATTTTTTTTTTTTCTTCAAGAAAATGAAATTAATATTAAAAAGGCAGATAATTGATAATTTTATTAATTGACGCCCAAAGAATTTTTAATTTTGTCATGTAATTGAAATGAAAAACTAGTGAATTCCTTTTCAAAAAATTTCAATCGTGAAAAATGGATAATTTTATACATTTCAATTGATTTTCAAAATTGAAATGGATAAACTAATTAATCATTTTCAAAATCTGTAACAGTTGATTATCAATTAATTTTACATTTGAATCGATTTTCAAATTGAAATAATTCTAATTAATCGTAATTAAAATCTTTAATAGAAAATTTTGAATTACTCAATTTATAATGGGTAAACTAATTAATCGTTCTAAAATTCTTTAATGGATAATTAACCATTAATAATTCATTTTCAAATTGACACAAAAAATTATTAATCCTTTTGAAAGCGTTTAATAAAACTTTTGAATCAGTTTTTCTCATTAAGGAGCGTAGTTTTTCATTTTAATTTAATTCTAACTGGATTAAAAAAGTTTAATAGTCATTTTGAAATTATTAAATAGAGAATTTTGAATTAGTTTTTCATTTCAATTAATTTTCAAATTGAAATAAAGGGCTAATTCATCGTTTTAAAAGACTTTAATAGAAAATTTTGAATTAGTTTTTCATTTCAATTGTACTTCAAATTGAAAATGAAAAACTTAAGTAATAATGTTCAATTTTTTGATAGAAAATTGGGAATTACTTTTACATTTATGTTTTGGTTATTGATTAAAAACATTGGGGTAAATACGTAAATTACCCAAATATTTTAAATATATATATATATATATATATTGTATGAGGTTACACTAATGGCTAATTATGTCAATCATTACATGTTACAAGTAAATATTAATTGCGAGACCTACGGCAAGAGATTCACAACAGAGAATTAATTAAGGGTTTTTTTCTTTCTCCCTTCCAAGGGGATGAACTCTGAATAAATTTAATTGCTTTTCTCTGTTGTTTTTTTATTTCACCAATCGAGAGTCAATTTCTCGTTAGACAAGTGCTTGAAGAATAAAGGGAGTGTCGGGGGTGGCTCCAGAGATATCACAGCCTCCAGAAAGACGACCGGGGGGTGGGGGGGAGGAAAAACAAAAGGGCGGCTGCGTTGGTTGTCTCGTGTTGCGCGTGCAGCTGTCGCTCTGATCGCCAGGCTCGGATTTCAGACGAGACTGACTGAGTGGGGCGGAAAAAGGAGACGACGAAACCAACGGGGCGCTGAGGGTCAACGATCCTCTGAAGCAAGACACAGTCGGAGGCAACAAATATGTAAAACACTCACTGAGTCACACGATTGGAAAATTTAAGCCAGTGGAAATGTTTTCTCCCCTCTGTGTTCATTAGAAACCTCGTGGTAACTGTTCTAAATCAATTAGTTTAATATTCAATTTATAATTATTTTTTTTAAAAAAAGTGACGCATGTCGACGTCACTTTGATGACGTCAGAGAGACTGAGACTCGTTCGTCATCGGCTGCAGAGTCAATACCGACGACGGAGTGTCCATAATACTCTGGCTAGTCATCGATTATATATATGACATCTGGGTTCCCGGCGTTGTCGCAATTAAACTCAGCGACATCCATAACCGCCGGATTCGACTCCAATCTCGGATTATTTTCTCGTTATTTTTATGTAACGGCCTGCCACCTCTTACCTATAAAGGTGATCCACTGCCATGCCCAAAAGGGGTTGAAATTGTACACTGTGAAACGTCGGGAGAAACACTATCAATATCGTTGTAGCCGAAAAATATTTATTCGACGGCCGTTTTAACATGATTCAAAATTTCGACCCCCCTCCCCGGACCCTGGGGTTTTCAACGGCAAATTGAATGTCATAATTAAACTCAGCGACATCCATAACCACTGGATTCGACTCAAATCTCGGGTTCAATGTCATAATTAAACTCAGCGACATCCATAACCACCGGATTAGACTCAAATCTCGGGTTCAATGTCATAATTAAACTCAGCGACATCCATAACCACCGGATTCGACTCTAATCTCGGGTTCAATGTCATAATTAAACTCAGCGACATCCATAACTACCGGATTAGACTCAAATATCGGGTTCTTTTCGCGTTATTCTTATATAGTGTCCTTCCACACCCCACATCCTTAAAGGTTTCCCACACCCAATTCCCAAAGACGGTTGAAATTATACACGTCGAAACGTCGAGAGAAACACTATCAATCTCGTTGACGCCGAAAAATATTTATTCGACGGCCGTTTTAACATCTCTCAAAATTTAGACCCCCCGCCCCCGGAACCTGGGGTTTTAAACGGCAAATTAAATGTCATAATTAAACTCAGCGACATCCATAACCACCGAATTCGACTCTAATCTCGAGTTCAATGTCATAATTAAACTCAGCGACATCCATAACCACCGGATTCGACTCTAATCTCGGGTTCTTTTCACATAATTTTTATTGTAAGTTTTTTTTCCAACCCACCCCTATTTTCCCATGACCTGAAGGGGTTAAAATTACACTGAAAAAAAACATCGGCAGAAACCGTATCAATCCTCGTTGCCCTCGAAAAATATTTATTCGACGGCCGTTTTAGCACGTTTGAAATTTTATTCCACCAACCATGGGGATTAACACGGCAAATTGAATGTCATATTTAAACTCAGCGACATCCATAAGCCAGAATTCGACTGTAATATCAGGTTATTTTAGTGTTATTTTTATGTAACGCCGGTCCACCCCCACCCCTAAGAGTGTTCTGTCTTCAATACCGGAGAAGGGGTTGAAATTTAATTAAAAAAACTATCAATCTCGTTGACCCCGTGAAATATTTATTCGTCGGCCGTTGTAGCATATTTGAATGTTTCAACCCCCCGCCCCTGGGGATTGGTAGCCGTGTCTCACCCTCACATTGTTTGTTTCCTGGTCTCAAGGAACACGTGTAACCACGGGAGTTCTGAGGGAGTCACACACACACACGTTACGAGCGATGACGTCACAGAGTCTGTCCTCCATAACGTTGCGTGTCTCTGTGTGTGTAGCTGGCCAGAGTTAATTACGCGCAGGACTACTTGAGGGAGACGCGCGCGTCCAAGGTTTGCTTCACCAACACACAGGGATCCTCCCTCCAGTGTTTGTGTTAAGGCCTCGGACTTCAACGGTCAATAAGTAAAGGGGGGTTGGGGGTTGATGGCCTCGTGGCCGCGTTGTGTGGAACAGGAGAACGCATCAAATTAACCCCCTTGCCTGACAACAACATACAGTCCGCCATCTTGAACTCAAATGTTTTTTCCCCAACTTTCCAAAATGGCGGACGGTCGCCGAACGACCGTTTCAGACGTGCTTCTATCCTCTGAGACGTGTAACAGCACCAGGCATAATCATGGGTTGTTGTTTTCTTCCCCCGAGACGTGGATCAGTCCAAAGACAAGCAGTTGCCCGACGAACCCCCCCGCACGGGTTATTTTGAGTCTTTTTTTCGACCCATAGGAACATCGAGCGCCACGACGCGACATAGCGATAAACTAACAAGGGCGTTCACCCCCCGGGTCAATCCATTTCATGAATGACTCTCAGTTTACACAACCTGGTTAAAACTTTTTTGTCACAACTAAATCTACGTGATGACGGCGACGAAGATAGTGGCAGAAACGTTCGGTTGTAAATCCATTTAATAAATGACTCGGTTTAAAAAAAAAATTTCAGGGTGAAATTCGTCTTTTATGTTAAAATGTTCAAGAGTATTATTATTCTAAGAGGAAGAAAGAGACCAGCGTTGCAAAGAGTATCTATATAACTTCCCAAGGTAGAAAGAACATACAATCAGCACGTGACGTCACTGCCACGACATCAGACAGCGACATGCGTGTATTTGCGGCCATTATCAACGGATTTTCAAAACCAGATCATCCGTTGGAAAGAGAATTAAATTCTCTACAACCTTTACTCCGTGACTAATTACGTCACTGGCGGCCATTTTGTAGATATCAGCACTAGAAACGTGACAAACTGCAGTGTCTTAGGAAATGTCGTGACTTTGTCGCAGGATTTCTCCCACTTCCCTCGACTTAATTCCGTCCTCAAGACAACCATCGCATGCAGAATTCTACCCTCTACAATTTATTACTGCACATTATTTTCAGTAGAACGCTTCATTCTTTTCCTATTAGCGAAAAACTGAAAAGAGACGCAAATTTTCGCGTGGTTTTTAGGGCCACAGTAACTTTTACATGAGCCGTGCGCAGACACCAACATGCGTGTATTTTCGGCCATTCTCAATGAGTTTTTAAAAACCAGAACATGCGTTGGAAAGCGAATTAAATTCTCTAAAACTTTTATTCCCTGACAAATTACTCTACTGACGGCCATTTTGTAGATATCAGCACTTTAAATATGGATAATTGAAATTTTCTTCCACAATGACGTCAAATGTCGTAACTTTGAGGCAGGATTACTCCCACTTTCCTGGACCTAATTTCGACCTGGAGTCCACCATCACATGCAGAATTCTACCCTCTACAATTCATCACTGAATATTATTTTCAATAAAACCCTTCATTCGTTTGCTATTAGCGAAAAACTGAAAAGAGGTGAAAAAATTTGTCGCCACAGAAACTTTTCCACTCTGAGCCCTTTTGTATTTGAAAATTTGGGTTTTGGAAAATAATATATATATATTTGCAGGATGAAGCCGCCTTGTCACACCAGGTTAATCTGATTGACCTTGTAGAACGAGTCAAGTCGTGAGAAACGGGTACTGGAACTTGATGCTGGGGGACAAGTTAACGCGCTAAAGGAAGATAAATCACCCCCCCCCCTCCGCCCCAAGACATTGAAGACACCCTCGGGAGGAAACTGTGTTCAAAATGCACCCGCACAAGATTTACGTGGATTCTCTGAGGATACAGAGGATGAATATTTTCTATTTTTCCCCCTCCGGTATAATTAGAGTTTCTCCGCATGTTTGGGTGGTGGGGGTGGTGGGGGGGGGGCTAGTGGACACTTCACCCCCACACCCCGCCCTGTTCGGTTCACGTTCGCTTACCTGTGCGCGTTGACGTTCTCTTCTCTTTTTGTTTTTCACCACAAAGTGCAAATCGAAGCGGCTCATTGTCACAAAGTAGCCTTTGTTTTTCCGCGGGTGTAATTAGGCCCCTCGATGGAGTACACGAGGAATTTAGTTTCGCTTCAGTCCGCCGCGGTGCTGGTGCGGAGTTTAGTTGGTTATTTGTGTGTGTGTGTGTGTTTGTTGGATTTAACAAGGCCCCATCGTCGAATTCAGAGCGTGGGTGGGGGAATGGGGCGGGGGTGTGGAGTTGAGAGGGAAAATAATTCCCTACCGCAACCACAATAGAGCCAGGCAGAGAATGGGGCTTCGTAACAGGCAGTGTACACGTTTAAGAAAGCCTGTTCCTGGGGAGATTACATTGTAAAAAAATACGGGGTTGATAGATGGTGACTATAGAGGGAGAAATAAATTTTTAAAATAAACAAAACGGGCAATATGTCGGAAAAATGGCGGTATTAATTAATTTAAAGCGAAATAAAATCTTTACAGTACGACGTTTAGTCCACAATTTTTGGAACTTCCTCGGGTAATAAACCTAGACAAGATAAATGATCATTGGACCCAACTGTATTATATTTTTTTGAGGAACCGCACTCATCATCATTTGACGTTACTTTGGTTTTCTTTAATCCGCTCGCTTGGTTTGGCCGATATAGCAAGCAGGCTGAACAATTATTTTTTTTAAAAAAAAATAAATCACACTATGTCGTCCGAGTGGGGTAATTTAATTTCTCCATTTCCGCCCTCACTTCCCTCTGGCCACCCACGCACGTTCCAGCCGAGTTCTTGAGCGTGTGGTTCGCGGGCCGCTCTACGTACAAGGGGCCGGAGAGACAGGCTCGTGTTTCATCCAGCTCCAGGGCAGGGAAAACATGACGGCTGCGTTGTCAGACTTACTGTTTCTCAACCTTTCCCCTGACAGGTTGTTAGCCCCATTCCCTCTGAAAACATGGCGGAGCCTGGTCGTAAAAAAGAGTCATTAAGAAAGGCACCGCGTTTACGTTTTAAATGTTGCCGGGGAAGTCGAGTTGTACTTCAATAAAAGTCTCTCTCAAGCCGTCGTTCCGCGAGTTACAAAGGGGGAAAAAATTCATGTGAAGGAAATCGTAGGACGTGAAACAAGAAGCCCTTCGGTCGTAGCGACGGTCCAAAGACAAACTACAGTGACTTTCGTTAAGCTCGGCGGGGGTTAGAACTGGAAGGCACAACACTAGATACGTAACTGTGTTTTGTAACCCGGCCCTTGTGCACGCGAGGGGTGTTAGTTATCAGGGTTGAGAAGCAACGTGACAGAGTCTCAAGCATTTACTGGACCCACGAAAAATCCCAGACAATTTAAAATTTAAACGTTTTTCTTTTCGAAAAAAAATATATAAAAATAAATAAAGGTCCGAAAAAATATTTCGTTTGTTTGTAAGATTATAAAAACACCAAAAAAAAGTATTTAGAGACTGAAATGGAATATTATCAGGAAGAAATCCAAACATTGGGTCAATTTCTGTTAGAAATAATTAATAATGTCACATATATCCATAATAATAACCAAAAAACTGTTCTTATTGGATTTTTGGGTCAAATTTACAGTGTTGCTATTTGGTCCAAAAAAATTATCATTTAAATCCACACTCACTAAGACATAATTTTATAATGATTAATATAATTAAATTGTTTGTAATCGAGTCTGGAGACATGAATTTAATTTTTTTTGGATCAAATGGCACCACTGTGTGTTACCCCAAATCCGATAATAACAGTATTATTATTATTATTAAATTATTTGTAACCGAGTCCAGAGTTAAAAATTTAAAATTATTTGGGTCGAAGAGCAACACTGTGTATTATCCCAATATCCAGATCTAGATCCAGATCTAAGCTACAATGTCATATATATTTATAATAATAATAAACTGTTCTTATTGGATTTTTGGGTCAAAATTACAGTGTTGCTATTTGTCCAAAAAAATTATCATATATATATCCATGCTCACTAAGACATAATTACTCTAATGTGCAATCGAGTTCGGAGATTAGAATTTTTTTTTGATCAAACGCCAACACTGTGTTTTAACCCAAAATCCGATAATAATAGTGTTATTATTATTAAATTACGTGTAAACGAGTCCAGAGTTAAAAATTTAAAAATATTTGGGTCAAAGAGCAACACTGTGTATTATCCCAAGGTCCAGATCAGAGATTCTAAGCTACCTCAGGTCCAATCCCTTAATGATATCGCTGGAGGACCTACCAAAGCAAATAAAATTGTCGACGAAATATAAATAACTGAATAATTTATTGAATAATATCTTAAATGAGATTTTTTAAGCCATTTTTACTTCACAGCTGTGACGTGTCAAGCTTCATTTTTGAAAATCCTCCCCCCCCCCTCCCCCCACTACCCAAAAAAAGAATGATACCAGAGCCGCGAGGATTTGATAAAAGGAGACCGTAATAAATCACCGCGCCAACGCCTCCTCCGCAAATAAGGATTAAGTCACACAGAGAAGATCAACCGAGGTAAATAAAAACAACAGAACAATGGGAAAACCGCAGAATCGATACGATATGCTTTATTTTTACAGTTCGAGCGATCGAGATACATTGAGAGAGAAAAAAACAACAGATAGCAGCATAAATGTATATATATATACGTACATGACCGCTGACGTAGCAACCGTGTAATTTTCTCCGACGTGGACTAATTTGTCTCCTCGTAATTAATATAATTAATTACCATACGAAATTGAGTGAGTGTCCGACAACGCCCGCGAGGATGCGTGCGCGTCGTCCTGAGGATAATTTGCGATACTGCATTCGTAAATTAATTAACTACACACACATACAATATATATATATATATACCCAACCCTAACGGATATATTTTCATCGTAGATGAGAAACCATTAAATGAACGACTCAAAACTTAAAGAAACCTGTAAATATTTAAACCGATATATATATAAAAAGCGAGAGTCGATTATCGAGGCCGAATCATTATCGACACGGTGACGTCATCCAGTACCATATCAGACAAAGGAACACAGATATGTGAGACCGGCGTTGCCCGGGGTTTTCATAATTAAATCTCAGCGACATCCATAACCTCCGCGGATTCGACTCCAATGTCGGTTGTTTTCGCGTTACTTTTTATGTTCCGCAACACCAACCCTCAAGGGTGCTCCCCTACTATGCCGAAAAAGGAGGGGGGGTTGACATTATACACAAACAACATCGGGGAGGAACACTGTCGATCTCGTTGACCTCGAAAAATATTTATCCGACGTAAAGATCGGGGCGTTTTAACATGCTTGACAATTTGCACCCCCGCGGGTGGTTGACGTGTCCCCCACCAGCAGCGTTTGTTTCCGGTTTGATGCGAACACTTTTACGAAATTTGCGGCCACGGGTGTAGATTTGTATAAGGAACAGACACACACAGCGATGACGTCATATCAGAGATATGACAACAACAAGTTATATTTACTGACCTTGTCGTGATCCAAAAATACATTTTTTCTTTTACGACCACGTTTGGACCAGCCGATTTTTTTTTTTTGGATTGGACCAAAGACATTTCTTTGCTTCCCTTTCCACCTACCGAAACTACCCCGGCACAGTATGATTAGTAATTAAGAACCCTAAACAACTTGTGCTGTCGTCATCAGGGTGAGAATTTAACCTGTCCTTCTTTTACTTATTATCCAAACAGAGGAATCTTTGCCCTGTGGGTTCTTTATGCGAGATCTTGAAGGCTCACCGTAGATGTGATGATGTGTTTTGTATTTTAAATGGTAACAAAAAAAATTAATACATAATAAGGTTTCAATGGTTACCAACAAAAACAACAAATCACTTATCAATTGTTAAAGTTGCAACACGTTAGTTTTGTTAATGGTATTGCGGGGTTGACTTGCTCCGCCCCTCGTGCGTGCGTGTGTGTGTGTGTGTGTGTGTGTGCGTGTGTCACACGTCGCGCGCTGAATGCAGCTGAGATGCGACGCTCCGCTGGCCACGGGCGGCTTTGATTGGCGACCCATTAATAACTCTGGGGCTATAAATACGCAGCCAGAGGACGCGCCCCATCCCTTCCTGTGCTGCGGGTAGTTATGGGGCGGTCAGAGACGCCATAACGAACATCTACGGTCAAAATGTCGTAGTACAGCGAGAAATTACTTTCCTGTGTTGTTTTAAAGTGGAAAACCTGCATCAGGTAGGTCGGACAGTGGGCACTTTTCCCACGCGCTTGCCTGGATGGTGGGTGAGGAGTTTGCAGTGGGGACGCAGCATTTCCCTTCTCCGTGCCTCGACCCGTTTACGAGGGCAGCTGGTCGACTTTTCCGATGGGAATAGCGGACAACTCTGTGACCCCGGAACATGCACCTCTCAAAACAGGCCAAACGGCTTGTGGGAACCTTAGTTCAAAAACGGAGAAAGGAAAGGGCATCTTTTTTTTTAGGGTACCAGGCTACATGAGGGTAATCCACGTTGGGCAACTCCCCTTTAATAGCATAGGAAGGGATTTGAAAGGGGGGATGCGGAAGGGTAGAGGAAGGTATCCAAGGGTTAACTAGGGGCCCCCGGGCTATATTTTAAGGATCCTACCCGGCATTCGCCTAAAGAAATGCAGGGAAAACCCTAATAAAACCTGCATCGGGTAGGTCGGGCATTGGGTACTTGTCCCACGCCCTTCCGATAGCGGGAGAGAAGTTTGCTGTGGGGACGCAGCATTCCCTTCTCCGTGCCTCGACCAGTTTAGGAGGCAGCTGGCCGACTATTCCAATGGGAATAGCGAACAACTCTTACCGTATGCCCAAGGTCTGTGACCCCGGAACATACACCTATCAGAACAGGCCTCGGCTTGTGGGAACCTTAGTTCAAAAACGGAGAGGAAAAGGCATCCCCAAAGGTAGACCCTTCGCATCTCTCCTAAAAGGTTCTGCCTGCGAGAGAACATCCCTTGCAGACAGCTTCTATGCCGAGCTGCTTTGGCTCAGAAAAGAAATAACAGTTTATAAACTTGCTGGTTTAATGTTTCCTAGTAAAATATTCATTTTACCGAAATGGCAGTATAAAATTTGATACTTCTCATCCACGATAAAATAAACTGACCGTAAGGCAGCAAGTGATACTGTAAATAATATGATTATTTCGACGTTTCGACCCTAATTTGGGACATCTTCATTTGTACAATAACGGTTAAAAGAAGAGAGACGTAGAAAAGAACCGTAAGTACCAATTTATGAACAGAAACATCTTCAACGAATCGGAGTGTTCTACTTTTATACAAAATAAAATTATGTTACATATATATATATATATATATATATATATATATATATATATATATATATTTGTTTACGTAAATTTCCAAGCCGTTGCCTTGTTTTCTCACTGCCTGTTGTAACCCACGAGACCTGCCGCTCATTGAAATATGTGTCGAGTCGACGGCGAGAGACAGAGATTCCCCCCGGTGACGGCAAACCACTCAAAGAGGACCGCAAACGGACAGTGGGGCAGCAGACTTGCTTACTTCTCAAGTGATGTGATGACGGAGCGTGCAAAAGACAGGCTGCTACAATGAAACGGTGCATTTCCTCCCCCCCCCTACCCTCTAGGTCATGATTCAGACTCCACCTCGTCTACTTCATCTCCAGAGAACATGACGGAAGAACACAACTGTTCTTATTGAATGAAAACCCACCGTGAACTGGAAGGTTGTTCTTTGTCGATGGTATCGATTCGTCTATTCTCTCTGACAATCGGCGCTTTTACAGCCTCTTCGCTCACAATCCTAATTTTCCTTTTACTCCTAAGCACTTTATCGGGCCGCCTTTAAGAGCAATCACAAGAAGAAGAAGAAGAAGGGGGAAAAACTCTTTTACAACTCTTTACGCTTTGGAAATAAAAAGAAAGAGTCGTATTTATCAGGGCGGCCGATGACTGCGGGTGAAGCCACGAAGGTAACAACGACCACTTTATGGGGGCCGTTAAGCAGGCGTCAACACGAGCCGCGGCCTTTTACGACTTGCTACAGTGGGAGGGGGGGAAACGCTTTGGCAACACCGCACGAGGCTCGAACCAGAGAGTCTCAGGTACACGGGATTTAAGTAAATGTTCTTCAATTCGCTATCCCTTTATTATTAACTTCCTTGGTGCCCAACGTCGTCCGGGGATGTCATAGTCAAAACTCAGCGACATCCATAACCCGGGATTCAACTCCAATGTCGGGTGTGGTTTTCCCCGTTATTTTCTTGCAGTGCCCCTGCACCCCCATCCCTAGTGGTGCTCCCATTTCAATGCCTGAAAGGGGTTGAAATTATACACAAAAAAACATCGGGAGAAACACTAACAATCTGATTGACCCCGAAAAAAATTCATTCGACGCCAAATAACAGGTTTGAAAATTTTCACCCCCGACCCTGGGGGGGTTTAATGTCATAATTAAACTCAGCGACATCCATAACCCCGCGAATTAGACTTCAAACCTCGTGTTGTTTTCACGGGATTTTCTTGTAACTACCCCTCACCCCCTAATCCCTTCCCATGTCCGAGAGAGGGGGGTTGAAATGATACACAAGCAACATCGGGAGAAACACTGTCTGTCTAATTGACCCCGATAAATTTTCATTCGACGTCAAAGATCTGCCGTTTCAGCATGTTTTATATATTTTCACCCCTGTCCGTGAGGGGTTGTAGACGTGTCTCACCCCCGGCAGTGCCGCAAGGAACGCGTGGTTTGTATGAGGAACACACACACACACACTGTACTCCATCAGCAGAGTTATTAATGTGCACGTGGCGCCCAACCACGGGGCTCGATTCATACCACAGAAAGGTTAATAATAATTAAGTTACTGTTATCACCTTCATTACCCTGACGTCACGCACTGTGTAGTGGCGTCTCTGACTGAAGGAATACGCCCTCTGACCACAGGGGTCTCGGGGATTGCGAACGGGGTGAATGCATTGAAAGTTAAATCGACGTTTCGATGTGGATCAAGTGAAGATGACCTGACAGTGACCGTCGTCGTGGTCGAAACGTCGAGGAAAGCCTTGGTTCGTGGAGTCCTGACCACAACGTGTAGGTGATTAATTCAGCCACGGTGCTACTGATCGCTATGTTTGCTTGTCAGGTCCCTTCTAAAGCCCCCTCTGAAAGGAATGAAGTCCATCTTCCCTCCCTCCCGGGCTACGCTGGTTCCTATCGCTAATTTATTTTGTAGACGAAGTTGTATTTTATTTTCCCCACCAGTCGGGCTTTTACGACCCTGAAGATGACGAACGCTTCGCCGCTAAACGCTCCTGAGTGATTGAGGCCGTCCGTCGAGGAAACTGCCTTCCGCCTCGTTACTCGCCGCGATCACGCAAATGGAATAACTACGGTTCAGGACGACGACTCTCCTCCACCTCGGCTCAGTGGCGCGGAAAGCAGGGGGCAATCGATCTGGAAACTGCTGACCACTGATCACGATGCACATTAAGCAGGGAATTACAGTTCATTTAAATGTCTGTCTCTCCCTCCATCCAGGGAAGGGCGTGAGACAAGTACCCAATGCCCGACCTACCTAATGCGGGTTTTTCTAGGGTTTTCCCTGCATCACTTTTAGGTGAGTTGACTGTTAGGATCCTTAAACCATAGCCCGGGGGCTCTAGTTAACCCTTGGCTACCTTCCTCTACCCTTCCGCATCCCCCCTTTCCGATTCTATAAGAGGGGAGTTGCCACTATGTGCATTACCCTGTACATAGCCTGTCTACACTTAAAAAAAAAGTTCTCTCGCAGGCGAACCTTCCCTGAGAGATCTGCAGCAGGGTTACCTTTGGGGATGCCTCCTCCACTCACTGTTTTTTTTAAAAACTAAGGTTCCCACAATCCCAGTTCTGTCTTGAGAGGTGCATGTTCCTGGGTCGCAGATCTTGGGCATACGCTAAGAGTTGTCGTTGCTCCCATTGGAACACTTGGCTAGCTGCCTCCTAAACTGCTCGAGATGCAGGCATGTGAGGAACTCGTCTGCGGTAGTGACTGTTAAAGTGTCCTAAGAGGACGAAATAGTCCTGCGTGTCGAAGAGTCTCCATATGCTCAAGCAAGGAGCAAAGAATAGCAAATCAGAACGTGACGTCACTCCCACGACATGAGCCGGGCGCAGACAGCAACATGCGCTTATTTTCGGCCAATAGGAATGAGTTTTTAGAAACCAGATCACGTGTTGGAAAAAGAATTAAATCCTCCACAACCTTTATTCCTTGACTAATTACGTCACTGGCGGCCATTTTGTAGATATCAGCACTAGGAATACGACAAACTGCAGTCTCTTAGCAAATGTCGTGACTTTGACGCAGGATTTCTCCAACTTCCTTGGACCTGATTCCGTCCTCAAGTCCACCATCACATGCAGAATTCTACCCTCTACAATTCATCACTGAACATTATTTTCAATAAAACGCTTCATTGTTTTGATATCAGCGAAAAACTGCAAAGGAGGTGCAAAATTTATTGTGTTTTTTCGACTAACGGAATCTTTCCCCCTGATGGCATTGAAATTGGAAAACTTGGGAGGGTAGGGAGGGAGGGGAGGGAGGGAGGGGGGTTCACTAATGGCCACGACATTTACAAGTGAGGGGGTAAAGTAATATAATAATAGATCCGACCTATAAGATGAATTAGAGGGATGTTTCTGCACTGCGACGAAGTGGACCTGCTTCTCTGTGTATTGTAATATCTTTTTAACTTTCTAGTAATGACGTCATATCGTATTTAAGTCTCTGAGAAGCCACACCTGCGATGTTAGCAACCCTGTGAGCAGGTGGCGCGTGTGTGGGGGAGGATCCCAGCAGCCCCCGAGGGTGACGGGGGAACAACTACGGGAAGTTTTCCAGCGGCGTGTGAGGGAGGAAAGAGAGAGAGAGAGAGAGAGAGAGAGAGAGAGAGAGAGAGAGAGAGAGAGAGAGAGAGAGAGAGAGACAGAGACTTGCAAAGGCTGTAGCAGATGTTAACAATGGATAGAGTTGGAAGCACTTTCTGTAGGAAACCTTCCTCGCTCTAAACCTCATTTCAACGAGTGACTTATTAAAAGGAACAAGTGTTACTTTGTCCTTCCAAAGAGAAAACACATTAAAAGTTTTTTCTCAGCGTCTATTTTGAATTAATAAAACAATTGATGATCATATAAAGACTTCTTATTCACTATTTATATTATGGCGACGTTTCGATACCTTATTCTATCTTCTTCAGGTATTTTCTCTACAGGAAAATTATTTATATGATGGCGACGTTTCGATACATTTTTGTATCTTATTCAAGTACTTTTTCTGCAGAAAAATTATTTATTTTATGACGTTTCCATACATGTTTGTATCTTCTTTAGGTATTTTTTCTGCAGGAAAATGATTTATATTATGACGTTTCGATACATTTTTCTATCCTCTTCAGGTATTTTTTCTGTAGGATAATTATTTATATTATAGCGACGGTTCGATACATTTTTGTATCTTCTTCACTTATTTTTTTCTGCAGGAAAATGATTTATATTATGACGTTTCGATACATTTTTGTATCCTCTTCAGGTACTTTTTCTGTAGGAAAATGATTTATATAATGGCGACGTTTCGATACCTCATTCAATGATCTTCAGGTATTTTCTCTACAGGAGAATCATTTATATTATGAGGACGTTTCGATACAATTTTGTATCTTCTTCAGGTATTTTTTCTGTATGTTTTCATGAAGAAGATACGGAAAGGTATCGAAGCGTCGTTATAATATAGATAAGAAAATAAAAAGTGTCCGTATAAGGTCAATGTCTTATAGATAAACATTATGTGTGTGTGTGTATATATATATATATATATATATATATATCATTTAATCAGTTTTCATGTAAAAAGAATTTACGTCCATTGTTTTACAGATTTGAGAACTTGTGTTTTAGTGACTGTGAGAGCAGAGGCGTTGAGTTGGCGCCCAACGTGGGGGCGACGTCCACTTGTGCGCATCAGCATGCAGCAGGCGTCGAGGAATTCTCCACCACGGCCAGGGTTTTCTTTTTTCCGCTGACTGACAGGTTATTGACGGGCTGCGACACAAGAGTCTGGAGGTGAAACCTCATCCCCTCCTTCCCTCAGGCGAAAAACACGAAGAAGGGAAAAACCGCTGGACTGGGAAATTAAAAACTCCATGGACTTAAAGTCCTGTCACACAGGACGCCATCTTGTGACGTCATGACATGGCTGCCTAATAAAATACTAGAATCCATTTTCATTAATATTTGAAAAATCTGACTTCTTTGTTAAGATTAAATATTAAAAACCATATATATATATATATATATATATATATATATATATATATATATATATATGTATGTATGTATAGTTTATATAAATATATTTTACTCTTGATCGACCTTCCGTATCGATTGTATCGTTTGTTAAATTACAACATACGAAATAGTTAAATCATTTTTTATCCATTTTCCGGGCCAAGTCGTAGAGTAATCGATAGTCTTGTGACAACTCGACCACGAGAGCGACTAATCGATTAACACTAAATGGACCCCTAAGACGGAAAACTAGTTTATATCTATTTTATAAAATTAAGCCGATTCCAGTATTTTTATTAACATATATTTTTTTACGACTTTATTTAACTTGAAAGAGTTTTTTTCAAAAAAATTGAAGGAATGGTTTACAGAAATTTAATTATTATCTGCAATTAGTACGCGCGTTCGTTGATCAGAAGAGGAGGAGCATTGGAAAAATAAGTTGAAGAGGAGAAGAAAGAAGAAAAAGGAAAAGATGAAGGAGAAGGGGATAAAGAAGGAGATGAAGAAGTACAAGGACAAGGAGATAAAAAAGGGAAAGAAGAGGGAAAAGAAGAAAACGAAGGAGAAGATGATGAAAAAGTAGAAGGAGAAGAAGAAAAATCTGAAAAAGAAGCTGAAAAAGAAGAAGGAGAAGAGGATGAAACATAAGAAGAAGATGTTGGAGGAGAAGAAGAATGAAAAGGAGGAGAAGGAGCAAGGAAAAGAGAAGATGAATGAGAAGGAAGAAGACGAGGAGCATTAGAAGGAGGAGAAGGTGAACGAGGAGAATAATGAGTTGAAGAAGGAGGAGGAGGAGGAGAAAGGGAAACAGAAGATGAATGAGAAGGAAGAAGACGAGGAGCATTAGATGGAGGAGGAGAAGGAGGAGAATAATACGAAGAAGAAGAAAGGAAGACGGAGAAATAGTAGAAGAATGAGAAGGAGAAGGAAAAAGACTAGTAGCATTAGAAGGAAGATGAAGGAAGAGAATAATGAGAAGAAGAAGACGGAGCAGAAGAAGAAGAAGAAGAAGAAGAGGTAGAATGAGAAGGAGGAGAAGTATTAACTGTATACACGATGATCAAGGCAGAAGAAAATACTGTAAATTGGTTTCGTGTGAGAGCTCTGCCACGAGAGAGGCTAATTGAATTAATTATTTGATAATCCATATTGTAAATACGTAACAGGTTCTACTTTCTGCCAATTACACACACACACATATGTATGTATATTTGAATGAGAAGGAGGCGAATCCCGCTGAAGATAAACAAGAGACTGCAGGAAGCGTTGAGTTCATTGTCACACCGCGAGCATCGGCGACGTCGTAAAAGTCTCCCAAAGAAGGCGTCGACGACTTCCGCCCCGCAACTTCAGCGCGATTACGCAACTCTCCACCAGCAGAGTCACAACTACCACGCTGCTGGCTTCAGCCTCCTTCACGCACGTGGAGGTGTTGGAACGCTTTCAGCTCTGTCTTAATATAGTTCCGCATGTGTTATGGCGCCCAACGTGGGGTCATGCCGTGACCGGCGGAACTAGACTCACAGTTTAATTTCTCGTTTTCCTTCCATTGCGTCTCCACCAAAGATCCTCATACTCCAGTTAGTATATAAGATTTTAAATTATTGCAATTGCCATGCCACAATATATATTGTAACATGATCATGTGGTCGGACGTTACAATTGCAAAAGCTACTTGATGCGGATACAAATCAAAATTCCCTTCCGACCTTGGCAACACTGTGACAGCAGCTGAGAAGTTCAATGCCACCCTTAACCCCCAAAAATCAGAAACATATCCCGGTTTTCATTATCTCAAAATATGAAACTTGAAAGAATTTTTTTTAAAAAAATTGAAGGAATGGTTTACAGTATTTTCATTATTATCTGCAATTGGTATTCGTATTCGTTGATCACAAGAGGAGGAGAAGTGGAAAAAGAAGATGAAGAAGGAGGAGGAAGAAGCAGAAGAAGAAGGAGGAGATAAAAAAAGAGAAAGAAGAAGGAAAAGATGATGCAGAAGGGGATGAAGAAGAAGAAGAATAAGAAGGACAAGGAGATAGAAAAAGGGAAAGAAGAAGGAAAAGATGAAGGAGAAGGGGATGAAGAAGGAGAAGAAGAAGAATAAGGACAAGGAGATAAAAAAAGAAGGAAAAGATGAAGGAGAAGGAGATGAAGAAGGACAAGGAGATAAAAAAGGAAAGAAGATGGAAAAGATGAAGGAGAAGGGGATGAAGAAGGAGGAGAAGGAAATAAAAAAGGGAAAGAAGAAGGAGAAGAAGAAGAATAAGGACAAGGAGATATAAAAGGGAAAGAAGAAGCAAAAGATGAAGGAGAAGAGAATGAAGAAGAAGAAGAATAAGGACAGGGAGATAAAAAATGGAAAGAAGAAGGTAAAGATGAAGTAAAAGGGGATGAAGAAGGAGAAGAATAATAATGACAAGCAGATAAAAAAGGTAAAGAAGAAGGAAAAAAAGAAAACGAAGGAGAAGAACATAAAAAAGTAGAAGGAGGAGAAAAAGCTAACAGATTAATTATTTTTTTTCCAGTTCCGATGAATTGGTTAAGGAATCAGATCCAAATACTTAACAAAATGGGGAACTTTAAATCCTTTAATAGAATTAAAGGTGAGGAAAAATGTAACGAGCTATTTGCACGTCCAGGCTTCTCAAAGGAGGGGTTAAATAGAGAAGGCACACAATGAAATTTCCCAGCGTGACGTAGAGTTCAATCTCGTGTGGGTGATGAAGCAGAGATTCATGGGAGATTGAACTGCAGCTATCACGGGGGCGCACGCTTCGTTTAACAACCCCCCAACCCCCTCCCCTACCCGGGTCACACACAAAAGAGATAAAGAGGAATCGAACGAGACACTCGCCTGAAAATTTAACCCCCCCAGGGGAGGTTTAGAAACGGATCGTTCACCTTCAACCTGCTTCTATCAAGGATAAAAACGGGATACGGGTTACTCAAAGTACGGTAGTAAATATATATATATAGTCTATAAAATACGAGGGCCCGCATTTATTCGGTATACATATGTAGTCTAGGAACATGACATGTACGCAATTTGCACAGCGTGTGTTCCTGGAAAAAAAATTATTTTCACTTGTGTATGTGTAGATCAGGGAGCAATCAGGCCCCTTGATGATGCCATGGCCGTCGTGGAAGACCTCAAGCATCAACAATGTGCCCCAGAACCTCGTCGCCTACTCGTGGGTTCAGCGACGCCCCTTAGTAACAGTAACACGACAGTAGCACGCGAACAGCCGACCAGATTTATCCGTCTCCCAGACGCCATAATGACTTGAGTTGATCGTAATCCCTTCTATGTAAGGGAAAACCTTAATATTTAATTTCATCCCACCAACCAACCCGCCAATGAAACACCAGGATCTATATCTACCTAGCTATATATATATATATATATATATATAATAACACCGTCGTCAGAAGACGTTTATATCAGATTGATTTAGTCCACGCGACTTACCACAAGAAAATGTTGTATTTTTTACTTGTGAAACTTTGTCTCGTTGTTATGCAGAGCTGTGAAAAAACAAATTAATGTCATGATTAAACTACGCTCAGGTTCTACATTTGATTTGTTATTGGGAGGACATGGTTCTCCTGAGGCCAAGCAGTGCGGCTCTTGAGCTTTTGAATCACCTGACGAAAGGAACAAAAGTTCCGGGAACGTTGTTCTGTTATTATTTTCCTTATTATTACAATTTAAATTATTAATATATTTTCCGTAATGTTCGCTTAGAGCACGTATTAAGGAGTTATACAGGCGCTGACGTGATTGGCTGCTTCGCTAGCGGTGACGTCACACACTCGTAAGGCATTTGGGTCACTTGTGCGATATCTGGCGACGTTGTTAAGTGGGTCAGACGAAGGGAGCAGGTGATTCCACGGCCCTCTGTCGGGCGGCCACTGAACTATCGATTTTGCTGTGAGCGGGAGATAAGAGCGAACCTCTCAGCACAATTGCGGGGGCGGGGAATGTGGAGCAGCGAGGCGCCAGACGCAGGCGATGAGGAAGCAGGCAGCGGGAGCGCCACGTGCAAGTAAACTGTGTCTCGTTGCTATACGGAGCACAAACACCTGCGAGTGCTTCCCTCAAAGGCACGTTTCAAACTGACTCGGGTCACTCTCTTCATTCGTTTTGCTTGGATGTCTTGGTCACAGTTAAGAATGTTCGGACGTCCTTAGGTAGAGGCTAGAACTTATAAGGCTTTCTTGGTTTAGGAAAGGAAAAGCTAGATTTCACGGGAAAAGGACACAAGGGGGGAAAAAAGGACAAACAATAGTAGCAAACAAGAGAATAAAGGAATGACATGAGAAAAACAAAAAAACGAATAAAGAAGAAGGAAACAACGACACAGAAGGAGAAATAATGAGCAGCAAAGTAAAAGAATTAAGGAAGAAAGAATAATAAAAATATTAAATTTAAAAAAGAATAAATAGGAAGAAAGAATTAAGAAAATAAAAAAATACAAATAATAGTAGCAAACAAGAGAATAAAGGAGTGACATGACAAAATCAAAAATAAATGAAAGAACAAGAAATTAACATATTGAAGGGAAGGAACCAAGGAAAGAAAAAAATGAAACGAGAATGAATTTAAAAAATAATAAATGTATAACGAATAAAGAGTAAGGAAACAACGTCACAGAAGGAGAAATAATGAGCTGCAAAGTAAAAGAATTAAGAAAGAAAGAATAATCAAAATTTTAAATTTAAAAGAAAAAAATAGGAAGAAAGAATTAAGGAAATAAAAAAGGCAAAGAATAGTAGAAAAGAAGAGAATAAAGGAATGACATGACAGAAACATGCAAAAAATGAAAGGATGAGAAATTAGCATATGAAATGGCAGGAACCAACGAATTAAAAAAAACTAAATGAAAATTTGAAAAGAAAAATAATAAGCAATTAAGTAAAGAATAAAAATTTGAAAATATGTAAAAGATATTAAAGAGGAATAAGGATCCAAGGAAATAAAAGAAGACAAATAATAGTAACAGACAAGAGAATAAAGAAATGACATGACAGAAACAATAAAAAAATGAAAGAACAAGAAATTAACATATTGAAGGGAAGGAACCAAGGAAAGAAAAAAGAAAAAATGAAACGAGAATGAATTTAAAAAATAATGAATGTATAACGAATAAAGAATAAGGAAACAACGTCACAGAAGGAGAAATAATGAGCAGCAAAGTAAAAGAATTAAGAAAGAAAGAATAATAAAAATATTAAATTTAAAAGAGAATAAATAGGAATAAAGAATTAAGGAATTAAAAAAGACAAAGAATAGTAGAAAAGAAGAGAATAAAGGAATGACATGACAGAATCGTGCAAAAGAATTAAATGAAGAGAAACTAACACATGAAAAAGAAAGGAATAGACGAATTTAAGAAAAATAAAAACGGAATGAGAATTAATTATTTTTTTTAAAAAAAATAAGAAATAAAGAATAAGGAAATCGATAATTAAAAAGAAAAATAACAGGCAGCAAAGTAAATAATAAACAATGTAAAGAGGAAATAAAAAAGACAAATAATAGTAGCAGACAAAAGATTAACGGAATGACATTACGAAAACATGCAAAAAAAATGAAAGGAGTAACATGTGAAAAGGAAGGAACAAAGGAAAGAAAAGTTGTAATGAGATTGAATAAAAAAAAGGGAAACAACGAAATAGAAATAGAAATAATAAGCAGCAAAGTATAAAGAAGAAAGTAAACGGAGTGACAGAAAAGAATAAACAAAGGAGCATAAGTAAAAGGAAGAAAAGATTAAGAATGATGTAAGGGAAAAACATAAAAAGGAAGACATAATTTGAAGTGAGTAAATATTGAAAAATATTAACCTAGAAAGATAGAAAAATATAGTATTTTAAATGAAATCCAGAGGAAAAAGGAATCAGGGAAAATAGAATGAGGAATAATACACAATTATTATTTTCCCGTTCATGAGTTACGTTCTCTGGCTACTGTCGCAGGTGCCATTAACGTCGCTGAATGAACTCGTCGTCGTGGAGGAACCTTTTCAATTTACTGCCTCCACCGCAGGACTGTGAAAGCAATTCCTTTCCCCATGTGTGTGTGTGTGTGTGTGTGTGTGTGTGTTTCTCTCTTTGCCTCGACTTGTAAAATTGCGTCGCAAACTGGCAATCGCCAGTGACAAGATGGCGGCGGCTGCTTGCGTGCTCGTAGCCTCGTCAACACTTGTGCACAGAGGAAGCCACCGTAGATAAAATAGAAACACAAGATGGACGACACAGTATTATTAATTAAGCGAAAGTGAATTAAAAATAAGGAGAACTGGATTTAAAGACGAATAATTCAAGGACTAAATAGAGACGAATTACAAAAGATAATAAACTAGACGACAAAAATAAATCAAATAGAGAAGTGTAGACCGATACATGGGACGTAATAAAGTTAGGCTCCGGAAGACACTAAAGAAATAAGAACAGTAAGAAAGAGGGTAAGCAAGAAATGGGGGAAAAAAATCAAATGAAAAAGCGAAACGATGAAATGGAAGTTTAGAAGAAATACAGAAGCACGGAAAGGAGAAAGACAATAAGTGAAATGAGTAGATAATACGGAAAGGATGAAAAGGGAAAAGAAACAAGAGCTAAGAAAGCGATGATAATGACGAAACAAATAAAATTAAGGAAGAATTTTTGTGAGAAGAAAATAATATATAATGAGAGCCATAAAAAGAAAGGAAATCCAAAGGTGAGAGAACAGTAGTGAAGTAAAAGAATAGCAAAAAAATTCTGAAAAGAAGTAAACACGCTAAAAGAATAATTATAAGTGTAAATAAAGGAAGAAGAGAAAAAAAGGAGAAAGGATTGAGGCTAAGTGAAGAGTGAAAAATAAAGTAAAGTAACCGAAAGGAAACAAAAAACCAGAATTAAAAATTTTAATAATAAAGAACGACCCAACAAAATATAAAAGTGACAGAATTTTAGGGGAGTAAAGATGGAAAAATGTAAAATAATAAAGAAAATGGAGGAAAGGAATAAAATATTAATTTTCAAACAAGGACAGAGGAGGAATAATGAAACAAGGAATAAAACGAAGAAAAATAGTTTTAATGACTTTACTTATTTAATTCACTTATTACTTTTTATTTTCCACACTTTACCTTTTCTCTTATATTTTAATGTCCGTTTTTCTTAATTAATTCAGTTAATTCTTATTCCTTGCTATTTTCCACATATTTTTTCTTTCCTTTTATTGACTTTTCTTAATTAAATCACTTATTACTTTTACATTTCTATTCTATAAACCTTTTTTCACCCATTTTTTGTCCGTTTTTCTTAGTTAATTCACTTCTTGCTTTTTATTTTCTATTCTTTTATTCTTTCTAACTTTTTTCAAATCTATTCTTCCTACCTTTTCTTTAATATTTTCTTTATCGATTTTCTTAATTAATTTCTTTTTTGTTTATATTTTTCTATGCCTTTCGTCTCAAATTTTCGTATCCGTTTTTATAATTACTTTCCTTATATCTGTTTCTTTTCTATTCTGTTATTCTTTCTAACTTTTTTCTCATATTTTCTTGTCCGTTTTCTTAATTAATTCACTTATTCCCCCTTTTTTCTATTCTGTTATTCTCATTTATTATCATTTTCAACTATTTTCTTTTCCGTTTATTCAATTCTTTAATTCATCTATTACTTTTACATTTCTGTTATTCTTCTTAACCTTTCGTTTGACATTTTCATGTCCGTTTTTCCTAATTAATTCACTTATTCCTATTTTGTTTCTATTCTGTTATTCTTTGTACCCTTTTTTCTCATATTTTGTTGTTCGTTTTTCTTGATAAATTCTCTTACTACTTCCTTGTTTCTATTCCTTTATTCCTTCTCCCTTTTATCTCATTTTCGTGTTCGTTTTTCCTTATTAATTCACTTATTACTTTTTCCTCTTTTTTCTTTGTCGTTCTTGTTTTGTTTCCTAAAATTAATTAAACGTCTTCTCTGTTGTACCTCCTGTGCTTTCATTCGCGTACAGGCAGGCAGGTTGCTTACGTGTTCCGTCCGTGACGCTTTTGTGACTTTTAATCCTAAGATTCTAGTCACGTGACGCGTGCGAGTTGCTGTGTTGTTATATCAACGTTCATGCAGTCGTTCAATAACTCAAGAACGTACGTTTCAAGCAAGGGTCATATATATATTTTTTATCTATTCCCAGGTTTGGGAAAATAAATTACAATATCTGTGTAAATTTCTGCTTTTTTAGAAAAACAAAAAATTAAAGAAACTGCATTTTGCCGCCATCTTGCCTTCACGTTGCGTATCAGAGACGCTGAGTTGCCAAATACGTCACTTGTTATCGTCGAGATTAAACACAAACTCGCCCTTACTTATGCATTCTATTCTACGTCAGGCACGTAATTGATAATACCGTAGTCGTCCTTCTTATGAGGAACAAATCGGTACAAGGTTTAAAAGTGCAACTACAGCGGATGAGAAGCTCCTTTCTAGGTTAAATATCCTTATTTTTTAATTTATACCCCAATTTAAAACAGGTGTTAAAATTAATCTTTAATCCTTTTGATAGCTACAAGACTTAAGAAACCTACTGTAAACAATTACAACTAATGGTTTCCCTATGGACTTCTTATCGACAGAATTAAAGGTTAATTTTAACTTATTTTTTTCCGTGGTTAATCCACCAGGGCACTGACTCGAACGTCTTCATGGGCCACGGCTTCTCTTACCTCACACACACACTCACAGACTTCTGTGGATCCTTTGTAAATAAAACGGTCGTCAAGTTATACGACGGCTCTCAGAGGACAAGGGAAATTGTTTTCTTTTTTTAGGAGGGTGGTTTTGGAACACGTGAGATGTTCGTGAGGCTCACAGAATGACGCAGAGTGTCTGTATCAGAATTAATAGTCTTAGAAGTCAGAGAAATTATACTGTTTGTTTATTTACAAAACATCAAAAAAAGGAAGCAGTGAATTAATTAAGTGAAACGAATGACAAAATATTTTAGATAAGGTAGGGAAGATAACATAATAGAAACGGAAAAGTAAAAAGTGAATTACTTAAGAAAAATGGACAAGGAAATTATGAGGAAAAAGGTAGAAAGAATACAAGAATAGAAACTAAAACAAATTAGTGACAAAATATAAGATAAAAGATAAGAAGAATAGAAGAATAAAAACTAAAAGTGAGTTAATTAAGAAAAACTAACAAGAAAATATGACTAAAAAGGTAGAAAGAATAACAGATAAATAAATAAGTGAATTAATTAACAAAAACTGACAAGATAATATGAGGAAAAAGGTAGAAAGAAAATAATAATAGAAAAGAAAAAGTAATAAGTGAATTAATAAAAAATAAGTGACAAGAAAAAATGAAAGAGAAGATAAGAATAATAAAAACGAAAAGTAATAAGCGAATTAATTAAGAAGAACCAACAAGAAAACATGACGAAAAAGGTAGAAAGAATAACAGATAAATTAATTAGTGAATTAATTAAGAAACACTAACAAGAAAATTATGAAGGAAAGGTAGAAAGAAGGACAGAATAAGGAATAGGTGAATTAATGAAGAAACACGAAAAAGAAAATATGAGAGAAAATGTGGGAAGAACAGAAACTAAAAATGAATAAGTAAATTAATTAGTAAAAACGTACAAGAAACGTTTCTGTATGATTGGACAAAGCTGTATTTGTTTTTGAATTTTCTTTTCTCTTTGGAATCTCCCAACGGTCAGTATTTCTTTTTTTTTTGGATCCCAAAAATTGGTTGCTTTCCCTTATTCATAATCTGAGAATATTCCTCGCTTGATTAGTCGTAATGGCGACAGCTCCGTTCCAGAGAGAGAAAACAGCTGCTGGTTTCTAAGACGACGTATTTAGTTTTCCGTGACGCACACTACAAATCCCCGCCAGCAGCGCGTCACTTCCGGCAACCTTATTAAGTACGACACTTGGAGTAATCCTCGTTTTGTTCTTGCCCGGGTGATTCACAAGTAGATTAAAAGAAACCTGTCGACGAAAATGGACCAATCAGGACGTGGAAAATATTTTAAATGGATGACGAAGGTTCTTTGGAAAATACGCGAAAATAAGCAAACCGCCAGAGATATTGCGCTACGTGGAGAGAGGTGGAAACTTGCAATTATATGTTGGGTCTGTGGGTTAACACTTCGTATGGTGTTAAAGAGGACCGACCACCACGAGGTAACCTGTTGCGAGACGAATAATAAGATTTAAAGCTGTTAATTAGGAGAAACTAATCACAAAATATTAGACATAAGGTAGCAAGAATAACAGAATAGAAACAATAAAGTAATACGTGAATTAATTAATAATAACGGACACAAAAGTACGACGAAGAAGGTAGAAAGTAAAACAGAAAAAGTAATAAGTGAATTAATTAACAAAAACTGACAAGATAGTATGAGGAAAAAGGTAAAAAGAGTAAAAGAATGGAAATGAAAAAGTAATAAGTGAATAAATTAAGAATAACGGACAAGAAAATATGAGAGGAAAGATAAGAAGAATAGAAGAATAAAAACGAAAAGTAATAACTGAAGTAATTAAGAAAAACTAACAAGAAAATATGTAGGAAAAAGTAGAATAGAAACGAAAAAGTAATAAGTGAATTAATTAAGAATAACGGACAAGAAAATACAAGGAAGAAGGTAGAAAGAAAAACAGAAAAAGTAATGTGAATTAATTAAAACAAACTGACAAGATAATATGAGCAAAAAGGTAGAAAGAATAGAAGAATGGAAAAGAAAAAGTAATAAGGAATTAATTAAGAATAACGGACAAGAAAGTACGAGGAAAAAAGTGGAAAGAAAAACAGAAGTAATCTTTTGCCAGAAGAATACAAATAGAATGCGAATGATAAGATTTAAAGCTGTTAATTAAGAGAAACTAATCACAAAATATTGGAGATAAGATACGAAGAATAACAGAATAGGAAGGAAAAAGTAATAAGTGAATTAATTAAGAATAATAAGGGAAGAAAGGCCGCTGTAACGGAAAATGGCGTCCCTCAAGGTTCACTTCTAGATGTACTTTCGTGTCAAAACCTTTAAAAATATGACATACAAAGGGGGAAATGACAGCAGTCAATTGTCGTTTTGTAAATAAATACAACAGGAGACAAGAAAATGGCGGCGGAGTTATTTGAGCTGAACTGCAGCGCCTCGTGGTGTGAGTGGGTGAGAGTCGTGTCCCTTCGTGCTCCGCCGCAGTTCCAGTCCTTCCAGGTTAATGAGGAGTTTCCAGCAACTGATAACAAACCTTTCATGTTACAATTAAATTGGTCGCACAGCGGGAAAACGTGTTAAATAATGTGAAAACGCACCCCCGGGGCTCCGGAATCCCCGAACACTCACTCACACCCTCTAAACTTCAGGGTATTTCTTATTCATCGACCTTTTTTTTATTTTTGAAGTTGAACTTCTCACTTGAGAGGACAGTCGTTCGTTTTAACGGGAGTGACGTCAGAGCTTAACCCCTTCTTTTGTACTTTTTTAAGCTTATTTTTTACGATGCATTTTTGTTACCACAACATGGTGAAAATAACCCCCAAAAAATACGGTCGAGATTTTTATATGAATATTATTTGAATGTTTTTATTATGTTGGAAAATATGTGACGTCATGCAACATGCAGGTTCTGCATATGAAGTGTCATTAATCTAAAACTTTCTTGTATTTTTTGTAAATAAAAATTGTCTACAGTAAAATTAAATATAATTTAAAGTAGAAGAAATCAAAATTTTAATTATGACCTTAGTGTAATTAGAAAACCTTGAGAATGACGCTTAAATTATCCTTTCTTGGAAAATACGAAGAAAAACACAGATGGATAGGAAAATCAGTCCCTTGGGGTTGACTCACAGAAAGCTCGGACTGGCACGTTGTAGCCTTAAGTACATGAAAGTGCAAGAAGGGTGGAGCAAGGTAGCTTAAGGGTTGACTAGGAACTTCCGGGGCTGTGGTTTTAAGGGCCTCTGGGTTCTTGTCCACCCACACCCTTCCCTAGGATTACTGGACTGTGGGCACGCAGCATCCCCTTCTCCGTGTCGCGACCAGTTTGGGAGGCAGCTGGCCGACTGTTCCAATTGGAACTGTCAATTTTATTATTATTATTTTATTTTTATTTTTTAGGGTACCAGGCTACATGAGGGTGGCAACTCCCCTTTAATAGAATAGGAAGAGATTTGAAAGGGGGGATGCGGAAGGGTAGAGGAAGGTAGCCAAGGGGTAACTATGGACCCCCGGGCTATGGTTTAAGGATCCTACCCGGCATTCACCTAAAAGTAATGCAGGGAAAACCCTAGGAAAACCTGCGTCAGGAAGAATCGGGCATTAGGGTACTTGTCCCACGCCCTTCCCTGGATGGCGGGAGAAGAGTTTTCTGTGGGGACGCAGCATTCCCTTCTCCGTACCTCGACCAGTTTGGGAGGCAGCTGGCCGACTGTTCCAACTCTTACCTTTTGCCCCAAAGGTCTACGGCCCCGGAACATGCACCTCTCAAAACTGCCTCGACTTTGAAGTTGTAATAAAAGGATCGTACACCGCGGAAATTCGCCTAAATTTGATGCAGGACAAACCCTAAAAAACCTGCATTAAGTAGGTAGGGCATTGGGTACTTGTCCCACGCCCTTCCCTGGATGGCAGGAAAGGAGATTGTTGCGGGGACGCAGCTTTCTTGTGGCCGTGCCTTGACCAGTTTAGGAGGCAGCTGGCCGACTGTTCGAATGGGAACAGCGAACAACTCTTACCGTATGCCCAAGGTCTGCGACCCTGGAACATGCACCTCTCAAAACAGGCCGACAACTTTTTTTAGGGTACCAGGCTACATGAGGGTAATTCAAATGGTGGCAACTCCCCTTTAATAGCATAGGAAGGGATGCGGAAGGGTAGAGGAAGGTAGCCAAGGGTTAACTAGGGGCCCCGGGCTATGGTTTAAGGATCCTACCCGGCAATTTGCCTAAAAGTGATGCAGGGAAAACCCTAGAAAAACCTGCATCAGGTTGGTCATCAATTTATTTCCCTACTGCGAGCGACATCCTTAAGCACCGTCCGTTTGTTCACAGCTCTCGTAGTCTTCGACTGCGCTTCCGATTGCTGCTCGACCGCTGACGTCGTCAACAGACTAGATTCACCGTCACAAAGGTTATGCCGCTGTAGTAGCCTCAGCTTCGCGTACGGATCCTCTGGAGCAGCTTCCTGGAAGCTCCATTGTTCCAGCGCTGCCAGAGTGCGATTGTTCTGGCGCGTAATGGACGCGTTCACGTTTCTAGGAATGATTCTATTCACGTGCTCGCTGTTGACGAGAAAGGCGCAGGTAATGGCGCTTCCGAGGAACGGCAGGGTTGCGCGTCTGCGGTGGTCCTGCCGTTGTTGGCAGCCCTGGCGTGCGTGCGTGAGTGAAGGGAAGCTTACGGACCCCACACACGCGATTCCCAAACTGTGCTCGGCTCTCGTAACATCAACTACCAGGATCTCCTCAAGGTCGCAACCCCCGCCCGGGTACGAACAGGAACTACAATCATCTGAGTCCTTCATTTGTGTTATGACGACGTTTCGATACCTTTGTATCATCTTCAGGTTTTTTCCTCTAGAGGAGGTATTTAGCAAATGATTTAGATATACTATAAATCTAATCATTTGTAAATACCTCCTCTGTTGGTAAATACCTGAAGACGATGCTAAAAGGTATCGAAACGTCGTCATAATATAAATAAAAAGTGCCTGTACAGCGTCATCAAGTAATTAAGAAACATAATAATCCTACTCCTTTTTAAATAAATATAAGAAAAACGCCAGTCGAAACGGACAGAAAATTTAATTAAACATAGAAACAACGTTTCACAAAATTAAACATTTAAGGACCAAACACAATGGCGATTTAGGAAAAATTAATTCTTCAGATTGCGATGGTTGTTTTATCGGACGAACGAAACGATGTCATAAAATCCAGAATCAATGAACATATGTTGTTGCCGGGTACAAATATAAAGTATAACCGCCGTCGCAAGACAGTGGGTGAAGGAAGTGACGTCACGTCCGATTGATATCCCGTCGGCAAGAGGAAGGACGGATCATAGGTTAAGGAAGGAATCTTCGGAGGAAGCAGACGTCACGTTCACAAGGACGCGTCAGGGAAAGGAGAAAAGCGAAGCAACTAGAGGGGGAACTGTTTCGGGCCAGTTTTGCTTTGAATTTTCTTGTTTGCCGCGAGGGTAAACAGAAGGGGGCGTTTTACTTTCATGGTACGAGCTGGCAGAAATACGACCGGAGCGTGACCGTTTGGTGTTTCTGACCGCGCGGCGAGGATTTACGAGGTTCGGCCTGGCTGCTTCAGCACGCAACATCCTCAGAGCGACGACGGACTCTTGCGGAGACGTTTCTCCGGGCTGGGGAAAAGGCGGAGTGTCAAAGGACGCTGGCAAGCTCGAGAAAAGGTCGGAATTAAACGTAAAAATTACTTTCACGAGAGAAAACAGGACCAATCACAGCAGAGCAATACCAAAAAAAATGTAAAAAAAAGGATACGGACGAAAAACACTGACACACACAAATTAGCACAATAAATAAATTCGTAATTAAATTTCAAGGAAATATACTATCCTTAATCCAAACATAATGCGTCTATATCCTAGTAACGACATTAATCCTAACTAATTGAGGTTATGAACCTGTACCGGTGAGGTTTAACTTTCTTTTTTTAATAAAAAAATAGGGGGAAATTAGTGCAAAGACATTGCAGCTGTCAGCAGCCAAAGAAAATTATATTGAAACTTGTGAAAACAAAACTATCCCGTTGTCAACTTGTTGTGTGTCTCCGTTCCTACGTCACGGTGACGTCACGCCTGACGTCAGACCATCAGAAACTCTATACAAGTGGTTGTACTGGGAAGGGTCGTTGTTTAGTTTCGTCCAATAGCACCAAGGCATTGTTTTGTTTACTAATTGCTTAACTAATAATTAATTAAGACTAATTATGATGATTTTTTATGTAATGATATATCCAATTTGCAGATAATTAGACAGATATATATATATATTGTTCTGTCATTTGGATCGACGTCAGAGAGAAAAAACAACAGAAAATCCAAACTTTTCATCGTCAAATGTACAAAGAACATTGCAACGGTTTTTATCTACCGAAACTGTCCAATTCGCATTCCTTCACATCGCTGTGACGTCACGGTGACGTCAGACCAACGTCATTCAAAACCTGACTTTTCCAAGACGATGTTTTGTTTATTAACCATTCCAACGATTCTTATGAACCGAAGATATAAAATTCCCAAGATACATTTTTATTCCAATGTATTTGTCAGTCTCACGTGCCGGTGACGTCACGCCTGTGCAGAAAATCGAAACGAGACACTTGTACAGTAAAGGCTCACCATTGTGACTGCTGCTGTGACGTCACGCCAACGGAAGTAGAAGAATGACTTACCGGAGAGGCCGATTTTTTAAATTTCCGTCCAACCATAGGAAGACAATGTTATTTTTATTAATTATTATAATAACGTGGGTCTGACGTCATAATAACAGGAATAAAAATTTAGACTGTTTTCTTTGGATTTTTTCCTTTCATTTTCATGTAGCAAGAATGGTTGTGATAATATTTATAGGGTTTCATCTACAGGAAAATGATAGAGAGACACGTTTCTCCAGTCTGTACGCCGCTGCAACGTCACGCGTGACGTCACGGATGACGTCAGACACCGACAGAACTTTCTGATGTTTCTTCCGCCGCAGAGGGACTCAGTTCCGTTTGTTACTTGTACCTGAAGGGTTGTAGGACGGTCCTCAAATAAGGGTTAGGAGTGAGGTTGTGACGCGACGTTGCCAGACCCGCAGCAGTCAATCAGGGCGTGGTTGTCGTAGGTTGTTGTTGATGAGGGGTTTTTCTTCATCATTCCAGAGGTTGTAAGTGAATGCAGGGAACGCGGACCGAGTCCGTTATCCGTCATCGAGTCCTCGCAGTGAATAACAAAAAAACACGTCGTCGTAAAAGCTCGCGCAGGCGCGTCTGAAACGTGACCCGATTGAAAACGTCTTAATTGAAAAGGTTACGTGACAAATTAGAAGGCGCCTTCAGAGCACGGCGGAGGAGGAAAATCACGTTTCTCTTTATCTGCTGCTGCTTAACGACTCACAAACGTGGCTGAAAGGCGAAAATAAACAAACATGGCGACGCTGCGTGCAGAACCCGGCGGCGTCCGCAACAATAATGCCTGATCAGGACAATTACAATGCTTCCAAAATTCTCTATGTCATGTATTTCTTTGGACCAAACCCCGAGGTTTTTCCGGTCGCCCGAAGTAGCAGTGACTGAATCAGTTAGTTTTTGTTCCTGTGACGTCACAGTCGATATTAACGTCACTAACATGTTGGGTTAAAACTAAAATTTCTCTTTCATCCTTGTGATTATTTTTGAAGTCGCCTCATTTTATCCCGTTTCATTTTTCCTATTTTAATCCTCATTGTCCTTATTTTCGTATGTTTCTTTTCCCCATAGATTGTATTGTTTTACCTTACGAGTATTTTCTTCGCCTCGTTTCGTAATTTTCCTATTTTAAACCCGTTTTCTCGTATCAATATGTTTACCTTTCCCCCCCCCCTGTATATCTTCATTGCTGTGTCTATTATTAATTATTTTTCTCTTCTATTTTTCCGCATTACACTTATTTCCTTTTGTGTATCATCTATTTTTTCCTTTCTCATAGATTAATTTTCTGAGTCGTTGTATTGTATTATTCCATTTTTTTATGTATACAACGTTGCTGGAGGGTTTTCCCTCGTCCTATTTTCTCACCATAAAGACTAATGAAATCTATGCATCTAATATATTGAGAAGACAACCAACAATTTTTGATTAAATTAAATTACGTCACTGTGGTGGTGTTTAATTTCTGTGACGTCACAGTCACGTGTCTTCCGTCTTATAATAATACCAATAACAGTTGATTTCAGCCTTACTTTCCTCTGATCTTCCTTGGAATGATTTTTACAGTCCCACACATTTAACTCCTTCTCTATTACGAATTAATCCTATTATCCTGGTGCATTATTCAAAATTTTAATCCTCATTGTCCTTACTTTTATACGTTTCTTTTCCCCAGCGGTTGTATTGTTTTACCTTACGAGTATTTTCTTCGCCTCGTTTCGAGATTTTTCCTATTTTAAAACCCGTTTTCTCGTATCAAATTGTCTACTTTTTCCCCCTGCTCATTGTTGTGTCCATTATTAACTATTTTCTCTTCTATTTTTCCGTATTACACTTATTTTCCTTTTGTGTTTCATCTATTTTTTCCTTTCTCATTGATTAATTTTCCGAGGCGCTGTATTGTTGTATTATTCCATTTTTTTATGTATACAACGTTGCTGGGGGTTTTTACCATCGCCCTATTTCCTCATCATAAAGACTAATGAAATCTACGCATCTAATATATTGAGAAGCCACTCAACAATTTTTCATTAAATAAAATTACGTCACTGTGGTTGTTGTTTTATTTATGTGACGTCACAGACACGTGTCTTCGCCTCGCAAGTGTTTTCGTCTTATTCAGCCTACTTCTATCTTCCTCTGATCTTCCTTGTAATGATTTTTAAAGTCCCTCACATTTCACTCCTTCTCTATTACGAATTAATCCTATTATCCTGGTACATTTTCCCTATTTTAATCATTTCCTTTTTTTTTCAAATGCTCTATTCTTTATGTATATTTTCGATAGCGGTTGTTTTATTGTAAGTAGAACGTTTTGACTCGTCCCTAATTAAATCTATATATCACCAAAAAAAGCAAGTTATAAAATTACGAGTGGCCCCATCAAGTTACATTTAATTTTTTTAAATTATATTAATTAATATTACAGTTAACAATCTAGGAGAAAAATTACACAGACCCTTTTAACAAAATAATTAAAGGGGGAGGAAAACAGTTGAAGGAATAACATCCAAATGAAAAAAATTAAATCGAGGAAAGACATTATTAAACGAATTGGAAAATATTTAGGTGTCAATTTTCTGCCTAATTGAATGTGGCGGACGGACTTAATTAAATTTCCGTCTCTTGTGTATTTTTATTTTAATATTTTGGGCCGTTGTTGCGGGGAGGGGGAGGATTAATTCCAACCCCTCTGGCCTAATAATTAGCGTGGATGCGTGGAAGGTTGGCACGCACGTAATTGCGGTTCGTTTCCAGCTGCCAATGACAGCGTCGGCTCCATAATTTATATCCTCGTCCTCTCGCAACATCTCTGGAACAATGTTAAGGTCATTGCACGACGCAAGTCTCGTTTTTATTAATAAAGTGCCGGATGACGTCGCGTAGTAGGGTCGAAACGTTTACTGTACTTAAAAATGTATATTTCAGTCTTCTCGGAGCTTCTAACCGAGTAAACAACTGTATTCGCGACGTTTCGACGACGTTCTGTGCCATCCAGAAGACTACATACTTCTATTTTGCATTACATTTGTAAGTTTAAAATCACAACAAGAATACTAGAATATTATTATTAAAATCATTGTAATTGTTCTAATAACCGGTATAATTGTTGTAATAACCGTTGTAATAAACTTCTAAATTGTTGTAATAATCATTGTAAGTGTTCTAATAACCTCTAAGTATTGTAATAATCATTGTGATTGCTGTAATAATAATTGTAATTGTTGTAATAATCATTGTAATATTTGTAATAATCTTCGTAATTGCTGTAATAATCATTATAATTGTTGTAATAGTCTTCGTAATTGTTGTAATAATCATTGTAAGTGTTCTAATAACCTCTAAGTATTGTAATAATCATTGTGATTGCTGTAATAATCATTGTAATTGTTGTAATAATCTTCGTAATTGTCGTAATAATCATTGTAATTTTTGTAATAATCTTCGTAATTACTGTAATAATTATTGTAATTGTTGTAATAATCTTCGTAATTGCTGTAATAATCATTGTAATTGTTGTAATAATCATTGTAATTGTTGTAATAATCTTTATTAATATGTACTTTTAAATTTATTTTCGGTAATGTTCCTATTATTTTTCCACTGGAATTGTCTTTAAATTTCTGATTGTTGTATTATTTTTTCTCCTGGTTGTCTTTCCTTATTGGAATCGGAAATGTTAAACCTTTTTTCATAATCCCCACCTCATGCCCCTTCGACCTTTTCTTTTTTCTGGAAGTCGTTTAATAATGATGTCTCTGTGGTGAATACGAAACGAGACTTTGATTTGATTTCCCTTGTGTCTTCTAAACAGTATTTTGATATTTCCTGTATTAGAAATTTAAAGTGTTGCTCCAGGAAAAGTCCTTAATTATCCTCATTCTCTTTGGGGTTGTTTTTCCTCGAGGGTTTACGGGTTGACCGATGGTTGGTAAAATCTCTGAACACATTCGATGAGGGACAGAAAATAAATATGATGGTAGGGGGAAATAACAGGGGGTGGAAGTGGGGTAGGGGGGGGGGTTGACGAGTTGAATTGGCGGGCTGCCGATATTTAATTAAGAGTGAAGTACCTTCGACTTTTTCTCTCTCTGGAGGACTGGAGCGAGCCAATACAGGGTTGTCAAGTCTCCCTGACCACTCACAGACACTCAATGTGTGTATAATCCATTATGTTATCCCAACACCGTAATTAACAAACACGTTGATTAATTTAAATTGAATTTTTTTCCGTACGAATTTAGACCGATGCAGCTCCGTAGATTTTTTTATATATTTAAGTTTATTTTAAATTTAAATGTATTATAAGTAAATATTCTGACTTCTGGCCAATTTACACTAATTATAATTTTATACATCACAATGATTAAAAAAATCTAAATTAATTTTAATATGAATTTTTATTAATAGTATTTATAAATTAAATAAAATGGCCTTTAGTCAGAAAATCTATTCTTTAATTAAGAAGGAAATTAGAATTGTAAATTAGACTTAACCAATTTATTGGCAGACATTTAACCAAATTTTGATGTGTCTGTGTAATAAATACACATGTAATTAATTTTTAAAATGACATCACTACAATTAAAAATATAAGAAACATAAAAATAGGTCAATTATGTTTGTAAGACCAAAAAAAATAAATATTTATCATATTACAGTAAAGTAAAGATGGTTTTGATGCTTTGGCCCCTGACATATCCCATCAATTATATTTTTGGGTGTGACATAGGATAATTGACCTTCAACTATTTTGATGATTTTGTCAGGTTTATGACATTTTTTAAAATAACATCATCAGATGTGAAAATTTGTTACATAGTTACATCAAAAGTTGGTTAAATGTCTTCCAATAAATTGGTTAAGTCTAGGTTTCAATTTAGAAATTTCTTCTCAATTTCTTTAATTGTTCTTCTGAGTGAAGGACCGTTTATTTATATAAAATAATTTTAATAAGTCATATACTTTGTCATGAGTATTATTAATTAAATATAATTAGTGAAAATTGCCCATAAGCCAGAATATTTAATTATAAAACATTAAAATTAAAAATAAACTGAAATACAGGATTTTTCATCCCCCCCCCACACAGATATAAATTATCTATGAGGCAACCATTTCTAGAAACAATTTTTATAAATCAACCAATTACGGTGTTAGGATTAAATATTTTAATGGTAAAAATTCTAAACATGTTTTATAATTTTTTGTTGACTGTATTTCCTGCTACATGGGTCAGATAAAACAGAATAAGAGACATTGTTGTAATTCAAAACAACCTTCAGATAAACAATCTTTACCATCATGTGTACATAATTAATTATAAAAATTTATGGAATTCATATGAAAATTTTAATGTTGAAAGTAGTCATTATCCTCGTTTGATGATCCAGAATGCATCATATTGTATCATAATTTAATTTAATGTAAATAAAAGAAAAGATGCACAAATTTCTAATTCTTCTTTATTATGATATTCAAATAATGTATTATTGAAATTTTGAATTTATGGATTCCTGTGTTTAAAACATTTTCAGTTTCAACAATGTAACGATTGTGATGTCTTTTATTGACGACATTGTTCACTCTCACGTGTCGATCCCTGGCAGTTTATGAACAAGGTTCTACTCTTCAATTATCCAATTATCCCAATTCACAATCATGATTAATTGTATAATAATGTAAATACACATAACTTAATTATTTGTTTGAGATTCCACCCTTCATTGTTGTTTTTTCTAACTGGTGTATTTCTCAGTTAATTTTTTAGGTACATCTTAAGAGGTCGCCCCAACTAAGGGATGAAACGTTATGTAATTCAGTTATTAGTTGATTGTAAATAAATTGTGACTTGTGGCCAATTTCCACTAATGACAAAATAAATTTTGTTTTCGACAGAAAAAAAAGTAGTTATTTGATTGTTGGATACAATTTTACTATAATTAAAAGCAGACATTAAAAATAAAATATTATTTAAATAATTTTTTATGATATATTTTTTTCTGACTATTGAGATTTCTAATAAATAAATAAACATAAGGTAATTTTAAGTTAGAAAAATGAATTTATTAATGTAAAATTTAACAACGTTTCGTCACTTATTTTTGCGACCTCATCAAGTTCAAGTTTAAAATCACAAAAAGAACAAAATAATTGAAATGACTAGAATATTATTATTAAAGTCAATATAAATGTTGTAATAACCGTTGTAATAATATTCGTAATTGTTGTCATAATCGTTGTAATAATCATTGTAAGTGTTGTAATAATTATTGTAAGTGTTGTAATAATAATTGTAATTGTTGTAATAATCTTCGTAATTGATACAATAATCATTGCAATTGTTGTAATAACCATTGTAAGTGTTGTAATAATTATTGTAAGTGTTGTAATAATCTTTGCAATTATTGTAATAATCATTTTAATTGTTGTAATAATATTTGTAATTGTTGTAATAATTATTGTAATTGTTGTAATAACCGTTGTAATTGTTTCAATAATATTCACAATTGTTGTAATAATCATTGTAAGTGTTCTAATAATCTCTGTAATTATTGTAATAATCATTGTAAATGTTTTAATAACCGCTATAATTGTTGTAATAACCGTCGTAATTGTTACAATATTATTCGTAATTGTTGTAATAATAATTGTAATTGTTGTAATAATCATTTATAGTGTTCTAATAACTTATGTAATTATTGTAATAATCATTGTAATTGTTTTTTTCTTTTTGTAGATTTAAACTTGAACCTGATAACGTCACCAAAATAAGCGACGAAACGTTGTTTAATTTTTCATTAATAAATTCTTTTTAATGACTTCAAATTGGCAGCTGTTTATTTATTTATTACTTTTCTCAACAGTCAGAAGGCAACTAAATCGTTCGGGTAAAATAGGGGATTAATCCGCACGATAGAAAATTCTGTGATTAATTTAATTCCCGTCGTGCGTGGGACTAAGGAGGGAATCTGGAAGTTTGGGGAAAAGGCTCACGGACTGAATCCCCCTCAAGGTTGAGCGCTCGGGGGCGAAGTGAAGCGAGGCGGAAACGAGCGCGTCATGAGCAAGCAGCTTAATCAAATTAAAACCGACGGCAAACAACGACGGGTCATGCCGGGAAAATTGACCACCACAAGCAGACAAGTAGAGAGAGAGGAAACTTGCCAACAGAATTACCGCTGATGGATGGCAATTAAGAAGTTCCCTCGACCGAGGCAGATTAATTCTCAGGGCGAAATGGAGACGGATCTCAAACAGACACGGAGGCGAATAACTTACACTGTGCTGAGGGGGGGAGGGGGGATAGAAAAGACAGAGAATGGAATAAACGTGCAGGGGACATGGAATAATTAAGATCACAGGTTTCTCACCTTACCCAAAGGGAAAAATAAATATATACACGGCCATAGATTATATCATTATACATAGTGTTCCTCATAGCATTGCCGTAGATGCGCAGTGACACGGATCACGTTATGTGCGCATCCCACTCTGTAAGAAGTGGCAAGGATGACGTCATGCTTACTAATACTAATTACATTAAATATCCCCCCCCCCCAAAAAAAAAGAAACAGGCAAAATTAAGTGACGATATAAATAACACACAACAGCGCTTCCTTGTTCCTTTCTTCAGGTGCTAAGAAGAGCCTGGAGAGACACAACTGAACTAGTCAGGGTGACAACACTCAAAAGGCACGTTGTGTGTTATTTATATAATCACTTCTTTTGTCTGTATTTTGATATCTTTCTTATTATTATCGTTGTTTGGTGGATTCTCTCTTCAGGTTACTTTATTGTTAACCAGAAAGAAATTCCCGTCTGTCTGGTAGCAGCTCTGGAAGCCTCTACAGTCCCATGGATGGTTTTATTATATATAGTTTTTTTCCTTTCCCCGTGGTTGCTACTCTTGAAGACTCAACCTTTATTTCCTCCACACGGGGAAAACTAATCCCACAACTTCCACGGTTGGCTTCTGGGATTAAAGAGCCGGGCCGGCGGCCGATCGAAGACGGTGACGTCACGCGCACGCGAGACCCCCCGAGATCAAGAAAGCAAGAAAGCGGTGAAGTACTCACTGTAAACAGTCGTCGATGTCGTCGTCGTCCTCAGACTCCATGGCCGCGGCGCCGTAGAAGCTCACTGCATGGTCGCCTGTGAATACGACACTGGCTGAGTAAAGGTCTCTGAGGGAGGCGGGGGTGGGGCACCAGCGTCCGCCAGACTCGTCCACGCGACGACGGACTCGCCGCAAGATGGTCACGTCGACGCCCAGCATCGTCAACGGCCAGAGACTCACGCGGATGACCCGTCCAACCGACTGCGTTTCAGTGGCAACTACGGTTCTACCTCGAGAACAACTCAGTAACCACACTGTCACTAAACTGGAAGGCTGAACAACTCTCAAACGCCAACCGACTACCGCCAGATAAATTAGCCTGCGACAAACCGTAAGGCACGGAAGCCATATTATTGAGCTGGTCCAACCCAACATTCATCTACATGAAACCCTCCATTGGATGGACGTATCTTGATGTGAAGGTTTCACGAGCCAAATCCGGATTTTATCACCACGGAAGATTTTCCTCATCTTCTTGGTCACGTCTCACCGTTGGAATGAACTGACCAAGGTTCAACGGATCTGGTCCAGGACATCAGCTTATAGGAATGAAGAAAGTCCGTAAAAGTAAACGACTAGGAGTCCTCGGGTGGGTTCACGACTACGGAATCTTGAGGTCCAAGTCATGTAAAAGTCATTAAGCAAGCCTCAGCCATGGCCAGGCTGAACTGCGCAGGTCTGCAAAGGTTTAGAAATCATCAGGATTTGTCCAGGTCAACAGATCAACGTTGTAGCACTCACTGGTCAAGTTTTCCGAGGTTCCACCGACCATAGACAACTTTCCTCACTCCTGGTCCAAGTCAACAATCATTCAGAGACTGAACCGACCAGGACTCACTCGCTCTACCAAGTCCTGAACCCCGACGGCCTAATTAAATCACCACCTGACTGGTAATTCACCTTCAAAGTCAAAGAATCATCACAAAAGGACCTCAATAGGAACAACACGACTTCAATGACGAGACACGCGCGGAAAGAGAGACAAGAAAAACAGCACAAAACACAAAGAAAGGAAAAACTCGTGTGACGTCACGACGGTGAATACATTTTTTTTCTCCAAGAGATTTTTCACCAAGGATCACACACAAAGCGACACGGACGTGTGATTGTGTGCAAGACGCAACTGAAACTGAAGGAACTTCCCGTCTTCCTGGAAGGCGGAAACCGCAAAGCACGACGAGACCCAGTTTCCAGGTGCGGTTCAGGATCCTGTGACAAGGAGCAGGACGACGAGGGAGAGTCTCTGTGACGTCATCAGCAGGTCTTTGCTTACGTCACTCACAATCACGCGGGCCCGATAGAAATAAAGTAAATCCATGAGACTGAATAAGCACTGTTTTCAATATTTTTTTTTAAAAAAAATGGCGGATGAATCCTCACATTTATTCACCGCACTTGAGATGTTATTAAGCGATCTAAATCCCTTGCTGCGTCAGTTCCCGTACGATCGCCATTTTCTCTCAAGAACGATAACTTCCGTTACAACGACATAAAGTACCTTAATAATCCTGAATGACTCCTAGGAGTGTTTTTCGCAGATCAGCAGGTTTTTTAAAAAAACATCCCTGTACTTGCAGACGAATGCCTGGCGTGAGACAAGTACCAAGCGCCCGACCAACCTGATGCAGGTTTTACACGGTTAGTCCTGGGATAGCCTAAAACAGGCAGGGGTTTCACCGCCTACTATGACCCTAAGATGTGGCAGACAAGTTCCTCACCAAAGGTTTTACTAACTGTAAAAGGCCTCGCGAGAAACGTTTCTGTGCGCCACACGAAATTCTGCTCCTCTTTTGCAGTTTTTCGCTGATAGGAAAAGAATGAAGCGTTCTAGTGGAAATAATGTTCCGTGACTAATTGTAGAGGATAGAATTCTGCATGTGATGGTGGACTCGAGGACGGAATTAGCTCCGAGGAAGCGGTAGAATTCCTCCGTAAAAGTTACGACATTTTGACGTCATTTTGGAAGAGACTGCAGTTTGTCCTATTTCTAGTGCTGATATCTACAAAATGGCGGCCAGTAGAGTCGTTTTTCAGGGAATGAAAGTTTTAGAGAATTTAATTCTCTTTCCAACGAATGATCTGGTTTTTTAAAAAAATTATTGATATTGGCCGAAAATACACGCGTGTTGCTGTCTGCGCACGGCTCATGTAAAAATTTTCTGCAGCTCTGCAAACCACGCGAAATTTTGCTCCTCTTTTTCAGTTTTTCGCTTATAACAAAGGAATGAAGCGTTCTATTGAAAATAATGTTCAGTGATAAATTGTAGAGGGTAGAATTCTGCATGTGATGGTGGACTCGAGGACGGAATTAGGTCAAAGGTGACGGGAGAAATCCAGCGTCAAAGTGACGACATGTCCTAAGAGACTGCAGTTTGTCGTATTCCTAGTGCTGATATCTACAAAATGGCCGCCAGTGACGTAATTAGTCACGGAGTAAAGGTTGTAGACAATTTAATTCTCTTTCCGACGCATGATCTGGTTTTAACGGTCCATTGAGAATGGCCGAGATTACACACATGTCGCTGTCTGCGCACGGCTCATGTCGTGGCAGTGACGTCACTTGTCCGTGGCAGAGAATATTAAAGTGTCTAAGAGGAAGAAAGAGTCCAGCGTGTCAAAGAGCAAGGAAGAGAGAACAGCAATGAGGTCTCATGGAGGTCGAGGATCCCAGCACCACTAAGGTGAGCGACACCTCATCAACACCCACGCGTGGCGCCAGCACTCGAGATCTCGCCGTGGCCGAGTGAGAGGCCGCGCCAGTCCGTGTCAAGGCTCACAGGTTCCACAGTGGCTCCGGGGCTTCAAATCAAAACATTGCCAAGGGAACCTTGACGGACACGGAGGCTTCCCTGCTCCTCCGCACGGAGCGCTGCAACGTTCCTTAACACGTAGAACCGTTCCTCGCTTACTGTCCTATCCAGGGTTTGATGACATTTCCCTTTAAATTCCCCGTAACCTTTCCAGACCGCCGAATATGACTAATGGAACTCCAAGGCTACGGTCAGAACATTTTTTCCTCTTTGGCTCGACGCCAAGGATCAAGACAGAAGGAAACAAAGAATGACGCGTAGAACTGAACTTCCAATTTATCAGCGATCAGGGAAGGGAAGCGGTGAACGCGGTGAAGCCTTTGCACACGTCCAGGAACCTGCCTCCAGATTCCACGCACACAAGAAAACAACAACGGAAAATCTAATCTAATAAATTACACTGTTGCCAACCCCCGGGGGTAAATTAAACACTCTGATTGCAGAGAGTACGTGTGTAAAGGTGGGAGCAGCTAACAGGGCTCAATGACGTCGTAAGGTGCCTCTGTGGCGAGCTGTACGGGACCACGTAGGCCCCCGTCTCTGTGCTTGCGTTGTCAACAGCCATCTGCTGCACCCTTTACCGTCTCCAACGCACTATTTCTCATGGTTGATCCCCTGAACCTCCCAAAAGAAACACTGGATCACTTATATGAGTTGTCTTCTGTTCCTATTGGAACAGTCGGCCAGCTGCCTCCGAAACCGGTCAAGGCACAATGAGGTGAAATCTGCGTCCCCACAGCAAACCTCTTTCTCCCGCTATCTTAGGGAAGGACGTGGGACAAGTACCCAAGGCCCGACCTACCTGATGCCGGTTTTCCTGCATCCCTTTAAGGCGAATTGCCGCGCGGTAGGATCCTTAAACCATAGCCCGGGGGCCGCCTAGTTAACCCTTGGCTACCTTCCTCTACCCTTCCGCATCCCCCGTTTCTAATCCCTTTCCTATGCTATTAAAGGGGAGTTGCCGCCATGTGGATTACCCTCATGAAGCCTGTTGCCCTAAACAAAAACAGTTGATGACGTCAGCATTGAATCCAAAATAACACGAAACAGGACGTTTAGGGGGTCGGTTTCGACGGATGGACGTGTAGAAGTTGTCGCACTACGGGGCCTGAATGACGGGACGAAACGAGACGCCGAAGATCGGTAGAATTACAAGTTGATTTCTTAAAATAAGAACCTCCAACAAGAACTCATGCAACACTGTTTAAAAAACGGATTGGGTGGGTGGTGGGGAGAAGACGGACGGTTAAATTTATAAGTTGAAAGAAAAAAATTAATAATAATAAAAATAGCCAAATATAGGCTAAAGAAGTGATAATATAGACATCACACTGCGACGTTTCCTTGATCCTTTCTTCAGGTGCTAAGAAGAACCTAGAGAGACACAACTGCACTTGCCAGTTGACAAAACTAAAAGAAACAAACTAAAAAGGCTTTTTTTAAGTTTTGTCATGTGACGAGTGCAGTTGTGTCTCTCTAGGCTCTCCTTAGCACCTGAAGAAAGGAACAAGGAAACGTCGCAGTGTGATGCTTATATTATCACTTATTTTGCCTGTAATTGATTATTTTTATTATTAAAACTCAAATTATTCATTTCGAAATAGTGTATATATGTATGTATGTGTGTGTGTATGTGCTCCGTATACAAATCTACACCCGTGATTGCAAATTTCACCGAATTTCGTACACAAGTTTCTTTTTGAAACCGTAACAAACCCCTTGTGGGGTAAGACACGTCTACCAACCCCCACGGGCCGGGGGTGGAAATATTAAAATATGCTCAAACGGTCAGATAAATATTTTTTCCCTGGGTCAATGATATTGAAAGTGTTTCTCCCGATGTTTTTTTTTGGTTGCATAATTTTAACCCCGTTCCCCGTGCGAATGGAGCACCCTTAGTGGGGCAGGCGTGCAGGGGGGGGGGGGAGTTACTTCAAAACAACACGAAAAAAAGAACCCGAGACTGGAGTCAGATCCCGGAGTTATGGATGTCACTGAGTTTTAATTAAGCCGTTTTAACGTTTTAATTAGTGTAAGACCATTTACGTAAATAGCCGTCGGAATGTTAAGAAAAGCAACAGTAACAATAGATGCCAAAAAACGTCACTTGTGCATGGCCCAAAATCCTCTCAAATGCGTGTCTTTATAGTACAAAGAAATTTATCTTGAGCCTGGGGCTGGTACACAAGAATTTTATTTATTTACTGTACGTCGTTTCTACTAAACGCATGATATTCTGTATCTTCAAGACGCAAAGAAATCTCTGTAAGAAAAACGAGCTGATTCAGGAGAAATGCTTTTAATGTACGGATGTGGTTGGAAAATAGAACCGGGAATGTGGTAAAGCAAACGGAAACCCCCCCAAAAAAATTGTAACTAGAGTCTCTACTGCATGGCCCAATATCCTCTTAAATACCATCTCTGTGAACAACGTTTGTCTTCAGTATTGCGTCTGTTCCTCCTTGCCCTGGGTTTAATTTTGGTAAGAGCCTCTGTCTGTCTGTCTGTCCGTCCGTCTGTTTGCCTGTTTTCAATGTGCAGCCTGTTGGTTGTTTGGTGGTCGTGTTTATTATTGGAGCGCGGGGTTGTCACATCCCAAGATACGCAGTGGTGCACACGTTAATTGCTACATTGGTATTTACCCTACACACACACACACACACACACACACCTCAACTCTGCATTTCCAGCCAGCCCCTAAAATGTATTTAGCACGGCCCCTCCCAAAACAGAAGGGAACTGACCCTGGACAAACATCACACAGCGGCGTCGTGACAATCTTCTTACTTAGTGCCGTCGTAAAATATATTAAACTTCAACCCTGAATGCCACAGACTCAACGTCCACAGAAATTTTATTTAAAAAAGAAGAAAAAATAAAGGAACCGCATAACGAAGAGAAACTACTTTTAATTACTTGCTTGTACCAAAACAGAACCGAGAAAAATTAATATGGCGGAGTCACGTTGAAGAAACAGTAGAAAAATTAGCATAATAGAATAGGAAAAAAACACCACACGAGACTGGGTCGGGGGAATCGAACCCAGGGTGTCCGAGTAGCACGGGATAGTTTTAAACGTTCAGGGAAAAAATACACTTTTTTATTGGAGGCCAGGCTGAACCCGAAAGCCAAAGGCGTAGATAACAATTAGGTGATAAATTAATTATACTTGGACAGTTTTTCAAAATATAATAAGGCATTAGTTGAAGAAAACTGAATTCTATGGGAATTATCCTAACACAATTTTTAAAATTCTGGAACTGTGGCAAAAGTAGAAGAAACTTTGTGAATTCCAAGGGATTTAACCTATAAAAGGTAGGAAGAAACGAAAGATCTAGAAAGATAGGCAGGAAGGAAGGAAGGACAGAAAGAAAGATAAGATGTAAGCAAGAAATAAGGAACGACAGGAAGGAAATAAATAAATAAATGACGGATGGAAGGAAATAAATAAATAAAGACAGGACAGAAACAAAAAAGAAAGAACGACAGGAAGGAAAGAAATAAATAAATGACGGATGGAACGAAGGAAATAAATAAATACAGGATAGAAGCAAGAAATAAAGAACGACAGGAAGGAAATAAATAAATAAATGACGGATGGAAGGAAGGAAACAAAGAAAGAAATAAAGAACGACAGGGAGGAAATAAATAAAGAAATAAATGATGGAAGGAAGGAAGGAAGGAAGGAAGGAAATAAATAAAGAAATAAATAAAGATAAGTAGGAAGGAAAGAATTAAAGAAAAATGAAGGAAGGAAAAAAGAAAGAAAGAATTAAAAGAAAATTACAAGTGAAACACTCAACAAAGTAGCAATAAGAAATAAATTAAATGAATACGCGAATAGATACAGAAAACTGACTTCAGGATAACTGAAGAAAGGAAAACTTAAAACAAACTTTTTCCAAAATTCTGAAAATGTGACACCACCTGAAGCTTCCAACTTCTATTGATAATTTTTCCAGAGATTTTAATAACAATTTTATTTTGGAATAAATTTCAACGGGTTTCTTAACAACATGTAACAATCGAAGAGGTTACAAACAATATGGGAAGAGACATTGTTGAGTTTCTCCACTTCAATTTCTGTTTATTTAATGAACTTTTAACGATGTTTTTATTTAACACGGTGAACTTATTTCACTCTGGCCATGACGTCATAATATATTTTCATCCAAGACGTGGACACGGACTAGACAACGTTCACTGTCCTGATTTATACGACTAGAATGAATCAAATTGATCCTTGCTACAGTGAATTAAGTTCAAGAACAAGCTAAAAAGAAATTTCCCTTCCTGATTGTCAACGACTGATCAGATTTTTCCGCCCGCGGTCGAGGCTGAACAATTGACGGAGCAGAAGAACGAGAAAGAAATAAACCACGATTTTTACCTGAGGATGGAAAAACACGTAACTTGTGGTGGAAAGTTTTGAGGCGACGTTGCACGTCTTCTGTTTACAAATAAAAGAATTAAGAGCAACCGTAAAACACAATTAGTGACTGAGTATGTGTGGGGGGGGGGAGAAGAGGAGGAAGAGTAATTTACGGGAGTAGAATCTAAGAAAAAGGAAAATGGCGATTTCCCGCTTCCTTTTCTTTCACACTCTCATTATTTTTTTTGTTGCCGTTGGCAAGATTTTATTTCAACAACAAAATTCTGCTTCCGTTGGTTGTGTTTGGTGGTGGGCGGGGGAATATTGTTCCACTTTTTAAAAAAGAAAATGGAGAGACTTACGAGGGTGAATGACGAAATTAATCCCTTTTTCCTGAGCGAGACAGGAACAATGAAGGACTCCTTCAAAGGCGAGTCTTGAATGCAGCGCAGTTAAAAGGATTATAAAGAGAAAAGGAAAACATTCAGATAATTTAATTAAATATTGACTTTTTAAAAAGGGGAAATTACTGGGAAAATGCAATTTAAATTATAACATTGGACTTGTGTAACTTTTTTCATTAAAAATAAGGGATGAGGGGGTGTTTTTTCTTCTTCTTTCACTTAGAGAAAAATTATAGCGTGAAAAAATATTTAAATGATTTAACATAGAGAAATAAAAAAATCCCGACCCCCGCTGAGCTACCCTGGATGACTCCCCATAGCATCACATCATGGTGGTGGGTTTCCCCCCATCCCACCCCCACCCGTCCTGAAAAGGGATTTTTATAACCCAAATCAGTCTAATTGGAATAACCAATTGTCAGAATAATTTACTAATCAATTTAACCACCCAACCACCCCCTCAATAAGTTCGTTGGACGTTTCCTTCACACGTTTTGTCTTAAAAATAATAATAATTACATCTATATTTTTTTCTTCAAATATTAACGATATTTAATCCATTTTGATTCTGTTCGGTTTGTATTTTATTGATTAATTAAACCGAAAACAACAATTTAAACAGTCCTGAACTTTTGAGACTCCATCAGTTTATCGGAATCTTTTTTTTTAGGGTAAGAGGCTGCATGAGGGTAATCCACATGGTGGCAACTCCCCTTAAATAAAATAGGAAGGGATTTGAAAGGGGGGATGCGGAAGGGTAGAGGAAGGTAGCCAAGGGTTAACTAGGGGCCCCCGGGGCTATGATTTAAGGATCCTACCCCGAGGCATGCGCCTAAAAGTAATGCAGGGAAAACCCTAGAAAAACCTGCATCAGGTAGGTCGAGCATTGGGTACTTGTCCCACGCCCTTCCCTGGATAGCGGGAGAGGAGTTTGCTGTGGGGACGCAGCATTCCACTGGCCGTGCCTCGACGAGTTTAGGAGGCAGCTGGCCGACTGTTCCAATAGGAACGAAATTTCTTAAAAATTATAAATAAGTTGAAAAATATTCCACCTGTGAATTTTATATAATTTTTAGGCCTCTTGAGTCAGTTGTTTCTTTTCTAGTTAATTTAAAGCCAAAAAAATTGTACGACGTTCCTAAACGTTTCACCCAAAATTATTGTGACATCTTCAGGTAAAAAAACAAAAGCGCGTGACAAGCGTTAAAATAATACATATTTGAAAAAAAGGAATTAAACAAGTATTTTTCAAATATTGTGAGTCTGTTTTTGTACCAAAATTGTGCAGACGAAACGTCATATTAATTTATGTTGTTTGCTTTTTAATTATTTTACAAATAAAAATAAAGAAAACAATATCGAAAGGCTTAAAAAATTATAAGTGTTGCTGGTTAACTTATTTTTTTAAAAAAAACAACGTATTTTTAAGTTTTAAGAAAAGTTAAACGTTGCAGGCTGAAATTTTTTTTTATAAACGTAAAATTAATTTTTAAAATCAGGAAATTTAATTTTCCTTTAATAATTTTTTTCTGGCTTAAAATTGCCCTATGTTTATTTATTTATCAGAGATATTGTTTCCCTAGATTCTAGAGAAGTGAAGATAAAACTATTTAAAGAGTGAAGGAAAATATTTACATTATTAATGGGATTTTTTTTAAAAAAAGGAAGAATAACCTCAAAAGTCAGCGTAAATTAAAATTCTGGTTGTTTTCGGTGCCATTAACAAGTTATTTTGAGCAAAGGCAACGGCGTCCTGACCATCTCTCCCTTTCAGTGTGTGTGTGTGTGTGTAGTGTAAATCTTTCACCAGTGTTTTTCCAATGCTCCTTCCGCTGAAGGGGTGTAATGCAGGATTGAAGACGACGCCCCCCCCCACCCCCACCCTCCCCACGCCACTCTATGAACCTGTCGAAAAATTTATAAGCAGCTGCGGATGGGGGATGAAAGTGTGATGGCGCAGGCAGGATAAACCTCACCCGAAGCCTTACCACAACAACAACAAAAAAAATATTTCCCCCGAGGGAAATTTCCGTCTACAGACGTCGATGGGGGATGCGGTTGGGGGGATTTTTGTGTGACGTCACCGTCGACGTCAGAATCCGCAACATGACACCAGTCGGGGTATTTACTTATATCAGCCTCATAAAGGGTTTCATTCAACATTCACCCTGTCAGTCAAGGAGTGATTTAACCTAACCCTATGCTGAGGCAAGGCCTAATTGCGTCATCAGTGCCTTTAGAGACTCCCGGTATAAAAAAAATACTCTTAGGACCTTAAGAGCGTCAAAAATAGTCCCGGTGCGTTCAGAGAGATGTCTAAGACATTTAAAAATATTTTCTGTAGCCTAATACAGTCAAAGAGAGTCAATTATACTCCCGGGGCCTTAAGAGAGTCGGAATGACGTCATTGACGTTAAGAGTGTCACAAATACTCCCTCTATAAAATATAATAAATACTTTTGGTACCTTAAGAGCGCCGTTTAGACAGTGAAAAATGTTCTACTCTGTTCCTTAATAGACAAAAAAATTCCTAGGTGCCTTACTACAGTCACAGATATACCTTAAGAGAGTCAATTATACTCCCAGGGCCCTAATATAGTCAGAATGACGTCATTGACCTTAAGAGTGTCACAAATACTCCCTGTACCAAATACATAAAATATTCTTAGTACACGGGGGTGTTTAAATACAACAGAAACCAGGCAAGTTCAATGTGATAATTAAACTCAGCGACGTCCATAACCCCGCCTCTCTGATTCGTGTCCAATCTTCTCCGCGTTATATTTATGTAACGCTCTCAATCCTCCCTCTCCCTCCGCCAACCCGTCAAGGAGTGCTACCCTGCAATGCCAAAGGCGACGGTGTTGAAATTAGACACTAACAACATCGGGAGCAACACTATCAACCTCGAAAAATGCTTATTCTATGCCAAATATCGTCCTTTTTTATTTATACATGTTTCAAATTTCCCACCCCAGTCCCTAGAGGCTGACAGTCATGTCTTAACCCCCCCCCCACTCCCTATGGCGTCGTTTTGTCTTAATTCTGTATCGTTCAATTATAATTTTTGTACTTACACTTTTAAGTTATAAATTTCAATTTTCATTAATAAATTCTTTTTTTCTTTGAGTTAAAATTGTCTGATTTTTATTTATTTATTAGAGAGAGAGTTTCATTAAAGTTGCTCTAGATTCTAGAAAAGTGAAGATAAAAATAATTTAAAGAGTGAGGGAAAAAATATTTATATTATTAATGGGATTTTATTTAAAAAACAAAGGAAGAATAGCGTTAATTAAAATTCTGGTTCCTTTTTGTTTACTTATCTTCGCTTTAAGAAGGGTTCACGTGAGGACCCGAAACGTGTTGCAATTTATTAATTAGCTTAATTAATAAAGAAAATTCGTCTTCGACTGTCTTCATGCTGGCTCAACAGACGTGAAACTTTACATAAGCGTGTTTGTAGTTAACAATAATAGTTTCATTTGTCTTAATAGAACTTAGTGACGTCATCGACATTCACTGATAATTAACAGGATTGGTTGAACTGTCTGCCGATGGTTATCTTGAAATTTAATTTGAATGGAGAGACGCGTGGATTCTTGATGACGTCACGCAGACGAGATCCTCAGTAGACATATATATATATATATATATATGGCAGTTAACGAGCGCCACGAAGAGTATTTTTTGAGGTTGTTCGCCCATTTACGAAATCTCTGCGCTCGTGTGCGCCTGCCTGGAAGGTAAAAGCTCTTATCTAAATTAATTTGCCTTTACCTGGTTTCGTAACCCGCCCGTTGTGTGTAGATATATATACGACCTCCCCCCCCCCTCCTTACAAAAAAAATCCGACACGTCCTCCTTTGTAAAGTGTTGCAGCTGCGACACACCGGCAGGGAAGTTGATCACCGTCATCAGGTGGAAAGCAGAACAACAGAAAAAATTACAAGAACTCCAAAAAATGAACCGAAGGGGAAAATAATCATTGGGGGAAGGAAAATTGGGTTGTAGATATTATTTGACGAGTCAGAACCTTGACTTAAATTAATAACATAATTAATAAATTCCCTTAATATAATTTTTTATTTTGTAAGTTGGTCTTCAATGTCCTTAATTTTTTTTCCAGCATAAAGTTTCTTTTATTTAAATTTATTAATTAAAGTTTCCCTAGATTCTAGAGAAGTGAAGATAAAATCATTTAAAGAGTGAGGGAAAATAATTATATTATTAATGGAATAATGGAAGTCAGCTTCAATTAAAATTCTGATTCTTTTAGTTTAGTTGTCTTCGTCTTAAGAAGATATTTTAATATTTTAGTTGGTCTTCAAAATCCAGAAATTTGTTAATTCAACCAATTAAAAATCAGTTTCGCATGTTTTTTTATATATACAATCTCAGGACCAAGGATTTTATTCTCTGAAGTTATTCCCGAATACCAAGAAAAATGTCAAATATCCCAAATCAAACCAATTTTTTTTATTCTTTCCATAATAATATTTATTTCTTCAATACCCAAAATATTAGTAATTGAACCAACCTAAATTATTATATTTCGTTTATAATCTTTGGTAATAAATCACAGACGAGTTTCCTTCGGAATCCGGAATTTTTTAATTTTTTGGACATTCAAGCGTATATTCAAATATAATGCCTATAATCTTTGGAAAGCAAATCACAGATGTTAGTTTCATAAATTTTTCTCAGAACTTATTATCCCCCCCCACCCCCTCAGTGGAAATGATTATTAGTATTTTAGTTGTAAGTGTACAATCAGTGGTAATAAAAACGAATCACAGATATTACATTCTTAAATTGGTCTTAAATAATCAATGTTCCAGTGGAAATGACTACTTTCTGCGTGTATAATCTTTGGGTAACAAATGACTGTCGAGTCACAGATGTTAGTTTCTTAAGTTGGTCTCATATGATCGGAGAATTTTCAAATAATCCAGTGGAAATGATGATTCCATTTTACTTATGATTGTATCATCTTTGGTTAATTAATGTCTCAAGATTCTAATAACTAGAATTTTTAATTTTTGAACTGTAAAACATCCATTAAAATTTAATGCGTATGAACTTTGGACAGCGAATCAAAGATGTTTGTTTTCTTAAATTGGTCTCAAATACTCCAGAATTTTAAGTTTCTCCCAGTAGAAATTATTATTGTAATGTAGTTCTAAGTTCTTTGGTAATAAAAGCGAGTCGTAGATATTTGTTTCAAAAATTGGCTTCAAATAATCCAGAATTATTAATTGGTTCCAGTGTAAATGATTGTTCCAGTTTACTTCTAAGTGTATAATCTTTGGTAATAAATACTAGTCACAAATATTAGTTTCTTAAATTGGTATTCCGGAATTTTTTAATTTATTCCAGTGTAAATGATTATTTCAGTTTACAGTTTCCAGTGTCATAATCTTTGGTAATAGAAACGAGTCAGAGATTTTAGTTTCTTAAATTAGTCTCAAATAATCCAGAATTATTAATTAGTTCGGGTGTAAATGATTATTCCTATTTACTTCTGGATGTTTCATCTTTGGTTTATAAATGACTGTCGATTTTATTAAAAAAATAAATAAAATGGTCTCCAATAATAAAAAAAAATTATTTTTCAAATTAGTTAGTCAGAGACTGTGTTTGATGATGTTTCTTTCTTCATTTCATAAATATAATTCCAGCAATTTAGATTTCAATATCGATATTTTTCCAGCTCTCGTCAGTAGAAAAATATGATTGTTGAAGCTGATCAATTGTTGTAACCAGTCGGGAAGGAGGAAGACCTCGAGCGTTGCTGTTAACGAGGCAAGGCCATTTTCTCTCTCTTCTCGTCCGTTATGAGCGTCGAAGCTACGGTGCAAGCAATTAGTAGTATTAGGCTGCGTGCGGTCGCTCCCCCACACTCGCTGCACGCACCTAACACTCATTACTGTAATGGAGTGACCGCAAACAACGGACTGTCTGTGCACGAACAGGCATAGAAGACGTTTAACTTCCCAAGTTAAATCAGAGAAACTGCACCCACCCCCTCTGCTAATTACTGTTCGGATCTGCGTCACTTGGCCGCCGTTTTCCTCCCCTTGTTCCCTGCAACTTCGCCGACGTCCAACCATGCGTGGCGCAGATAAGGAGGGCGCGGTGATTGCGTCATCACGTAAAGACAAGATGGAGGACGCCTGGGGAGAAGGATGCGTGTGGCGTTTGTCACCTCAAGAGGGTGAAGTCAGAGACAGAAAGCAAATAAGAGGTTCTCAGCTCTGGAGGCAACTAAGCCGCCATGACAGTTACTTAGAAAAAAACATCGCATGACAACATTTTTCCAGAGGTTTCCCTAACTGTAATTTGCCGTTTATGAAAACAAATACATTTTTACTCCCGTTAGTAACTGACTGACGTCACCATTAACAATCTGGAAACACAGCGAAGCCCTGCGGTTGTGAAAATTAAACTCAGCGACTTCCATAACCTCGGATTCGATTCCAATCCCGGTTCTTTTACGCGTTCTTTTAACGTAAAAACCTCCATCACAAACTCTTGAGGCTGCTCCCCTCCCACTCAGAAATGGGGTTGAAATTATACAGAAACCTCATCGGGAGAAACACTATCAATGTCATTGACCCCCGAAGAAATATTTATTTCACGGAAATATCGAACGTTTAACGTGTTTAAAAATTTCCACCCCCGTCCAACCCCATCCCTAGGTGGTTAACCGGCAAGTTGAATGTGACAACTAAACTCAGCGATTTCCATTATCTCGGATTCGACATCAATATCGGTTGTTTTCGCGTTTTTTTTGTGAAACACACCTCCCCCCACCCCCACCCGCCCCTAAGGGTTCTCTCCTCACAAAAACGGGGTTAAAATTATACACAAACGACGTCGGGAGAAACACGCTCAACCAAATTTACTCCGGAAAATATTTATCGGCGGTTTTAGCATCGGACAGGAACGGGGACCGCCTGCAGTCGCTCTAACCACTGAGCTACAGTATCATTAATTATTATTACAGAATCTTTGTTTTAAAGTCAATAAATAAATAAAACAATTGATGGCCTCATACAGACACTTTTTATTATGACGACGTTTCGATACCTTCTTTTTTGTATAATCTTCAGGTATTTTCCTAGGAAGGAGGTATTTAAAAATGATTAGACGTTATTGTCTAATTGTACAAAGTAAACAGAGACAAGCTGAAGTACGCATAAAGAAACCAGCCTTACCAACTTACCAAAGTAATAGAACAAACTGTCACAAGTAGTCACAATATATATAGAAAATAAAAAGTGTATTATGAGGTCATCAATTGTTTTAATATATATTGTAATGTCTTATAAACGCGTTTTTTCACGATAAACAAAATCCGGCCTTATGTGTGAGTGACGTCATGAGGAGCAGTCAAGGAGCTGATGCAGACTTAAATTAACGACTTTTTTCTCTCTGGATCTCTACGCCACAGTGTCTGTGATCGTTCCTTTAGGACGGAGAAACCTCCTGAAGGCCTCGGTGCTGGTCGTTATGGGAGCCGCAAGCCTCCGGCAAGGCAGACGTCACGACCTGGTCAAGGTGACGAACACAACACAAACACGTACCGTCTGCGACTCCACACACGCATCTGCGCTTCGTTATTTCACAGGCTCCGAAACGTCACTCAAAGAGAACTTGTCACGTCTACGATCTTTGGAAAAAGCAACGTAAACAGACAGTTTAATTCTCATTCCCTCTAACAGGCGAAAAACCACTATTTTGTTTGTGTGTGTGTCAACGAGTCCTACATTTACAATGCCCTCTGGGACTGGAAGAAAATCTAGTGGCACAAAAACAGAACCTTGTGGGACTTGTAGCATCATCTCTGACATTGATATCAGCATCAGAAGCATCTAGGCAGAGGAAAAGAAGGATTAATTGAGATGCCAGGAAACTGATTGATCAGGTTTATGGAGTGAAGTTGACACCTTGTCTTCCTCGATGCCACCTTCACTCAATAAACCTCTCTGGTTTACTTGTTCTTGTACCCTTGAACCTCTCATTGCCTTTCTGTTTCCGGTTTTCCTCTCAGACAACGGAATATTCAGGGAGGGCGGCGGGAAATGGGCCTATCGCCGTACCAGAGATGATGACACTTGAAGTCGCACAAGGGTCAGTTTTTGTTACACATCGTTTCACCAAAAAAAAGACATTTAACGCCCTTTTAGTGGATTTTATATGCCACAACATAACTTGAGGTTTCTAAGAGAGCCAACAACGTGCCTGTCCGAGCTTTCTACCAGTCAACCACAAGGGACAATTTTGCTACCCTTCTAAATATTTATTTTCTGTGTTTTTTTTCTAAAAATAAAAATTTAACCGTCATTCTTTAGGGTTTTCAAATTACACTAAAATAATAATTATCTAATTAACGTGAATGATTGACAAATCATACCTAATTATATATATATATACATAATTAGGTATGATTTATTTTTTAAAAACACAAAAAGTCCTAAGTTAATGAGAATCATATTTACAACCTCCATGTTGCATGACGTCACATGTATGCCAACATAATGAAAATGTTCAAATAATATTATAAAATTTTCGAAAATATTTATTTTTACTGTATTGTGTTCAGAAAAATACTTCTTAAAACAATTTATTTTAAAAAAATCCTTCACTAAATGGTTGATTCTAGAAGCTACAAAGACACAATGTTGTTTTGTGTATTTTTAAAAAGCAAAGACTTCTACTAACATGTCTGTTTAACTTGCTTGAATAAGCGTAATGCCTCTGGTTTATCTGTTCTTTTGTCTTGAATCTCGCTGCCTCGATCTCGTTGCATTTGTTTCTATTTATACTGACTGGTTTCCTGCGTCTTTCCTTTTCCTGTCCTCAAACACTGGAACACGCGAATAAAATACGAGCTTAACCTCCAGAAACTTTGAAAGCTAGATCTGGGACGTTCCTCGGGGATCTGTTTTAGGGTTGTTATTCTCTCAAAATCTCGTGATTGCTACAGGTTTATTGTATAATTATTTCCAGGGCTGTTTCCAACAGCCTCCTTCCTGTGTTTTCTACCCCTTCCTAATCCCCTCACACAGTAGTTTCGTGTGGGTTATTTTCCGTACGTGCTTTTAAACTTTCGGTGGTTACATTTTCTTTTTTTATTTTCGTTAATGGCAGCCCTTGACGTGGCAACTTTGTATTTGCGCCGTACCGTAAATTCACTCTTGGATAATTGCTGATAAACGTTGACGTCAACAAGGACCGGCAGAGCGACAGTTATGCAGCAGGAAACCTGGCGGCGGGGTCTTTCACTTCATTCTACAATGGCGTGGCCATTACTCAAAAACGAAAACCCAAAGATTTTCAGATTATAATTGCCTCGTGGAAAGGGGGGGGGGAAGTTTGTCTGACTCTAAAAACCACGCGAAATTTTGTGCCCCTCTTCAGTTTTTCGCTTATAACAAAGGAATGAAGCGTTCTATCGAAAATAATGTTCAGTGATAAATTGTAGGGGGTAGAATTCTGCATGTGATGGTGGACTCGAGGACTCAATTAGGTTGAGGGAACTGGGAGAAATCCTGCGTCAAAGTCACGACATTTCCTAAGAGACTGCAGTTTGTCCTATTTCTAGTGCTGATATCTACAAAATGGCCGCCAGTGACGTAATTAGTCACGAAGTAAAGGTTGTAGAGGATTTAATTCTCTTGCCAACGCGTGATCTGGTTTTGAAAAATCCATTGAGATTGGCCGCAAATCCACGCATGTCGCTGTCTGCGCACGGTTGGTGTCGTGGGAGTGACGTCACGTCCTGATTTCAGTTGTTTCTTCCTTGCAACAGAATACGGACACTCTTTGAAACGTATTACGGTAATATCGAAATATCTTTTAAATAGATAATAAAGTAGCGGGAAGGTCAAAGTGCATATTTAAAGCCCATTCCAACGATACATATGCGGTTTGATAACCAAAGTATATAGACACATGCATTAATATATGAGAACTGGAACTACCCCCGTGTAGCGCTTCATGATTTTAATCCCCGGAACGATTGAGATTTTTTTTCTTATTCCCGTAAACAGAAAATCGAATTTTCTTCCGCACTTTCTAGCGCCACTTCTGATTCTTTTTTTTATTTTGCTTGAATAATCCATTTTTAATCCCCGTAACGCTTCAGTTTTTTTCTTATTTCCGTAAACATAGGGTCAAGTTTTCTTCCACCCTTTCTAACGCCAGTTCTGATTCTTTTTTTTTATTTAGCTCGAAAGATCCATTTTTAATCCCCGTAACGCTTCAGTTCTTTTTTCTTATTCCCGTAAACATAGGGTCAAGTTTTCTTCCGCCCTTTCTAGCGCCAGTTCTGATTTTTTTTAGCTTGAATGATCCATTTTTAATCCCCATAGCGATTCAGTTATTTTTGTTATTTCCGTAGACATAGGGTCAACTTTTCTTCCGCCCTTTCTAGCGCCAGTTCTGATTCTTTTTTTTGATTTAGCATGAATGATGTATTTTTTCCCCTAAGAATTCATAGATATTTATATAATCTTTGGGGGATGAAATTGATACGTCTCTCTGTTTCTCCAACCCACCTTTCACCTGTTTGTGAGTATTGTCGCGGGGTTTTACAGCGGTTCGGGTGTGTTAAGGAGTCGTTTAGGAGGTGTAAGAGGATCTAGTTTAGTTTTAGAGTCAAGGACCAAGAGCATCGGCCACGAATAGGTTCTGCCCGCCAGGAGGGATAAACAGGGATCGGTTGAAAAGGAGCTCTTGTTCTGAAATGTAAACCATCAACGTCAAACACTTCAAATGACGTCACGACGAGAAGAACGACCGGACCGGGGGGGGGGGGGAGGGAGAGGAAAAGAAACATATCTCTCTGGTATTGTCTGAAAGGGAAGACTCTGGGAGCTGAGCGAGGAATAAATACATCATAACCGTCGTGTTGTGTTTGGACTCAGTTCTGCAGGAGTCGGCGTTCACGTCAGTTGCCAGTTGCGGTGCTGACACGTCATTCAAAAACAGGTACCAGAAAGCTTCGAAGGTGACTGTGGTGCTCCACGGACGCGCCTCACTCTCGACCTTTTCCACGTAGAACACAAGACGCACGGGATATCAGCAGTTAAGGGGCCCTCTCGGGCGCCATTTTGTTTTGCGTACTGTGCGTGACGGATTCAAAACAACATAGTACATTTCTAGAGAAGGTTTCCTTCTGGAAACTATTTCCCCTAGAAGTCTGTAAGGAGCTTCTCAACTTCTTTGACCCAGCGTATAGACGTTCATTTGTGGGTTTGAGCAGGGGTCTGGAAGGGTTGAAACGAAGACGGGCTGTTATCTGTGGGCATTGTTCGCTGGCGACGCTGATTGGTGGAGAGGGGGAACTTTTCCTCTGCCAGAGAGAGAAACAAACACGCTAATGGCCGCCGGGAACGTGCTGATTACAGAAACAATCGCCTGTCCGTTTCTTAATTTAGTTAAGCTGTTTACAGACTCGGCCTCCGCGTGAAATTAGCCGACCGGAGGGGCAGAGACGCGTCACGCTGCAAAGGGCCGAAACAGAGGGCGAAATTAATTAAAATTAACGTCGAAGAATTAAAAAGAAAAATTACCCCACACAGCGCTTCCCAAGTTACAAATAAAGTTGATTTCTAAACAGAAAGGCAGGAGACTGACGACACGGGGGAATCAGAAAAGGAAAGCAGCACTCAGTCAAGCATTGAATTATTCTGCACGGAGACTCGAGGAAAATTAAAGCGCAAGCGAGTGGAAAGGGATTAAATATCAAAAGAGGGGCCCGATGGAAGCCAAAGTGCAAAAGACGTTTCAGACTCCACGAATAAACACACAGAGATAGACATATATATATATATAACGAGCAATTAATTTTTGTAAAGGCAGAAAGAGAGAGAGAGAAAAAAAAACAAGGCCGGGAGTAAAAAAAGGGGAGGGGAATCATTAGCGTCTAATAGGAGCAAGGGGGAAAAAATAGCGCCTTTCTTTTGTCTTCCACGTCATACCTGTCAAAATGGCCGCCGGGTTTCAATAATGATTAATTGTGCGTTTTCTTTCTCTTAATAACGTCTGTTTAATGATGATATATATATATATATATATATATATAATTCCCCGTGTTGCAAAAATAATTATAATGTTCATTTCACCCCTTCAAAAAAAATATTTTAATTTCACGACGACGTTTCGTCCTGGTTTTTTTGGGGGGTGGGGAACTTCATCAGGATGGACAGGTTTTTTTTACATAATGATGTGTTCAACTCAAAGGTCGCTAATTTTTACTTATTACATACTGTAAGATTTTTTGTTTCATTATTATTATGAAAAATACTATGTATCATTTTTGCAGAATTCTTCTGAAGTCTTTCTGTTTCGCCTTTTCTCAGCTTCTTCGTTCATTTTTCTTCCAATTTCTCCTTCTTTCTCTTTTCATCTATTTTTTCCCCTTCTTGTAGGCTCTTCTTTTTATCAATTTTTCTCTTCTCTATGTTTCTACTTCCTTTTCTCCTTCTTGGTTCGTTTTATTCATTTTCTGTTCTCTATGTTTCTACTTCCTTTTCTCCTTCTTGGTTCGTTCTCCCAATTTCTATTTCTCTCTCTTTTTATCTCTTTTTTTCTCGTTCCCGATTTTTCTTCCTGTCAATTTTCGTCTTCTTCCTCTTTCTATCACCTTTACTCTCCTTCTTTGGTTCTTCTTTCTTCCAATTTCTCCTTCTTTATCCTTTTTTATCTATTTTTTCTTCTTCGAGGCTCTGTTTTCTTCAAATTACTCTTTTTTATCTTTTTATCTTCTTTTCTGTCCTTTTTGGTTAATTTTCTTCTCATTACTCCTTATTTCTCTTTCTATCACCTCTACTCTCCTTTTTCCAATTTCTCCTTCTTTATCGTTTTTATCTATTTTTCCTCCTTCGTGGTTGTTTTCTTCCAATTTCTCTTTCTTAATCTTTTTATCTTCTTTTTCTGTCCTTCTTGGTTAATTTTCCTTCCAATTTCTCCGTGTTTCTCTTTTTATCTCCTTTTCTCTCCTTCTTAGCTCTTATTTCTACGAATTTTTCAGTCCTTTCTCATTCAATCTTCTTCTGGGACTCTTCTTTCTTCAAATTTCTCATTTTCTTTCCTTCTTTCTCCTTATTTCTGGTTACGATTATAGTAATTAATCACAGTCTTCGGTGATGATGCGTCTTCCTCTTCATTTCTCACTTCCTTCCTCGTGCTCGGCTTTTTCCTCGTTTCTCCTTTGTCTTTCCTTCTTCATCCGTCGCACCTCTCTTTAGTCCTTTTTGTATCTTTCAACACTGAACGCGATAATTTAAAAATAATTTTCATTTCACACGGTGTCGGGGTTGGTTCCTGGCTCAGAGCTCGTGAAAAGCCGCCATTTGTAACCATATTCTTTAACATAAGATGGAGGACCAGGACGTTAACTGTGAACCTCCATGCGCCAACCTTGGTCTACTTCCTGCCTTCGGTCCTCACGACCTTCTTCCGAGTGATTAGCTTTGACTTCCTTTCCCTTTTCCGTACCTTTTAACGCGATATCTTCCAGCGTCGTCCTTGGCACTCGGCGATAAAATTAACATATTTGGGAAGTCGCTCAAGTGGCCGTGACTGCTTTTATCACTTACTCTGACCCTCGCATTCATTACGTCTTCTGACAGTCTCACTATTCTCTTTCTGTTTGTCTGTCCGCCTCCCCAATCTTTCTACGTTTCTCCATTTCTCCGTCTGTCTGCATGTTTCCTGCGTCTACCTGCCCGCGTTCTTATATTTTTCTCTATCTTTCTCCCTGTTTCTCTCTGTTTTCCCCCCCTCACTATTCTCTTTATGTATCTCTGTCTGTCTGCCAATCCTTCTACGTTTCTCCATTTCTCCGTCTGTCTGCATGTTTCCTGCGTCTACCTGCCCGCGTTCTTGTAATTTTTCTCTATCTACCTACCTGTTTCTCTCTGTCTGTGATTTTTTCTTTTTCCCCGTGTCTCTTCCTGTCTGCCTGTTTATCTCTGTAGTCCCCTTCCTGTTTCCCGATCACTGACCAATTCTTATTATTCTTCCCTTGAGTCCTCCTCACAACTTCCCCTGAAATCATCAAAGGAGGGTGCGAGGGGGGGGGGGGGTAAAATAACTCGTTAAATCAACAACGTACATTTCAGAGAATTTGACTCGTGACGTGATTTATTCTTCAACGTTGTCAGCCCTGTCACGTCTTTACAAGCGGACCTGCAGGGAAAACGAAAACCTTGCGATGCCGCTCGAGCAACGACGCGACCTCCTTACCCAAAACAGCAACAAATCTTACAGGTCGGTCGGGCCTCAATACATCATTGTTGTATATATATATATATATAATTAAATCTTAAATAATGACTGAACGTTACAAGTGCACCGACACGTGTGTGTGTGTGTGTACTTGCAAGGTATTTCCGCAACATTGATAACGCATGAAGCCACAAGACCAAGGTAGAAAAAAATTCCTTATCACAAAGACACACACACACAGACACACACGCGGGCGAGGCCTTGCGGTCCCGATAACGACCAGGCTTGTCGTCCGCAATTTCTTCCTCTAGCCACACCTTCAACATCCCGTCCAACTAATATCTGCTGTTACCCTGCGCCGTCTTTGGCCAGTCTAAGGTCGCCAACAGGCACAGAGAGTTGACAAAGATCGTTTAGTCTGGCCGATGTAACGGCTATTTTTATTCCGACTAATTTAACCAACAATTTTATGCGAAATCCAAAAGTATTAAGACAATATTCATTGGAGGCGGCGGGGGCGGGGGAGGGGGGTCCTAACAAAATAAGACGTAGAATTAACAGATTTGATGATTACAGAGATATTTTACATTTCGATTAACAAGTTAATTTTTTTTCCTCCCACCCTCCTTTGATGATGATTTCGGGGGAAGTTGTGAGGAGGACTGAAGGGAAGAATAATAAGAATTGGGCAGTGAGACCGGGAAACAGGAAGCGGTCTACAGAGATAAACAGGCAGACAGGGAAAAGATAGACGGGGAAAAAGAAAAATCGCAGACAAAGAGAGAAACAGGGCGATAGATAGAGACGAAAATTACAAGAACGCGGGCAAGTAGACGCAGGAAACATTCAGACAGACGGAGAAATGGAGAAACGTAGAAAGTTTGGCATACAGACAGAGATACGTATAGAGAATAGTGAGGGGGAAAAAACAGAGAGAAACAGGGAGATAGATAGAGAAAAAATATAAGAACGGGGGCAGGTAGACGCAGGAAACATTCAGACAGACGGAGAAATGGAGAAACGTAGAAAGTTTGGCATACAGACAGAGATACGTATAGAGAATAGTGAGGGGGAAAAAACAGAGAGAAACAGGGAGATAGATAGAGAAAAAATATAAGAACGGGGGCAGGTAGACGCAGGAAACATTCAGACAGACGGAGAAATGGAGAAACGTAGAAAGTTTGGCATACAGACAGAGATACGTATAGAGAATAGTGAGGGGGAAAAAACAGAGAGAAACAGGGAGATAGGTAGAGAAAAAATATAAGAACGGGGGCAGGTAGACGCAGGAAACATTCAGACAGGCGGAGAAATGGAGAAACGTAGAAAGTTTGGCAGACAGATGGAGATACATAAAGAGAATAGTGAGAGGGAAAAAATTGAGAGACGAAGGGAAACGAATACGGAGACTGTCAGAAGACTTAAAAAATGTGAGGGTCAGAGTAAGTGATAGTAGATCGGCAAAAAAGTACGGTTAAACAAATAAATTACTAGTATTGGGATAGCAAATTAAATAAAAAAAACATAGGAGAATAAAGGAAGAATTATTTTAGGAAGAGTATTTTTATCCTTCTTCGGACCAGACGAGGTTTGAAAGCGTCCAGAAAGAAAACTAAGCGCCTAAAAAAAGGCGGTAGTGAAGAGTGAAACCAGAGGCTCGTTACTTGGTTCTGAATCCAACGTAGGGATTATACAGCAATAAACTACAAAATATATAATAATTAAACAGATGAAACAGGCCAGCTGTGTTTTGACTGAGGTTGCCGCTTACTCAGGCGGGGGGTGAACGACCTTCGCCTTATTATAATTAAGCTCCCGGTCTCGTGACAATGAACGGGTTGTTTTTTCTCTCTTGCTGGTATCGATAGAAACTGTTCCAATTACTCGGGGTTTTGTTTTTCCGGAGGTGGGGACGGGGGGACAGGGGGCACAGGGGGGGGCCGGCGGTTTCAATTTTCATTACTAATTTGCGTGATTATGACGTGAATATAATTAACTCTCCGAGGATGGACGAGGTGAAGGAGAGGTCGGACGAGACTAACAACGTGGTCGGGCCTTGGCGTGTCCAAAATGTCCGCGAGGCGGAAGAACAGTTGGAACTGCTGTGGAAACCCCCAAAAACACTCAACTTTTCCAATTCCGAAGGCCTCGAGGGCGGGGGGGGGGGGAGTTTATCTGTGCGACTAAAAACCGTACGAAATTTTGTACAGCTTTCATGTTTTTCGCTAATAGCAAACGAATGAAGCGTTGTAGTGAAAATAATGTTCAGAGATAAATTGTAGAGGGTAGAATTCTGCATGTGATGGTGGACTTGAGGGCGGAATTAGACCCAGGGAAGTGGGAGAAATCCTGCGTCAAAGTCACGACATTTACTAAGAGACTGCAGTTTGTCGTATTCCTAGTGCTGATATCTACAAAATGGCCGCCAGTGACGTAATTAGTCACGGAGTAAAGGTTGTGGAGGATTTAATTCTCTTTCCAACGTATGATCTGGTTTTGAAAAATCCGTTGAGAATGACCGAAAATACAGGCCATTTTGCTGTCTGCGCACGGCTGGTGTCGTGGAAGTGACGTCACGTTCTAATTGCTGTTCTCTCTTCCTTGCATTAAGTATATAGACACCCTCTGAATCGCCGGAATTCTTTTATACCTCTTAATACTCTTAGAAACTTTAATATTCTCTGCCAGAGTCACGTGACGTCACTCCCACGACATCAGCCGTGCGCAGACAGCAACATGCGTGTATTTGCGGCCATTTTGAATGAGATTCCAAAAACCAGATCATGCGTTGGAAAGAGAATTAAATCCTCCACAACCTTTACTCCGTGACTAATTACGTCACTGGCGGCCATTTTGTAGATATCAGCACTAGAAACGTGACCAATTGCAGTCTCTTAGGAAATGTCGAGACTTTGACGCAGGATTTCTCCAACTTCCTTGGACCTAATACCGCCCTCGAGTCCACCATCACATGCAGAATTCTACCCTCTACAATTCATCTCTGAACATTATTTTCCCTAGAACGCGTCATTCTTTTGCCATCAGCGAAAAACTGTAAAAGAGACGCAAATTTTCGCGTTGTTTTTACGGCCATGGAAACTTTTACGTCAGCCGTGCGCAGACAGCAACATGCGTGTATTTTCCGCCAATCTCAATAATTTATTTTAAAAACCAGATCATGCATTGGAAAGGGAATTAAATTCTCTAAAACTTTTATTCTTTGACAAATAACTCTACTGGCCGCCATTTTGTAGATATCAGCACTAGGAATAGGACAAACTGAAATTCTCTTCCAAAATGACGTCGAATGCCGTGACTTTGACGCAGGATTTCTCCCACTTCCCTGGACCTAATCCCGTCCTAGAGTCCACCATCACATGCAGAATTCTATCCTCTACAATTCATCTCTGAACATTATTTTCCCTAGAACGCGTCATTCTTTTGCCATCAGCGAAAACTGGAAATCTGTACAAAATTTCGCGTTGTTTTTAGCCGCGTAGAAACTTTTTCACCCCGAGGCCTTCGGAATTGGAAAACTTGGGGGAGTTTTTCACTAATGGCCACGACGTGTGCAAGTGTGGGGGGGGGCAGGGGGGTAATAAAACACTCGACGGTTTGGACGCTGAGGCATTTATTTATATTGACCTAGTCCCTGGGCCACGAGAGGATTTACCTGCATTAACAACGTGGTCCTGCATTTAAGTACCCAACGTTTTTTACTGTGAATCAATAACTTTGGAAACACTTGAAGTTCTTTGATTATCCTATGATCTGAACCACAGAGTGTTTATAATACATATACATCTAGTGTGTTCCGGAATTAACCGGCTCTTATATTGGGTCACTTTATATGCACGACGTGAAATTACAAATGGCGCTTCCAAAGAGAAGGAAAAAGTGTTTTCCGGAGGAACGCGTTATTCAAGTGGGCTTCAAGGCCGTTGTTTAATGCTCAAGTTGGAGGACTGTCAGTTACCAGGAATCACGCCCAACGACCGGCGTAGACGGTTTTATCCTCCAGTAATTCCTGGACAGGGGAAAATCCCGACGCACCCACGTGGCGTCCTACTCAGTCGCCGGCGAGGATGATTTTCAGGTTTCAATTAGGAGGGAATGACGTAGAATGGGAACTCGGAGGGAGAAGCGTCGAATCGACACTCGTCTGTTTCAACAAGACGTAAGTAGTGAAAAGATTGTCTCAGGAACGTCGACAAACAATTAAGGATTTTCCATTAGTCTCTCGCCTCTGATCAGGAAGAGCGAGAAGTCAGAGACACACAACAATCAGTTTACACGACCACGAACCACCCAACAATCAACTATACAACAACTAGAACTAGAGAGAAATACAACGAGCTAGGTTTTTTTTTAGGGCAACAGGCTACATGAGGGTAATCCACGTGGTGGCAACTCCCTTCTTATAACATAGGAATGGATTTGAAAGGGGGGGATGTGGAAGGGTAGAGGAAGGTAGCCAAGGGTTAACTAGGGGCCCCGGGGCTATGGTTGAAGGATCCTAACCGGCATTCGCCTAAAGAAATGCAGGGAAAACCCTAGGAAAACCTGCATCGGGTAGGTGGGTCATTGGGTACTTGTCCCACGCCCTTCCGATAGCGGGAGAGGAGTTTGCTGTGGGGACGCAGCATTTCCTTCTCCGTGCCTCGACCAGTTTAGGAGGCAGCTGGCCGGCAGTTCCAATGGGAATAGCGGACAACTCTTACCGTATGCCCCAAGGTCTGTGACACCTCTCAACACAGGTGCCTCGGCTTGTGGGAACCTTAGCTCAAAAACGGAGAGAGGAGAAGGCATCCCCAAAAGTAGCCCCTTCCTGTCTCTCCTACAAGGTTCTGCCTGCCAGAGAACAGCCTTCGCAGACGGCGAAATAATTCAACAGTGCGCTATGAAAGTAAAGAGTGACCGTAGCGAAAATACACACGAGAGAAATCTGATAAAAACCGAACTATACAACAATGAGTTAAGAAAGTGAATTGTCACAATAGCAAAAAATACTTACGAAATGAAAAAACCAAACTATACAACCAACTAAGGGCAACCAACTTTACAACCTATAAGAAAAAATGCATCAATGGGAAGTGAACGACGAGGCACAGACAGAAAAATAGGAGCTCTATGGGAAATAATATTATGACGGTGCGATAATAAACATACAAATTAAATAGGAAAAGGGAAAAGAGGAATTAAAACGGAAACGAGAAGAGAGAGAAAGAACAGCTACGGTGACAGTGAATCCTTGCATTGTCGGACTCACGAGCTCACCTGACGAAAGGCAACAAGGGTTATGTAAGTGGCCGCCGGCGCTGAGGGATGTTTACCGTTGCTCTTAACGACTGTCAAAAGCTTATTTTGGACAAAATTATCGTCACTTGCAGCTGTTTGCCGTGCGTGGGTGGGGGGCGGGGGGGCGGGGGGGCTAATTACAGACGTCCTTAAATTAGCTGCCGTAAACATGAGAAGATTCAGAGGTAGATTTTTCTGGATAATATAAAGAAATTTCAGATCGTAAAACATCGCTGACGGCATCGAGGGAAACTACTGTCACTGTAATGCGCGACTACAGTTGTGAGGATGTTCACCAGCTACGTGAGAAACTCCCTGGGAATAACAGGCCAAGAGTTGCCTTCGTGTGCCGCAAGGGTCAGGAACAGACCTTCACATCTTTCCCTTCTGCCTTCAGGTTTATATCTGTTTCTTTATTATGTCTGTCTTCCTTCATTAAACATCTTTCTTATTTAACTGTATTCTATGTATTTTCCGTTTTTCTACCATCTTTATTTCATTAATTCCTTCTTCCTTTATGCCCATATTTTATTTTTTCCTCGTCTCTTTTTAATTTTTTTGTGTCTTTACATAAATATTTCTGTCTAACTCTCTTTATTACATTCATTGTTTTTTTATTTCTTCCGCAAGTACGTCTTTCCTTCATTATATCTTACATCTCTTCCCTGTGTTTTTATCTTTTTGTATCCTCCTTTATTTATTTCTTCCTTAATTTTTATCGTACATGATATCGTTTTTATTTTCTCTGTTTTCCAATTTTTCTTCAACATGTTTTTACCCTTCCTTTATTACTTTATTTGTTTTATTCTATATAGCCATCTTCATTTCTTCCTTACTGAATTTTTTTCTCACCTTATTTCTTTCCTCTTTTCTATATTTCTATCTTCCTTCCATTTTTATTTGTTTCCTTCTGCCTTCATCCCTTAATTTCTTTCTTTCTACTTTCTTCTCCTTTTTTGTACATTTATTTATATATTTGCGACTTTGTTTCTTTATTACTTTTTGTTTATTTCTGTTTTATTTTACATTATTACATATATTTCTTATTTCCTTTACTTTTCTATTTTAGTTTCTTCCTCTATTTTTCCCCTTCCTTTAATTCTTCGTTCCTTTTTCCCCTATGTATCCATCTTCCTTTCATAACGTTTTCGTACTTTATTTCTTTTCTTTCTACATTCCTCCGTTTTTAATTCCCTTCAACTAGTCCTTTATCCCGTAATTTATTTTTTGTTTATTCCGTTTCCGTGCCTTTTATTCCTTTCTTTCATTATAACTTTCTGTCTTTATTTCTTTTTTATTTATTTTACATTATTACATACATTTCTTATTTCCTTTATTTTTCAATTTTTAGTTCCTTCCCCAACTTTTTTCCCTTCCTTTAATTCTTCGTTCCTTATTTTATATGTATCCATCGTCCTTTCATAACGTACTCGTTACCTTCCTTTTTTTTCTTTTCTGTCAACTGATCCTTTATCCCGTAATTTATTTTTTTGTTTATTCCGTTTCCATGCCTTTTTTCCCCCCTTTCCTTTCATTATAACTTTGTGTCTTTATTTCTTCCTTTGCACCTTAACGAGGACAATCTAAGAAAGAAAAAATATTAACAATTCTTTTCAGGTTCTAAAACGAAAAAAACAGAACACGTGAAGAATGAGAAGAAGTCGGAGTCGTTAATTTTTAATTACCGTTGCCGCGAGCAATAAATATAGTTCGGAGAATCGGCGACACTTTTAGCCTCTGTGTGTTTTGAGTCAGTCAGTCAGGGCGCATCTAATATCTCTGGTGTATGTATCCCTACAGTTTCCACAGATGTTACTTGCACAGGCCAACGATTATTGCAATTATTAGCAACGTGAAAAGTTGTCAGTATCGACGTCGACGAGTCCCCAAGGAACTGCACCTCAGTTATAACTGTATCTTCTCTGTACTTTGAAATATTACCCACGAGGTCGTTTCACAACTGAAGATGACGTCGTCTTATTTTTAAAAAGGTTTTAAATATCACGTTCTAAAAAAAACTCAATTTCCAGCTAAAGGCGTGGCGGAGAAAGGAAATGAAGTAAAGTTAGAACAAAGGGGAGGAAAAATAAACTAAGTTATAAACAAGTATGCGGGAAAGAAACAAAGAATGAGCGGAGGTAAAAAAATACAGGTAGGTTGATAGTTACAAAGAAATAAATTAAGAAAATCAAAATCAAATAAGGAAACAATAAAAGACATAAAGTAATAATGAAACAACGAAAGGATAAAATTAATCGGTGAAGAAAGAAAGAAAGAGTAGATGGAAGAGAAAAAGCAAGGATGGCTGAAAGAAATAAAGAAAAGAAGAAATAATTATTATGGAAGAAAGAAACACAAAGGTAGTAAAGAAACAAAAGGCACGTATACATAAGTAATGATAGAAAATAAAAAAACAGGTTTAAGAAACACTTAAATAATGAAATTAAAAGATAAATAAAGGGTGAAAGACAGGAATTTCGAAGGAATAAAAGACAAAAGAAGGAAGGTAAGAAAAAAAACAGGTTTAAGAAACACTGTAATAATGAAATTAAAAGATAAATAAAGGATGAAAGAAAGGAGTTTCGAAGGAATAAAAGACAAAAGAAAGAAGGTAAGAAAAAGAATTAAAAAGGAAAAAAATGAAGACGGTTATATAGAAAAAAAGGAACGAAGAAATAAAGGAAGTAAAAAGAGGAATGAAGCAAAACAAAAATTAAGGATAAAGAAATAAAGGATGATACAAATACATAAAAACACGAAAAAAATAAGTAATTTCAGATATAAAAAAACAAAGACGTACTTGTGGAAGAAAGGAACAAAGAAGGTAATAAAGAGAGCAAGACACGAATATATAAGTAGAGACAGATAGAAATAAGGATGAAAGGAACAATAAAATTAAAGCATAAAGAAAGAAAGAATGGATGGGTGAAATGAAGGTTGGAAAGAAGGTTGAAAGACGGAACTGAGGTAAGGAGAATTTTAAAAAAGGAAGAAATAAGAAATTAGAAGGTGGAAGGAAGAAACAAAAGGAAGGAAGGAAGGAAAATATATAACAAAGAAGATAAGAAATAAATAAATAACGAAATAAGGAACGAAGGAAGAAGGTAAAGTAAGGTGAAAACAAAAAAAAGAGGAGAGATACTAGGAAAAAAGAAAAATCAAGTAATAAAGAAATAAGGGCACAATGTAAGAAGGAATTATATAAAAAAAAAGAGCGAACGAAAGAAAGGGCGTGACACATTCAGAGGCGAGGTAAAATAATTGAACCGCTAGAGAACACGACGTGAGTTCACTGGGAACAGGACGACAACAGCGAGGAATGTGATACGTTCCTTATTACAGAAGCACGTCACTCGGCGATTACAAACTGCCCCACTGTCAATTGCAAAGCTTTCCTCGACACAACACACACACACACACATACGTGAACCTGAATAAAACATGGCCGCGAGTCTCTGTCTAGTTACTATACAGCCAAGGGGAAAAAACACAACATCCTTTACTACAACCAGAGACAACTCACTTTCTTTTTACCAATACTAAAAATGCACAAAAAGTCACGAAGGCGGGGAGAGGGAGAGGGAAATGTTCTCCACAAGACTCGTCTTACAGGATTTTCGATTCTTTCTTTTTTTTCTCCCGGCAAAGATTAATAAATTACTCCGCAGCTCGTTACGACCACAACAATGTCTCTGACTTGGCCTTTCAAGATAAAAGTTGCCAACCTTGAAGATTAGCGAAATACGTTGTTTCTTTTATTTTATGTTAGGAAAGAAAAGATAATAGTAGAGCCGAAATATAAAGAAGGTTAGTTCCAAGGTGAGAACGACGGAGAGCCGGAATTAACGACAAGTGGGCAGGCGGACGCTGGTGTGGGCGACGCGTGTTTACCTGTGCGTGGGGCGGGGGCTGCCAGGTGTATCCGAGGGACGCCGAAGACACTCGCGCACTCACTCACGCTGCAAGTCCACGCCGGACGCGCGCTGCCGACGCACTGAAACTCTCTGGCCCGAGTCGCCAGTGGCGCCGCCTCCTCTGCAAGGCCGCCGCCACCTTCCTCACACACACACACACACACGGGGATGTTCTAACAGTGGCACGCTACGACCACACAGGGAAGGATTGTGGACAAATATCACCAACAACAACAACAACGAGAAATTAAAACACGTTGAGACTGTGAAAATTATTCAACACTGTAAAGAAAAATCGGAGTACGGGGTCGTGCCATGCGCGGCCGTGCGGTGAGCGTCCATGGGGGAATCGTGTTATGAGCGCGTCCTAATGACGGGGTAAGCGTTTAAATTAACTTCAAACATGAATACAACAATAAATAAAGACAGAAAGTTATAATGAAAGAAAGGGGGAAAAAGGCATGGAAACGGAATAATAAAAAATTACGGGGTAAAGGATGAGTTGCAAGAAAATAAAAAAAGGAAGGTAACGAAAACGTTATGAAAGGAATGTGGATACAGAGGAAAAAAAGGAACGAAGAATTAAAGGAAGGGGGAAAAAATAGAGGAAGGAACTAAAATAGCAAAATAAAGGATATAAGAAATATATGTAATAATGTAAAATAAATAAGAAAGAAACAAAATGTAATAAAGAAGAAAAGTCGCAAATATAAATGTACGCACAAAAGAAAAAGGAAGTAGAAAGAAAGAAATTAAGGGATGAAGACAGAAGGAATTAAATAAAAATTGAAGGAAGATAGAAAGAACGAAAAGAGGAAATAAATAAGGTGAGAAAAAACTGTTTGTTAAATTTATAATAAAGCAATGAAAGAGAATATAACACTTGCTGGTCCTGACGTGTGTGTGTGTGTGTGTGTGTGCAGCATCAACAAGGACGTAGCTACTAATTTATAGATAATTTATCATAAAAAAAACAATTTAGACAAAAAGGCTTCGAAGATTAAATTTTTAAAAATCGAAAATTATAAATTTGTAAAATAAAAATCCTTAAAGGATCTGCCTTGGTTTCAACACTAATCCTTAAGTAGATGACATTTTTAATTCACGCTAAATTTTTTAATGTTTACTTTTTTACGGTAAAAATAACCAAAAATATATGGTCGAAATTTTCGTAATATTATTAGAACATTTTTATTATGTTGGCAAAGATGTGACGTCATGCAACATTGTAGGTTCTAAACATGAATGGTCATTAATCTAGAAAATTTCAAGGTTTTGAAGCTCCTTTATTTATCTTTTTAAATAAAAAAATGAATATAATTAAATGAAAATATACAATATATAATCAGATAATTAAATTAAATTTTATAATTAAATTAGAAGAAATCAAAAATTTTATTTATTAAACGTTGGCCGAAAATAAAAATAAAAGTCAAAATGAAAACTAACAAAAATTCATAATTATCCAATTAATGTCAATTATTGAAGAATCAGACCTAATTATAATTGTTGCATAGTAATTGTATGCAAATAGAGCTGTAATTATACAATAAAAAAATTGTATGATTGATCAAAAAGTTTGATTAACTTAATTAAGAACTTTTATTTTCCACAAACCTTTAATGAAGAAAAATTTTGGTTTTTTTCCACTTTCAATTATATTCCATTACACTCCAGCTAAATTTGAAGTTCTAGATGAATGACCTACGTGTTGCATGACGTTGCCAACATAATAAAAATGTTCAAATATTATTATTATCATTATTATTATTATAAAAATTGCGACCATATTTTTTGTTTATTTTTACCGTATTGTGATCAGAAAAATACATCTTAATAAATACAAATATGGGGGTTAATTCCTCTAAAAACCCATGAGAATGAGAAAAAAAAATTCCCGTCCCTCAAGCTCCACTTTGTAATGTCCATGGATTTAAAATTTACAACTGCATTTAACCGAAAAGTTGTTTCATTTGCAAATCTCACCCCCCGCCCTTAATAAAAAAAATAATTCGCATAGGCGTGTTTTACAATTTATTTTTCCAATTTTCGCTCTCAATAATCTTCTGTTTAAATTATTAATCTCCGACGATTAAAACAAATGCGTTTTTTTCCCTCTGTTACGGTTACTTAAATCTTCCGCGCGATGAGACAAATCTGGGCTTTCAACGAGGGGGTGGTTTTACTTTTTTTTTTCAGTTCGTGTTTTTATTTATGGAAACAATAAAAATATATTATTCTCTCTTTCCGGACCCCCCCCCCCCCGCCCTGTTGTTGTTCTGATTGGTCTGTTAATCCCGTCACCTTGTGTTCTGTTTCTACCTCGTGCTGGCGCCGGCTATTCTCCCCCCCCCTCCTCCTCCCCCCCCTGACCACTGCTACAGTGTATCCTTGCGCGTGTCCAGGGGAACAATGAGGGAAACCCTGTTTCAGTTTCCCGTGGATTTCTAGGTCGGGAAGTTGCCAACTAAGGTTCTTCAAGAGGAATTTTCTTTTCTAGGGATTCAGAGGTTCTGAAACGGGTTTCATTATTACATTTTCCCCACCTGAATTCTAGGAATGTAACCGGAAAAACTTATTTTTAGTAGTTTCCCGCCATCTTAACCTTAGTTCTAAGTTTCACTTGTATTTTATAATAGTCAATATGGCGTAAATATTAATTAATTAATTAATGAAACCCAAAAATAAGTTTCAAAAACAACGACGTTTCGTCCACAATTTTAGGACTTTTCCGAATAGTCAGGTAAACACAGTTTTGAATATATATATATATATATATATATATATATATATATATATATATATATATATATACTGTATAACATTCCTTTGGACGCCAGGTCATTTTTGTCAAGTTAATAACCAAACTTGGATGATTATTTAATATTTTATTTGGCGAGCATCAAGAAACATGAAATTCCTCAGCACGTGGCAACAACAATGAAGCTCAACAACACACCAAGTTACAGCCTCAATAATACAAGTCAATGCTTGAGTTGCAATAATTGCTGATAGTGTTATATCGGGCAGACCAAACGATCTTTATAACTAGAATTAAGGTGACGTAATATCTTGAATATCCCGGGATAATTCAGTTCCACCGCCGAAGGACACGTAAGGATGTTTCACATTTCCATGTGGCATTAAAGAACGTAAATACTCCAGCCACAGTGTCGCTGTGATCTCTGACTGTGTTGCCATGAGATGATTTATTCACAGCTCACTTTACTGTCAAGTGCAAGACTCTGTCAGTCTCACACTTTACTAAAGTAACTGTGATTTAATGAATAATTTGTTGTGAGTAAAACAACATCTTTGACAACACGAGTCGTAAATCACTTAAAAGAAAAAGGCAATAAGTTTCACTCAATTTTTTGTTCCAGGAAAGTGACTTTTATCTCCTGTCCTGTCTCTCTCTTGAGCAAAGAAGAGAGTTGTCTCACTGCTATAAAGATAAAACTTGTTTTTATTTCACGACAAAAAAAAAATTATATTAGAACTTTGTAGGAGAGATACGAAGGGGCTACCTTTGGGGATGCCTTTTCCTCTCTCCGTTTTTGAACTAAGGTTCCCACAAGCCGAGGCCTGTTTTGAGAGGTGCATGTTCCGGGGTCACAGACCTTGGGCATACGGTCAGAGATGTTCTCTGTTCCCATTGGAACAGTCGGCCAGCTGCCTCCTAAACTGGTCAAGGCACGGCGAGGGAAAGCTGCGACCCCACAGCTAACCCCTCACTCACCATCCAGGGAAGAGCGTGGGACAATTACCCAATGCCCGACCTACCTGATGCAGGTTTTTCTAGGGTTTTCTCTGCATCACTTTTAGGCGAATTGCCATAGCCGTAGTTAACCCTTGGTTACCTTCCTCTACCCTTCCGCATCCCCCCTTTCAAATCTCTTCCTATGCTATTAAAGGAAAGTTGCCACTATGTGGATTACCCTCATGCAGCCTGTCTACAGCCAAAAAAAAATTAAGTTCTCTGGCACGGACAAGTTTCGTCATTCCCACGACCTGAGCCGTGCGCAGACAGCAACATGCGTGTATTTTCGGCCATTCTCAACGGATTTTTCTAAACCAGATCATGCGTTGGAAAGAGAACTAAATCCTCCACGACCTTTACTCCGTGACTAATTACGTCACTGGCGGCCATTTTGTAGATATCAGCACTAGGAATACGACAAACTATAGTCTCTTAGGTAATGTCGTGACTTTGACGCAGGATTTCTCCAACTTCCTTGGACCTGATTCCGTCCTGGAGTCCACCATCACATGCAGAATTCTACCCTCTACAATTTATCTCTGATCATTATTTTCAATAGAACGCTTCGTGAGTTTATTAGTGACAAACTGAAAAGAGGTGCAAAATTTCGATTGGTTTTACGACCACAGAAACTTTTCCACCCGAGGCCTTTGGAATTGGAAAACTTGGGGGGGGGGGGTTCAGTAATGGCCACGACGTGTACAAGTTGGGAAAAAAAATATCCGACCAATTTTCGCGGTAAGATGTGCGTAGCCACTGGGATGATACAGAGAACATGTGTTCAGGGTTGTAAAACTGCAAATAGTGTCTCTGAGGTTATATTCACATCAAGTAACCAAATAGTAAACACCAAAATATAATCTCTATGAGTTAGGATGATACACATTTAAAATGATAAATTTAATTCTGATTAAAAATTAATGATACGGAAGATAGCCAAGTACAGAGAAAGTAAGTGATGATGTAAACACAACACAACAACGTTTCTGGGATCCTTGTTCCTTTCTTCAGGTGGTAATGAGAGAATAGAAAGAGACAAATACACTGGTCAATCAAAATCAAATCGAATCGGATCAAAGATAAATTCATTGGGAAGAAAATTCCGTGAGACAAATACAATAAGAGACAAACTGATAGTGAGAGACAAACGCGGCGAGAAACATCCATATCCAGGCAGAGAGACAAATACACGCACACAGAGAGACGTTGTTGTGTTGTATTTATATTATCACTTGTTTTGTCTCTTATTTTGTCTCTTTCTTATTATTAAACACTTATCATTAACAAAAATGAAAAGTTGAAACCATTTGACTTGAAGGCTGTTGCATTACAGTTTGTCACTTATTTAAAATCCGTGATTATTTATAGTGTTTGACTTTAGTGACGACACACGGCAACATCGGCGCACGTGACGTTTAATTTTTTAAATTGCGAGCCTCGTGTGTGTGTGTGTGTGTGTTTATTGAGAACAAACTCCCGCAGCCTGACAGAGAGACTGGATTAAAGCCCAAACCGTTGCAATTGCCACGAGAACGCCGCCGCCATGTTTCACGTCGACAAGGACCATTTATTATCCAGAACAATCTCGAGGGCGAAGGTAAACTGAAAACCTCCCTGGATCGGGAATGTTTTACCACTCATTTATATGTAAGGGAAAGAAAATGTAGACCGTCTAGTGACTGTAGTGTAGACAGTTAAGTTAATCTCTGTTCTCAGATAACTTTCCACTGTTCTTCTTTTCTTTAATTAACTTTCTCAATTAATACAATTCTATACACAGTTATTTATAGTTGAAATAATGTCCCCAAACCTTGCTTAATACATTTAAAATAATTATATAAATTACTGTAATTTCTTTTATTTAATTTGTAACTTTATGAATCAACCTCTGGTCAAAGTGCATCAATATTTAAGAGGCGTGACGTGGGACAAGTATCCAGAGCCGTTTCCTCTAGTCAATAGCGAACCCGTGACTACGAGCATCTTGGAGGACTTGAGAGCGCATTCATGACGGACAAAGTGCTTCGTTTTCTTTTTAATTATCGTTGTTAAGAGAGTCTGGCGATGTTGCTCCGAGGCCCGGGCTCTTTGAGGAAGTTCTCCTCGTCATGTGCACATAAATTAATCCAGCCGTTCCGTGTCCTCGAGGGGCGTTAATGTCAAGTCGACAGTAAGTCACTCTTGACGGGGATTATTTCTGAAACACTTTGTCTCAAAAGAGCTTTGCTTTTCCTCTGTGCGCTCCCGAGGGGACGCGGCCAATCTCGCTGCGTGTCTCCACAGCTGCACTTGCAGGTCGAATACACGAGGTTCACGCGGAAGGGAAGTGACGTCACAAAATAAACAACGTCATCATCAGTCGGAAGCCGTTTCGCTACCTATTCGTACCGTCTTCAGTAAAAAAAAAGACTTTGCTCGGTCTGTGCAAGTTTGCTCCACGACCAGAAACAACTTTCACTATGTTTCCCCACACTCAAACTTTAAGTCCTGAAGATGGTAGCGAAATGTCGTTTTTTTTATAAACTTCAAATAAACTATCTAGAAATAAAGAATTCTATTAAATCCCTTAAAAAAATCACGTATCACAACCTCTTCAGGCACGTTTATTGTGTGTTAGTGACATTATTATTTGTACTGTTGGCAGCACTGTCACAGATAATGGGAAAAACGGTGATCAACGTCTTGCGGTTGAGTCCATCTTGTAAAGGGCGGGGGAGGGGAGCAATTTAACCGTTGTAAGAGACACGCGTAGATCAGGTGTTTGTAGTCCTGAAGATGGTACTGGATGTTTACCGAAACGTCGAGGAGTGACAAACATAACCTCAAACAGTTAAATATTTTAATCCATTCTGTTATCATAAAAGAAAGGGTCCACGACGAACAAATGCCACGCGATTCCCTTTTTTCGCGTTTCGACGCCCAAAATAGTTCCGTTTTCAACTTATCACAAGTGGAAAAAGTAAAAAAAAAAGAAGTTCTCTCTCTCTCTCTCTCTCAACATCGACATCGAGGGAGTGAAGGATCGATGTTTGCGTGTAAGGAAAAGTTTACGGTTTTTTTATATTTATTATGGAAGTTACAGTTTGGGGTAAACACGATCACAATGGACGGACGGGAAACTGCGTCATTGATTCGGGAGGAAGAAAGTTCACAACACAGGGGGGGGGTGAGGGGGAGGGACTGAACACGTGGCAACGCTGTCAAAGTCAAATCAAAATGCGCAACTCAAAACGATTGAAACTAATAAAGCAACGGAGGGAAGACGAAAAAATAATTAATTAAGGTAGTAAATGTAATTAGTGATCATCTGCATCAACGTTTTCGTTAATAAACACTTTTATTTCAAGATAATAACATTAAAAATGTCAGTCATTGTTTTCATCATTATTGTAAATACATTAATAATGTACGAGGAACTGATCATGGAGGAATGTTGTGGGCTTATCAACTGTTATGGTAAATGACTAAAAGGACTTTTAAAAAATTTAAAACCGAATAAATGCACAGGAAACAAAAGTGTAATGATGTTATTGAAACCAAGATCTGATAAAAGCCAAAAATTCAAAATTATTTGAACCAATTAAATAAAATTAGTGAACCTGATTTTCTGTCGAATTTAAAGTGCAGGCTGCTGTGGACCTTCTAGAGAATATCCTTGATTTTTCCAAAATATGAAATTTAGAGAGAATCAAAGTTGTAATAATATTTTTGGTATGAAACAACAACAACAACTGATCAAGGATAAAAGCCAAAAATCAAAAATCAGAATTCCTTGAAGCAATTAGTAATTATCTGTACAACTGCCATGTTTGTGTAAATTTAATTTATTCCATTAGTCCTGGGATGAGGAATCAGGATGCGTCATTACATAAAATTACAATATAATTAATGGATCAATTACAAACAATTAGAAGTTGACATAAAAATACTAAAAATCGGAAACAGAAACTTCCCTTTCCAGCATAAGTAAGACAGGACGACGGCTTTCCCGGTGATGACGATGTGCGGAGCTCGCTGTCGAAACGTTGTTATTCAACAAACTCGAGAATAAGTACAACAACTATACAGTAATAATAATAATAATAGAGTGCTATTCTCTCGCAGGCAGAACCTTATAGGAGAGACAGGAAGGGGCTACCTTTGGGGGATGCCTTGTCCTCTCTCCGTTAACATACTAAGGTTCCCACAAGCCGACGCACCTCGGTCTGTTTTGAGAGGTGTGTGTTCCGGGGTCATATGGTAAGAGTTGTTCGCTGTTTCCATTGGAACAGTCAGCCAGCTGCCTCCTAAACTGGTCGAGGCACGGAGATGGCAATGTTGCGTCCCCACAGCATCCAGGGAAGGGCGTCGGACAAGTACCCAATGCCCGACCTACCTGATGCAGGTTTTTCTAGGGTTTTCCCTGCATCACTTTTAGGCGAATTGCCGGGTAGGATCCTTAAATCATAGCCTGGGGGCCCTAGTTAACCCTTGGCTACCTTCCTCTACCCTTCCGCATCCCCCCTTTCAAATCCCTTCCTATGCTATTAAAGGGAATGTGGATTACCCTCATGTAGCCTGTTACCCTAAGAAAAACCCGAGAATAAGTAAAACAACTATCTAGTAATAATTCTTTAAGTATACTAAGGGGGTAATATAATATTTACAGTACTCTCTAGGTACACACTAGGTAAAATAATTAATGATTAGAGAATTAATTATCATAGAACATAGAATTAAACGTCACACGAGACACTAGGAGAAAACACAAACTAGGGACAAGTGACGTCACGAGGAATCTTGTACAGGAAACAAACAAAATGGCAGACAAGACCAACAGAGACCAAGCAGGTTATGAAGTAAGTAGTTTGAAGAGCAACACTTTTGCAGTATAACAAGAAGTTATTAGGGGAAAGCAAGGATCCTGCACTGAGTAAAACAGTAGAAGATCTCTGTAATCCTCCTGCCCGCGGGCGAGTGAACGTGGACATTTAAAAACTGTAACTTCAATTTATTAAAAAAATTACTTTAAAATAATTCCTCATGAACTGTAACACTTGATGTTTAATATTAACGGTGAAGACGGTCAACGTACTTTGTAAATTGTGAAATAAAATAATATTGAAGACACGACGACCGTGACAGGACTCGAACCTGCAATCTTCGGATCCGAAGTCCGACGCCTTGTCCATTAGGCCACACGGTCCACAGGGACGTTGTCGCACTAATTTTGTTCTCATACTAAGGGGGTCTATATTACTCCAATCTGCACCTGAAGATGTGCTAAGATAAGGACGAAACGTTCTGTAGCTGGTATCTGTGATACTTTCTCCTCCTAGATTACAGATGTAATTACTGACTATTCTTTGCTTTGACGTCACCGTGACGTAAGTGGAGTGGAAGTCCAGGAAGTGACAACACACACACACACACACACGTAACGGAAACCAATCAGGACGTTCCACCTGTCCATCAGTCCTCCACCTCCTTATCAATATTCATTCTCTCTTTAATACTCAAGCAGACTGATTGTAAAACGGGTGATGCTGGTGACGTAATTGGAGAGTTTGGTCACCGTGACAGTAATAACCCTGGTTATGATTTAAGTAACTTTATTTATTAATGATTTTAAAGTCAATAACTATTTTCAGAACTAATTAATAATAAACTTTCGCCACAATTACTCATATACATAAATATTCATTAATTGTCAATAATTGAGGTTAAACAAATCTACGTCCTGTTCAACAATCATTTAACAAATTCCGCACTTTTCTGACTGTAATTATATTTATAATATTTTATCACAAACATAATTTTTGTCTCTCTCTAGAATTTACACCAGCACACTTTTAAAATTTAATGATTTTTAATTAATCCTGGACAATCAGCCACATCATTACGTATTTTAAATTTAATTATACGAGATTACGATCAGAAACTCAATCAACAGGGTTTAATTAGATAATTAACTTCTAATTATTAATCACGCTAGAATTATGTAGACTAGAAAAATTCACCTATTTTCAATTTTTCTAATTGGGTTTTAACGCTTATTAAAAGGTTTTTCAAAAAATATATACATCTACTAATATTTTTATTTTGGAAAAATCAATGTCATATTTTCTCTCTAGAGGCCCACAACACCCTTGAACTGTCAATTACTCAAAAATCAGGATCTTTAATACACTTCATTGATTCAATTAATTCTGATTTTTGGCTTTTGTCGATCACCAGATCCTCTTTCTCTTTTTATTTAAATATATATATATATATATATATATATATATATGTATATATATAATAAGACTTTTCATCATCTAAACGTTTCTTCTTTTGAAAAATGTTTAATGACCTGTCGGTAATAATCCCACAATACCCTTGAACTTTTTGTTCGCCCCATATAGCAGGAATTACAATTAAAGTAAGAAGTTTTTGTAAAAATAAACAAAATGGTTGGCGTTTGTATATATATACATGTATAGGAGTGTCAAGTGGGTCCTTGTGGGTTGTAATCAAGAAGGATACATACATATATATAGATATATATATATAATTTATTTAATCAGTTTAGGACGTTCATGAATGAAAATTGTACTTAATTGTGGCTGTTAAAAATCAATGTAAATCATTTGATGCCCTTTCAAGATCAATCAAGGTCACAGTAAACATTTAAATTCCTTACTCACATTGTTACCATAATAACAAAATTATATTCGTAATTAGTAAAAGACTAATTTATAATTCATGCTGATTGTTTGGGATTTTTACATCAGTGGCACGTGGGACACGAAGGAATATGTCAATATATATAACAAATAAATCTTCATAATATTATATTAATAATTACAATAATGTGACCGAAAAAAAATTATCATTAAACGTAACAAAACACAAACGTTTCATCCCCTCGTGATTGCGGCCTCTTCAGCTCTACAGTTACAATGTTAATTCACTTACGATTTATTATAAGGAAATTTAGCTTCACAACTACACTCCTGAAGAGACCCGCAATCACGAGGGGATGAAACGTTTGTGTTTTATTAAATATCATGTTGATAATTAATTTTTCTGACTTATAACATTTGTTATTGTGCAAGTCCACAAAAATTATAAACTGGTATTTTACTAATAGAAATATTAAAGTGTTACTCTGGCAACCATGTAAATATTTTTTTTAAAAAATAAAATTTCATCTTTGTGTATTTTTTTAATTTTCATATTTTAAATCCGTTTATTATTAATTAATTACCTAAATTCTTGAAATAGTATTTTTTTATTCAACTGTTAGTAATTATATTTTAATGCATTTAGAAATTTGTAAATATTTTAAATAATATATGTTTCATTGTTTTAATTAAAAAGATCCTACAGGGGTAGATATTGTTGAGGATAAAGTAGGAAACACGTTAATTTAAACAGATATTTCTATTTTTCCCCCTTGTAGACGGGATGACGTCACTGATGACGATGCGGCTCCTGTTCCAGCAGGTCGACCCCTCGCGAGGTGCCTCCAGTCCGCTATCGGCCTCCACGTTATCGACGACGCAAGGGCAACAAGTGAAGGCAGTTACCATGGTAATGGCGCCGATAAGGCGACCCTGAGACAATGAGTTGGACTTGACATTCCTCAACCAGGATTCCCTTGACGTGGTCGCCATCTTGTGTGTACGAGAAACCCAGATTATCTTGTCAGACGTTGTTGCTCCGACGTTATCGTCATATTTTTCCCATTTTTTGCTGACATTTTTCCGAAACTTTTCTAGATCCATTATTTCGGTGTTTATTTTCAAGTTATTTTCTATTTTTCTAGATTTATTTAGTCTGTTTTCTGATTTATTTTCTAGGTTTCATCTTGAGTCATTTTGCCTGGTTACTGATTTCAAATCTAGTTCCATCACTTCTATTCTCTTTCATTATTCAATTTAACGACTCTCGATTTGTTTTATATTTTTATTCATTTATTTTCTCGTTTATTTTTCACCTTGACTTCATTTATTATCTTAAACGATTTCTTTATTTGTTACACCGTTTAATTACTCCCTTACTCTTTTCAGATTCATTTTTCGCCTTTCGTTTTCCTTTTCATGGACTTATTTTCTCGTTCCCTTCTTCATTTTCTATTATTTTTCTTTATTTTTTCTTTAATTGATTGTCTTCTTTGCCTTGATTTCTAGCGTTTCCAGATTTAATTTCACGTTTCCTCGTTGATTCTATGATTTTCTTGACTTATTTTCTAGTTTTCATATTTAATATCTAGTTTCATTACATTTTTTTTCTCTTACCTGATTCATTTTCACGTTTCCTTGTTTTATTTCGCAGCTCTTCTTGATTTATTTTTCTTGTTTCCATCCATATTTTCTATTTTACTGGAATACTTTCTCATATTTTTAAATTTATTTCGTTATTTCCTTTACAATTTTCCTCTTTTTCTTGGTTTATTTCCTTACTTAGTATCCACTGTGTTTAATTTTTCTGACACGTTTCCTTTACTTCATGTCAAATTTCGTTACTCAATTTCGTCTTTCCTTTGTTTATTTTCAGACTTATTTTTCTCGTTTCCTTATTTATCTTTCAGTTCCCCTGTATTATTATGTACTTTTAAGTGTCCCTGATTTGATTTCTGTTGTTTTTTTTCATTTGATTTGATAGTTTCCTTATTTAATTTGTAGTATTTCTTGTCCTTAATTTTTTTAAATTTATCTTTTCTCTCGTTCCACTTTAACTTATTTTCTCTCGTTATTCCTATATCCTAATTTTCCTGTCTTGAATTTCGTCCACCCTCCTACGCCTTCCTTTTCGACTGACATCCACTCCTTTCCCCGTGTTTCGTTGCTGCCTTCCTTGTCGCAATGTTTGCTCGCCCTCGCGCTGATGGCTGGTGTGTGTGTGTGTGTGTGTGTGTGTGTATGTGAGGAGAAGCGAATTCCTCATCGCCAGCCGTTCCTGCCCTGTTATTGGCTGTTTATCTTCTCCTCGCCTGACAGAAGGAACGCCACGGCGCGGTCTTTATTACCCTCGAGGCCGTACTTCCTTTATGATCGGCGGAAGTCGCGTGTACGTCGTTAACAGTAAATCATCGGTCCTTAAACTCCCCCAACGTTCGCAGGGGCGTGCCTCGGACGGCAAATTAAACTAATTACTGTGGATATGCCAACAACGTTATCCCCACTTTCAAACCCTGTCTGTCCTATGCTGTTGAAGGGGAGTTGCCACCTCTGGCACTCTAAAACAGGGATAAATGTTTACCTTGGATTTATTTACCCACATATATATAAAATAAACTGATAAAATGACGTCAACGTTTCGGTACCTCATGGGGCCATTTCTCCACATTCCACTGTTTTCTTGCGGTCATTAATTTCCACTAGGCCTCACCACCCTCAGGAGAAAACGAACGACCAGAGACTCTCCTCAACGCATTTCTCTTCCCCCACACACACACACGCACACACGAGCAGTGACGTCATCGCACGGGATGTTATTAACCGTACTAATGCGACCCTGTGCTATGACGTCACGTGATTGAACGTCAAGTCCCCGTAAGGGAGCGACGCTACCTGCCGATGTTGTCCTGGGACGCTGCACATCTGTCACGTCACGTCACTGGATGTCACGAGCTGTCACGTGTCTGCGAGCTTCCAATTTTTATACGGTCATTTAAATAAATTTATGAAAAAATTTGGCTTTGTTTATTCCCATTTTAATCAATTAATAATAATAATAATAATAAAACATATACAACGTTGCCAAACCTCCGCGAGTAGCTTCCAGTTTGACGAGCGGCGTAGAAAATAAAAAGCCACCACAAACATTTACGGGGCCGAACTGAGGGGTTTTAGAGGTTATGTTACAACCCTGTTACACCAGTATAAATACCAATTTTATATATATATATATATATATATATATATATATATATATATATATATATATATATATAAGTATACGAGCACCAGGCTGTTGAGGGTGTTGAAGGATTTCCCTCTCGGTCGTCAAATATCAAACGTGCCAACCAAACAATTTAAAAAAATCCCACTCACTCTCTTCAGTCGACACTCGACTAAAATTAAATTACACGTAGTTGTGAACACATGCGTGTTGAGAGGTTTTCACCCCCACCGTTATCGTGTTACTGAAGAAAGCTCATATGACGATTTTATTGAAAAACAAAAAAAAACATTTCGATTTGAAATTATTCTTAAAAAAAATAGAAGTAAACGAAGCGGCCAAAAAAAGAGCTAATATGGTTCCACGTTATTTTTGGGTTTTATCGTGACGTATATTTAAAATATTAATAATTAGTCCAGTTACCTTTCACGTTGCACAGGGAGTTTTTCTCCGCAAGGTTGGTATCAAGTCATTGGCGAGAGGAATCCAAGTAAATTACGCGGTCATGGTTCTAGAGTAAGTGAATATAATTTGTTTCCAGGACTTTGAATTTCTTTGGTTGTCAAAGATGATTATCACAGGTTTACGTCATCAGGTGAGGGGAAATAATAAATTCAAGCATTGCAAAATGGCGGTTCGGTTAGGATTCGACCCCAATCTGGTTTTTTTTGTTGCGTTATTTTTACGTAACCTCCAAAGGGGTTGAAATTATACACAAAAAACATCGGTAGAAATACTATGAATCCAATTAACCCTTAAAAAAATATTTATCTGACGCCGTGTTTGCATGTTTGGAAATTTCCAGACACGTCCATCCCCCTCCCCGCCCCTGTGGCTTAAAATAGCGAGTAAAATGTCATTATTAAACTCAGCGACATCCATAACCCTCGATTTGACTCCAATCTCGGTTGTATCACGTTATTTTCATGTAATACCCCTCCAGCCACATCCCTAAGGGATTCACCCCTCCCAAGCCCGAAAGGGGTTAAATTATACACAACGAACGGATTGACCCTGAAAAAATATTTTTCTGACGCAAATATCGGCCTTTTTAGCCTGTTTAAAAATTTCCACCCCATCCACCACTGACCCTAGGGGGTTAAACAGCAAAATTAATGTCATAATTAAACTAAGCGACATCCATAACCCCGGATTAGGCTCCAATGTCGGTTGTATTCGCGTTATTGCTATGTAGTGCCCCTGAACCTCCACACCCCTTAAGGGTGCTCCCCTTTACATGCCGTCAGGGGGTGAAATTATACACAAACAACATCGGGAGTAACACTATAAATGTCATTGACCTCGAAATATATATATATATCCGACGCAAATTTAGGCCGTTTTATAATGTTTGAAAATTTCCACCCCAGTCCCTGGGTATGGTAGACGTGTCTTACCTCCACAGTGTTTGTTTTCTGGGAACAAAGAACACGTGTTCAAAATTTGGCGAAATTTTCTCCGCGGGTGTAGATTTTTATAAGGACCACACACACATAAAGCCAATTTTATTTAATAGAGGATCGACTGTCCTTTCGTAGTTTTATTATCTTTTCTTCTACTATATGATTTTTCCTTCTTAATCAGATTCTTTCCCTCTACTTTTCGCCTCACTTTTCGTATTTCTTTACTTGACTTTAACTTTCTTATCCCCTACAATGTCATTTCCTTTATCCCGCGTAATTTTGTTTTGTTTTTATTCTTTAATTTCCTTCCCCGCTTCATTCAATCCGTTTTCTCACACATCCTTGTCACAGTATTCTTCTTCTCCTCTTATTTCTATTTTTTTCACTTTATTCTCATATGTTAGTTTTTTGTTCCTTTTCCGTCTATTCCTTTCAGCTACTTCCCCTTTCAGTTTCATAGTTCAGCTTGTCGGAGGAAGAGTTTCAAAGCGCGGTAGGTCAGGCAGGTGGACCCCATAAAGACGAGGCCGACAGTTGTCTGGCTCACGCCGCGGTGAAGAGCCAAGACCCCCACGGCGTCTGGACGCGGCGTCCCGTTACTTCTTCAGCAGGTGGATGGCACGGACATGTTGCGGGGGCGGCGCCCGAGGTCATCTGGCACGCCGATGCAAGTATTTATACACCACGCCCGCTTAATATAGGAGGGACTCGCCGCCAGAGTGCGCGATACCTTCTCAAACCTCGCAATGGCCGCGAAATACTACGGCGGTGACGTCACGGTCCATCTGCTGTTTTTTTATTTATTTATTTTTGGTTTAATAAATCAACGAATTTTTTCCCCTGACACGTTGGCTGTATTGTTAATTTATTAACTAAACGATAATTGTCAGATTATATTAAATACTATCTGGGTTCTCCCGGCGTTTCCCGTGGGGGTTTGACATAATTTAACTCAGCGACATCCATACCCCAGGATTCGACTCCAATCTCGGTTGTATTCGCGTTATTTTCTTGTAAATCCCCTCCAGCCTTATCCCTAAGGGATTCAACCCTCCCAGGCTCGAAAGGGGTTAAAATCATAAACAACGAACGTCGTAAAAAATACTAACAATCATATTGACCACGAAAAAATATTTTTCTGACGCAAATATCAGCCGTTTTAGCCTGTTTAAAAATTTCTATCCGATTCACCACTGTCCCTAGGGGGAGGGGGGTTAAACAGCAAAAATTAATGTCATAATTTAACTCAGCGACATCCATAACCCCTGGATTCGACTCCCATCTCGGTTGTTTTTGCGTTATTTTCTTGTAACGCTCCCTCAACACCCGCAGTTCACTAAGGGTGCTTCCCCTCCCATGCCCAAAAGGTGGTTGAAATTATACAACAACGTCGGGAGAAACTCTGTCAATCTCATTGACCACGGTAAATATTGATCCGTCGCAAATATCGACCGTGTTTCAAAATTTTCCACCCCCGTCTACACCCGGGGTGTTAAATGAATAGTTAAATGTCGTAATTGTACGGTTGTGTCGCTCCTTGCTGTCGTGATTTTTTTTCCCCATCCCCTGACGAAAAGAAACAAGGGTCCATGGAACGTTGTTGTGGTTTTATATCACCACTTATTTTTGTCTCTTTTATTTTTATTTTGGCTCTTTCCTCTAATTACTATGTTTTATAGACACTATTATACTCTCAAATGGCTGTCGAAACAACACTCAATTTTTTTCCCCACCTATAAAAAAAACTGTATAAGGAAACGTTTCGGAATCCGCAGTTTTACTCCTCAAAAAACTGTAAAAAAAGAGGGTTACGAAACGTATGAGTCATTAAAGGGATGAGAAATTGACTAGGAACGGAAGATAAGTTAAATCAAGTGTCCTGAGGACAGTCACGGTAAAGAGGATTGGTTTTCCTTCCGCCCGTGCCGCAAGGTTCTATTCTGGCTCCTTCACGCCGGAAACTATGACGTCACGGAACGCAGACTCTGATAGTTGAACAAGTGTAATTTTAGTTGGGGGATTAGCGGCGTATAGTAATATCTCTGACTGAAGAGAGATTACTGCACAGTCGAGGCACGAATGTTGGTCAGGCAGTAATGATCCAGCGGCGAGGGTGAGTAGGGGGGGTGGCGGGGGGGGGGGGGGCAGTGATGCTAATTCACGAGTCTCCGTCGTAATTCCCAGGATTTTCGATTCGGCAACTATCGGATTTACAATACAGATATTATAAAACGAACAACAACAACAGGCCAGGGGAAGGGATTTAAAGCCATAACCAGGAGGATTGTGATGCAGATACGGGGATATTCACTTGTCCCCGACATAATCCCCCCCGGGGGTGGGGGGGGTCCACAAAATCCACAGCTTCTGGGATTCACAACCGAAATTACATTCAGAGAGAACATGAAAAATTTACCCAACTATCAAATTAAAATTTTAAATAATTTTATTAACCCCCCTGAAGCACAGCAAGGTTAACGGCTTGTCATTACAGTCGTGCCAACATTATTACTCCTGAGAAGAAAAAAATTGTGATTAAATATGCCTGAATGATATTAAATAACGTTGTAGATTGAATAGAATTCAGTGGTTCTTGCTCAGATGATAAATATATCGTAGTTATATTATTTTAATTATTAAAAACCCCTGGTTGGCGTATATATATATATATATACGCGTCAAAAATTGCGTAAAATACAAGCACATGTATGCACATGTGACGTGTGAGAGAAGACGCGCCGCGCCGTTGGCGAATATTACATTAGATATATTTTTATACTTACATATAGTTGCCTTCAAGTGTTACCGTAGTTAATAAATTCCTTTATTCATTATAAAAAATAACGAAAGCAAAAATATATATCCACTATATGTATATATAACAGTCTGCAGTATGGGACAAGAGTAATGCCATCGCCTGAGAGTTAGGCAGCTCGCGGCGCACGGCTGACGGTTGGGTTGCATAATCGACAGGTTCGGAAACTCCGAGTTTCCGTAACAGACGATGACGTATTTGTGTATATTTTTCCGTGTTAAAATAATACTTGGGGGCTAAATACAGAGAAAAATTAAATACTTTGATAATAATTATTACGTTAATTTTAAAATTTGAATCAGAAGAAAAATCCGAGGTTTTAAGCATAAACTTCCGACCTGAGCTAAAATTTATGTGAATTTTGAAAGTATTAATTTTTTAAAAAAAACACTTATGTATATTTACAATATTTGTTTCACATAGTATTTTTTAAATGTACACAGAAAAATCTAAATTAAATTTAACAGAAATTTTTCAAGAAACGGATATATATGTATTGTAATGATTTGAAATTATTACCATATATAAAAAAATTTATCACATAAAAATACAAAAAAATTGATTGGGCGCCAGCAGCTATATATATGTATATAGTCTGAAAAAAAATAACAATAATTATCTCCGACTTGGTTAATGAAATCCTCCTCCTCTACAGGGTAATGTGGGCGCCTCCGTAGCTATTCATGAACAGAGCTTAGTTCCGTAATGTGTAAAAAGATCTTTAACCTCAGATGGCACTTTACATTAATGGTGACCCTTACTTTAATTTGCAGCGGATCACTGGTCTTGTAGCAAGCAGCACAGGATCTCCTTCTTCGGCATCCACGCGATGGACGTCCACACTCCAAATCTTTGGTTCGTTACAGCTCGCCAAATTTTCCACCCTCTCGTCTCCCTCACTCCACTTTCAGTCCTCCCTCTGTCTGTCCACTTTCACCCGGGTGTGGAGTATATACCCTTACTCCGCCCCCCCCCACTCAAACGATGCTAAAAAGAGGGACGCGTACCCTCGGCTTCTTGGGGCCTCACTGGCACACGTGCACTTTTAATTAATTCCCTCTCAGGCCAGCGGACAAAGCGCGGCCACTTACCGATGTTATTCACTACTATATATATATATATAAACGAATTATTTGTAAAGTTATATTTATCGTTAATTAAAGGCATATAAATACATAATTGTGATGTTGCAACACTGGCAAGTTAACTGACGATCTCAAACAAATATCCGTAACTTAAAAGCTAACATCTTTTTTATTATTATTACGTTAATTTCGTTGCTTCACTGCCACTTAATTATATTTCGTGACGCTTAAAACTCGAACACGCTTTACAGTCACAAAAGGTAATTAAGCTCGATATCAATTAAGCTGAGATAAAAACAGAGGAATTAGCTTAAAAGGATCGTTTGACTTTGTACGTCAATTTCCAGTGACGTCAGATATAACAAGAAATCATTGGACCAGTTTCATCAGTACTGCAGAAGTATCTTCGTGTGAACCGCAGGTAGTGACGTCACGTCCGGGCGGGGGGGGGGTCATTTAACGCTGGGAGGGGGGCGGGACTTGAGCAAAAATAAAAATTAATTCGCGTGTAATTATGAGGTACGGTAAAGTAACGAACCCTCTTTCGGGAACGATTAATAGCGAAAATGTGTTCCAGGAGGTGATAAGGAGATAAAGTAATCTCTGCTTTAATTTCACGCAGATAAAACACAACTAGATGTGAAGATAACGACATTGCGGATAAACGAATCTCTTACGAAGTTTGTGAGGTTCATCCGCTCACGACGGAAAGAAATAATTGTTTTACAACGTTGCGGAAAGGAAGAAAAAAAGAAGTCACGGCTACCAGGAACTGATGACTTTGAGGGATACTTAAAGAGCATTTATTAAGCAGGCGATTAGTGAGTTAAAAAGGCCTGGACGTAGATGAAATACTGAACTGCTGGAATAAAGGAACGGAACAGTAAAATTTGATTAATAGGACGGACGTATTCGTGTAGGATAGGAAAGAAGAATTAGAATCGTGTAATGAGAGGGGAAAATAGGAAAGAAAAGGCTATTTTAAAGGAGTAGAAGAAAGGAAAATTAGAAAGACAAGAGGAAAAGGGGAAGAAAGGAGGATTAAAAGTATTGAGAAGACAGTTGAATGAAGTAAAAGAGAAAAAAGGCAAAAAGGAAATAAAATAAAGGAAAAAAATACAGAGGAAAAGGCAGGAAGATTTAGAAAGAGTAGTGTAAAGACAATCGAACGAGGGAAGGAGGAGAAAAGGTGAATAAGGAGACGTAAAAGAAGGAACAAATAGAATGACAACGAGGAAAGGAAGGACGTGTAATAGAAGTTTCATGAGAATAGAATGGAGGAAAAAAGGCGAATTAGGAGGAAAAGAGAAAGGAAAAGATAGAGAGATAAATGAGAAAAAGGACGGTGTAAGGTTAGCGTAATGAAAAATGGATGAAGAATAGAGAAAAATGGCGAATTAGGAAAAATAAAAAAGGAATTAATAGAGAGAAAATGAGAAAAAATTAAAGTAGGACGACTAATAATAGTCTAAGGGCAATAAAATGATTGAAGCTGCTCAAAAAATATTTTTGAAGGAATAAATAGAGAAAAAAGGAGCGATAAAGGAAGAAAGGAAGAGTAAGGGTAATGTAAAGACGTTTAAATGAAGTAAAAGAGAAAAAAAGTCGAATAAGGAGAAGCAGGAGGTGGAATGAACGTAGAAACAAAGTTAAATAGGAACCTTTTACGAGTAAGAGTAGTGTCATGGTAATTAAATGAAGGAATAAACCATAAAAGACTAGTCAGGATAAGTAGAAAAATAAATACATACATACAGAGAGATTTCTGAAAGACAGTTCATAACAAATTTTAATGAATAGAACAACTGTCCGACGAGGATGAAGAATAAATAATACTAAGGAGCAAGGAACGGAAGAGTAAAACGACTATTGTATGATATGGGGGTTAGGGGGAAAGGAAGTGGTTAAGAACAGTGAGATTAATGTAACGAGAATTAAACGACGGGAGAATTTAGTAAAAACTATAGACTATGGCGAAGCAAAGATAACTCGCTATGGAAGCGTATAAGAAAATAAAAAATATACGGCCTCGAGTCAGAAAATAATGTTTCATTAAGCAAAGAAAATAAATAAACGACGTTTCGTCCCTCTTTTTGGGACTTCTTCAGGTTGGGCAGTTTTGATTATTATTTGTGTATGATCCAAGAATAAAACTAAGATCCGGTCACAGCTATTCCGTTGCAAACATCACGAAAGGAAATATAATTCCATATTCCACGACATGTACGAGTGACGTCATAGAAGAAGTTTCCTTACCTTTTGTTGGTCTCGGCGGCGACGGTCGTGGCTCCGCTTCCGGCGACTTTGGCCTCGGCCATCTTCTTAGCTCCTTCGCACATCTTCACCACCCTTCACGCACGTCACAGGACGTCGGGAAGACGTGAACCCGATGACGTCACAACCCCCGGGGTGTCCACGTCCTCGTCGCCATCGGAGGAACGCACGCGGAGTCTGCAAAGGGAACAAACGGGGTGTGAGAAGGACGGTGGCGCGCTACAGTGAGTCTAGTGGCGGCGAGAGGACGAGGACAATGTAAAGGAGGACGAATCCGGGGTTATGGATGTCGCTGAGTTTAATTATAACAACCCTGGGCAACGCCACAGGGGCGTCCTGATAGTACACATGCTGTCTTCCTGTTACTGACAGTATGACGTCACGGACAGTCTTCGGCGAAGAAGAAAGCTGAAGGAGAGCTTTGATCGAGCCGTGGACAAGATGGATGTAAGTATCAGGAAGTCGACCGTAATCCGTCCTTTCATATGAGGTCTTGAAAATGTAAGAACTGTGACTTATAGTCGGCGCCACGAAAATGTAATATCGACGATAACTGGTCAACCTTCCCCGGACCGCACCACTCGTCGTCCAGCGGCGTTGCCTGATTGTTCACACATACCCCCGCCCCCCTCACTAACCCACAGATAGCCGCATTATTGAACTCAATGTTCGACAAGCTGTGCCCATGGCCTTGATATTACATTTCCGTGGCGCCGACTACTGTAGTAACATTGTAGCTTGTGGCCTGGCTTCGGTAGTCACCGGGTTCCATGCGTTGGGCGGTGTTACAGAGTTTATTTATATTTGTAAAAGGGTTCCTGCTGGATTAATTATCTTATTAATTACTCTAAATCGGATTACAAACAACTTGCAAAGTTGTTTACTCCGTGAAGGGTCTCAATTTAATATTCTTTGTGCCCTGTCGCTGTCGTATTCCTCGCTGTGATATTTTATATTCCATGTCGAGCAAACTCAATCTCACGTGCCTCTGTTTGTTCGCCGGCAGAGATGAGATTAAGGCAGAGATTCTCCTTAATAAACCTCGTTACTGTCGCCGTCAGGAGCGAGCGAGGACCTCAGGTTGCGAGCACAAAGGACGCCGACGCCGACGCTCTTCCTCTTTGCTAATTTAATCGCACGTGTCTCGCGGAGCAACAACAGACAGAGAGATTTCACACAAGCGGCGAAGAAGAAGAAGAAGAAGCTACACGCAATCGAATCACGGCGAGTGACGTCACTGCGGCAACGTGTAGCTGTAATTAATCTGGCCCGTATTAGACATGTATCTCTGCTACGTCATCGCCAGGCTCTCATCCACCCCCCAGCGAGCTCGTTGACAGGTCTGAGTCGTGTCATAGCGGGGGTGGAAGTGCAGCGGTGTTAGTGGCTGTTAATTATAATAATAATAGTAATAAATACGACCTTCATTTTTGGTCTATTTAAAAATATGTGTCAAAGTTCGTATTTTTCTATATATATATATATATATATATATATATATATATTAAATAAAGCACACGTTACGTAATAACTGTCAATTAGGAGCCACTGCGTCATCAGTGACGTCATCAGTGACGTCAAAAAAATGAGTTGCACTTCAGGGAAGACAAGACACGAGTCCTATACATATATATACTTAAAGAGAGAATAAAAGTGCCACGTCACAGAAAGCAAAGATCTGGTGACTAGTCAAGGAATATATATATATATATATATATATATATATATATATGTATGTATTCGTGTCTGTGATTTCCTTATACAAATCTTACACCCCGTGGAGAAAAATTTGACCAAATTTCGTATACGTGTTCCTTACGACCAGGAAACAAACACTGTGGGGGGTCTGACATGTCTACCGTCCCCAGGGACTGGGGTAGAAATTTTCAAACATTATAAAACGGCCGAAATTTGTGTCGGAAAAATATTTTTCGTGGTCAGTGACATTCATAGTGTTACTCCCGATGTTGTTTGTGTACAATTTCACCCCCTGACGGCATAGGAAAAGGAAGCACCCTTAAGGCGTGTGGAAGTGCAGCGGTGTTACATCGAAATAACGTGAATACAACCGACATTGGAGTCGAATCCGGGGTTATGGGTGTCGCTCAGTTTAATTAAGACATTCATTTTGCCGTTTAACCCCCCCAGGGGCAGGGGTGACGCGGATTGAAATTTTTAAACTGGGTAAAACGGCCGATATAATGGGTCGGGAAAATATCTTTAGTTATCATTACGATTGATATTGTTTCCCACGGTGTTGTTTGCGTTTAATTTCAACCCTTTATGGCGTTGGGAGGAAGCATCCTTAAAGAGTGATGTAGAGATGGAGGGGTCGTTACATTGAAATAACGCGAAATCAACCGAGATTGTGGTCAAATCCGGGGTTATGGATGTCGCTGAGTTCAATTATGACAACCCCAGGGTAACGCCGGGCACCCAGGTAAAATTTCACGTCACGGAGATCTGGGGATTGTATCGTTGGAACCGTAGGGGCATTTACGAACCAACTGCGGTCGACTGAGAAATCTCGCTCGTGTGACAGCAGCTCAGTGGGTCAGAGCACCACGGCGACGACACGCAGCAACTGCAAGGTTCAGGGTTCGATTACACGTCCTCTAGTGGTTAAATCAGCAGGGTTGCAGTTACAGGGTGACGGATGAGTTTCGTCTTTCTTAGTGATTGTTGCACCACTTAACTGAGGAAAAAAACAACGGAGGACTATAGTTACTTCAATTAACAAAATCCCATCTAGAGAAAAAGAATATACTTGCTGGACAATGAGAGATAATAACGCGTAGAGGAAGAAGCTCTTGTGTTGAGGGTTGCACGTGCGGGGATTCTCAGGGGCTCAGAAGGGGGAGAGAGGAAAATAAGGGTCAGTGAAAAGGCGAAACGGAAAGAAATCTCAATATAATGAGACAGGTGAAGTGGAAGCGAACAAACTTGCGAGTTCCCTCGTGTGTGTGTGTGTGTGTGTGTTGAGGACTGACAGGCATTTGTTTGGCACCTCACAGAGCTTCTGAGGAAGTGCCTTGGATCCACGACATTACCACGAAAACTCGAGTATATCAAACCTTTATAATACATGACTGATACGTTGTTGGTATTTTAAAATTAAGCCCGGAAATTTTAATAAACGTTTTTCGGCCATTTTGAAAAATAACGGTTTTGTTTTGTTTATAAAAATTTATATAATTTAAGAAATTTACATAACCATTACATATTATGTGTGTGAGATCCCTGTTAAAATACAAAACTGTTTTTCTGGAAAAATAATTTTTATTTATACAGTGAAATATGGGGAAAAAACACCGAAAGCTTCTACCGAAAATTCTACGTTTAAAGTTTTCAAAATGAAGAATTAGTTTTTAAATTGCTGAATAATTATAAACAATTGGAGGATAATTCAAGGTTATTTTTATGGAATTTGCAAAATTTAGGATAAAATTGAGGACATTTAAAATTTTCCGGCGGCAGCTTTTCCTTTTTGTAAACAAAAAAATCCTGTTTCTACAGTTAGACCTGAAGATTCTCAACTCTTTACGAGAATATTTACTCTTTGTAAGTAATGTAACATGCTACTGTCATATTTATACTAAGCAAATTGATAGACTATGAATAAAAATAAACAACGAGTCTACCTGTCACGTTACATGTCATGTAAAGAACGAGTCTACCTGTCACGTTACATCTCATGTAAACGTCAACGTCCTGTAACATCCTGCTGCAATCAAGCGGGCAACAATGAAACGTTGAAGAAAATTTAATTGTTGAGTAATAAGTTGATCATTTTACAGGTTTCTTATCAAGTAACTAATTAATACAACATAACTCAGATACTTTTGTTAGTGTTGAGCGACCAGACAACAAAATACACTGTCGCCCTCTGTTATCGATGATCCGAACCAGATGTTGTAAACATAACCAACTCTATACACACTTCCAAGTCTCTGGCTACAACGTTCACTGACGTTGTTCACTGCTTGTGCAGGAATCAGGTGCGCTCAAATATCTGCTCACTTGTTTTAAAAACATGTGTAGGACTCTTTGCATGTGTTATTGTTATCCCTTAGCTGCCACCAATGGTTGCTTGTTCCATACAGACACTGGATGACAACGTTCACATCCTATTCTGTATGTAATGTTTTTTTTTACATTACTCTACTTTTGAAACACTACAACACTGGACGTAAACACACAAGATGTGACAAAGAAAGACCACTTATCTTGCTCAAGGTCTTTGTCTCAGGGTAAAAAAATAATTCAGGTAGAGTGTGTTCAAGATCTAAGCTGACTGGAGATGGTACAGAGATAATATTGTATGAGGGGTGTTTGCTTCCTACTGGAGGTCATCTCCTTCGGGTAAAAAATTTAAATAAATATTCCCAGGTGGCGTCTGTGTGTGTTCAAGATCTAGACTCATTGTAACACCGAAAAAAAAAATTACAACAGTGTGAGGTAAACAACATTCAGTATAAACACTTTCTGAGGTAGAAAAAATAATTAAGGGTTTGCAGTTTCCTGCTGGAGGAATTTGTCTCATGGTAAAAAAAAATAATCCCGATGGGATGTGTTCAGGATCTAATCTCATTGTTGGCCATACAAAGATTACAGCACCAGATGTTGTTAGAGAAATACAGTTTCCAGGATAGTAAAATGATCTGGGATCTGCTTCTAGCTGGAGATCTTTGCCTTAGGTTAAAAAATAACCCTGGTGGAGTGTCTTCAGGATCTCAGCTTATTGTTAGCCTTAAAAAATATTACAACACTAGAAGTAACACACCAGATGGTACAAAGAAATACAGGTTATGGGATAGAAAAATTAACTGCTCCTGGAGGACTTTGTCTCATGGGAAGGAACAAGGTTCCAGGAAGACTGTGTTCAGAATCTAAAGTGATCTGAAGGCTACAACACTGGATGTAACACACCAGATGGTACAAGGAAATTCAGTTTCTGGGACAGTGAAATGATCTGGGATCTGTTTCTTGCTGGAGATCTTTGTCTTGGATTAAAAAAATAACCCTGGTGGAGTGTCTTCAGGGTCTCAGCTGATTGTTAGCCTTAAAAAAAGATTACAACACTGGATGTGAACACCAGATGGTACAAAGAAATACAGGTTATGGGATAGAAAAGTTACCTGCAAGCTGTTTGTTTGCTCCTGGAGGACTTTGTCTCAGGGGAAGGAACATGGTTCCATGAAGACTGTGTTCACAAGCTAAAGTGATGTGAAAGCTACACACCAGATGGTACGAGGAAATTCAGTTTCTGGGACAGTAAAATGATCTGGGATCTGCTTCTGGCTGGAGGTCTTTGCCTCTGATTAAATAATAACCCAGGTGGAGTGTCTTCAGGACCTAAGCTGATGGTACAGAGATAAGAGTTGCTATTATATAAGAAGATGTCATCTCCTCCAGGCTGCTTCTAAGCTGGAAGATTTATTACATGTGTCTCATGTCAACACAAGCCTTTCCTACTGGTTTGTCCTACATCACAATCATCTGCCCTTAAAGGATCTTTCTAAGCATTTCCGGAATTTACTCACTGGTTTTTGGGGATCAGTTTTATTTCACTTACACCAATTTATTAAGAAAAAATAATTCTTTTTAATTTCTTCTGTGTATCCTCTTAATATTTTGTTCATGTACCTGAAATAAATAATAAAGAAACAGTATTTACCTGACAGCTCCAGAAGAAAGATAAAATTAATATTCTGTGAGCTGGAGATGTGGTGTTTAAAGAGAACAATAGCCTACATTATTGTTCCAACAATCACCCTTTTATAAATATGATGAGAATAAAAGCTACTGTACTTACAGGTGGACCTTTTTTTATATATATAATCCCCTAAGAAGTAAGATTCTTGATATATCTCATTAAAATTTGTATTCAAAAGACATGTGTAGTAAGGATTTGGATAAAATCATCTACCTTTAAAAGTATATTTCCAAGTATTTCGTCAATCGTTTCTCTGGTCTTAGGGTGTCAATGGTTTGTTTGCTCCAGTTATTTAAAAAATTTATTTCAATTTTTTCTGTGAATCCCTCAACAAATGTAATATTAATAATTAATTGTCATAATAAAGTCAACATTCTTAGTGTTACCATTATTTTTCAATCCATTTTTCTGAAAAACAAAAATTATGATGTATTCCAACAATGTTGTCATTGTTACTAGTCCTCAAGACCCTTACTATTAATATCAGTGCTCCTTGACCAAATCCTTAATACACATGTCTTATCAATACAAATGTTAATGAGATATATCAAGAATCTTACTTCTTTGGGGATTATATATAAAAAAAACGTTCACCTGTAAGTACAGTAGCTTTTATTCTCATCATATTTATAAAAGGGTGATTGTTGGAACAATAATGTAGGCTATTGTTCTCTTTAAACACCACATCTCCAGCTCACAAAATATTAATTTCATCTTTCTTCTGTAGCTGTCAGGTAAATACTGTTTTTTTATTATTTATTTCAGGTACATGAACAAAATATCAAGAGGATTCACAGAAGAAATTAAAAAGAATTATTTTTTCTTAATAAATTGGTGAAAGTGAAATAAAACTGATCCCCAAAAACCAGTGAATAAATTGAGGAAATGCATAGAAAGATCCTTTAAAGGCAGATGATTGTGATGTAGGAGAAACCAGTAGGAAAGGCTTTTGTTGACATGAGACACATTTAGTAAATCTTCCAGCTTAGAAGCAAACTGGAGGAGATGGCCTCTTCTTATCTCTGCACCATCAGCTTAGATCCTGAAGACACTCCACCTGGGTAAATTATTTAATCTGAGGCAAAGATCTCCAGCCAGAAGCAGATCCCAGATCATTTTACTGTCCCAGAAACTGAATTTCCTTGGACCATCTGGTGTGTTACATCCACTGTTGCAGCCTTCACATCACTTGAGAGTCTGAGCACAGTCTTCCTGGAACCATGTTCCTTCCCCTGAGATAAAGTCCTCCAGGAGCAAAGAATCAGCTCGCAGGTAGTTTTTCTATCACATAACCTGTATTTCCTTGTACCATCTGGTGTGTCACATCTACTGTTGTAGCCTTCACATCACTTCAGCTTGTGAACACAGTCTTCATGGAACCATGTTCCTTCCCCTGAGATAAAGTCCTCCAGGAGCAAACAAACAGCTTGCAGGTAACTTTTCTATCCCATAACCTGTATTTCTTTGTACCATCTGCTGTTCACATCCAGTGTTGTAACATTTTTAAAGGCTAACAATCAGCTTAGATCCTGAAGAGTGGTTATTTATTAATCCAAGGCAAAGATCTCCAGCTAGAAACAGATCCCAGATCATTTTACTATCCTGGAAACTGTATTTCTCTAACAACATCTGGTGTTGTAATCTTTGTATGGCTAACAATGAGATTAGATCCTGAACACATCCCATCGGGATTATCTTTAACCCTGATGCAAAGACCTCCAGCTGGAAACAGCTCCCAGATCATTTGCTCTTTGTACCATCTGGTGTGTTACTTCCAGTATCTACGCTTCGTGCTTGACTGCATCACTCATGAGGGTCGCGTCTTGGGCCCCCCCAAAGCAAGTGATCGATAGATTCCACGTGGTCTTAACGGCTGTTGTTCGTCTCCATGGAGACTATCTGCTCTCCGCTGATAACGCGTACATCCTCAACTAAAAGTTTCATGTTCCGACAAGTTGGACCGAAGCCGCTCCGACGATAACAAGTTGGGTTCGGAATTCCAGCGACTTGAGATGTAAAGCAGTGAAGCAGACAGTCAGAGGGGCTGTTGTTTGCGACGGCACAGAGACGGGGGTTGTACGTGTTTAATTGAAGCTCAACCACCCCCACCCGCAGTCGTTCCAGAACCAATTTGCTCGGGAGCAATTAAGACCAGTTGGCCTTCAACTTAGACGTTGCAATAACAGTTGCCAGTGATGCAGGAGCAACGCTTGTTACATGGGACGAACCGAATAGAGCACTTAATTTCCATTTTACAATTATTCTTATAACACAAAATTTAATACTTAGGATAATTATTTATTCTCAATTCTTTTTATCTATGTACATAATTTGGACGACTACGATTTTCAGTATTTAATTTATTCAATAACTTACAATATTTTCATTTTTTCTGTGGAGAAAATTTGACCAAATTTCTTACACGTGTTTCCCTTTCAAACCGCAAACAGATGCTGTTGGGCTGAGACACGTCTACCACCCTCAGGGCCGAGGGGGGGGGGGGGTGGACAGCCGATATTTGCGACAGATAAATATTTTTCGTGGTCAATAAGATTTATAGTGTTACTCCCGATGTTGTTTATGTATAATTTTGCCCCCTGCTGGCATTGAAAGGTGAGCATCATTAAGGGGTGTGGACGTGCAGGGGCGTTACATAGAAATAACGCGAATACAACCGACATTGGAGTCTAATCCGGGGCTATGGATGTCGCTCGGCGGATGGAAATTTTTAAATAGGCCAAAATGGCCGATATTTCCGTCGGAAAAATATTTTTCGGAGTCATTATGATTGATATTTGTTCCCATGATGTTGTTTGCGTATAATTTCAACCCCTTACGGCGTGAGACGGGGTCAATGAGATTGATAGTGTTCCTCCCGATGTTGTTTCTGTATTATTTCTCCAACCCCCCCCCTACCACCACCCCACTTTCAACATGGGAAGGGAGCAGCCTTAGAGGGGTGGGGATGGATTGAGCTGTGACACGAGAAATAATAACGCTGAAACAACCTGAGATTGTAGTCGAATCCAGGGTTATGGACGTCGCTGACAACCCCCGGGGCAACGCTGGACGCACAGATGGTCATCCACTATTACAAAAATATAATAAATGTCAAATAAGCGTAATAATATCGTATTGTAATGTTTTCCTGTAACGCTTGTTACATGGGACGAACCGAATAGGACATTTAAAGCTCGCGCTTATCTTTGCTTTGCGTAATTACTTTTTGTGTATTATTTATAATAGGAAATTTAATAATTTTCTATTTTATTTGTATACAAAATCTCATAATTTGGATCAGCCTGTTTTTCAGTACTTTTTGCATTTTATTTACATACAATATTTTCCAGTTTTTTCGTTTTCCAATTCAAAAATACTGAGTATTTACTGTAATTTGGTGTCGTTAATGATGTATAGTGGGTTTTATTGCCTCAACCCCTTCACGTAGGAGTAACGGAAACCAGAGGCCGTAGCCAAGACATTTTCCTCCCATCCCCAACTCCCCGTGACGTCATGCCACGTGTGTGCGCCGTGACGTCACATCACCCCCTGTAGATTGAACGTGGCGATTTTTAAAACACGTTTGTCTCTTCTGTGAGTCCAGGGACCTCGACGACGTCCTCAAGGATATAAAGTGCGCACGCGTCCCTCGACGCTCCTGGTTGATCTCTGCGCGTCTTCCGCCCTCGAGGAGGTTATGAAGTGTTGTTCACCTCCGCAGTCGCTGGTAATTAGGACGTGACTGGAAGCTTTTAGCTGCCTCCCTTAAGTAAACATCCCCGCGCTGACACTTGCTCGGGGAGAAACCCCCGTTATATTTACTTTAGAAGGGGGTGAAGGAAGCCTGCGAGGGGATTCTCTCGCAGGTGAACCTTCCCAGAGAGCTCTGGGGATGCCTTCACATCTCTCTGGTTTTCTCAACTAAGGTTCCCACATGCCGAGGCCTGTGAATGTTCCGGGGTCGCAGACCTTGGGCATACGGTAAGACTTGTCCGCTGTTCCTATTGGAATAGTCGGCCAGCTGCCTCCTTAACCGGTCAAGGCATGGCGAGGGGAAAGCTGCGATCACACAGCAAACTCCTCCCTCCCGCCATCCAGGGGAAGGGCGTGGGACAAGTACCCAATGCCCGACCTACCTGATGCAGGTTTTCTAGGGGTTTTCCCTGAATCACTTTTTGGCGAATTGCAGGGTAGGATCCTTAAAACATAGCCCGGGGATCCCTTAGTTAACCCTTGGCTACCTTCCTCCACCCTTCCGGATCCCCCCTTTCAAATCCTTTCCTATGCTATTAAAGGGGAGTTTCCACCCTCATGTAGCCTGGTACCCTAAAATAAAATATATATTGCTTTAGAGGGGCTTCCATGGTCGAAAAAAATATAAAGGGTCGGTGACGTCACGTCGATCTGCATTCAAAGATCATGGGAAAGTGTCTTAGTGGTCTTGAAGTGTCTCAATCCACGCAGCACGAGCAACGTCATTGAGCAACGTTGTAATTTCTTTCTCATGTCCAATAATTGACCTCAATAAATCCACAGATAAATAAACAAAATTATATAAAAACCAAATAGTCGCCGTGTGCACTTCGCGTATCTCTGACCGTGCTCCTTGGACACAGGCCGCGTGCGTGTGGTCTCTGATCTTCCTCTCCGACGCCTCTCAAAGAAACTCTCTGGCCTTTATTCTTCCTCCCAAGAGCTCACAGATTTATTTTACAAACTCAAGTTCGATGCAGGTTACAAGGTTCACAACTGGCAAGGACTTTTCTCCACACCCCTGTGACGTCATTCCTTCCACGACAACGTGGTCACCCGATGATCCCCCCCCCTTTTCATAAAAGAAACCGGCCAGTTATATATTCAAATTGGTCAATACATTCACAACGTTTCGTCCTCAGTTGAGGACATCATCAGGGCGTAAATATTATTTATACAAATCATCATCGTCATCATCCACGCTGATGTCCGCCATTCATCGTCCACGTTTAAGGAAGCAACTGCTGGAACATGGCGGACACAGAACCTTAAGCGTTCAGATAACACGCGTCCTTGATCCTGTCTGATGACGCGTTAGTCAGCGATAACAACGTCCCCGTGCATGTAATCAGAAATTAACCGTCCGACCACCCCAACGTTGGGCGCCAAAAACTAAACCACACATCCGTAACACCAGAAAAACCCCATTCTATTCCTCCGCTAAATAATAGGGGAGGGGGGGTGAGGGTCCAACACCCGACGTCAGGGGGTTCTTTGTAAATAATAACTTCCCCTAATTCTCTAACGAACCTTCGGGTTTCAAACCTCGCCGAGTCGATTTTAATAAATAAATAAATACAGTACAAGACCACGAAGACACTTTTCCATGATCTTCCAATGCAGATCGACGTGACGTCACCGACCCCTTATATTTTTTGCGACCATGGAAGCCCTTCTAAAGCAATATATATATATATATATATTTTTAGAGTAACAGGCTACATGAGGCTAATCCACATAGTGGCAACTCCCCTCTTATAGCATAGGAAAGGGATTTGAAAGGGGGGATGCGGAAGGGTAGAGGAAGGTAGCCAAGGGTTAACTACGGCCCCCCGGGCTATGGTTTAGGGATCTTACCCGGCAATTCACCTAAAAGTGATGCAGGGAAAACCCCTAGAAAACCTGGTCGGGCATTGGGTACTTGTCCCACGCCCTTCCGATACGAGAGAGAGATTTACTGTGGGGACGCAGCTTTCCCGGCGCCGTACCTTGGCCAGTTTAGGAGGCAGCTGGCCGACTATTCCAATAAGAACAGCGGACAACTCTTACCGTATGCCCCAAGGTCTGTGACCCCGGAACATGCACAGGCCTCGGCATGTGGGAACCTTAGTTCATAAACCAGAGAGAGAAGAAGACATCCCCAAAGGTAGCCTCCGCCAGAGCTCTCTGGGAAGGTTCACCTGCGAAAGAATGCTCTCACAGGCTTCCCTTTATCACAGTCTCCGTCGTCAGGTACTTATGTGACTTTTTTTCCTCCAGTTCTGACAGCAAAAAAGTTTCCCATAAAACCCAGATTCTATTGAATTAAAAACTCCATGTCTTGTGTCGACGTGTCTGCCTGAAACCGTACTCGAAATTTTTCTATTAAAACAAAAACTTCCCCCTCCCCCTCTTTTTTATTATTAAAATCCTGCATATAAAATATTTTTATAGAAAGCCAAGACCCACAGGATTTTTGAGGCACCCTGTGCCTAAGTGCTTAGGACGAGGACATATTATTTTTAAAAAAACAAAAGAAGTAATATATGACCTAGGCGGGGGTCCGGACGCTCTCTCTTCTTCATCTCTCTCAGGAAAGTTCGTTTCTCAACTACAAAACTATCGCTTCCATGTGTGTATTTTATCCCCCCTTTCTTCCCCCTTCACCACGAAGCTCTTTGACCTTATTGTTTACTAGAATTAAACATTTGATCAATTTCGTAGTTTACTCTCTCCCTGCGCTGTTATTTCCCCAACATCTGTCTCTGAACGTCGCCTGTTGTTACGTAACAGTCGGGGTCAGAGAGGTTTGGTCGAGGTCTCTGTGGTAGAGGTGACGTCGCCGTGACGTCACGGACGACTGCTTATCAGTTCTTTGGTCTGTTTAGAATTCTTATTAAAAGTGTGTGTGTGTGTGTGTGTGGTGTCTGTAAAATTTCCCTGCCCCGTCGTCTCCAGCTTATTTCTTCGTCGAATCGACGTTTCGGGAGTCTTTATCGCGCGCGGTGGAACGGAGTGGTGGCGCATTAGCCTCCACGGGACTTTTAGTTGTTTTCTCAGGATTTGTCCGGGCGTTCGTCTGTTGGAAGAGAGTCTGACAACAACGTGAGGGAGAGGGGACCGTGCTAGTGGGGACCGTGCTCATGGCGACCGTGCTAGTAGCGACCAGTGTTTTAATTCTTAATCACTGAAATTGTTGAAGGAACGATCCTAAAGGATGATTCAGGGCCACGAGTTGTGCTGAGAGAAGGTGGGGGATGAAACACAACGCCGACCAGCGATAGGGGTTGTTTCTTGTACAGCAAATATGTGTGTGTGTGTATTTAACCTACAAATGGGCATTTTGCCTGGATACATACGAAAGGGTGGGGGAAAGAGCGTCCGGACGTCGACTATCATGAATCAGGGGGAGGGGGAGGGGGGTTAAAGTCTTCTCTGCTTTCACACACACACACACACACACACACACGTAGCAACCGGGATTTCTTCGCGTAGACGGAGCTTTTGCGGGGTTGTCGAAACGTTCGCGGTGTCAAACACCAGAGAACTACAGTGGGTCCATCAGATATATATATATATATATATATATATATATATATATATAATGTTTATAAACCAAAAAAAAATTAATTTTAAGACGTTTCGTCCTTCATTTTAAGACTTCTTCAAGGCGCACTATTTTTAAAAGGTTTTGTATCCAATGTAGAGGCAAGAAATTATGTTCATTGTTGAGAAAAATTAATTTAGCAACGTTTCTTTTTTTTAAAAAAAAAGGACTGCCAATTTTTCCCATTAATAAATTTTTAACTGTCTCACTTCCATCTTTCTAGTTTTCGGCCTTTTTTAAAATTATTATTTCCCCATTTCTTTTTCTGTGTTCCCCCCCCCCCCCGTTGTAATTTTTATTTTTATTTTTTTTACCTAATATTAACTTTTTCTTGGCTCACTTTCCTTCCTATTTTTTTTGTCATTTTTCCCTTGCTCACCTTTCTACTCCATCCGGATAATGTTACCTCACCACTGTCAACAAATTTCATGTTCCAGATCTGTTTGGTTTCTAAGAGAGCTGGCAACGTGCCTGTCCGAATTTCTGTGAGTCAACCCCCAAAGGACAGATTTTGCTACCCTTCAGAATATTTTTTTTCATGAAATCAAATTTAAGCGTCTTTCCCGAGGTGTTGTAACTACCCTAAGACCATAATCATCCAATTAATCTCAATTATTGATAAACCAGACCTAATTATATTTATATAGAGCTGTAATTATTTTTTTAAAATTGTATTATTGATCAAAATTTTTGTTTATTTCATTACGACTTAATTTTAATATAGAAAAATAATTATTTCTTCTACTTTCAATTATATTTAATTTTACTGTAGCCAAATTTTATTTAAAAATCCCCCAAAAAAACCGGCATAAAAACATGAAGTCCGCGGTGAGTGACAATTCTCCATGTTGCATGACGTCACATATTTTCCAACATAATAAAAATGTTCAAATAATAGTAGAAAAATTTCTACCATCTTTTTTTAAAAAAATCGTGCACTAAGGGTTGAAGAACTTTTTTTTTCACTGTCGTCACTAGGAAAAACGCACTTTTCCGTTGTAGTTGCTGTCGTGATGTGAGACGGAAAACACGAGGGGGTAAAATAAAAATTTCGCACATTTGTAATCCAGATTTGAGCTGATTCCTAGTGACGTGTGTTTGTAGGAGGGGGTGAGAGGGGTGGGTGGTAGGGGTGGGGGGGGTTGTTGGCCACGTACCTGGAGGCTGAGGCGTCGCTGCTGTTCGCCGCGGGCGTCGGGACGCTTTTGAAAACCGAAAAGGGAGTGGGACGTCGCGACGCCAGGCGCAAGTGCGGCAGTGATAAGATTGCCCGTCGCTGGAGCTGGAGGAGGGGGACGGGGAGGGGGCGGTGTGGACTCTCTGGATCATCATCCTCGTCCTCACGGAATAGCCACAAACAAGACGGAGGAAAGTGGACGAGGTTCCACTTCCTGCAGGATGAGAAACTCCCCTACTGAAACAGGGGAAGAAAATCCGGCAACACCGCCGTTAAAATACCTAACATTTGTAAAATAAAAAACGCCATAAATACACAACACTTAAGTAAGGGATGTCAGAGGGAAAATAAATCAATCAGAACAGCAAAACAAGGCATCACAGAAAATAAAAATACATACAATAGAAAAGAAAATATAATGAATAAGAAATGATAAACGCAGTTATGAGGAAAATATGTAAATAAAAAGCCAAAAAGAATGGAAAAAATAAGGACAGAAAAGTTCATAATAGGGAAAATGAAACGAAATGAAGCACTGCAGAAAAAAAAACGCAGCTTTTAAAATATATATATATATATATAATTGTTAACAGGAAAAACACAATATAAAACTTAGATTATAAATGAAAACACATCCTCTTTTTTTTTAAGTCAGAAAAAATTTAAGAAATTTTTTTAAATGAGGAAAATGAGTGATAGACATGAAAAATATAGACTAAATATTTTATGGTGGCACTTTCCAATTATGTCAGCTCATAATTAATTAAATAAATGAGAATCAGGATTGTATCATTTATACAACAAAATAAGAAAAAATAATGGACGCTTTATGTATTTTATTATAACAATTACAAATTTGTACACTCAAGGCCATTAACTTCTAAATTAATGAAGCAGAGAGAAATGTAAATAAAGAATAAAAGAATGTACATAATTAACAATTAATAAAGTGATACAAAGGAAAAGAAAAACCATAAATTGTCAAGTTCCATCAATTAAGGGTTGAATAGGCAAATGAAATACCTCAATTAAATAACTGAGGAGAGAAATCAGCAAACATTTATTATAATGCATCCCCCAGGTACAAACAAAATAAATAAATCAGCCAGTAGAGTGAGGATAAACATAGGCGTTTGTTTGTTGTATTCTCATTTATCATTTATCATTTGTTATTAATATAGTACCTGATGATGTCCCTTACTTGGGTCGAAACGTTATATTTTCTTAAGATTTAATTCTCTAATTTTTAGTTTTTATCAGTTTCATACTTGCTACACTTCACTGTTCCTTTGGTATCCTTTTTTCCACCTCTACTTTTTTCTATTGTGTGACCAACCCCCACCTTATTGTCAGTCATAGAGCTTTCAATCCCCCCCCCCCCCCTGTTACATTTGCTTCTTCCACTTACCAAGTACATGGAACTCACAAACAACTAAACTCCATATTATAAATTATTATTATCATCATTATTAATATTATTAACATCCCTAAACATAAAAGCATTATAATTAACACCAGCGGTAACAGTAACAGTAGCAGCAACAGTAACAGTAACGATAATAATAAATTTCTCATCTGATTCAGAGAAGTGGGTAACAGTTTGTAGGTTATGAAGCGGCGGCTTCTTCTTGGCGGCGGCGGCGGAATGGCGTCTGATCCGATAATAAACATCCTCCGTCTTGCGCTCAAAAGACCGTAGGCTGAATATCGTATTACCGTTGGTAAGTCTCCATTCCAGTGGTCGATGAACAAACACAAAATGTCGGACCTCCTCCGCACGGGGCGCCATTTCCTGTCCTGTTTTGCATTGAAAGGGAAAGAGAGACCCCGCGGGAAGATTCCTGAAGGACAATGGCACCAACGTGCATAAATTACGTTTCAGAGGTTGGTAGGAAAATTCATATAATCAATTTTCTGGCCTTTATATTTCCTTCCTTATATTTCTTTGTTATAATATTTGCCCATGTATTGTATTATTATTGTTTTGGTATTCCTTATTTTCTTGCTTCTAAATGTTTTCCTTTGTGTTCATAATTTCTTATTTTCGTCCTCTTTTTATTAATACAACGATCCTTCTATGACTCTTTATTTTTGCCTGATTCTGTATTTTTTGTTTCTCCAAATATTTTTCTGAATTTTGATATGATCTAAGTAATTTCTTGTTTATTCTCACATATTTCCACAAATTAAGTTATTTTTCTTACCTCTGAATCATTATTATTTTTCATGATTTCCCCCTCCCCTTCCTTTATTATTCTATTCTTTCCTTGTAAATTTGTCTCCATATTTTTACATGTATTATTTTTTTTCTCACTGGTGTAATTTCTTAATTTTTTTTTAATCTTTGTTTTCTTACTTGAGAATTTTCTCTTCAATTTATTAACTACATATATTTTCCTAATTTATATTTCTTTCTTCTGGAACGTTCTCCTCATGTTTTTAATTTCTGTAATAGTGTTGTTATATGTACATTTTTTTCTTATTCTTGAAGTTTTCCTATTTTATATTAATTTAATTCAGAAGTTTTCCTCCTTATATTTTCTTATTGGCTTGTCCTGTCTCTTCATTACATGAATACACGATTTCTCTAAACCTGTAGGTTTCACGTTAACTGTACTTCAGAAGAAGTGAAATATAAATTGACCACGGTCTTCAGGAGCTGCTGCCTTGCTTCACCTTCGAGCAGTCATCTCTTGCCTCTGCTGTACCTGGAACCCTTCTCCATACATTCTTTATTTATTTTTTAATTGCACAATTTACCTTCAATATAATTAAATTTGCATCAATATTTACCCGTCAATATTTATTATCACTAAAAATAATTTTTTTTAATACCTTAATACCATTGGTTTCCTTAACTGCTACTGGTAACTGATTACATAACACTAACCCTCTATCAAACATATAGTTTTTTGTACTTCTTAGATGTAAATGGTCAATTTTTTTGGAATAAAAAACTAAACCCCTGGTAATCTAATTTTCTTGGTAAACTGACTATTATCTATTCTATAAATGGTCCCATTCATTTAACAATTCTAATTTAGCATGTCCTCAATCCTACTACACTTAATTTTTTTGTATTGTATTGTATTGTATTTATTCCACAAAATCCTGATTTACAAGTCATAACTTAATAGGTAACAATATGACAAGATGAATATTATCATAATTAAAACAACATAATTACATATACAGCTAAATATGTGACATTAAATATCAAGGATGAATATTATAATAATTTAAACAACCTCATTACATACACAGTTGAGGAAACACACACACCGACACATTTGAAGGTTAATGCATGTTGGCAATCAGATCCTCATCATATGGAGTGTTATTCCAATAATTTCTTTACACTTCTTTTCTTTTTAAAACACCTTAATACTCTCAACTGTTACTGCTAACTCTTTATGTAACACTAACACACTATCAATTTTCATTCAGGAAAATCCATAGGTCTGCGAGGGATGTTCTCTCGCAGGCAGAACCTTGTAGGAGAGATACGAAGGGACTACCTTTGGGGATGCCTTTTCCTCTCCGTTTTTGAACTAAGGTTCCCACCAGCCGAGGCACCTCAGCCTGTTCTGGGGTCACAGTCACATATCTTGGGCGTACGGTAAGAGTTGTCCGCTATTCCCATTGGAATAGTCGGCCAGATGCCTCCTAAACTGGTCGAGGTACAGAGAAGGGAATGCTGTGTCCCCAGAGCAAACTCCTCTCCCGCTATCAGAAGGGCGTGGGACAAGCACCCAATGCCCGACCTACCCGATGCAGGTTTTTCTAAGGTTTTCCCTGCATTTCTTTAGGCGAATGCCGGGTAGGATCCTTAAAATATAGCCCGGGGCCCCTAGTAACCCTTGGCTACCTTCCTCTACCCTTCTGCCTCCCCCCTTTCAAATCCCTTCGCATGCTATTAAAGGGGAGTTGCCCAACGTGGATTTCCCTCATTTAGCATGGTACCCTAAAAAAAATTTTCATTCAAGAAGACACTCTTGATCCTCTATTTCTTATCACTTCTAATTTATCAATAATATTTCTACTTATAGCAAAATAGAATGAACATGGGGGTTCTATTGTTGTTATTTTTAGCTTTACGGGGGCAAAATATTTCTTAGCACACAGACTAATCCTATTTTACTTTTTTTTGCCAATTTATTTTCAACATACTCTGCATGTTTATTGATTTTTAGTTTCGATGGAACTGACCAAGAAGAAAGAAACCATGAATTTTCAGCTGTTTTATGCTCTGCTTTGCCTAATGAGTTTTACAGGTTCCCTTTATTCCTAGACTGTGTCTGAAGGTAAACTTCCAGTCCCTCATTCGCTCCTTTTATTTAATTTCTCTTTAGCACCTTCCTCTGGCCCAAATTCGTCGTGGTTGTGTTTGAAAACTGCTAGGACTGGACTCGATGGTGATTTTTCTAGAACCGTCATTTCAAGCTTCTTAGTGTTTTGAATGTTTTTTCCCCCAAAAAATATTTTAAGAAACACAGACATGGTAGCGTCTTCCTCGGTCCTCGTACTGTTAAAGTGGGGAGCGAGGACTCCGACGGTTACACTTGCATAACGTCGGAAACGAAATCCCTGGCTATAAATAAAGTGACGGAGTAGTCGGGGACTGATAACTTGTCAAGGCCACGACGGGACTTGTTTGCTTGGCCGACCTTGAGGGCAATGTTGTAGCACGTCGTCACCACTTCAGCGCAGTCAGTCTACCAACCCTTGCAAGCCACGACTCACAAATGGCCGTCCCTCTCATCAGGTTTGCGAGACTAAAGGTAATGTCAAAACCTTTCTTTAAAACATTCTCGAGTCTAACAACGTTCTCACGTTAAAAGACTCGGCAACATAACCTCACAACACTCTCAATCTTTTACGATTACTACCTTTAGACTTCAACGAACGCTCGCTTTAACCTCCTTAAACGAACCCTGGTTGACTTTTAGTCCCTTCAAGCCCATTTCATGTTGTGTATTGTCAACAACATCTACGATCGAACTTCTATATATCTTTTTAAGTGTTAAAAAATCGTAACTATTAAAAAATACCCACAGTGGAAGGCATAACAGCACTAGAATAGTTTATAGGCTGTGTTTTAACACCCTGACACAGCAGAAAAGTAACCCCCTACTTTGTTAACCTAAAATAAACTGCTCGTGCTGCACAAACAGCTGTTTTTGTAAGTTCCCCTTCAAGTTACAGCACATATGGCACAGAGTATGTTCCTAGTTTAGTTTATAGGGTAAGAGATCAATTAACGATGCTGTCAGTTTGTGTAGAAAGTGTCGAGGACGGGGTGGGAGGTTAAAATCGACAGTTCGGTGAAGACTTGAATCCTGTTCGGTGTGAATGCCTCACGTACGATACTTTTCCTCTCATTTATATTATCGTCATTTCCTGTTTGATGTAATAGTCACGAGGGTAATGGGAGATGTATGTTATTCCCATCAGGTATTAAACCATTACTTGTTCTTCCAGTGAATACAGGCTGAGACACTAAACTGCATATTATTGTAAAACTGATATTGATTCACAAACACTTGTTTGGCCCAACTCCATTTGTATACAAAATGGAAAGTGGAACTGATTATCCAATGTCTATCGACACAAAAAGCAGCTGAGACTGGTTTTGGATACAACAAAGTATTGGAGAGAAATGCTCAAACCGACAATTAAATATACAGTCACACTTAAATTCAGAGTAACACCTCTGATGTAGCGTCATTAACATAATTCTTGTAAGTTGTCTGAGTAACAGACACAAATGTGCTGGTGATTTTCTTCTTTATGTTGGAAGGATTAAACAATTATGGAAAGTACTTTGAAAACAATTAAGTGCCTCAATTTAAAACATTCATTTAATCTTCCTTGGTCTCTGATATCTTGAAAACAACCTGTCAGTTTGTTTCCCCACAGGCAAGAGGACCGCAAAAATATTAATTAAACTATACTGACCTACAGTCCTGATATCCTCAACTATGGCTTTGCTCTATTTAGATGTAATAAAACATTCAAATAGTTGTTAATTGCTTTAAAGAATTGTACTAATTTTGGATTTAAGTTCAGCATGCCAATGGTGCAAATGTATTAGTAATTTTATTTTCCAACTCAAGAACTTCAAGAAATGGGAACAACAGATGAGATGGCAGAGCACGGCCGTTCAGACCACAAAATTATTCATAGATGGGAAATTCGTTGAATCAAAAACAAATGACTGGATCGATCTTCACAACCCAGCAACCAATGAGGTAAACAATGATTGCTAAATTTGATGTGTGGTATACTAGCTTTTATAAGGATTATTTCTGTTCATATGTCACAACATTACTTATAGTCAGCAAATATTAACTATGATGACTAAAACAGCTATTTTATTATTGCTACCAATATTCATAGACAAACGTTTTGACTTGTTTGTTATATTTCAGAATCGACACTATGTCTTCTTAGCGCTACCTCAAATATTAAACATTTATGGAATGTGATTCATCTACTGTATTTTATGTGCTGATAAAATTCTTACAGCTGGTCACCCGAGTTCCCAAGTCCACCAAAGCTGAAATGGAATCTGCCGTATCTTCGGCGAAGGATGCTTTCAAGTCGTGGTCTAAAACTTCTATTCTGAGTCGCCAGCAGATAATGTTCCGGTACCAGGACATTATTCGCAAGAATATGGTAAGCGAACATGTTTTGCTCCAGTAGTGCTTAAATTGTCTGACTGTTTACTATAATTTAAAAATATCAACTTGCAGAAAAAACTGGCTGAAAATATTACCACAGAACAAGGCAAAACTCTTATAGATGCAGAAGGAGATGTTCTCAGAGGACTGCGTGAGTAACTGTACCAGTGTGGCACTTTTATTTTGAACTCATCCTTCAGGGATGGTTTTAAATATTTTCAACGTCAACTGACGTGTTTCTCAGTGTTACTGATAATGTTATTTTCACTGTTTATTTATAATGTGTTTCACACAACTCTTTTGACACAAAAAAGCAATTGTGCCGAAACCTCACCTTATTTCCTCACTACTTTACACATCAGCAATAATCTCGTGAACTCACCCAGCATAATCTAGATTAATGACTTAATCTACTATAAAGACATATAACTTTTTGTATTTAAAATCCGATTAATTCAGTTAACTGGAATGAAAATAAGCATAAAATATCTTATAGTTCAGCTTCCTTCCCCCATTATCCATAGGTTATTACTATTAATTGTATGGTGTTTTAATTTAAATACTTAAAGTGTTTTACCTTTCATCCCTACAGAGGTCGTGGAACATTGCTGCAGTGTAACGTCCCTACAGCTTGGCGAGACTCTCCCCAGCATTGCAAAGGACATGGACACTCATTCATACCGTTTGCCACTTGGTGTAACGGCTGGCATCACCCCTTTCAATTTCCCGGCCATGATTCCGCTTTGGATGTTCCCTGTCGCCATCGTACTGGGGAACACCTCCGTCATAAAGCCATCAGAAAGAGATCCCGGAGCCTGCATGATGCTGCTGGAAATGTTGAATGAAGCTGGGTGCCCACCTGGAGTTGTTAACGTCATTCACGGAGCACACGATGCTGTGAATTTCATTTGCGATCATCCTGACATCAGAGCTATTTCCTTTGTGGGCTCGGATCAAGCTGTAAGCCATATTACTGAATCATATTTCTACTGTATACATTAAACATAATATTAACAGTATAGTACATTTTTGAAATCATAATTGATATGTCATTTATTCTGACAATCAAATGACAAGGGGGCAATGTTTCTTTTTCCCCATCTTTCATGTAATAACTAAGCTTCAATTGAAAATCATTTAATCTGTCAGTATAAATTGTTGAATTACCAAAATGGTAAGAATTATTTAGTTTCTGTCTTACTATTTTAAAATTAAGTTATACAGTTAATGATCAATTTATTTGAGTATACTTCACATAATTTCTCAGGGAAGATACATTTACGAAAGAGGATCTCGAAATGGCAAACGGGTGCAAAGCAACATGGGAGCCAAGAACCACGGAGTGGTAATGCCTGATGCAAATAAAGAGAACACCTTGAACCAGCTGGTCGGGGCAGCATTCGGCGCCGCTGGACAGCGCTGCATGGCCCTGAGCACTGCTGTTTTTGTTGGAGAGTCTGCAAAGTGGCTTCCAGATTTGGTGAAGCGAGCTCAACAACTCAAAGTCAATGCTGGCAAGTATTTCTGTCAATATTAATCTCACAAAATAACAAAGAATTATGTGGTTTGTGCTGTGAGGCAAGATGGTGAGAAGTTAAAACTAAAATACTTCTATTATTCCACATGAACTTGGTCTGCATTTAGACAAATTGTTTTAATTTCTTCATATTGTAGATTCAAACATTTCAGTTACAAACTTCGTTGTTTGTCACAGGACACATACCAGGCACAGATTTGGGACCAGTTATTTCTCCACAGGCAAAGAAGAGAATATGTGACCTGGTACAGTCAGGAATTGATGAAGGAGCCAAGGTACTGCTGGACGGGCGAAATATTAAAGTTTCTGGTTTTGAAAAAGGAAACTTTGTGGGGCCAACAATTCTTAGTGATGTGAAGGTAACAAAATTTCTGATGTTTTTGTTTGTTAATAAGTTTTACAATCAAATACTTCTAGAACTTTAAACAAGTTTCACATATTCCAAATGAGGCTCATCAGTTTCAGACCAATTATTTGTAATATTATCTTATTTTTGTTTTAGCCGTCCATGAAGTGTTACAAAGAAGAAATATTTGGACCGGTCCTAGTTGCGCTGACTGTGGACACACTCGACGAAGCTGTCGAGTTGATTAATAGTAATCCGTATGGTAACGGGACAGCTATTTTCACTACAAACGGTGCCACAGCTCGCAAGTTCACCAATGAAATTGACGTCGGTCAGGTAAGTCATTTAAAAAAATTCTGGTTAGTCTACCAGACATTGTTTCTTGTTATAAATGATTAATATTTTGTTCTTCTTAATTACAAGGTTGGAGTAAATGTGCCCATTCCCGTGCCGCTGCCAATGTTTTCTTTTACTGGTAGCAGGGGATCATTCCTGGGAGATGCACACTTTTATGGAAAACAGGTGAGCAGATTGGCAATGGTGTGGGTGTGCTTGTTGTTGTAGTTTCCCAAATTAAAGTGGAAATTAGTTGTATTACTGTAGATATTTCTTTTGCCATAGAATTGTCTGCTGATACTTTCGGCTATATTGTGTTTGGTCTGACTGGTATTGTCATCAGTACATGAACGTTATTGTTTCACTCTTGGTGTTTAACTTATTTTCTTCAGTGAGTGTAACCTGTCTGTGTTCGTTATCTTTCAGGGTGTCAACTTCTACACTCAGACCAAAACCGTTACTCAGATGTGGCGTGAGAGCGACGTAACACACACCAAAGCTGCCGTCGCTATGCCTGTGATGCAGTAAATATTTCGCTGGTATTGGGTTAGGAATGTCTTCCATTCTACAAGACTGAACCTTACATGGTACAAATACAATAGGCCAAGCATGTTCACTTATCACTGTTGTCTTAACTCATGTTGGAAACGGGCCAACACAGAAGAATCCTCACTACTCTGAATTGTTATACTTACTATCTCTCCGCCATATTGCCCAGAAACCTTCAAATATTATATTATATTCATTTCCTACATAGATACAATCATAGTTGTTGCAGTTTCGTAAACAGAAATGACTGGATCACTTTGATGACACTGGAGTTACCAGTCGGCGCATTCAGAAAGATACGGTTTATTTGTTCCCAACATTGAAACAAAAGTTTTAGTTACATAAATAGAGAATATGATTCCATTTCTTTGTCATATGTTGTTAATATCTTTTATACAACTTTAGGTAAACGTGATGATATTCAAAAGTATGTTGTCAAAAGTTAATAATATATTGATTATTGATATATAAAACACGAATTTTTGTAGGTGTTTCTATAGATATATACATAGAATTTTTGTAGATAAAATCTTTAATAATTAAGTTGACAATGAGCTGACTTTTCTTGCGTATATCATTTTCGGCATTTAACATTTGCCGAAATTTATATCGTGTATTGCTATAACGTGCTATAAATTTGTATCGACACTAGTCGTATCCAGTGCCATTTGCTTGAAAGCGTTTTCTTAATTTTATTTAAGTGAAAAATACGAGATCCTTTCATCAATGTTTTTGTTATGTAACTATATTTTATATGTTGTTGTAATGAAATTTTGTAAACAGTAGATGAACATGTTATATATTTTCGACAATATTATTTTTTTGTATTTGTCTTAGCGAAAGTGATGAACAATAAACCAATATATTTTCATTTATTTCTACACTTCTTTTTCTTGTAGGAATCAGTTGTGTGACTTTTTGCTTTCCTTCATAATGTAAAACTCAATCTCTGTTGATCTGGCGAGATTCCTTCCTTGCCTTGAATCTTGGCATTTTACATTTTCAATGGTATGAGGTGCCTCTCTACTTGAAAGTCGGAGGGAGAAACAAGACATTAATTGGGAAAATATAATTATTCCAAAATTTCAATTGTGTCTCAATAAATCCACAGCGTGGCTGAGGAGATACGGCCAGCAGGAGAAAATAAAAGAATTTAGGCTCTTCAGGAGTGGGTGTTGGAGGATGATCTAGTGGAAGAAGTTCTCGATGGCTTGCACCGCCACCTTCTTCAGGTGAAGTGAAGAAGATAGCGGTGCAAGCCATCGAAACGTTGTGTTTACAAAACTACGCTACCCGGTTGGAATCCTGACAGAACTTCACCCAGCAACTACACCGGGAAAACCTACGTGCCTTATTGATGATCTAGTGGCTGGATAAGGTGAGGTATTGGGAGGTTATAAGGAGATAGCCAATACAGACAAAAAAGTGATAATATGAATACCACGCAACATTTCTGGGATCCTTGTGCCTTTCCTCAGGTTCGAAGAAGAGCCTAGAGCGACACAACTGGCAACTGGTCAGTTGACAAAACTCAAAAGCAAAACAAAAAAGAGAATGGAGGAAGTTATAAGAGAAGGACGTGGTTGTGGTACAAGAAGGTGTGAAGAGGACAAGCCACTACTGATGGTCCTGCAACTGCAGAGACAGATGGCAGCTCTGTGGTCACTCCTCCTAGTGAGGCTTACCTCGTTGTTACAATTCCTCGCCGGTAGATGGCAGCAGGCAGTTGGTTACACATCACCACATGTAGATAGCAGCTCTGTGTCACCAAAGGTGTTGAAAATGTCTTTTATCTGCTAGATTGAGAGGGGGAAACATTAAATCTCCCTGAGTGATGACTCTTGACAACGCTGTTGTAGAATGCAATATAATATTAATTGTTTACTCTGTTCAATTTAGTATTTTGTTTCACTGTAGAATAGTATTACAGCCCCTTCCAGAGACTCTCTGCTACACCGTCAACAGTTATGGGATGACAGTTTAGCCTCTGATAATATCTTAAAAGGGTTTAAGGAACTGGACTTCACGAAGTTGATCCACCATAGACATGAGTAATAAATTTTCGCCTAAACAAAAAAGTCATGGGAATGGACATTTTAATTAACAACCCTGTGGACAATACCAAAGATTACATTTGTGGGCTGTGAACCCACCCAGATCATAGATAATAATATGGATGCGGCATCACCCGCACGGTCTTTGATCTCTGGATCTCTCCAAGTTGCTAAATATTCAGCGGTCATTCACAGGGGTTGAAGGAGACTCGAGTAAACTCATCTCTGAGTATTTGCAGAAAATTCGATTTTTACAGTTTTTTCTCTTCCACAAACGTTCTCTGTATTTGACCCACAAACAGCATCTTCTTTATTTACTTACAAAGCAGTTGAATGTCATAATTAAACTCGGCGACACCCATAACCCCGGATTTGTCCCGGTTAACGTAACTCCCCTCCACCGGCACCCCTAAGCGTGCTCCCCTCCCGCCAAGGGGTTAAAATTATACACCAACAACATCAGTAGAAATACTATTACTTGAAAAATAATTATTCAACTCCCATAACCCCGGATTTCACTCCAATCTTGGTTGTTTTTTCTTTATTTTCTTGTAACGTGCCAATAAGGAGTGACCTTTTCCCGTCCTGTAAGGGGTTGAAATTATCCACAAATGTCATCGGGAGAAACACTATAAATCACTTTGACTGCCTGAAATATCGACAGTTTGATTATATTTGGGGGTGGTAGACGTGTCTCACCCCCGTAGTGTTTGTTTCCTGATCGCGAAGGAATAAAGGAAAAGTACCAAGTATTTGGATGGTACAAGAACAGCACGACTGTGTGAGTCAGAGAGCTTCTGCTGTTCTCTCTTCCTTGGAAAATTTATTATAAATGCTCTTTGAAACGCCGGAGTCTTTCTTCCTCTTAGACATGTTAATATTATCTGTACAGGACAAGTGTCATCCTCTGGATCTGAAATTTGTTGACAGTGGTGAGGTGACGTTCTCATTCAGGTTATTCGCGTCTGGGAGTAGAAAGGTGAGGAAGAAAAACAGAAAAAAGGCAAAGTAACAAGAAGAACAGAAAGAAAGAGGCAGGTTAAAGAGATGACGTGAAAGATCGTCAAGAAGATCAGAAGAAGATCATGTAGAGACCTTCTACAAACGAAGAAAATAAAGACTGTTCGAAACGTTGGAGGTTCCGCATATTTTTCTAATCTTCTACACTGATCTTGCTCGTCATCTGTTTAACCTGCCTCTTTCTTTCTGTATTTCTTGTTGTTTTTGACTTTATTCTCTTTTTCTTCCTCACCTTTCTACTCCCAGACAATGTTAATAATACAGTTTCCCCCTGAATCGTCACATCAGCCGTGCGCAGACAGCAAAATGGCGTTTATTTTCGGCCATTCTCAATGGATCGCTAAAACCAGATCATGTGTTGGAAAGAGAATTAAATCCTCTACAACCTTTATTCCTTGACAATTTACTCTACAGGCGGCCATTTTGTAGATATCAGCACTAGAAACACGACAAACTGAAATTTTCTTCCAAAATGTCGTGACTTTGACGCAGGATTTCTCCCACTTCCCTCGACCTAATTCCGGCCTGGAGTCCACCATCACATGCAGAATTCTACCCTCTACAATTTATCACTGAACGTTATTTACCATAGAACGCTTCATTCTCTTGCTATTAGCGAAAAACTGTAAAAGAGGAACAAATTTTCGCTTGGTTTTCAGGGTAGCAGAAACTTTTACATGAGCCGTGCGCAGACAGCAACATGCGTGTATTTTCGGCCAATCTCAATGACTTTTTAAAAACCAGATCATGTGTTGGAAAGAGAATTAAATTCTCTAAAACTTTTATTCTCTGACAAATTACTCTACTGGCGGCCATTTTGTAGATATCAGCATTAGGAAGACGACAAACTGAAATTTTCTTCCAAAATGACGTCAAATGTCGTGACTTTGACGCAGGATTTCTCCCACTTCCCTCGACCTAATTCCGTCCTGGAGTCCACCATCACATGCAGAATTCTACCCTCTACAATTTATCACTGAACATTATTTCCACTAAAACGCTTCATTCTCTTGCTATTAGCGAAAAACTGAAAAAGAGTAGCAAAATAACGTGAGCCACAGAAACGTTCCTCCGAGACCTTTTGATGGTGGGTTTTTTCCAGCAATGGCCACGACGTGGACGAGTTCGGTGGGGGAAAAACGTAACGACTTTTATTTGAATTTTAATAGTGAGACGAAAAAGGTGAAAACAACTTTGATAATTGGAATTACAAATGCAATAAGAAAATATTCCACGGGAGGGTTGTGGAGAGAGACCGTGCGTCGTTTGGATACGACTCTGTGGTTCCATTTCGAAGGCCCAATCAGGAAGACAGGCAGACTGATGACGTCACCGTCACCGTAGAGTCTAAATAAATAATTGCAGATAAATTAATAAAATTTAATTCGTTTAATTTGAAAGAAAAACTTCGGCCATCAGAGTGTCGGACCTCAGCTTCTGGACAACTTTGCGTGTCCCAAGTCACCAACGTCAGAAAAGCTGTCACACGGTCGTTGACGTGTATACCGGAAGTGATTGGGCGCCATTGACGTATCGCAGAGACTCTCTGTGTGTGTGTGACGCAAGGACCAGCGATGCTTGTGCAACAGCAACCACACCATGAGGGTTCCTCTACATGCGGGTCCTTCCTCGGCCGTTGACCTCGTCTCAAGAGGGGGCGGGATTGTGACACTCCACGGTCCTCACGCGTCTGCTTATTCTCCGTGTAGACTCTGTGGTTGGACCACAGATAATAATAATAAGACATCGACGTGGATCCGACAGCCTTTGACGTTCTCCGCCTCCATTTGCAACGTTTGCTAAATATTTCGCGGCGCTACGTGCATGTGTGTGTGTGTGTGTGTGGGTCGTTCACTCTGCACAATGTGTGTCAGTGACGTCACACCCCTGCAGAGAGGTTACGAGACCGTCGCCGTGCAAGTGTTAACCAGAGACGCGGAGGAGAATCCGCCAGTCACTGTTGCGAGGTGAGAAACGCTTCTTCCAATACCCCAGAGGACGTTTAGGAAATCCCAGAGAGACGTCACGCGATCCTTCAACAGTTACCAGAGGAGCTTCACTTCTTCCTAGCGTCCAAACTGTATCCCAAAGGAAGGAAATGGCCGTCCTCAATGGTCCACAATCCCTCAGCATCATCGCTGACACCCGCCTTAACCTACAACTCAACTAAAGAACGTGACCACTGATCATTGGCTAATGAGACGGAAAGACCAAAAAAATTGAAAGTCACAGGCCACGGAAAAATAAAAGCATATCTTAAAACGGGGTTGACAGTTGTAAAGGAACGAATCACGTCCCCCGCGACTCTGGCAATCAAACCACAAGACATTTACCAGCGAAAATACCGGAAGAGATAAGAAATAAAATAACAGACAAAGGAGAAAATTGGCCACCAAAAATGTCGGACCTAAGAATAAAACACTCGAGGAAATTTCAACGAATTCATAAACTTCGAAAAATTACATCTAATAAATGAAGCAGAGCGTTTGTTTGTATGTGTGTTTGTATCTGTGTCTCTTCCTCATAGAAATCTACAGCCCGTGGAGCCAAATATCACCAAATTCCGTACACGTGTTCTTCGCGACCTGGAAACAAACACTACGGGGGCGAGACACGTCTACCAACCCCCCAGGAGCGGGGGTGGAAATTTTCAAACATACTAAAACGGCCGATTTTTGCGTCGGATAAATATTTTTAAAGGTCAAAGAGATTGATAGTTATTTCTACCGATGTTATCTGTGTATAATTTCAACCCCCTACAGGACGGGAAAAGAGCGACCTTAGCGGGGGTGGAGGTGGATCGGGTATTTAGAAGGAAATAACGCGGATACAAACGAGATTGGAGTCGAATCCAGGGTTATGGATGTCACTGAGTTTAATTATGACATTTAACTCACCCCCAAGGGCCGGTGGGGGGGGGGCGGGGGTGGAAATTTTCAAACACGCTAAAACGGCCAATATTTAAGTCGGATGAACATCTGTGATGATTTGGCCGTCGTCTTGTCGTCAGCCGGCGTTTTAAATTGTTACACAGACACGATTGGTAGTTTTTTTAAAAGAAGAAAGAAGGAGACAGGCTCAAGGATACAAAGTTGAAGAAATGCGTGCGAGGCGCAGAGAATAGTCATGTATTGTCATTTAACATCCACGCCATAGTCGCAAGATGGCCGCTTGTGGAAGTGGAGCGAGCAGGAGGACGAAGGACAACCGCCCCCGTCACAGTCGTGACTGTTGTATAGTAAGAGGAATATTATTATCGGTAATAAAAGCTGTTTGTGCGAGTCTGTGAGCGGTATTCCCGATGACGTCACGCCGCTAAATGTCACGGCGTTGTTTACTCCGCGCGGGGGCGACGCGTCTTCACAGACTTTCTCTGTAGCAGGGTCCGAGGAGGAACAAAGAGCAGGAAGCAGCCCAAGGAGGAGTCACTCACACTCGGACACAAATGTCTGAATCCCTTCCCACGCTGTTGAGGCTGATTTGCCAGTCTCATACGTGCCCTCAGCCATTGTTGTTAGAAGTAGCCTAGGAACAGAGAAAGTAAACACCACACAGCAGCGTCGGTCTCTAGATGACATATATATAACAGTCCATGTGTGTGTGGGTAAAGCAGAGTCAACTTCAGCCGATATTTGATATTAAAAAATTAAGCAAGTAACAAAACCAGCACAACGACGTTTCCGTAGAGCTTCAAAAATCTAAAAAATCGGCCATTTTTGTTGTCAAGAGACATACGAAAAGTAGCCAAAGAAGGTGGTGGGTGGAGGTGCCGTTCCTAGAAAATAACGCAAAAACAACCAAGATTGGACTAAAATCCTGGGCTATGGATGTCGCTGAGTTTAATTATAGTCATATACTTAAACAGCCGATATTTTCGTCGGATAAATATTTTTAGGGGGAGCCAAGGTGATTTATAGTGTTTCTACAGATGTTATCTGTGGATAATTTCATCCCCTTGCAGGAGCGCCCCTTATTGGGACGGGAGGTGGAGGGGGCGTTACAAGAAAATAACGCAAAAACAACCAAGATTGGAGTTATGGATGTCGTTGAGTTTAATTATGACATTTAACCCCGGCCCGCCCCCCGGGTGGGGATGGAAATTTTCAAACACACCAAAACGCCTAAAGGTGGTTGAAATTATACAGAAGTAACATCAGGAGAAACACTGTCAAGGAAAAATATTAATCGGACTTAAATATTGGCCGTATTAGCGTGTTTGAAAAATTTCCGCCCTCCCGCCCTTGGAGGGTGTTAAATGGTGAGTTAAATGTCATAATTAAAGACAGTGACATCCAACACACCGGATTTTACTCCAATCTTGGTTGTTTTTGCGTTATTTTCTTGTAACGCTCCCTTCACTCCCCCGTCCCAATAAGGGGCGCTCCTTTCCCGTCCTGTAAGGGGTTGAAATTATCCACAGATATCATCGGTATCATCCGACGCAAATATCGGCCGTTTTAGCCTGTTTATAAATTTCCACCCGCGTCCACGACTGCCCCTGGGTAATGCCCCTGCACCTCCACACCCCTTGAGGGTGCTCCTCTTCCTATGCCACAAAGGGGGTGAAATTATACTCAAACAACATCGGGAGTAACACTATAAATCACTTTGACCACTAAAAATATTTATCCGACTGAAATATCGGCTGTTTAAGTATATTTGAAAATTTCCTCTCCCGCTCCTGGGGGGTGGTAGACGAAACAGCCCCGTAGTGTTTGTTTCCTGGTCGCGAAGAACACGTGTACGGAATTTGGTGAAATTTGCTCCACTTTTGGAATTTGTATAAGGAAGATACCTACCTACATACATACAAACATATTTATTTGTAATTGATGCTCCCTGGCCTTTCCCGTGTATTCGTGTCGTGGATGTGGAAGCCGATTACGTCAACTTTGATCCCAGAAGGGGGTTGTGTGGGGGTTGAAACGGACGCAGTTTTGATTGCCAACGTTAATGCTGATTATTCCTGTGCGGGCGGTCACGTGACGGTGGAAAGTTGTTTGCAAAATTGAATTTCGGGCATGGGAAAGGGGACCAACTACGGCCATTACGAGACTAACACATATACAGGCCCGCGAGACAAATAAACAAAACGTTTCAAGCTCCCAGTCGATGACTTTCTCAACCATTCTGGTGCTTTCAAACATCAATGTCATCCAAAAAACACACACGATAGACATTAAATTACTGTTTATTTATTTCCAGGCGAGTCTCATATAATTTTTAAAAGGTGAACGGTTTAGACTTGTGTCTAGACTTTGGCGTCCCACAAGGTTCTATTAAGGGTCTTCTAAAACCTGCATAATTACTTTAAAATTAAAAACTTGATTTTAAATACAACAAACATACTGTCGTGACATAGTTAACCCTATGTTAACCCTTGGCTACCTTCCTCTACCCTTCCGCATCCCCCCTTTCCAATCCCTTCCTATGCTATTAAAGGGGAGTTGCCACCATGTGGATTAACCTCATGTAGCCTCGTAGCCTAAAAACAAATTTAAAAAATTTAGGGGAACCTTGTGTCAGTTTCATGGAACAGCGACGAGTCCAAAGTTGAACCTTGTGGAACGTCAAAAAAAAGGAGCTAGGTATTAAATAAACCACAGCTACCTTTAAGTCAGGAAAAAAAAGGGAGAATTTATTAAATTAACAACATTTCACCGCTTATTTTTGGTGACATCATCAGGTTCAACTTTAAAACTACAAAAAGAACAAAACAGTTACAAACAAGCAAACAATATAAATGTTGCCAGCCAGGCGCTGACTGTCGTGGCCGAAATGTACAATATAAAAAGAGGACGACCAGTAGCATTGTTGGGTGCAGGGTAACAATGGCAACAATGTAGAATTTGAAATTATAACAATATTATAAAAAATTAAACGTTACAAAAGCAATGCTGGGAATACCCTAGAAAAACCTGCATCAGGTAGGTCGGGCATTGGGAACTTGTCCCACGCCCTTCCCTGGATGGCGGGAGAGGAGTCAAAAATTTTATTCATATTGTTTGTATCATTTTTTTTATATTCCTCGCTGTTTCATAGGATAAGATATATATATATGTATATATGTATAGCACTTCACTCATTAATCTCGAGGCGTACTTCGTTTCCTCCTTCAACACTTGACACCAATCGAATTTGTCATTATTTAAATAAATATTTGTAGACAAAACACAACCATTGTGAACGCTACTCCTGATATTATTATTAGCGACCGCTTGGTTCGTCCCATGTAGCATCTCTGACATGACAGTTCAAATTAATTTTATAAAAACATGCTTATCTGTATTTTCGATTTTGTCCTTAATAATTTTTTAAAATAAGTTATGAGCCTTAAAAATAATTTTAAGGTAGAAAAAGATATTATTAATTAATTTTCGGCGACGGCAGTCAGCAGCACAGACCTTCCTAGCGATTTCTTCTTCTTCTTTCTTTTTTTTTATCGGTTTGTTTCTGTTTCAGTCTGTTTATATATTTGTCTCTCTCTCCCTGCCCTTTCTATCTTCGGCTCTATTTTCTATCTTTATTTTCTCTATTTTTTTAATGGGGTGAGGGGTCTGCGAGGGCTGTTCTCTCGCAGGCAGAACCTTGCAGGAGCGACAGGAAGGGGCTACCTTTGGGGATGCCTTCTCCTTTTTCTCTCAGTTTTTGAACTAAGGTTCCCACAAGCCGAGGCCTGTGTATGTTCCGGGCTCACAGACCTTGGGCATACGGTAAGAGTTGTTCTCTGTTCCCATTGGAACTGGTCGAAGTATTGAGAAGGGAAAGCTGCGTCCCCACAGAAAACCCCTCTCCCGCTATCCAGGGAAGGGCGTGGGACAAGTCCCCAATGCCCGACCTACCTGATGCAGGTTTTTCTAGGATTTCCCTGGATTACTTTTAGGTGAATGCCGGGTAGGATCCTTAATCTATAGCCCGGGGGACCCTAGTTAACCCTTGGCTACCTTCCTCTACCCTTCCGCATCCCCCCTTTCAAATCCCTTCCAATGCTATAAGAGGGGAGTTGCCACCATGTGGATTACCCTCATGTAGCCTGTAACCCTAAAAAAAAATTAAAAAATATTACTTTCTTCCTTTTCTGATAGTTTTTATCTTTATACCTTCTTACTCTGTTCTTTATCTTCCTGCCTCGGTTTGTCTCGGTCCCCGGGTCATACGTTTTTGATTTCTGTTCGAAATGATTTTACGTTTGCTCCTTTTTAAGTTCTTTAATAGTTTCTGCTTTACTGAGTTGTTTCTCTCTCTGTTTTAATTCCCTTCGTTATTTTTTCCTTTTTACTGTGTCTGGGTAGTTACGAGCATTTAAAAATAAATGTTGACGTCACACTCTTCTAACAGTACAGTTAACTTGTGTTGTGAGCGAGCAAAGGTGAGGTAAAACTATCAAACTACCTTTGGTTGTTGTTGTTGTTCTCAATTTCAGTCTGTACTTTGCTTTTGTTATATTTTATTTTATTCACTCTGACCCTCAACTATGAATACAAAAATAGAAATGTAATAATGCGTGTGTATTGTTGGAATTCCGCAGAGTAAAAAAGAATCTAGTCGGGGCGTTCATTTGTTATTTTATTGACATGAAAACAAAAGACAGTACATGGGAGCAAATAATTAAATTTAAGGGGGGTGGGGGAAATCCATGAACTTGAGTTCTTTGACTGTTCCATTATCAAACCTTTTTACCTGCTGCCCACATCATTCGGGCGTTTGTGACGTCACTTCCGCTAGTCGCACTGTTCGATAAAACTGCCACAAGAGTCCCCTAAATATATACATTTTTATTACAGTATATAACATGACAGTTTATAACAAAAATACTGTTTGTTTTATTTAAAACTAGCTGCGTGCCCGGCGTTGCCCGGTGATGTCGTATATCCATAACCACCCCCCCAATCTCGGTTGTTTTTGCGTTGCCTCCACCCCTAAGGGAGCTCCCCTACCATGCTGAAAGGGGTTGAAATAATATCAACGTCATTGACCCCCGACAAATATTTATTACAGGCAAATGTCGACCATGTTTCAAAAATTCCACCACTCCCCCCCCGGCCGTGGAGGGGTTAAATGGCCAATTGAATGTCATAATTAAACTCACCGACATCCATAACCCTGGATTTGACTCCAATCTCGGTTGTATTTGCGTTATTTTCTTGTAACGCCCTTCCACCCTCAACCCCTAACGTTACTCCTTTCCAATGCTGTAAGGGGTTGAAATTATACTCCTATCACATCTCTTTGACCCCTCCCCCCAAAAAAAATATTAACGCGACTCAAATATCGGCTGTTTTTGCATGTTTAAATATTTCCACCCCCGTTCACCCCGCGATCCTGAGGTTGGTAGACGCGTCTCGCCCCGACTGTGTTTGTTTCCTGAACACGTGTACGAAATTTGGTGAATTTTGCTCCACCGGTCTACATTTGCATAAGGAAAATACAAACAAACATACAAACACTCTGCTTTATTTATTAGATCACGTTTTTTAATTCCACACGATTTAGAAGGTAGTTTGGAGGCTAAAAGTGAACCTTGTGGGACGCCAAAGTCCATACAGAAGTCTAAACCGTTGCTGAAGATTTCTTTTGTCCGTCGCACGTGGGTCACACACACACGCACGCACACATTGTCCTTTGTCCTGCGGCAGACAAACCGATCCCTTGATGTGGGCCGCGTGAGATGAATTATTCACAACATAGTGACCGCCATTAACATACATATTAGATTTTACCCCCGGACAGCTGTTGACGGTGGCTGGAAACTGTTTTTTTTATGGTTTGCTCCAACAACCGATCTGGATGTTGAGGGGGTTGTTTCATCCCTTGCGTATTAAACGTGTATTTTTTACACGTGGAATATTTCTTTCTGTCTCGCCGCTTCTGAAGACGTGACGTTGTTTGTTTGACGCGACCTGAAGATGGTCTTTTCCTAACGACAAAATGACGACCTGTGTGTGACTGCGAACTGAAAACCCAATTAAGGAGCTGAATCACCGGTTGCTGCGTCTTCGTTAAAGATCACTTCGTTAAAGTGTCCTCCATGAGTAAAAGAAAAAAAAGTACAGAAAATGCACTTCTAAGTTCTTTTTTTGAATAAAATAATAAAAATAAGGGGCTGAAAATGAAACCTTGTGGAACACCAACCATTTGGTTCTGCGTGCATCTTCAGGTTAGCAAGGAAACTGTTATTTACAAGAATATGGAACCTGATGGTCATCAAATATGCACTTAAAAGTTCTTTTTTGAATAAAACAATAAAAATAAGGGACCGAAAATGAAACCTTGTGGAACACCAAAGAATTTTTTTTAGTGGATATAGTCGTATTTTCCTCTGCCTAGGTCGATCTAAGTTAAGGAAGATTAAGAATAAACTGAAGTTGGAATGGAATTCTTAGGTAGAGAGAAAATGGAGTCACGTAGAGAAACGGATAAGATGAAAAAAAAGACAAATACAGACAAAGGAAGTGACGTTATTCGCGTCCGATAAACATTTGTTGCGGTCAATGAAATTGATTTTATTTCTACGGATGTTTTTTTTGTATAATTTCAACCCCTTTCGGTCAGGGGAGGGGAGAACGCTTAGGGGTGGGGGGGTTGAGGTGCGTGACATAAAAATAACGCACGAAAAAGAGATCGAGTCAAATCGCAAGGGGTCTAGTTTTGACAACCCGGGCAACGCCGATCACCAGGCTAAATTTCGGTATATGGTCAATAATTAATTTATTATTTCTTTTTACTGTTCGTGAAGCAGGAATTTTCCACTTTGCGTCGTTCTTTACTTTATTTCTCCTTTGTTTGGAATATATTTTCCCCCTCTCTGTTCTTCCCCGCTTGAGACTCTACCTGGGTTTTGTTTCCCATTGATAGCTCTCGTTGGTGTTGTTCTTTCCCTGCGCGGCGCAATAGTAATAATGCCTTGCGCGTGACTTCGATGCACGATTCCAGATGGACGCACGTCAGCGTTGCCACCCTCGGTCCTGCTCCTGCTCTTATCAGACATCCTGAGTGGCCAATCCCACGGCGCGGTGTTGCAAATCTCGTCCCCCGCGGGTGAACGCGTCGACCGATCTGCCAATCATTTCCTGTTATCGGTTTTTGTGTTCGGTGTGGGAAAAACAAGATGGACGAACTTCACGTCATAGAAAAATGATTTTTCCCTTCTGAAACTTACCATTTTCCAACGTTGCATTGATCAAAGGACTTAAAAAGAAAAATTTGTTCTACTTTGTTGACGGTTTCGGTTCCCTATAGACACTTGGTAGATTTATATCTCAGTTCTCTTGTGCCTCCTCGGTAATAAAGTTGGACTGAGGATGATGGGGGGGAGGGGGGAACGTTTTAATTTCCTGCTCTCTTCTGTCTTGCTCCAATCAGATTCTAGATAATTAGCGAACTCTTTACTTCAGCGCTGTTTAATTTAATTCCCAAAGAAAGCCCCCGTGGAGTGGCCGTGCATTAGAAATACATCAAAGATCTCCCTCTGAAAGTTGGGGGTGGAATTACTGTCATAAGTAAAAAAAGAACGTTCAGACAATGAAGGACGAGCTGCTGCGTCTCCAGACATTTCCCTAAATTATGGTTGGAATTGGTTTTCGATAAATTGAACGCACTCCCCATCCCCTTTTATCTATTGGATCGTTTAGCCTCGCAGAAACTCCGGTTGGTTGAGTTCGTCGTCGTAGTGGGAAGCTTTATTACATGACGGACAGATGGCGACAGCTTTCCTATATGTCATTTCGTATTTTATTCTCAGGAAGAAAATGAAAATGGAGAGAAAATATTTTATAGAGGGGAAAAATGCGTAAATTTAATTAGTAAACATTTTTATCAGAAAATATTCTTTGATGGGAAAATTATATAAAAGTGATACTATTTTAAAAAAAATAGAAATTACCAAGCCTCAAGGAAATATTTATATAATAATATGTAACAATCAGAAAATAAGAATATAAATGGATGAGGAAAAATCAGGCCTGAGACAATATTCATTCATTAATATGTATTAATCAGAAAATATTGATCAGGGAAAAATATTGTCCATAACAACAATGAATTGATGAGGAAATTTCGTAACGATGAATCAAAAACATGAATGTGAAAAAAGGAAAATTTAGATCCAATTATTCAAAATCATCTGATTTTCAATCAGATGAATTGAAAAATTATCTGACATTATTGAAGAATATTATCGATATTAAGGGTCCATTATTAATTATTAACAATAAAATAAATAATGACAAAAAATGTTTACATTAAATTTCATTACATGATGTTTCACTTTACGTCTGTTTTTTTCTTTATACTAATTAATGTTGCTTTAAATTTTTAAGATATCTTTATGTCAATGTATATAATTAATCAATCAATTTGTTACATAATTATTATAATAATATTTAATAAAAATTAACATTCATTTGTAATTTTAATTTTAATTTTTTTTGGGATTAATTGCAACAGTTATTATTAAATTACAAAGGTGCTGAAAATTAATGATTTAATTATTTAAAAAATATATATTGTTTCTACATTTTAAGATTGAAGAATAAGAATAATTAAATGTTATGTAAAAAAGAGATTTCGAATATTGTTAGGCCTTTATACGAATTGTTTTTTAAAAAAAAATATGTTACCGTAGGAAGAAAACTAGACATCGGATGTTCAGGCACTAAAAGAGGCCACTAGAGATTGGAAAATTAAGCAGTGGAAATAAAGCACAAAAAAACCGTCTTCTTAAATAATGTAACATGTGGGAAAAAAATATTGAATTTAGAACATATTTGGGTAAATCATACACAGAAATATATAAGCCTAAAATAATGGCATAAGGGGATGTAATTTTATTTTATTTGCATCTCAGCCCTGCCTGGCCTGTTATCAACATGGCGCCTGATCTTCACATTCAACCCCCGAATGTAGAAAAACATGCATTAGTTTTCTCTCTACATTTCCTTTGAACCAAATAATTTTCCCAACAATTAAATAACATCGTCTCCCAGTGTTGCCTGATCGCGACTGTTGTTGCGCAACGCGACTATTTTTTTTTTGCTTGCGATACTTTTCTAAGAACTGTTTCATTGTTGAGTTTTCCACAACATTCCGAGAAAATTGTAATCGCTGGCGCCTCCATGACACATGTCACATAGTCGGAGTTTCGGATACAATGTGTCAGTGTGGCGGAGTTTCCGCGAGTTTCTCCTCTCTATCAACTAAATCTATATCAAAACTAAAACTTCAATAACATATATTTAATAATATTATTTTAAAAAAATGCAACCCCTAATTTTGACCTAACACACTTATTTTCTCATGCAAAAAAAATTCTAAATATATAAAATATTGTTGAGAGCATTGAAACGACAGAGAAAAATATTTTCAACACGATTAGAATAAGAGAAAAACGGTTGTTTACAGTTTCACTAATTGCAGTCAGGAAATGTAGCTACATTGTTGAGAAAATATGTACATGTCGGGGCGGAAAATTGTCAAATCAGAAAAATACAAATAACTAGAAATTACAATATCTACAAATTATGATAATTACTATTAATAACTGATTATTCCGTTATGAAGTAATAAAACAATTTTTGGCCTTTTACAGTCACTTTATTTATTTATTTTTCCAAAGTAACAACGTTTCAAAACAATTTTGGAGAGAAATCTACATCTAGACGATCTTTCACGTGTAACTCGTTTCTTGCACACTGCCTCTCTTCTTTTCTGTTTTCCTTTGCCTTTCTCTTTCTTTCCTTTCCTTCTTTTTTCACCTTTCAGTCTTTTCCTCGCTCACCTTCCACTTCAAAATATAATTCTCATTAATGGAATCTATATTTGGCTTCAACAAGGTCCAGGAAGAAGTTTTTGTTTATTGTATTACATAGATTCTCGTTTAATTTTTTCATTAATATAGTACCTGATGAGGTCCCAAAGCTTGGTCGAAACGTTTCAACTACATTTATTTTAACAGTTTTTATTTTGCATTGGTTTTTCAATTAATAAATCTGTTCACCATTTACAGACACTTTGTTTTTTATTCACAGAGTTACGACGTTTTGATACCTGAAGAAGATACGAACACGTATCGAAACGTCGTTAACGCTGTAAATAATAAAGTGTGTGTGTAAATGGTCATTAACTGATTTATTACTTTTATTGTACTTTCTATGAAATGTAATTCTTTAATTTTAATCGTATTAAATTCAAAACATATTCGTAGCTTCTTCAGGTTTTTCTTTCTGTAAAGGAATTAAGAAGGGTTAATTTTGGAGATCAATCTACATGTAGACGATCATTCACGTGTTTCTTGCACACTGCCTCTCTTCTTTTCTGTTTTCCTTTGCCTTTCTCTTTCTTTCACCTGTCTTTTTCTTGCTCACCTTCCAATTCCAAGACAATGGAATAGCAGATAATAATGTTTCCTCACCGTTGTGTACAAATCTCTAATCCCAATGAACAGGTACTTACAAGGAAATTTTTAAGGTTTGAAGGTTCCATAGTTGGGGGAAAAGAGTCAACAACGGGGAAATCATCTCCCGAGGGATTTACAACTCTAAAGTGACGTCGTTGTGGAGTGGGTGAAACGTCACCGTGGACGCGGAATTGAGGTCAAGGTACGTGTTACTTTCTTTCTTGTAAGCGAGCGCCTGATAATGGCGCGGATTAATTTCTACTTTCTAACTCTCTGAAGGTCTTTATGACGTCGTGATGTGCGCGTATTGTCTTTAAGAGGAAAAACTACCGACAACGTTGTAGTCGCGTTGGATGATCCACATGTGGAACTGGCGTTGTTGGTGAGGTGGAGCCACGCTGTCACGCGCTGTCACGTGATACAACGTCACGTCACGTCACGCGTTTCTCACTCTGTGTTCTGTTTGCAAGGCGCCTGTAGAACTACCTCAATATTAACCCTCATGAAGGTGTAACTCCACAATGGCCGCTCCTACACTAATTCCTCATAGGAGGAATTTAATTTTCTTTTTAACGCACTTCTCGGGGTTTCAAAAGACTCATCTACGAAAATTCACCTAAAGTCAAAGAGAAATACAGCCCTACTCTGTCCATCCCCGCGCCTTAATCTCTCAGGCAGGTTCACAGTGTGATATTCAGAATCCCCCACACACATGTGTAACTGCATGTGGCTGTGGTATAATATTCCATATTCCACGTGACTTCCGACTGACGTGACAGCGCCGTGGCTCCACCTCAGAGTCGTCATCACGTGTGACAGACACATTGTAATCTTCTGTGGGCGCACAAGTCGTCACGTATCTGGACGACTTGAGGATGTAAATCACTTGTCAGTCGTCTTGATACCTGGAACGCGTTTGTGTGACATTTTATGAGCGCACTGCGAGGACTGACTCATGGGGATTTGCAACTTCGTCATCAAAAAAATATTTTGCTGTGTTAATATCCGAAGGATACGGTCGAGGACGAGGCCCCAGTGGACGAGCGAGTGCTGGGTTAAGTGATAACACAAGAACATCCTTGTTGCTTACCTCAGGAGGTTTGAAAATCACACGAAAACGACACATTTGTATCATATAAATGAATTATTAGAAACTGAACCATAAATTAATTACAATATTTATATTCAAAGATACATATAGAGATATAAGCCTCGTGCCACGGTGAATGGGGATCAGCTCAGTGGTCAGAGCATCCGTGAGGTCTTCTCGGGGTTCGATTCCCGGGTCCGATCCGGGTCAAAATCCACATAGCTTAAATAATATTTTTATCGACGTTTCGTCCAGCAATTCTTGGAACGTCGTCAGGTAACGGGCGTTTTAAAAATATAAATTTAGTCCTAGACTGTCACTTAACTTTGTCTCTTAATTGTCTGTAATAGTCTCTGAAAATATATAATTTTGAAATCAAAAATCAAAAACTATTGATTCTAGAAAAAAAATCGAATGGTTGTCCTTAGATTTCCTCAGTTTTCTCTTAACTCAATTAAATTCGATTAAAATTTTCTGACCCTTAACTACATTTTCTGATTTATAATACTTCATTTTCCAGAGATTTCATTTTCCCCGTCTGTTTATATGATGACACAGTATAAAAATAAATTGTAATTGGTCAGAAAATTTCATCGTCTCTTTTATTTTCTGATTCTCAACTCTCTGATTGTTGTATAACTGTTACTTTTTCTCCGCTTTCGTGAATTATTTTTCTTCGGTGGTTCATATTGTTGTCATTACAAGGAAATGATGTTCACATTGTTTACATTGAACAAAATTTTATTAGATGTTATTTAAACAGTAATGTTACTGCGAACACAACAATGGGGCTCTACAATTAAGTAACAATTAAAAACTATAATTTCTCAAATTTTTATTTAATTTTCTAAACAATACTTTTAATTTTGATGCGTTTTTTTCTATAAATTAGTAATTTTATTGTGAAACAAATGTAGAGTCGTAAATATTATTTTATTCCAAAAATGTTGAAAAATCATAATTTTATTTCAAATATTATATTGTTTTACTTTTTATTGTTCCGTTCAACATTTTATGACAGAATTTTTACATAAATGTATGTATTTATTTGATCTAGAAATGGACATTTAACAAGGTGCATGGAATTAAAAACCACATAATTACAATAATTGAAAGTAGAATAAATTAATACAATTGTTTAGGGGGAGGTCATTATTTCAACTATAAAGACGTGTGAATATAATTATATTAATTAAAGGTCAATTTTGGAAATGTTAAAGAAAAAAAATTAATATTGTACTGTCCTGCAAAAGAAGATTAGTGGAAAGATATCTGATACCAGAGATTAAGTAACTATGTAAGGACATTTTAACGGCGCGCTCTCACGTCACTAGAGACTTCACATTAAGCCTAAATTTTCTTTCCGTTAGAGGACTTTCCAGGAAAACTCTTGTTCCAGTTATTTCTTGTCCTATTTACGAATGAATATTTTCTAACATTTTTTTTAAATCATTGGAAGTAAAAGATGTTACATACGTTTGTGAACTGAAATATTGTATTACATGTTCCTAACAACACACACAAAAAAAAAAGTTGTAGAAATATGACGTAATGACTGATGATGGCGCATAAAAATGTTTCGAAACGTCATTGAGTTGAATAAAATATTTCAAAATTATATTTTATAAAGGTCATTGATTTAGTCAGAAATAATTATATTAGTGTAATAAACTCTTTCAAGAATTTTTTATGCTTCAATTAGTCATACATAACTATATTACGTATAACAAACCCATGGAATAATATTTTTATCCCTCAATTAGGCATTAAGGATTAAATTATGTGTAATATATCCTTTGAATAATTATTTTCTGTCGTAATTAGTCATCAATTATGTATAATAAACCCATTGAATAATTTTTTATGCCTCAATTAGTTATTAAGGATTAAATTATGTCGAATATATCCTTTGAATAATTATTTTCTGTCTGAATTAGTCATAAATAATTATATTACGTATTTCAAGAATTTTTTATGCCTCAATTAGTCATAAATAATTATAGTAAACTCTCTGAATATTTTTTATTGTTATTTATCCAATTTCTGATTTTTGCAGTAATTAATACACATTTGTTGCATAGATTAAATTTTATAATACTATTTGTGCTTAGTTTTGACTGAATTTAGTGTGAAAATTGTTGGATATATTAGTGGCATTTCTTCGACGACGGACAAGCAGCGTCAGTGAATTTAGGAAACAGGTCTGGAGGTTTGGTGACTCTTGTTTTAGCAAGAGAGCGCAGCAAGTCGTGCGTGCAGTGTAGATTGTCTCTGGAATCCGCCGCGGGGGAAATAAAAAAAAAGCGTTTTTGCTTCGACCTCGACAGCCTGATTGTGAGTGTCCGAGGAAGGAAGGAAGGAAGGAAACGGCGCAACGGAACAGTTAATGGAGCGTGCTGGAACGGGGTTGTCCTGCTGGAATTCCCCCTGCCTGGAGATAAGCCGCCCCCAGGAAGCCCAGACACGTTGTCGCCGGCTCCGCTCCTGAGGCAGGTACATGAGGTTTCACAACCAAGCTTCAGGTAACCAGCGACCCTCAGAGGAAGTTTCCACCGCCATGTATTTATTTTTGATTATTCAGAATAATAAATCCTTGAAGTGACCATTTCTTTCCTACCAGGGTGATTTTCAGTCAGCCATTTTCCCTGTACGTTTGTTCTTAAATCCCACATGTTTTGGCCACAATTATCACCAGCTCCTCCTCTCTGCCAAACTCCACATCTCTAGATTTTGACCCGGGTGAATCTGAAGATTTCTCGGCGGGTTAAAAACAAAACGTTTATTAGCTGCGATCAGGGAAAACTGACCGCGGATCCTGTCTAAATGTTACCGTTGTGGAAGCTCGTCGGGCACGATTCGAGCAAGGGGCTGATGGCCTCGACCTGCTGGTCGCCTCTCACTCTCAGTGAGTATGACGGATTAGTAATGCAGTAATCCAGGGGGGAAAACCCAGACGTGAAGTTGCAGTTCCCGGGAAAAGGTTATTATTATTATTATTTGTAATTCGGAAGGTTGGTACTTCTCACTCTCTGACACACGGGAAGTAGTTTACGATATTCCCCAGACCAGCTCAACGTGGGATCTTCTTCTGCCTTCTTCGTCTTCGTCCCATTTAAATTAATAGTGTTTAATTAAATGGCTCATTAATTGATTACAACCAAACAAAAATAACTCGCACAGTATTGTTATTATATTAAACAAACAATTTTCCCTAAACACACTGCAGAGTGCGTGGACCACATCAGTCAGTGTGCGACAGTTCAAAGAGACACAAAACAGGAGACCAAAGACGTGACACACTCATGAAAGTTGTATCGTTAATGGAAGAAATTATATTTCATGCGTAACTTCTCAGACGTTAATATTTTTGACGTTATTTGCTTCAAAATTCATCCATTCAACTAAAAATGTATAATAATTCCTTTATTTTCTCAAGTTTTATTTTTAAGCAATTATAAATACAAATTTCTGTGTATTTTTACAACTTTTTCGTTCCAGTCACTTAAGTTGTTACTTGATCCGTACATCCTCACTAGAGGTCGGGTATACAATTCAAATAAATAAAGATTGAGTGTAACCACCGAAGGTAATAAAGAAACTACAAATATGTGAAGGGGTGACAATGAGAGAGACAAAAACCCCCGTTGTAAAGATTATTCTTGTCCGGGTTTTCCCCCAACACTGGAAAGGGAAAGAAAAACTTAGCTCCACAAATTCCATGAAGCGCGGAAACATGGAAGAGGAATAAATTATAAGATTTTTGTAGTGCAGGGTGGGGGTGGGTTTTCCTCCGGTAAAATGTGAAAGGTTCAAAAGTAAGAAAAATTGGAAATGTTAACAATCAGGAAGTGGAACGGAAAAATCTCTGTGATTCAGATCGGGGCTGGTCAGAAAAATATATTTTCTGATTCTTAAGAGACTTGTAGATGATTTCCACACAGGAGTGGTTGTGGACCTGCTCGGTTCAACCCAGCGCAAACATAAAACAACAACGAAAACAGAATTTTATCCCACTTTCATGTAATAGAATTCTTTTTAACCGTCACTCTACATATTTTTCTTAATTTATTTTTTTTTGAACTCAGGTTGGATTTTTCAACAATTGAAAATAAAAGAAATTCCTTTATTGAATTATCCTAGAAACTTCTTCACTCAATCAGAATTTATTTATTAACAATTACAAAAATCTGACCCTTTTAAAAAAATAAATGTGAGAAACCTCAGCCCTATTGGGCTGGGAAAAAATTATTATGCAATTTCAAAGATTATATTTGACAAGCGCAGCGATTCAGTTACAATCGTGGTCGTAGCAACCAAATTCAGCGAACTTATAAAATATGTTGTTTGGTTTATGGTCCTAATATTTTAAAATAATTTTGTAAAAAATCTGATGAAGGTATGAACGGGTGTCGAAACGTTGTTAGTTTTAAAATAAAACAAAGTGTCTGTAAAAGGTAAAAAAATTACTTTATTAACACAATTTTTCATTATTTAAATACCATTAACTTTTCTCAGTGATGTGACCTCTCACTTTTTTTAAAATTAAACTTTCTTATTTGTATAAAATGCCTTTTGTATTGTGTATCTCATTATTATAATATTTTATTTATTTATCTATTCTCTCAGTAATGCATTTAATTTTGATATTTCCTTGCGTTTATGCTTTCAGCCGTCCGTTGCTTGTGAATATCCTCGCCCAGTAGGTGATAAGTGGAGTCAATCTAAGGATACAAATTCCTTTCCACAGGAAACGGGCAAGTGTGTTGACCTGAGGAATGTCCACGCAGATGCTTGCAAAAACGCGGAAGTTGTTCGCTTGGCTGCAACACGTGTTGGGGGGGAGGAGGGGGGGAACCTTCCTTACCTTCTTCTACCTTTGACAGAGCCGCCAAAGTCCCCAAAAATAAATAAAATCCCTGGGAACAGACACACACAGACACAGAGAGGAATTATATATATATATTTCTGAGTGCCAGAATAATTCAATTTTAAAAAGGATGCAGCTTGTATTTTGTAAAAGGAAAACACTGAAGGAGGAAAATTCTCAACAATGGTGAAGAAAATATGTAATTTCTGTATTGAAAAAAATGATCAAAGAAGGTTCAACATTTGGAACACTAAGGACTAATTATATTTATTTTATTATGTCAGTTGTTCATCACTCTTCCTGCTTTATAAGTTACATTTCGTCCACCACCCATTAATTTCCCTAATTAGTTATCCTATTTTCCTAGGCTTTCCCAATAATATAAAAATAATCTCTTCACTTACTTTCCCAGTTGTATAATTGGGAAATAATCTTCCTATTTAATGATATATACCATTATTTTTATAAAATTGATTACGGAATAAACGCGTTATATCACCTCAAATTTCGTTTTTTTTCCTTAGTTTACTTATTCATTTCTTACGATACATAATTAATATTAATACGCATAGAAGTAGAGTAATATTCATGCAGATTCTGAGGTAATGCTATTTTAGAAGAGGCGACCCCTTTTTTCGATTTAATTTATTTTACAGTGTTGTGGTAACATTATTATTTAGATTTTTCGGGTGTTCCTTTGTCTGAGACTAGGAACGTGAGCAAGTAAAATACTTCTCACTATTCTGTCTTTTTCTACTTCCAGACAATGGAAAAACGGAATAATCTAAATAATAACCCGTTTTCCGTTCTTAATATTAAAGTTTCCCGTGTTTACGGACGGAACCAGATGAAGAACCCCCGCGGTCACTGGTCCGTGGGAAAAACGCAGCAACCTCCGTGGTCCAGTAGAGGAAATCCCCACATAAACGGAAACCTTGATTTAGCCGCGCAACTGAATTCACCTTCAAAGGACACGGGAGCAAAACAAAATAAAACGAAGAAATAAAAACTAAGTAGCAGAATAAAAAGGACACAACAGAGACTTGGAAATGGCACGTAATTGACGTGACTGAGTCGGGGATTGAAATCGTGACTTTGGGATTTGCGCAATTGCATTCGGGTAATTGAGGAAATGTCGCACGTTGACGGATTGGTAAAGCACACACACACCCAGGTAATGCATTTAATTATATATATATATATATATATAACTTAAATATAAATATATATTAATTATATAAATATATATTTAATTATATATAGTTAATGCGTTTAATTATATATATTATTATTAATTTATTTTATATAATTAATTATATATAATTAATAATAATTTTTATATAATTATTTCTATTAATTATTATAATTAATTATTATATAACTAATAATTAGTTATATTTTTAATTATTAATTATATATAATTAAATGCATTAACTGGGTATATGTCGGAAAAACTCTTAATTATATATTTATTTTATTTACTCACTTATATATATATATATATATATATATATAAGTAAAATTTTTGTATTTGATTTCGTCACTCAATGATCATTTAATTTCCTGATCAATGTAATCGATTTCCTCACCTACAGCCTTACATAATTTCTAGAAATTGTTATATATATCTAATAATTGTTCTGTAAATATATATTTATACAACCAATTAAATAGGAATAATTGAATTTTAATCAACAATTAGATATAATGAAGGTACAGTGAAACGAATACAACGTTTTGACTTACAGCTTCAACGCGATCATCAAGAGTTTTGTTCTATGCTATAGATTTCCTGTTTTAAATTTTATATTGTACCTGAAGAGTCCCCAAAGCTGGATCGAAACGTTTTTATGTCTTTTACTGTACTTTTATGATATTTAAGTGCTATAATTTAAAATTGCCATTAAATTCCTTTTGCTCTGATTTTTACAGTTGAAGGTATTTAATAGAATCTCTGCACGCGACGACATTCAAACTGTTAGTTTATTTTAAATTAAGACAAATAAGAGTCAAAGTTTATTAGTCAAAAAAATTAATTAATTCTATTTAAATCACAGCGTTGCTCCGGCGCTGTTATGTAATCTTTGGGAATGTTAATATCGCTGTTTGTTGTTGAGGACTTAAAGATGTCCACACGCTGTTTTATGAATATAAAAATTAAAAATTTGAAAAACTGAACCTATTAAAGTAAATGGCAGCCCAGTGTTTTACACGTATGACGTTTAACATATTGTAATTGTTACATTTCCTGACAAACAGGCTGTTGTTTTTACTTGTTAATTTTAAAGTGACGTCATAATATTGTAATCGGTAAGTTTTATTTAATTGTAAAGAATTTATTTAACATTCTTGATTATTGAAATTACTTTCAAAATATAATAATTCTCGTTGATGGAATCAAATCAGTCTATATTCGGCTTCAACGAGGTCCAGGAAGCTCTTTTTTTATTGTTTTCCATAGATTCTCCTTTAAATTTTTCATTAATATAGTACCTGATGAGGTCCCAAAGCTGGGTCGAAACGTTTTAACTCCTTTTATTATAAGTTTTTATTTTATTTCAATTAATAAATCAGTTCTCCTTTTACAGACACTTTGTTTATTATTTACAGCGTTACGACGTTTCGATACCTGAAGAAGATACGAACACTTATCGAAACGTCGTAACGCTGTAAATAATAAAGTGTGTGTGAAAGGTCATTAAGTGATTAATTACTTTTATTGTACTTTGTATGAAATGTAATTCTTTACTTTTCATCGTATTAAATTCATATTATTCTATTTTGATAATCCTATAATTCGTGATTATTATGGTACTTATATTATTTCCTTTCTATACACAAATACATTTATTCTGTATTTTCTTGTTAAGGAGTCTGTGAATTTAATGTTTAGAAATTGTTTTAATCAGATCCTCATTAGTCATATTAAATTTAGTGGGCACTTGTTTGTTTCACCGCATACGAAGGGTGTGACAAATCAGAACGTTTTAAGTGAAGTGCGGCGCGGGACAAGCAGCGTTGGCCGAACAATCGCAGCGTTGTTCGTGTGAGCTTTTATACAAAAGTCCACTTTACGACCTCACAGGTGTGTACGATGTGGCAACTGCGCATTTCCCTTCTTATTCACTGTGGAAAGTCCACAGGCGCCTTCTTATTTTAATGGCAATATTATAGTATCTTTGTCAAAAGCTATGTCGTACTACGTAGAAAATTATATGAGGGTCACCATGGATTCTGCCTCAGCCCTTGGAGAACTTTTTGTTAGGGGACGCAAGGAAACTGGGAGAGTAATTTATATTGACCGGAATGAATCGAAGCAGCCTCCAGCATCTCTGGATTGGAATGTGAGGTTGGGCATAGGCAAGTGCGGAATAGTTGGGCGAGTCCTTCTTCGTCGCTGCTGCAATGGGAGCGTCATGCAAATCACCCACAGGGAGAACAAAGTCCCTCTGCACCACGCCTCGCACCTGCGTGCGTCACGTCTCAGGAAATAGCACAAGTCACCATAGAGTTATACTACCGTAAATGCCTCTAAAGTTTCGTATTTTTAATATTAATAGAAATTCATTATCTGAGGTAGTTTGTGCTGTTACAGTATAAAATGCCACGAATGTGACGTAACAAATCTGTCTATACATAAACACGAAAAATACATCAGTGAGGGGGGAAAACCAAATCAGAAAACACAATTCCATACATTAATGGAAAACTCATAAATCAGAAAAAGAGATCAGTGAGGGGAAAACAAAATCAAAAACTTCTATGACGATCTTATAAATATGAAAATACATCAATCAGAAAAATTGATCAGCGTGGGAAAATAATATTTAAATCTAAAATCCTTTGTTAAGGAAATACATAAAGGAAATTAGATCAGTTAGGAGGAAAATACTAAACATAAAAGGAGGTCTTGCAACAAAACACAAGGTGTTTGCCTCCCGATTTAAAACGTGTCTACTTTTTTGTTCCATTACAAAGATATTTTATATAAATATCAATGATAATATTTTAATATTTTTTGTTAATAATAAGAAAGATAGCCCAATTCAGACAAAAGATGAGATAAAATAAATTCCACATACGACAACGTTTCTGGAAGCCTTGTTCTTTCCTTTCTTCAGGTGTAGAAAAAACTCAAGAGTATAGAGAGACACAACTGTACTCGTCAGTTGACAGAACTCAAATTTTGAGTTAATTTTCAAATAGATGTAAATTTATCAGTTTGTTTGAAAAACCAAATTTTTTTCCTCCTGTTCCATGACCTTCTAAAGGCTGAGCTCTGTTTGAAAGCATTTATTCTGTTTCTTGAAACAATTTACACTAAATATCTGTGAATGACAGGGTAGCTCAGGTGGTTAAGAGCAGCCACGGACCATATGTGGAAGGACCCGGGGTTCAATTCCGCCCTGGTCCTTGAATACAGTAGCTTATTGTACAGAAAAATAAACTCTGCCTCACGTCACCGACCAAATCAAAGAAGCTCTTTGCTCTGCCCACTATCGCAGACTCACGTTGCAACATGATTTATCTGTGACTGACGGCGAGTATGTCAAATACTTGGAGCGTGTCGTTTTAATGTCTGCGATTTAAATTTGCAACAGGAGCGGTCCTTGTCGGCCAACGTAATGGCGGCGCTCCCAGGGCCAGGAGCTGACTTCATACGCGATGCCGATCATAAAAAAAGAAAATAGAACCAAGTAAACGGCAGTCGTCGCCATGTGAAGAAGCCAGATGGCCGTGACGACGACCAAACAAAAAAAGACTGCTCTGCGGTCTCAGTATTTATTCCAGCTGCGTTTCATCACTGACACTGCGAATTTCTAAATGACCGTTGAGTCCGACCCATGTAGCACGAAAGGTTTTTCTGAACAACACAAGCACAATGATCATTTCTAGATGTTCCTTCCTTGAAGAATCTGATCGTGGACAGTGATTGCTGTATCAAGCTGGCTCAACAATAAGGGATCGTCGATCTTCCTTTGAAAAATTGGACAAATCTTCCAATTTCGGGGGTTTTCCTCCATGGTCAGAAACTACATCTATAAATGATCATTGTCTGTGTTGTTTACAAAACCCTTTTGCATTGACTGTAATTCATGCTGCACGGGACAGACTCAAAGGTCATTCATAAATTTGTTAATGATCAGACACAGATCCAAGCCAGAGACTTGTTTTGATCCAAAGAAATTTTTTTTGGGTCGTCGTCACGGCCGTCTTGCTACTTACTATCTAGAAATGTTTTCTTCCCAATGGCTACGTGACGTCACCGCACGAGTGCCGTTTATTTGGTTCCATTTTCTTTTTTTTATCATCGCTATCGTCTTCGATTCGCGTATCTGCTTTAATACGACTTGTTTTGATGAATAACCCGGGATTTTCCCCTTCTTCTTATTCCGCAGAATTTACTCTTCCGATAACTTCGTCAAGTTTTCTATCTGTCGTTGCCATGTTTGTTTGTTTTTTAAAAAATTGTATATTTATTCTACGTGTGTGTGTGTTGGGTTTCTTGTAGAGGAGATGCTGGGGGAAAGTCCTGGTCCTGGTCTCTCAGAAGCGAATTCCTCAGCTTCTCAGGAATATTGAATTATTAATGTGTGTCTCTGTTCGAGACTCGGATGTGGGGAAAAGAACATTTGGAATCAATAATATTCTGAGAAGGAACAAACCTCGTCGTGACGTCACCGTTTATTATTTTTTGTCTGTCTGTCTGTCTGTGTGTGTGATTGGAAACGCATTCGCGAAAACACCGAAAAGCTTTTAACGTCGCGATGGAGAGAGAGAGAGAGAGAGAGAGAGAGAGAGATCTATTCCTTCGCTTCTTCTTTGCACCTGTCCCGGTAATTTTCTGGGACATGAAAATGACGCGGATGTTACCGCGAGGATTGGCTTGTTCCATGAAACACTTTGAAGGCGTGGTACTTTTTTTTAAAAAAAAAAAAAAAGAAAATGGAATTCGATAATAGAAATATCTTGTACGGTGACTTGAAGTCCTGAGCAGTTTCTTCCCACCTGTTACTAATGACTAATGTCTCTGGTTGCTGTGGCTGGAGAATCTTCAACAATTGAAAATGGTGTTTACCCTCTGTGACGTTCAATCTTCACCCGACCTTGTCTATTTTATTCTTCAATAGTTAATGTAACTAATAATTACATTTTTATTAAGTAATGAATATTTATTACATACGATTACTGAAGATAAGAAAATTCCAAACAAAATAAATTTAACGTTTTTTAAGACCATTAATTACCTGGTACAGTGTTGCCAAAACACGGTTATTAGTTGTTTTTTTTAAAAAAAAAGTAAATGAACTGCGTTTGTTTATAAATTGATTTGTGATTTTTTTTGGATTAAACTAGTTTTTTTATACACTTGAAGATTTATAATTGAATTTTTCTTTATGTCTTCAGTTTAAAATCTGTAATGTTTATGTAATTTCTCTGTATCGAAACGTCGTAACGCTACAAATAAGAAAATTAGGAAACGTGGATGAGAAAAATTTTAGTACCACAAAAATACTTAATTTATTCAACGAGAAAATGGATTACATAAAAGAAAAAAAGTAATAAACAAATCAGAAAAATTAAAAATAAATTCTAACAAATTTTAAATAAATATAATTATCCAAATAATCCAAAAAAAATTATTTTTAAATAAGTTTATTATACCTAATAAAATTTATTTATGACTAATTCGAACAGAAAATAATTATTCAAAGGCTTTATTATACATAATGTAATTATTACTGATTAATTACGACAGAAAAATTATTAATTGGGTTTATTAGACGTAATATAATTATTTATGACTAATTCCGACAGAAAGTAATTACTCAAAGGATTTATTATACATAATTTAATTATTGATGACTAATTACGACAGAAAAAATTATTCAACAAGTTTACTATACATAATTTAATTATTGATAACTAATTACAACAGAAAAGATTATTTAATTAGTTTGTTAACTGATTTATTTATTCAATCACAGACGTAAAATAAAAACTGCTCATTCAGTATAATTACTAAAGATGAGAAAATTCAAACAAAATAAGTTACATGTTTTTTTTCTTCTAATATATAATTAACTCGTACAGTGTTGCCAAAACAGGAATATTATTTGTTTTTTGTTTTTTCAATTAATGGACGAGAGTTTGATTATAAATTGATTTATGATTTTTTGTTTGAATAAAATAGTAATCTATATTTTTTTCCCTTCAAGAAAAACCATTTTTAATTTAAAATCTGTAATTGTTCTGTATTTTCTTTGTATATTATTATTTTTTTGAGGTGTAGACAGGCTACATTAGGGTAATCCACATGGTGGCAACTCCTCTCATATAGCATAGGAAAGGGATTTGAAAGGGGGGATGCGGAAGGGTAGAGAAAGGTAGCCAAGGGTTAACTAGAGTCCCCGGGCTATTGTTTTAAGGATCCTACCCGGCAATTAGCCTCAAAGTGATGCAGAACAAACCCTAGAAAACCTGCATGAGGTAGGTCGGGCTCTTGGTACTTGTCCCACGCCCTTCCCTGGATGGCAGGAGAGGGAGAGTTTGCTGTGTGGTCGCAGCTTTCTCCACGCCGTGCCTTGACCGGTTTAGGAGGAAGCTGGCCGACTGTTCCAATGGGAAAAGCGAACAATTCTTACCGTATGCCCAAGGTCTGTGACCCCGGAACATGCACAGGCCTCGGCATGTGGGAACCTTAGTTCAAAAAACCAGAGAGATGTGAAGGCATCCCCAAAGACAGCCCCCGCCAAACTCTCTGAGAAGGTTCACCTGCGAGAGAATTCTCTCGCAGGCTTCCTTAACCTTGTATATTAATTTTTTCCGTGCTCTAATATCTTCATTAATTTCAAATAACAACTTTGAGTGATGTTGACTGATTCTTAACTTGTTTTTTTTTGTTAGTTTGAGTCTTCCACGGACGTGTGTCATGGTTGTGACGTCAGATCCAAGTCTCCATGTTCTTAGAGGGGTTAAACTTCAGGACTACTTCAGCGAACAATAATTTAAATTTCGAGAGTCCTCGTGGTGAAAATTCCCGAGCGCGTCCTTTGACAAGCAAACAACTGACTGACGTCGTAGTCGACTGTTTGCGATGAAGTCATCGTCGCTTGTTCCAAAGAGAAGAGTTTCCATGATCCAGCCAAGGCAAACAATGGTTCATCTCCGTTGAACTCGCGGCTTCATGAAAGTTCGCGTCGGATTCCGACGTCACTCAATCTCGTCCTTTAAAATCTCCTTCGTGTCCGGTTAAAGGTTGGGAGGAAACAACGCGGATGAATCAGTTAGAACAATCCTGACGTGCACATTCTTCTAGGTAACGTCCCTGGAAAAACGTTATCAAAATGGCCGACCTCCGTACGGTCTTGTTGTTCCCTTCACAGTCGCCGTGTCCACGTGTGTCCCTCTTCCTGTCCCGACCGTTTCATTTATAGAAGTCGCTATATATATAGAGGAAGGAATTCAGTTGTTCCGTGTCTCATCCACAGCTGCATTCAGCGCCTCAGATTCTGTACTGATGAATATGGCAACATTGCCAGACTATAATATCAATTAAATAATTAAAAAATAATTATTAGCAAATTTTCTTATTAAAATTTTTATGTTTACGATTTTATTAATAGGTTCAAATCTTTAATTTGATTAAAAGAAAATAAGTTGCTGACGAATTTGCCTGCTTTATTCAGTCATGTAAAAACAGTCACTAAATGCGGACGTCCTTTAAAAGAACAAAGAAAGTCCTGGTCCTGTCGGAAAAATAGTTTTCCTCTTGTACAATTTTCTTTAACTTTGTTTAAAACTATACATTTTTTTGTAAAGTACAACGTATGTTTTTTTAAACCCTTGTAATTATATAATAATTTATTATGACGTATCCTAATTCATCGATCGACGACTAATGGAATGAATAATAAATCTTAAGTCAGGTTCCGAAACAACAACAAAATTAGAGACACGACTAAGGGTGGGGAAAATAATCGTGTTTAATAAACTATATACAAATAAGAAAATTAGGAAACATAGATGAGAAAAATTTGGTACCATAAAAATACTTAATTTATTCAACGAGAAAAAATGATTACATGAAAGAAAAAAAGTAATAAACAAATCAGAAAAATTCAAAAAAAATTCTCACAATTTTTAAATTAATGTAATTATCTAATTAATCCAAAAAATAAACTTATTAAATAAGTTCCTTATACGTAAAAAAAATTATTTATGCTAATTCAGACATAAAATAAATATTCAAAGAATTTATTATACATAATTAAATTATTACTGACTAATTAAGGGGAAAAAAATATTCAAAGGGTTTATTACACATAATTAAATTATTGATGACTAATTGAGGCATAAAAAAATTCTTGAAAGAGTTTGGTATACGTAATAAAATTATTTATAACCAATTAAGACTGAAAATAATTATTCATAGGATTTATTAAACGTAATAAAATTATTGATGACTAATTCAGACAGAAAATAATTATTAATTGTGTTTATTATACCTAATTTAATTATTGATGACTAATTACGACAGAAAAAATTATTGAATTTGTTTATTATACGTAATATAATTATTAATGACTAAGTAAGCCAGAAAAATATTATTCAATGTGTTTATTATAATACTATAATTATTTATGACTAATTGAGGCATAAACAAATGACATAATGAGTTTATTATACATAATAAAATTATTAATGACTAATTCAGTCAGAAAAAAAATTATTCAATGTGTTTATTATAATACTATAATTATATATGACTAATTGAGGCATAAACAAATTACTTCATGGGTTTATTATACATAATTTAATCCTTAACGCCTAATTGAGGCATAAAAAAAATCTTGAAATATTTTATTATACATTACATAATTATGTATAACTAACTAAGACAGAAAATAATTATTCAAAGGATTCATTATGTAATTATTACTGATTAATTCAGCCGTTATTATACCAAATACTATAATTAGTTTAATAATAAATTCACATTTAACACTTAAGGACTTTCAATATTTAATATAATTATGGGAGGACACAGACACTCTACTAAAACTTTGTTTTTTCTTTTGACGATTTGCATAGCCTCGACGGCTGCCAGACTGATCAATTCTTCAGTTATCTTCTGGTCTCTTCTTCGCTGTTGACCGTCAAGCTTCGGGTCATCACGACGACGACCACACTGCTGATTATCGTTTGACCTGTTGACGAATCAAAGCACACACACGGTCGTCGTGGTGTGTGTGTGTGTGTTTATTAATCGTCGAGGTGGCGATCCCGAGAGTCCGTGGAATCTCTCCAATGTCAATATCGGCATTCCCGCGCGAGGGATGGGGGCGGGGGCGGCGGAGATAATGATATGGTGGCTGCACAGTGCCATTGATTTATCGGGTCCAAGGTCCTTCTCCGTGGCAGCGCGAATCACAACCGACACGACGGCCTCTTGATACAACAAATCGACACCGGATTATTATTATAAAACCCTCAACTACCAACATCAGGTTGTTCCGTTCTCTGCAAATGGGAAAAATAGCCCTATGTTTGGCCAATATAACCGCTCAGTCTGATAGTCTTATAGTAATATAATCCTTTGTAGCCATCAAGGTATAATTACTTCCTCGTGAACTGTTACGAATATAAGTTACGACCTCCAAATCCTTGAAGGCAGCCGACGAGAACGCGGGGGGACAAAGCAGCGTTGCCGAACAATCGTCAGTGTATTCTTGTGCTACCAAAGGTTCCCTCAGTCGCGCGTGTTGTGTGGCAACAGCGCCTCCCTTCCCATACACGGAAACCATCAAGTGCCATCTGCACTATTATTAATATTAACCTTGGCAACTTCAAACATCCTTTGCTTCTGATCGCGTCACCTCGACGTTTGTCACGGGGTCCTTCGAATTCACCTGACGTAGGCAACAAGGACCGGAGAAGCGGATCCGCCATGTTGCAGAGCGTGCGCTTGATCGTAAACCAATATATTGGAGGGTTGGTGGCAATTCCCGCCCTCTCCAGCTGGATAATCCGCCCGCTATTAAAGATTTCTGTGTCGTAACGAGTTTTCTGGGGTCCTGTGACGTCATCCTCTTGTTCGCGTTAATGAGATTCCTCCGCCGCGTGCGTGATTGACTCGAGTGGGATCATTAAAAATTCATAACGGCTTGGCGAGCTTCCAAGCTTCTCTTCCTCCTCCTTCGCTGCTCTCGCACACACAGGAAAGGTACGGCACGTCCATTAGGATTATACACAACCTCAGCAGAGAAAAAAAATAATTAATCGTATTAAAACGCACGAGACATACCTCAGTGAGGGCATAAACACGCATCACTCAAAGAATATACGCAACATACAAGATAACAACAGGAAACAGAAAAAAAGGAGAAAATTCGAGACGTACAGAAGAAGGAAAAAAGTCTATACAGTAGAAAATTTAATAAATCATTAAATAATAAAGCACACGAGATAGAAAACTAGACAAAATAAATTGTTTAATAAATAATTAAGAAAATAATTATATATATATATATATATATATATATATTCTGACTGTTGAGAAAACTAATTAATAAACAAACATCAGCCTATTTTAAGTCGGAAAAAAATAATTTATGAATTAAATTAGCAACAAATTTCGGCCAAGGCAGTCATCAAAATTATTATTTAAACTTGAAGAAATTAAGCGACTGAACGTTGTTAATTTAATTAATAAATTCTTTTCTCTGACTTAAAAATTGGCTGATGTTTATTTATTAATTAATTAAGAAAATAATGAAAAATTTACGCCTGATTGAAAATTAATAAAATGATAAAATAACACGCAACGTTTTCAGAAACTCAAAGCTTTGACTAGAGACTAGTGCAGCTGTGTCTCTATGGTCTTTGGATTTTCTGCACCTGAAGAAATGAACAAGGTTACCACTTCTTTTCTCTGTCTTTGGCTATCTTTATTATTATTATTAAGTAATAAAAAATATCTGCGGAATGAGAAAAATCTTGTAGAACGTTCTATAAGAAAATGTATAAAACTTGGAAAAACATCCGCGGAACGATGAAAATGAGTAGATTTTACAAAGAAATTTGGTAAGCCATAAAATCAGGAAAACGTCTGCGGAATGAGAAAATTCGTGTAGAATGTTTTATAAGAAAATGTATGAAAATAACAAAATCATTTTTGGAACGGGAAAATTTAGTAGAGAAAGATTAACAAATAAATGAGAGTCGTCAAATCAGGAAAAACGTCCTTGGAATATTAGAAGAAAAAAGCGTTTAGATAGTTAAATAATTAATTTTAAAAAAAATACATCACATTGAAAAAAACGTCCGTGATACGTTATTTTCAAAGAAAGAAAAAGAGAATAAAATACAAAAATCGTGTATGTAAACCATATAAACCATTTAACTATGCAAACGCTAAACAATTAACAGGTGTAACTGTATATAGTAACGTAGAACTTATGTATAAGTGGAAAATATTTAATTGATAAATGGAGAACAATGAAATTGAACACTAATGAGAAAGTTGCCTCTAAGAAATTACAAAACACAGTCATTATGTTAAGACTGTAAATTGAGATTATTTAAATCAAATCAAATAATTTCTTTGTTTACACCGCGCCTTTTTAATTAAAATGTACTTTGTTTTTATTTTAAATGAAACTAAGTAGTTTTCTTTTATTAAAAGACACGGAATAAGAGGTAAATAAATCAATATAGAAGGAAAAATGAGAGAACTTACCAAACTTTTCAAGGCTGTGTACAAAGAAATTAATTACAATATAAATCAAATTCACCCAGGGAATTTAAGAAATGAATACGAAAATACAGAGATCGAAAATACTGATACTTTAAACTCCACAAATTTCTGGAAAAAAATTCCAGATGTAGTGGGGGGGAAATATATAAATCAGGAAAAACTGATTTATGAAAGTAGGGGAAAACGTCATGCTCAAATGAGATCTTTGAAGTATTTTCCGTCGCCGTAACGAGTATAATCTCTGGCCGCTGCTCGTGTCCTCTGAACTTGAACTCGTCGCCTTGAAACGTTTCAAGCCAATTAATTCTCAGAGTCGCGCGCGACGGCCATTTTACAAGAATCTGTAGCGAAAAACAATTCTACAGTTTGTATTGACGTTGACATTGTTACATCGACAAAGATAAAGAGAAATGTTGAGTCGTTACTTTATTGGGCGAGGTCGACTGATAAGTAACTACGTCATCACATGGGAAAACAAAATAAGACACGTATTTCGCTGGAAGGATTAAAAACAAAATACACGTAGTAACAACATTATACAGAAAAATGATTATGCATTAGTTTGATGGCAACACTCCATAGTTACTGTCAGTGTTTTCATTGACCATTGTGTAATTAATTATTGTCTCCATTTAGGACCTACACATGTCTTTTCTTTTAATATATCATACTAAAATTGGTCCAATTAGGCGTTTATATATATATATATTGTAATGATTAGACTTTATTACCATATATAAAAAAACTTTATTACATCATATATATAAAAATACATACAAAAATTGATTGGGCACCAGCAGGTATATATATATGTATATAGTCTGCAAAAAATTAACAATAATTATCTCCGGCTTGGTTATGAAATCCTCCTTCTCTAGAAGGTAATGTGGGCGGCTCCGTAGCTATTCACAAACAGAGCTTAGTTCCGTACTGTGGAAAATAAGTATTTATCGTCTGAAGGCACTTTACATTAATGGTGACCCTTACTTTAACTTGCAGCGGGTCACTGGTCTTGTAGCAGCTCCACGATCTCCTTCTTCCGCCTCCACGCGATGGACGCCCACACTCCAAAACTTTGGTTCGTTACAGCTCGCCAAATTTTCCACCCTCTTGCCTCTCTCACTCCACTTTCAGTCCTCCCTCTCTGTCTGTCCACTGTCACCCGTGTGCGGAACATATACCCTTACTCCGCCCCCCCCCCCAACGATGCAAAAGAAGGGACGCGTACCCTCGCCTTCTTGGGGCCTCTCGGGCGCACGTGGCCGTTTAATTAATTCCTACTCAGGCTCGCGGACAAAGGGCGGCCACTTAGCGATGTTATTCACTACAATATATATTTATTTATTTTCAGAAATTTTTTTTGGATATGGAATAGGATTTTTGATTTGTTTATTAAGTGCCACAATGGCTTTGACGAGGTGAGCATCAGCCCATTGTTGCGTCCCCAGCCTCGACCTTCATCACGATCTCTTCCTGATTTATAAATGTAGACGAAACCGATGAATGAGCTAAACAGGACCGTGACAACTCCGGTTCCCCTTTAGTCCTGACAATGAGTCTCATAAACACTCGGTGATTGAATTCAAAGTCCTTCGACGGCGCCGTTGTCTCGTCTCGAGGTTTTGTCGATGTGACATAAAAAAAAGAACACGGAAGAGTCGAGCGTGACCCAGACTTTTTTGGAGGGAGGTCGTCGGGCGTTGCTGCTAAAGTGGCTGCTGCCTGGAGGACGGGGGATGAAGGATAATTACATAGTCGCAAATGAGGCGCGTCCGTCGCACGATGCAGTCTCCGTGTCAGAGCTACCCATGGGGGGGGGGGGGGGTGAACATTCACCCCTCCATTAGGCATCTTTCCTCATCAATGTGTTTTCTCATGGAAGTTTTATCAACACATTCATTTATTTTCACAACACTGAATACTTCTCTGATCAACACGTTCCCTTATTTACACATATTCTCAACCAAGTGTTTTCACTAACTTAATTTCACATATTTTTATCATCAATACACATTCCCGTATTAATATATATTTCCCTCGACAATGTGTATTACGTTCCAGTGTTGCTCCGCTTTCACAACACTGTCATTCCCTTCAATGCGAATTTTTTCCAACGCTGTGTCACCGTTTTCGAGAGAATTTCCTCGACTCATTTCCTGTTTACCTCAAAGTTGTTTTCTTTTCTTCTGATTTTTAAAGAATAATCGAAGCAACGTGTTTTTTGTACGGATATATTTTTCCACATTGCTTTACTTTTACAAAGATGGTGCTAATAAACAGAATTATCAGGCGGTGGACTCAGTCAGCAGCCCGAAAAGTTTCCACAAATATTTCGCCATTAAAAAGTCGAGAAACAAAATTAAAAAAAGGAATCGGGAAGAAAAAACTCACGAAAGTCTTTTCAACACAGTGACGTGGTCATCATGATAAGAGCCTGGAACAAATGTTTCACGAGACGCATCAGTCAGGTTTCTCTTCGTCTAGTGTTGATGATCAGGCGGAAAACAGAATAAGGGAAAATTGGTGGACTGGTTGAACGGAACGGATTTACAGGTGAATAATTTGGGGGGGAAAATGGCCAAATGAGTGAAACGGACCAGCGACAGTTTTATTTAATTAGTAACTGTAGGACGCGTCGATGGACACTATGGAAGGATGACTTGGCCAGTTTATGAGTGGACAGACCAGTGGCTAATTCCTTGAATGTAATGGGTTTCTTTGGTCCTTGATCGCCATCTTTCATATCCACAGGTTTGACTTCCTCGTGATTTACCTCTGAAACCTCTCCTCATCATAATTCCACGGAAGTTTAACTGACTGTTACGTTCCAGGGGGAAACCCGTCGGCCTATGTGGAACCAGGGCACGTTCCGTTCCGTTCCTCGTGACTCTCCTACCTTGGGGTTTGCCTTGGACGCGGGCTGAGCTTTGCTGAAACTCTGCCAAGGTTCGTGGGTTCACATTAGTCTGACCCTGCTGTTATGTGGGTCATCGCCACTCCAGATCTTGACGCGTCATGCACGAGGCGTGGATCACATACACAGACCATTGAAAAATATAAGAATAAAATATTACATAGAAAATTAAAGAGAAACTGCATGAAATATATACTGAAAATAATAATATTAAATATACAGTATTACAATGCCTGTGTTGGATGTAGACAAAGTAGATGAGGAAGTAGCCAGTTAACAAAAAAAATTAAGCGACTCAGTAATGAAATACAAATAACACAAGTTATTAGTATTGTATTAATATCCAATTAGCCAATAAAATTACATAAGTTAAAAAAATGTAAAATATTTATAAAGAAAAAGTGTATTAGTAAGAGAGATACTTGATATGAACATCATACGGACCAAAAATTTAAGTAATGAAATTATTTAGGTGATAAATACATCATCAGAAATTTCTGAAGGTTGATACAAACGAGAAAATTATATAAATGAGGACGATTTATTAAAATAAATAATATATATATAATAAATATGTACATAGATAAGAAAAATATGTAATAGGGAACATTGGTACTAACAGACTGGAAAATTCAACATAGCTTTAAAAAATTGAAGGAGAAATTCTTATTGGTTTACTTACAAAGAATACAACGAAACTAAATGTAAATATATCTCTGAGACACAGAAATATTCAATGATAAACATATATTATGTAGATAAAGGCTTCCAGTCGGTAACACGCGACGTTTCGATGACATTCAACGTCATCGTCTTGTACCGAAGATTAAATAGACAGTATTAGAATCTTGAGAAGCCTTAATCCAGTTTCAACACCGTTGAAACCTTCGTTCTACAACATCTTATGTAGATGCAGATAACTGCAATGGTCCTGGAGTAAGCAAATATAGAATCATCATGATCTCTTATAATTCAATTTTCCGTAACAAGTGGAAAAACATCTGTAAATGCGTTCCGTCCAATCAGTCCACCAATTTTCCCTTATTCTGTTTTCCGCCTGATCATGAACTCTGGAAGAAGTGAAACCTGACTGATGCGTCTCGTGGATCACTTTGGAACATTTGTTCCAGGCTCAAGATGACCACGTCACTGTGTTGAAAAGACTTTCGTGAGTTTTCTCTTCCTGATTCCTCTGGAAAATAAACCCCACACCGAGTAAGTGAACCTCTTTGACAAGATGAGCGCCGTTACCGTTACCGTTACTTGCACATTCTTTTAATTTTGTTTCTCGATGTTTTAATGGCGAAGTATTTGTGTAAACGGGCTGCTGACTGAGTCCATCCCCTGGTAATCCTGTTTATTAGCGGACACGAGCTATTAATCTCTCTCTCTCTCTCTCTCTCTGTCCCTCTCTCTCTATGTCCCCCCCCCTCTCTCTCTCTCTCTCTCTGTCCCTCTCTCTCTCTCTGTCCCTCTCTCTCTCTCTCTCTCTCTCTCTCTGTCCCTCTCTCTCTCTGTCCCTCTCTCTCTCTCTCTCTCTCTCTCTCTCTCTCTCTCTCTCTCAGCATTGGAAAAATAACGTGGCCATGATGGAATTCATCAACCCCCGCACTCGACGCAGACACGTTTATGCATTATTGAGCGTCCACGTAATAATCCCCGTGATTTCAACTTCGCTCGTATTACAAAGAGAAGCGGACACATTTGTATTTTTCTCCCCTCCCCTCCCCTACACACACATACACACACCCCCTCTCTCTCTCTCTCTGCTTTATACTCATCCTTTTAGCAACGATAACTCCAGCATTGTTATCAATCCCGTTAACGACACAAAGCACAGGATTCGTTCTTTTGTAAAAAATCAACGAAACAACAGCAAATACATGAAGCGCCATAGAGTGGTTGTGACCTGCAGCTGGCGACTTCTTTGTTCTCTTCTGATTTTTTTTAAAAAAGCTTTAATTCATTAATCATCTGTCGACGGCCAGTGAAGTCTTCCCAAAGTCTCTCTCCCTGTTGAAATGAAAAATTCACGTCAGGTTGAACGTTAGTCTTGCACTAGTGCAGTTGTGTCTCTCTAGGCTTTTCTTAGCACCTGAACAAAGGAACAAGGTAACGTTGTGTGGTGTTTGTATCACCACTTATTCTGTCAATCTTTCTTGTTATCTCCTTTGATAGTCCTTCAGGGATTTTATTTGGATGATTGCACGGATGATTGGGGGAAAATACACGACACCAGATGAATCCCACGCGGTGTTGAGCAGCTAGAGACCATCAGTCTGACAACAGAGTGGACCAATTGTCGCGTCGAAGGTTTCTCGAATTAGGCTACGTCGCCTTCAAAGAGGACTTTGGTGGCTCTTGAAGATGTGTAAGTTGATGACTGGGGGAAAAAATCAAAATGGATTGGTCGATTAGTGGACGTGTCGTGGAGTTTACTTATATCCTCTAGATTATATGTTAATGGACGGGAAAGGTGCAATCATCTGGTTTCTACCCCTTTGATTGTTCTTGATAGGTTTCGAATGGATGGTTGCATGGATTAATTGGAAAAATACGGGAACTGTAAGGTCAGTCAGCGAGTGGACGAACTGATGGTCGGATGACTCCAGATGACTTGGTGAGGTGTTTACGGGTAAATTGTTGAAATTCCTGACGGGAAAAGTAAATGGATTAATTGATCAGTGAACATGTAGCCCAATATATTTTGTTGATCCACTGATTCATGGACTGATTAACAAAATTTACATTAACGTACGAGGCGGGGGGGGCGGAAATGTCGTCCAGGACCAGGAAAATTCCAACCCCCGCCCCCTGGGAATTGGTAGACGTGTCTCACCCCCACAGGGTCGCAAGGAACACGTGTGTGAAACTCACACCAACACACACAGTCAATTTTATTTAACACAAGATTAAAACGTTTATATTCGGGGTTGAACGCTTTCCATTGAGACCTTGAATAATTAACAAAAATCTGTCAACAAGCTTCAAAGCTGATATATATTTTTAAAAATTGAATACATTCAATGCAGCCTTCATTTAGCGGCCACTTTGTGAATTACCAACCCCCGCTACACAGAGGGTGGGAAATGTGGAACTGACGTTGTTTTTTGTGAATAAAAATATTATTTTTTATTGTCAGAGAACAATATCGATAATTTCTATTGTAATTGGATAATTAGGCATTCATGAAAATGGCTTTAATCCCCCTGCCAAGGGGTAATTAACCTCTGACGTCATACACAATGAATTGAGTTGCCGTGCTGCACGTATAAACATATATTACTATTCCGTGGGTTGCGTTGTTTAACGTGGTTTCTGCAAGAAGAAATTACAAGTCATTATATATTTGTATATATATATATATATATATATATATATATTTGTATATATATATATATATATATATATATAATGTTCGCAAAATTACGTTTGTACTTAAATTGATTTATGTCATTATTAACCAATTAGGATATCTTGGTTTAAATGATTTTTTTTCAGGGCAACAGGCTACATGAGGCTAATCCACGTTGGGCAACTTCCCTTTAATAGCATAGGAATGAATCTGAAAGGGGGATGCGGAAGGGTAGAGGAAGGTAGCCAAGGGTTAACTAGGGGCCCTGGGCTGTGGCTTAAGGATCCTACCCGGCATTCGCCTAAAAGTAATGCAGGGAAAACCCTAGAAAAACCTGCATCAGGTAGGTCGGGCATTTGGTACTTGGGCCACGCCCTTCCCTGGATGGCGAGAGAAGAGATTGCTGTGGGGGTGAGACACGTCTACCTCCCCCTCCCCCAGGGCCCTGAGGTGGAATTTTTCGAACATTCTAAAACGGCCGATATTTGCGTCGGATAAATATTTTTCAGGTCAATGAGATTGAAAGTGTTTCTTTCGATGGGTTTTGTGTATAATTTTAGGCCCCCTCCGACACGGGAGGGCAGCTCCCTTAGTGGGATGGTGATGGAGGGGTGGTACGTGAAAATAACGGAAAATTAACCGAGATTGGAGCCGATTCCGCGGGGGTTATGGACGTCGCTGAGTTCAGTTACGACAACCCCGGACAACGCCGGGCAACCAGTTAGTTCTAATTACAGTATCTATGGGAGAATTGAAAAAATATGTGGCAGATTTACAATGTTCATGCAGTGATGCGGTTTTCTTGTTTATAGATTGGTAACTGCTCCGTGGCGTCGAGTTCCCTGATAGAATGGCGAGTGTCCATTACAGCCGGCGATCTCAGGGAGTGATGAAGCCAACGCACCGTCACTCCTCCTGAGTCATCCTGACGATCCTCTGCTTGGTCTTGACCTTTGAGGCCTGGGTGGTCCAAGCAACGAACCAACGAACCTGCCAGTCACAGTGGTTGCGGTCAGGACCGGCTCCAGGATGCAGCGGTACAACAATCCCTGACTTGGCCTATTTTCGCCCCTGCAACAATCAAATCGAAGGAAATGTCAAGATCCAAACTGATCAGGAAAAATTGAAAGACAGATGAAGACACATAAAATTAGCGAGTACCGGAAAAATTAAATTGACAAGGGAAAAAAGGAAAAAAGAAGAAATTTAATAGAAAAGTAACGAAACCGACGAAAAAAAGTATAAAAATACAGAATTTGGAAACAAATAAAAAACTCTACTACAAAAGTACAAATATACAAATTGAAAGAAAGACAAAGTCCTTGGTGATTCACTCGATTGCAAAGTGATTAGGAGATTTCGTAGGAACGCCGTACAGGTTAATTTAAACCTACAGAGACATGGAAAAGAAAAAGAAAAGGAACAGAAATATGACAAGGATCGATGGAAAGAAGTAGAGAAACAGAAATGAAGACAAACAGAAGGAGAGAATAGGGAAAACGAAGGTGGATTACGCGAGTGCGATGACCCCCTTGGCTCGAGGCAACAGGATCAACGTCGGGAGGGTTTTCCCGGGCCCCTGCTTACGGTAACTGGGAGAAATTTACGTGAAAGAAAAAAAATCCTCACGTTCAAGGGAATTTTCCCCACCTTTCTCTATCCAATGACGTGGTTTAGAAACGGCAACGTTGTGTTAAATATTCATGATTGTCCTCCGTAACTCCTTCACCGCGGGAAGAGACTGTGACGTCACACACAAACACACACGAAAGCGGATCCTGAGGAAGTTGGTCGGTTCCTTCCTTCCTCGTCCCTTCTCTGACGTTTCCATTCCATCAGGCTTTTCTACTCTCTTATTACAAGTTGAAATTCCTGAAGATAAATAATTAGTTTAATTTACATAATTAACTTACGACACTTAAAATACTAATCATTTAATTGTTAATGAGGGTATAATATAACAAAATATTTAGAAAGGAAAACACGTGAAATATAGAGATAAAGTCTAAGAAAGAAAAAACTAAATTAATGAATACATAAGATTAAGAAGAAAAGAGAAAATACGGAACACTGAATCTAAAAGCAGAGATAAAAATAATAATCGAGAAAGGAAATAAAATAAAAAATACATCATGCATGGAGAATAAGAAAGTAAATAAAACCAGGGTAATGGAGATGCAATTAAAAATAAAAGAATAATTCAACGTAGTATTCTTCATAGTATTTTGTTTTCTTCTTCACTTATTTATTTAATCTTCTGTGCATTTTCTGGAATATAAATATAGTTTTCCTTGTATTTTCTCTCGTACATATTTAAACATATATTTATTTTTCTTCGAGCATTTATAATCGTTTGTACATAATTTCTCTTTTCCTGTATTTTCTCCTTCGATTGTTTACTTTTTATCCTTTTACTTTTTTTTCTATTTTCTGTTTCTCTTATCCGTTTATTTTTTCTTTTGTGTGTGTATTTTACTATTCCATTAATTTCTGAGCTATTTATATTCACATCCATGTATTTTCTGTTCATGTTCTGCATTTATTTTTTTCCAAGTGTTTTAATATTCTCTTCTATACATTTTGTCTTTCTCCTTTATTTTGTTCTCACTCGTATTTTATGTTGTATATATTGTTTTCTATTCTCTGTCGTATGTTATTCCTTTTATTTTTTCCCGTTCCACGTACGTTTATTCCCTGTTCTACTTATACGTTACCTTCTTGCTCATATTTTAATTAATTTTTCCACGTCGTGATCCGTCCATCATTCACTTTCCGGCCGAGTCTTGCACCCGGGGGTGGTTTCATTCCCCTCTTTTGTTTGAGTCTTAACTGCAAACGTTTGTCCTGAAGGCCCTAAACTTCCGCTTCCGCAATTAGCGGCGTTGCTTCCTGTGAGCGACGCCCACGCCGGAGCGTTGCATCTACAAATATATTTATATTTATACAACAAACTGCGTCCTGATTCAGCACCGGAAAATAACAACGTGAATTTGATTGGGCATGGGGGGGGGGGGAAATGTCTCCATCGGGTGAAATGTCAATAACCATAATAATTAGAAAATAAATTAATAATAAAAGGACACGGTTAAGTCTCAAAATAAAGACACAAAGAAGAAGAAGAGTGACGCGACAACGTCAATAACGACGGAGTTGAAACTGCGAAGATAAATGCAACTATTAAGATTATTAAAGACACGGTTGTTGCACTGAAGATGAAAAATTTACTCTTATGATATTGAAGAAAAAAAGTAACGTCAGTGAAACGTAATTAAAAAGTATTACGATAATTTACAGTGTTACTGAAGATGAAAGTGGATAACGAGGACAACAATCAAGATCCTGATCAAGGTAATTGTTACGAATACTACGTTAAAACAATGACATGAGACCTGACGGGGATGAGGATAATTAATTATTAGAGGAGGCAATTCTTTTAATTTCCCCCGCGTCCGTTCCTGAAAACGGTACGACAGCAGCAACACCGTCGTCGAAAAAGATGAAAAATGAGGTAAAGAAAGGGAATACAGTACGTGGTAAAAATATAAAATGAAATAAATAAGGTAAGAAATAGAGAAAATAAGAATGATACAGTTGTAAAAAGAGAATTATAATAAGGAAAGGTAAGGGTAAAGATGAAATGAGACGAAAAAATCAGGAATGAAGAAAAAAGAAATAAATAAGGAAAGAAACAGAGAAAAGAAGAATAGTAATATTGTAGAAAGGGAGTTATGACAAGGAAAGGCAAGGGAAAAGATTAAAAGAGACCCAATAATCAGGAATGAAGCAAAAAGTAATAAATAAGGGAAAAAACTGAGAAAAGAAGACTAGTAATATTGTAGAAAGGGAGTTATAGCAAAGAAGGTACGAGTATAGTTGAAACGAGAGGAAAAAAATTAAGGAATGAAGAAAAAGAAAAATAATAGACAGTAAAGAAAGGAGAATGAAACAATGGGTAGAAAAAAGAAGTTTGGAAGACGAAAAATAAAGAAAAAAACGGGAGAAGTATGAAGTGAAGCAAGAAACTAAAGAGATTCGAGTTAATTTAGTTTCATTATCATTTAGATTATTCGGGTATTCTTTTGTCTGGGACTAGAAAGTTATGCAATAAAAAGACAGAAAAGTGAAAAAAGGCAAAACCTAACTGGTTTCTTACCTCGTTCTTTCCTTCTGTTTTTCTTGTTTTCTTTGCTTTTCTTTTTTCTTCCCTTTGCCTTTTTTTCTATTTGTAATGTTACCTCACCATTGTCAACAAATTTCGAATCCAGATATTTAGTTTTACATTTATTGATTCCACACGAAACCGTTACTAAAGAACATCGCCATTACGTACATGAACTTTGAGAATAACATAAGTCAAGAAAGACTAGGGAAATTTATACAAGAATCAGGAAAAACATGAAAAATACAAGATGTATTAATACAAGAAAATACGAAAATAATTACCATTTAAATAGAGGAAACATTAAGAATGGAAAATTTTTGGTAACCGATGGAAAAACTAGAGGTATTAAAATCATCAGCAACTTATGCAACCCTGTAGTAACGTAATGATCGTTACTTTCTTGTTTTCACATGATAATTAGTGGTAATTAAGGACGATAATGAAGATAAACCCCAGAGAGGTTTGTGAAGTATCCAGAGAGAATAGCCATTGAAATGAAGCCCTGTCGTTCCTCTCCCAATGAAAGACTTTCCTTTTCTCGTCGTTAGCGAGCAATTAAGCGCAAATAACTCGCATTCAGCGAGCAACAAACAAGACAAAAGTGGTCCTCAAGTGGAGTCGCGTTTCCTCGCTCAGCAGCAAAACTGAAACGTTGGTCGTGACGCTTCCCATTCACCCTCGGGTCCTCAGCATTCAGTCCTCCTTGGGACATTGTGGCATGTAATGATCCACTTTCATACAATCCTCAGCATGAAGAAGGTCTGGTTCTCCAGCTTCCTTCGCGTCCAGATTCATCAATTTTTCAATTTACTCCACATTTGTTCATCCTCCATGAATTTCCCTAACTTAGGTCTCTTGTATTTCGTTCAAAGATAATATTGTCCCGACAAACAAATCCTGACATGCAAGAATATAAAATAAGACCAACATTGAAGAGTGATAACCCCACCAGGACCACGTGGACCTGAGATACGTAAACTATTCTCGTGAACTCTTTGGAACCTTAACTCATCCAAAGATCAAATAAATCAGGAACATGGACGAGAAATAATCCACCTTGATCTGATCTTCACAATGGTAAAGAATGTTAAATGTGGATCTGAGACATGAACACTTGGAATTTGGACAACACCGCATCCAATCAGGACTCAGAACAGCGATGACCGACCAGGACCACCTTAACGATGACAAAGAGTGTTAACTGTGGATCTTTGGATGTTTTTGTAACCCTCGTGACCTCCTTGGTACCTCAAGACATCCAAAGACCAACATTGAAGAGTGAGACAACCCGCCAGGACCATTTAAACCAAGGCAAATGTCCAGATGAGGCATGTACAATATCATTGGAACCTTAACTCATCAAAGATCAAATAAATCTGGAACATGGATCATCTTGACCATGGCAAATCAATCGAATTTTTTTCGGTCTGGATCAGTTTAAAATTAGCGATTTCATAACACAAAAAGACCTCCTAAAAACCCCCAAAAAATTGCCTAATTTTTTCAAAGCAGCAAAATAATTTATATTTTGAACGACTGCATCGATTTAAGCTTAATTTTTACGCAATCGATTCTTCTTTTTTTCTTTGCGTAAGACTGAAGGTTACATTGGCTTTCAGAGGCGATCACGAGCTGACCTGAACGTCCTCGAGGAAACCGACATTGTGCAATGTCGACGACTCGTGTAGCGTATCATCTGTGGAGTGATTGACGTGTGAATGGCGCCGATGCGTCCGGATATCTGTGATTTGTCCATCCCCCCCCCCCACACACACACACACACACGGGCCGATGCTCCGGGACAATCGACCCAACTCTCGCTTCCATATCCGATCCGTTCCGCAACTCTCCAAATCCGTTTCCGACGTGAAAGCAGGACACTGAACGGGTCATCAACCATCCAACCACCCCAACAACAACGGTCGATGACAAAACGCTGACCTACTCAGTCTGGTGTCTGCTCAGGCGTGTGAACAGTTTCCTGAGAGTGGGCGACGGTCAGGAAATGCGACCAAATGGAGGATTGGAGGGAAATATTCGATGGGGGTCGACGAATAAGGACCTGGGACCTGTCAGAGATCTGCACCTTTACCAACATCTCTGGAAACAGTCTTTCATCATTGTTGTTTGGTATCGTTTTGTCGGAAATGGAGGAAAATTGTCTCGTGAATTTCGAGATTGGAGGAAGGGGACTGTTGGTGACGTCATGGACTGAGGTCAGGGAAACAGACGGAACACGTGAGCGGCTCCAAACTCTTTGTAAAACGACTTTCATTCACCGTAACCAACTTAAAACAAATTAAAACAACGAAAACAAAAGACATCCGGTATTAAATTATAGAATCTAATTTTTTTTTTCATTATTTCAAAAATAATCTCCACCAGTCACCTCGTGAATAAAATAGGACAAATCAGAAAAATATAGAAACAGCTGCTGTATCTAGGAGAAAATAAACTACGAAAAAAAATATCAGAATGAGAACATTCGTGGCTAAGAAAAACATCTAGATGAGGAAAATGCAACAATCAGAAAATTAATAAATTAGAAAAACATTTAAATGAGAAAATACAACGATTATAAAAATTAATTAACAAGGAAATAATAAAATACGAGTATGAGACGAAAACAATTCGAAGCTAATAATTTTTAATTAAAAAATACGACAACGAGGAAATGACTTTGCGTAACGAAAAACAACGCCGAAGAAATTAATGAATAAGTAAAATACTTAAGTGAGGAAATACAACGAAGCGAACAATGAAAATATAACATAGAAGTTATGTGAGGAAATATAAAAATTTTAATTAGAAATATTAAGACAGTGGGAAGATTACTTTAGATCAGGAAAAACTGCCACGGGGAAATTAATGATTCGGTGAAATAATAAATCAGAAAATACAACGATGAAAAAAATTAGAAAATTCAATTATTAAGGAAATGATTAAAATTACAGCAATGAGAAAATGAATAATAATAAAAATACTTTGATGATAAACATATATAAATGATTTTAAAAATACAAAAATGAGAAATTGGAGGTAAAAGAAAAATACATAAATATTTTTAATGCACAACTTTTCAGTCAAATCTCAATCTTGAAGAAGATTAAAATAGGTACCAAAACGTAGTTGTAATTTTAAACGGATTTATTTATATCAAACTCTCTTTTTTTAGGGCAACAGGCTACACGAGGCTAATCCACGTTGGGCAAGTTCCCTTTAGAAGCATAGGAATGGATTTGAAAGGGGGGATGCGGAAGGGTAGAGGAAGGTAGCCAAGGGTTAACTAGGGGCGCCCGGTCTATGGTTTAAGGATCCTGCCCGGCAATGCGCCTAAAAGTAATGCAGGGAAAACCCTAGAAAAACGAGAGATAAGAAAGAAAGGTGGAGCAAAACAAAATACAAAAGGAAAGGAAATGAAACAGAAAAATTAAGAAGAAAAAATTCCAAAGAGTTATATTTTTAAAAACTAGAAAGAACATTCTTTTTGGAAATCATAATAAAAGGGGACCGAAATAAAACCCAGTATTTTTTTAAAAAAAAAAAATTATAAGCGAGGGTATAACAAATTAGAAAATACTTAAATAAAAAACAGTAGGTGAATAAAAAAAACAATTTTTTAACATCTAAAGACGTGACTCCCGCCATCCAGGGAAGGGCGTGGGACAAGTACCCAATGCCCGACCTACCTGATGCAGGTTTTCCTAGGGTTTTCCCTGCATTTCTTTAGGTGAATGCCGGGTAGGATCCTTAAAATATAGCCCAGGGGACCCTAGTTAACCCTTGGCTACCTTCCTCTACCCTTCCACATCCCCGCTTTCAAGTCCCTTCCTATGCTATTAAAGGGGAGTTGCCACCCTCGTGTAGCCTGGTAGCCTAGAAAAACAGGTTTTATTTCTACTACGTTCCGGTATTGTTCTTATTTTGTTTCAGTGGTTTTAGGTGACGAGCAACGTTGGGAGATTTCGCATGCAAATTGAACTCTATTGGGTTCGTTAATTTGCAATCAGTTGCCTTTTATTCCCGTGAATTTAGTTTTCCTCGTTCCGCGACTGCATTCGGTCATCCTCATGAAGCATCAGCAGAGACTCTGGAACTGTCCCAGCTCACGCATTCTCCTTTCCCGGATGAAGTCACGTCTAATAAGCGCTGCCTTCGCAGAAATTTAATTAAGCGTCGACCTCACCCACACACATTACTTGTACCTTCTTTGGTTTCCCCTTTTCCCTGTCGAATCTCAACAAAAATATTCTCCTTGATTTACGTTTATTTGGTGGGGGCGTTTCTGCCGCTCCTGGCGATGTCGTCGACACCTGCTTTCATTTCCCTCTCCCACATTCTCCGACGACGATCGCGCTCCTTCTCTCTCTTCCGCCGACACATGTTTTATATAAACTCTTTTAAAAAAAGGGTTTTAACACGCACACCGATGTTCAGCTGCTTCAACACGTCATAATTTACTCGTTGTCGAATTAATAAAAGCTTGTTTAATGAAAACCATAACAACTTATACAATCAATTATTGACCGCGCATCAAGTCATTCAACTGTCTCGCTTACCCGCTCAATTGTTCACTAATTGAGTCAGTCATCATTGGGCTTGGATGGTTTTATTAATTCATTTCTTCCTTTATGTATTAATATTATTAACATTATGAACGATAAAATACACATCATTTAATTCCAATGATGTACTTAATAATTACCCAGATGACTGTCGTTAGAATAACCGAAAGCTCCCGAAGGACTAATTTAAAATCCTGACATTTTAATGTAATTTACATTGAAATAAAAATTATTATACGTAACTGTAACTAAAAAAGAGTTTAAATAATATTATTAATAAGAGAATAAATAAACAGATAATTAAATAAATTATTCGAGAAATAATCGGACGATTGAAAGAAATAATTTAACTCATTAACGGATAAATAAAAGACGGGTGAATAACTAAGACTGTTCATAATTGAATGATTAAATTAATTACAATAATGACATAATTACCTGTAGAAAAAATGTCAAATGAATTAAACCAGGGACAATTAGTCCCGTTAAGTATTTACAACTGGATTTGAAATTTGTTGACAATGGTGGTGACGTAACACGGGGTATTGCAAAGGTGAGGAAGGAAAATACAGAAAAGTCAGATAAAGACAATGAGAAAAACAGGGAAAATGAGGCAGGTTAAAAGAGATGACGTCTATAAGACCTGCCTCTTTTTCTCTGTTTTTCTCATTTTCTTTGCATTTTTCACTTTCCTATCTTTTTCTTGCTCACATTTCTACCCCAAGACAATGGATTTTTTGTTTAGGTGTAGCCAGGCTGCATGAGGGTAATCCACGTGGTGGCAACTCCCCTTTAATAGCATAGGAATGGGATTTAAAAGGGGGGATGCGGAAGGGTAGAGGAAGGTAGCCAAGGGTTAACTAGGGGCTCCCGGGGCTATTCGCTATTCGCCTGAAAGTGATGCAGGGAAAACCCTAGAAAAACATGCATCAGGTAGGTCGGGCATTGGGTACTTGTCCCACGCCCTTCCCTGGATGGCGTGAGAGGTGGTTTTCTGTGGGGACGCAGCATTCCCTTCTCCGTGCCTCGACCAGTTTAGGAGGCAGCTGGCAGACTATTCGAATGGGAATAGCGGACAACTTTTACCGTGTGCCCCAAGGTCTGTGACTCCTGGAACATACACAGGCCTCGGCTTGTGGGAACCTTAGTTCAAAAAACCAGGGAGAGAGAGGAGGAGGCATCCCCAAAGGTAGTCTCCGCCACAGCTCCCAAGACAATGGAATACCTCAATAATCTAATTAAGAACAGGTTATTCATTCATCCGCCTGCCTGATTATTTACTTATACAATCAATTATTGACCTTTTCACTCGCGTGTCTAGTCATGCAATTGTTTTATTATACAATCAATTATTTACTAATTGAGTCAGTAATGTATTTACTCATTGAGTAGGATGGTTTTATTAATTTACTTCCCTCAATTATCTATTCAACTGTTAACCAATTTATTCAGTTAATTCAACATTAATGACTGTACAATTAATTTTTATTGGATTAACGACGTTACGTCCTATTCATTAATTACGGCAATTAACATCGTTTATGTTATTACTTTCGTGTATTTTCATTAATCTTTGTTTTTCTTACTGAAAAATCGGCCAAATTAATATCGATATTATTCTCAAAGAATGTCACATCATTTATTTTTGTGTGTGTTTTTTACGTCGTCTGTTAGTTGTTCATTCAACTGTTTATAACCTCACTTAATTACATCGTTCTCCAATCGGTTAATTTAGCCAATTGTTTGTTCGTTAACGTATTTCTTATTAATGCTAAAACAAACAAACTTTTTTTTACACGCAGACAAACTTAAAAAAAAGAGCGACACTTAACCTAATTAATTAAATTGAACAAATTACGTCTGATTGGACCGTGGTTTACGAGATGAACAGTTTGAAATTAGGAATTTGTAGCTGTTAAATTTAAGGGTCGTTTAGTTTGGCCCCGTATAACAGCGGTCACAATCACGTCCTGAGAGGAAGGAGCCACCTGCGATGAAGTACAGCTCACGATCATCCGCGAGCGTCGTGGCGGGGAGGAGGAGGAGGAAAGCCCCGAACCCTGCTGCAGATCCTGTTGTGGTCAGAGGATCTTTGCATAAGATAATAGACATTAACTGAGGGTCGTCGTCGCTTCGGTCACGGAAACCGCAAATTACGTCAACCCCGAAATATTTACGAGTCTCCGGCAAAGACATTGGCATAAAGTTTCTCAACGATCTCGTGGTGTTGACGGACATCCTTTGTGTCAAGGATCAATGCTTCCAGATGATGGACGTGTCCCATAACTTCTCTTACGTGTGACACAGAAGTGAATCTCTTTACGAGCGACACGATACCCAGAATTCCTTGCAAAAGACACGCTGAAAGAAACTGAGATCATCGGAAAGAAAGAAAGAAGTGAGGACAAAGAATAAGCAGCTTAGTCAGACACGCAGAATAGACGTGGAGCTGATCAAAGGTCAGGTGATTAACTATTCTCTAATTTAGCCGCCCCATTCCTTAATTAAACTCAACTTTGATTTGAGGCTTGAATCAGCTTCCTTTCATTTAATAAAAACAATTGATGACCTCACTTTATATTTATATTGTGACGACGTTTCGATACCCTTTTGTATCCTCTTCAGGTATTTTCCAAACTGGCATAAGTAAACAACTAACAAGTTTTGAAACCCGCTCCGAGGCTGACACAAAACGCTAACAAGATTGTTGTAGCAGCGAGACTCACTCAAAAGGTATCGAAACGTCGTCATCATAAAAAAATTTAAAAAAAAGGTGTACGTATGAAGTCATCAATTGTTTTACTCTTCAGAACAGACGATTAAATTAAAACTTTCTTTGATTTCTTCGAAATTAACTATTCTTTGAAGAAGAAAGGTTACAGACGAGAGATAAGAAAGAAAGGTGGAGCAAAACAAAATACGATATTTCAAAATAAAAAAGGAAAGGAAAATTGAAACAGCAAAATTAACAAGTAAAAAATACCAAAGAGTTATATATTAAAAACTAGAAAAAACGTTCTTTTTGGAAATCATAATAAAAGAGGACCGAAATAAAACCCAGTATTTTATTTAAAAAAAATAATACAAACGAGGGTATAATTAAATCAGAAAATAAAAAAGAGTAGGTTAATAAAAAAGCCAATTTTTTAAAATATAAAGATTTGACTCCCGTCATCCAGGGAAGGGCGTGGGACAAGTAGCAAATGCCCGACCTACCTGATGCAGGTTTTTCTAGGGTTTTTCCCTGAATTACTTTTAGGCGAATGCCGCGGGGTAGGATCCTTAAACTATAGCCCGGGGGCCCCTAGTTAACCCTTGGCTACCTTCCTCTACCCTTCCGCATCCCCACTTTCAAATCCCTTCCTATGCTATTAAATGGGAGTTGCCACCCTCATGTAGCCTGTTGCTCTAAAAAAAAATAACATAGATAAGAATGAATATAAGCGTTAGATAAAAATAATTAGAAAGTAAATAGATTAGAGAAAACAAAAGTACGAAAGAATACGGGATAGGTAAATAAAATAAAAATAAATAAAATAAATCCAAAAGTAAACTAATAAAAATTAGCAAATTCAAATGTAAATAAACGACAAGAAAAGTAAAATATAAAATTAAGAAAGGCAGAGATGTAGAAAATTTTCTACCGCGACGAATTTTGTTAGGGAATAAAAATAACAAAGTTTCTTTTTCTGGTTTGGACTGAAATTATTTGTTACGTGTATACAAAGAGTACAGAACTTATTAACCTCTTTTCCTTGAGCAACAAAGTCTCTGACGGCTCCGTCATGGCGTCACCAACGTGTAAATAACAAAAATATTGATATAAAAACATCTCAAACAGAAATAAGAAAAAAAAAGTTTTATATATAAAAAAAGATGGGGTTAAAAGTTTGATAGAACGTTGGGAAAGTTAAAGTTTAGATTGATTTATTCCACTACAAAGACATCACACACACACACACACACACACACACAAGGGTAACAACAGCACACATAAGAAACACTTTAAAAAATATATTTAAGAAATGAAATGAAAGGGGAAAATTTGATGAGGGCAAATAAGAAAATGCTGTACAACGATCAGAAAATTTCTAGAGAAGTCTACAAGAATAATGGAGACAATTATATTTAAAAATAAATGGAAAAGAGACAATTTTAAACCAAAAATAAATAAATTGAGAAGAAAAATCGTTTACTGGAAAAATATGAAACAAATATTCTTCAACGTATGTGGGTTTCTTTGATATGTTTATCAATACGTATTTTACTAGGATGTAAAAGTCTTTGACTTCCTCAGCGGACGGAAACCAATAATTAAACTAAATCGTAAAGAAAAGATCTAGAAACGTTGCACACAACGATGACAGAATCATTGATCAGGCTATCGGGGGGGGGGGGCAATTGAAAATCAGAAACTGCGCTTACAAGGATGATGATGGAAAAACAGAATCAGGAGATGAGAAAAATTATGATCAGGCTTTCCCCTGATTAGTACATGTTGTGGTTTAATTGAATTAAAATTTAACAATTGAACCGGTTGATGAACCGTGAATTATTAATTAGAGAGAAAATTACACGTACATGCATAAGTGTGAGTGTAGTTATTAAGGCGTAAGGATGAGAACCCCTTATTGGTTAAAAAAATCCACAGAAAATAGTATTAAATATTTTAAAATAAGTCTAATGTGTCCATATATGACCCTAAGTTCCCAGGGGTTTTAGTGTTCCTGCAGGAGGAAGTTGCTGGATGAATGAACAAAGACGCTCGCATCTGTTTTTGCCCCGTTTCCTGAAATTCCAGCCGCTGGAAACTCCGAACTAATCCACGTCAATCCTTCCTGCGATCATGAACAATGCCTCTGCAGCAAGAATTAGTTGCGAGTGTTTCCCGCCCCAGCACGTGGCCACCAGGTCCACACATTTTTGTCTTTACTGGTTTAAATTTAACCTCTAGCGAGGAAAATAAGACACGTTAAAATAAAAGGAAGCGCGGCCTTGCGTGTCAGGGGGAAAAAAAGACTCGTCAGAAGTGCACACAAGGGAAAATAAAAACACAAGCACTATACTGAAGCAAAGCAGCGAGAAACACATACACAAGTAATAATAATACACACAGGTCAATAAATACAAAAGAAAATCAATCGAAGGCAAAAAAGAAACAGAAGCACGGAAAAATAGATGAACAAATCAATGAACACAAGCAACAGATAATAAAAATACACAAGAGAATAAAACTTGGAGGAAAGGAAATAAAACCAGCGGAAATTGATATAAAAATAAGACCACAGATAAAAACATACACAAGAAAGTAAACCAAATAGAGCCACGGAAAAATACATACATAATTAAAAAAACTACAATAATAAACGTAAAAACCATAGAAGAAAAGGCATCAAAGAGAAAATAAATGGAAGAACCACGGATTATTATATTTAAAAGCGAGAAACTGAAAAAACAAAAGTAAATAAACTGACAAAAAAGGCACTGTGTTGAATCATACACGAAGATACATCAAATATATCAAACAGAACGACAAAAAAATAAATGTCCAAGTAAAAAACAAAAATTGATCGTACAAAGGAAAGAACAACGTAAAAAAACAAAGGTACAATGATGAACACAAGCACAGCCACAGTACAAAGAGAAAATAAAACTGTGAACTACGTAAAATAAATCAACCAAAAAAAATATAAGTTTTAATTTAACGTCTGTTTGTTGAAATAAGAAAAACAATTGATAAGAAAAGGTTTCGAAACGTCGTTAACAAACAAAAAATACAAAAAAAGGTCTGTATAAGGTCATCAATTGTTTTATTAAAAAAAAGAAATGGAATAATTATACATCAGAAACCACAGACCCTACTTTAAAAAAAAGAAAAGGAACTAGAAGAATAAACAAAGATAAGGAAATCATCAAAAAAATATACAACAAGAAAATGTATTGATGAGGAAATTAACACAAACACGGAATATTATACAGAAAGTGAGAAAGTATGGAAGAGGAAAAGTTTTGTTGAAACATAATCATCGTGGGGTGGGGGGAAATGTTTACATAATTCCAGTCTCTTGATAGTCGGGAAATATTCACATAGAAGGGAAAATCTTTGATGTATCTAATAATGACATATATATTGAGACAAGTGATAAATAAACCAGAGCCAAGTTGAAGTGAGGAAAGTCAGAGATAATGCACTTTGGATTCTTTGTAAGGGATTTAATCGATAAATTAGTTTAGTTTTTCTCCTCCGCCGTCGTCCTGACGTTTCGTCTCGTTATTTCGCATCCATCCCGAGTGCGTTGAGGCTGAGCGGCTTCCCACAGACAGTTTGAGTTCCCCCCCCCTCCCCCACGTCGGCTGCCAAATCGAAAAACAGTGAAACAAACCGTAAAAGTTGCTGCTCCCTGTGAAGAGGCGTTTCTAAAGCTCCATTCAAATTGCCGCGGAGCAGCGGCTTGGAAAAACCCCCTTCGCTGCCGTAATGAAAACTTTATTAAAAATATATATATATATATTCATAGACGCACCGCGATGACACTTTATACATATATATATGTGATGTTAGTCTGCCAGCAAACTCGCTCAAATATCATCTCTGCCGCAAGACCGCGTCCTTTCACTTAAACTGCTAATTAATAATGAGGAAGATGACGCAACGTTCCCTTGTTCCTTTCCTCAGGCGCTAAGAAGGGCCTAGAGCGACACAACTGCAAACGCCTTAATTACATTCATAATGATAAAAAAAACAATAGTACCAATTTTCATTTTTTATCTACAAAATACTGAATATCTCTGTTGCTTTGAGTTTTGTCAGTTGTGTCGCTCCAGGCTCTTCTCAGCACCTGAACAGAGGAACTGTTGTGGTTTTCACATCATCACTTCTTTCCTCCGTCTTTCTCATTATCAACTTGGGATTGTTGTGGCAGTTTTCCACATTGTTGCGCAACGCCGCATCCAGTTTTCCCTCATTCCACGAGTGTTGGAGTCAAGTGAACGTAAATCGCCCTTGGTCAGTTTCTGCAATCAGAATTTTCTAGATCGTTGAAATGTTGTATCTCTGGAGGCACGAGGATATCCTTAATGAGTGACGTCAGAGCTCCATGAATAATCCTCCTCATCTCTTTTCCATTAGTCACCGTCAACATCTGCGGGGTTTCCGTTCAGGGGAAAACAGAAATATGGGAAAATTAATAATCGTACCGTTTCCCGTGAATCGTGACTACGGGACAAAAGAAACCATCAACATCCATTTACTCGCTGCATTTCCGGTGTTGTTCCTTACGTAATCTCACTTCAGTTATATATATATATATATAGGTTTATTTACAGTCGCATCAACAGCTGAGATATTATTATTTGCCCGGGGAAAGTTACATGAGAGAAATAAACTAACTGTCTTTGTTATTATTTACCTGGAAAAAATTAAATAATTAGCCAATGAAGTCAGAATTATTTGATTTAAAAACAAAACACGAGTATTTTCCCACCCGCCAACGACTTTCACTTTAATTGAGAAAAATCCATTTAAAAGTGACCAACAACGTTTCAGAACAGCTTCGTCAAGGTTGTGACACTTTCATTCTAAATTAACAACAGTGTGACAGCAAACAATCCTCTAGAAGATGCGGAACATCTGTTTAACCTCACCTGCTTCTTGCACGCTGCCTCGTTCTTTCTGTTGTTTTTTTCTCTTGTTTTCTTCGGTTTCTTTCCCTTGGAGTAAAAATCTCAACATCTTTTTTTTCTTCTGCCCTTGTAGACTTCGTCCCTTCAACCTGACACATTCTTTTAATTTTTATTGTTTTCTTTGCTTTTCTTATAATTTCCTTTGCCTTTATTTTTTCTTTCCCCCTCACCTTTCCACTCCCAGACAATGAGAATACCCAAAGAATCTAAATAATAATAATAACAAATTTGACATCAACTTGACTGAAACGTCTTTGTCATTTTAATTAAAAACGTTTCTCATTTATCCGGAAATAAACCAGTTGTATAATTATGCATCAAATTTCCCCATCATGTAATGTGATTGTATCTTTCCTGATCAATGTGTTTGATGATCAAAGTTTCTTATTTACATATTATTTTAAATGAAGAAACCAACCCAGGAATACATGTTTTAATAAAACCAAAAATAAGAAGAAGAAGAAGAAAAATTGGTACAACGTTTCGTTCATTTTTTCAACTCCTTCAGTAAAAAAAATGTTACCAGTCTGAAAATTAATTTTTTTTATTGAAATACAGAAAACTATAATTAACATTTGTTTGTTGAGAAAATTTTTCATTTAATTAATATTTTCCAAAATTATACATTTGTGACCAATTTCGCTGCTTCATTACAAATATTACCGTAGTTCAATGACGTCAGATAAAATGTAACTTTCCTATTTTTCGCGTTTCTTTTGTTATTTATATTAATTTAGACGTTTGTGTCCAATTAATTACTCAACGTAACCTAATTGCATATCGGAAAAACGAGCTGGAAGAGGAAAAGGTGGTTGCGTACCAACGTGAAGAAACAAAATTCCACAGATAAAGCAATACGGAATTGAACGAACACAAAAGACAAGATAAATGAAAACAGGTAATGCGAAAATGAATAACGGGATACTCTCGACTCCATGAACGATGACGGTCCCGTTTAGTGTCCTTCTGTGCAGGTCACAGTCACACCTAACCCCATTCCCGAAAAAAAAATCAGGAAGCGCCTAGAGCTTGACCTCGTTAGATCGTTCGTTTGTTGTTATGTGCGCCGCGCAACGTCGGGCTGGCGCCCCACCCACCCCCTTCATCCATCGTTCCTGACGTCGACAACAGTAGTCCGGAGGGAAGATATGCAAGTGCCACCCAAAAAACAGGATAAATAAATGTGGAAGACGAAATAAGTCAGATTCAGTTTTTTTAAAAAAAACCGGCAGAGATAGTGAAACTCCAGGTTTCTGATCAAAGGCCAGGGGCGCGTAACTCGTCAAAGTGTCATCTTTTCTTGCGGTTCGGAAGCAGCAATGTGACGTCTAATGAGAAAGATCCGCTGTAGGAAGACGCCAGAGGAGTTTACGGACGCGCTTGCTATTTCCCTCCCCCCTCCCCCACTCCTCGTGACCTTTCACTGCATTTTGGACTTGTTTCTCCCTTTTTTGCACTGTGTGTGTGTGTGTGTGAGGACGCGCGCAGCCAATCAGAGACGAGGGTGGGAGGCGCGTGCGGAATCTAGTCTCGGGCGTCCGCGAGGAAGCGCAACAGTTGCACGCACGTCCTCGCTCGCAGCAGCAGCCAGCAGCTTCTGTCCAGAGACATACAAACACACGGTGAGTGACTTGTCGTCGGTGCGGAGCGCGGCCTCCATTTACAATATAAGCACATTTGACGGGGCAGTGTTGCCAACGTTACATAGAAATTGTACTTACAATTGCTCGAGATCTGCTTCTTACAACACTGTGACAGGCGCAATAATGTTACTATTGTTGTATGGATGTAACGGAGCGGTCCTTATTACCATATTGTTCACGTCTTCATGTACCATCATGACGTCACTTATTAAATTTGCCATTATTTAATTTATTAATAATTTATTTGAGATGTTCTAGAGTGAAATTTCCGAAATTGAACAAGTCCTAATTCAAGGACGAAACGTCTTCATAAATTTTCTTTTTTCAATACTTCACGATTTTCTTATTAATCGTCTAATTAATTTTTATTTCTGGCCTTAATGGCCGTCAAATTTTATTGTGTTTTGTGTATCAAAGGTCAGATCATTTTCTACGGTGTTTTAATCGTAGCTCTGTGACGTCACTATTTCAACACTGGCAACGTTGCGTAAGGCCCGCTTTTCGTGAGACTCCCCCCCCCCCCGCCCGTCATAAATCCGCAACACACAAACGATTGTTCGGCAACGGCTGCTTGTCCCTAGTGGACTCTCAGACCCACCCCTGCCTGTTCCTCCTAAGTTGTTGATCTCTTTAAGAACTATAGTAATCAAATGAACCGTAAAATATTTTTAAAAAATTGTAGGTCAAAACAGAAAATAGAGCCGAATTTCTCTGTATAGTAATTACTTTGAAATAGACAGAATAATGCGTCTGGTGAACGAGTAGAGAATCGTATTCGCTGACGTCATGCAGCCCCAGGAGATTTTAATTCACACCTCTGAAGACTGAACTCAGAACAGCAACGCCGGCAACGTTGCGTTGAAATAATTAATGCTTTTTAAATTGTAATAATTAGATCAAATAGGCTAAATGGACGATGATGATGTATGTGTACCACAACACCTGACGTAATGCAACAAAGTGTTGTCCTTATGGCTGTTATTTTTTTTAACCAATGGCCCGAATTATATTTCATGTAGTAGCGGCTCTGGGGCGACCATTTTGTTTTTATTTCCCATCCTCGTGACACTCAGGACCTAATCTTCCTTTGTCCAGGACATTGTCACATCTCTGTGGCTCTTGAACCGTGGTAATTACGAAGCTCTGCTCAAGTACAGTAAGGTGGAGGAGACCCGCTGCTGTCACGTGAGAGTGCGGCGCGCCACCAGCCAATGTCGTCGTCCAGAGACACGGGGTACGTCACGTCGGTTGCGATGTCACGTCATGTCACGTTTCTCAATCTGTACACGTCGCTGCGAGGCGACTGAGGATCCCTGGTCACGTTGCCCCAGTATAATGACCTCAAGATTAGCCCTGATGAAGGTGTAACTCCTGATGGCCGCTCCTGCACTAATTCCTCATAGGAGGAGAGTTGTGGAGACTTTAATTCCCTTTTTAACGCACTATCGGGTTTCAATAAATCATCAAAGAGAATTTCTCGATCTACCAGCCCTGCTTTGTCACGTTTAATTCAATTACGTGTCCCTCCCCGTGCCTTACTCTCTCACGCAGGTCCACACGAGTGGTTGTGATGTAATATTTCACGTTCCAAGAGACTTCAACACTTGGTTACTTCCCCCGCACTGTCCCACTGACAGCTGCACGCAGATGTCAGACTGTTTGGCTGGCCGTGACGTGACGTGACGTGACAAGCCGTGACGTGACATTTTTCATACCGCGCCACCACAAGCAGTCTTTTGATGTCAAGAGTGTTTTGCTGGCCGTGACGTGACAGGCCACAGTCACGCTTCAACCTCCTGTCACGTGATAGCAGGCAGTTTTCCTCCAACCTTTACCTGTGTGACGTAACAGGGAAGGAGCACGAAGATTTCGTCTACAGTCACACTGGGAAAAAATTGGGGAATTTAGTAAACAAAAAAAAAGGGAGAGGAAAAGAAGACCGTCCCTTGATCGTCCGTTCTGCTGTTGGTACTTGCAGGCCTCCTTGTTTGCCGCCCCGGGAGTGAAAGTTCACCCTTCCGGAAGTTTCCATCGCAGGGTTGCAATTATGTGTTGAGGACGCCGCCATCTTATTCCACTTCTGCGGACGAAACAGCTCTTTGATACAGCACGGAATCGTTCAGCGTGGCCGTTACAATGAGACGCGGTCAACCAGAGACGTTTCACATCGCAGAGCAAAGATACTCCACAGTGTTGTTTATGTCTGAAAAATTTCGGTGGACAACCCTCACACTTTCCCTTCTTTAACCATGATTTGGTCAATTTACATTTATCATCCTCTTCAAGTATTTTACCTGAAGAAGTCCACAAGATCTCAGGGCGAAACGTCGTATTGAAACGCGATTCTTTTTTTTTCGGGTTTATTTGATTAAGTAATAATTGTTTTTCCCCTGACATGTTGGCTCAACTGCCTGGGAGATCTTGATAAGTCTTTAAATTACATGGTTTCCTTCTCTGGAACATTCGCTGACCAAAGATTACAAGGCGTTCAACAAAGGTCATCTTTAGTTGTTTCTTCAATTCTTCCTCCGAGGTTTACAGACACTCAACAACGGTTCTAAGTCAACAGGAGGAAGTGGTCAATTAAGGACTGAAATTCTCTTCTTGTTGGCGTAATGAACGTCGTTGGATGTCTACAATCTTTGGTGAAAAATTGAAAATCGATGCATGATAATGTTGTTGAACGTCTAGTAATCTTTGGTCAGCGACAACACTGGAATTCCAGAGAGGTAACTGCTATTCGATTTAACGGATTAATTATTAATTTAAGATTCTGGTGACGTTGATCCCACGTCATCGGTGACGTCAAACGCTTTTTCCATTGGCGCTTGCATTCTCCTCCAGCGAGGTTTCCTCCGTCTGTACCGAAAACTTTTTTTATTGGTCCTCCTTGCCCTGGCAGAGAGATGACTACAAGATGGCTGCTTCCAGGTTCCTCCAGGGCCAGAGAAAGCCGCTGTGCCTTACTTTAGGAATGTCTGTGTGTGTGTGACCTGTTTACTCGGGAGCGACGGCGTTCCATGAAGAAAGGAGAGTTGCTGGAAAGTGAAAGTGGTGAAAGCCTCGCGTCTTCTTCTTCTTTTCACTCGACTCAACCACGAGAATAAATCAGACCGGGGGGGGGGGGGGAGGGGGAGAGGGAAAACACACACAATAAGGGGGGTCCGTTAATTATCTCTGTAAATACACAGTCTCAATAATGTCGGAAAATATTATTAATCAACAACTAAAGCAGAAGGGAAATTGTCTCAATACAGGAAATATGAATTTAGAGCCATGGATATACATATATATATATATATATATATATATATATATATATGTATACATTGGCAACTGTATCGCACCTGATTACAGTCCCGAAGTTTGTGTACGAAACGTTGTATTCAAGCGGATTTTTTTTGGTTTTAATTAATTAATACAATTTTCTGACATGTTGGCTGTACTGTTGATTATTTATTTATTTAAATGAAGAGAAGCTCGCAATTTTATTGGCTGTAACAAAACTGTAACTTTTGAAAACTGTAAATGGGTTTCCAGAAATCATTCATTGTCTCTCGTTGTTTGTCTCCGCTTCTCTGTGCATGTCTCTTCTGCTATATTTTGTCTCTGTGTCTCTCACATGCTGTGTCAAATCAACAATAATCTTTTTAATTTTTGTCTGATTTATTAATATTATAAATTAAAGAAATATTAACGACCATTTCAGAACGAGACAAAATATTTTTATTTAACAGCGACGTTTCGGTACGTTTTTTTTGGTATTTTCTACACGTTTTAATAAATAAGTAAAAAATAGGAACTTTATGTGACTTAAATATAATTATCGCAGTGTTGCTCACGTTGTTGTTATACCGGCCAGACTAAGCGGTCTTTTTGCCAATTATAATTAAAGGAACATTTTCCCCCAAACACTCTCGTGTATGTATTGGACTTTGAGGGTTTTTCCCGCGGCTGGTTTGTTGGTAGCCTTCACGGTCCGTGACTCTTTCATCCTCAGCGAACGCTCTTAATCGCGTCTCCATTTTGTCCTGACAATGACGGTGTGTTGGCGAGGTCACGACAGGCACTCATTGGCTGGCGATTGTTGTGCTGGCTTCAGTTTTCCTTTTTTTTTTCACTTGTATCATAGAAACCTCAACTTTCCTTCACGGCCAACGACGTTACATAAATAATTACACAACTACAATCCGTTTTTTTTAAAAAAAAAAGACCATGACCACTGTCGGCCGAGAGAAGAACGTCTCTGCCCTGGTGGCGCGTCGTTTCTTGTACAGCCTGGACACTCACCTTGGGGGGGGGGGGAGTCTGTTAATCGCCCGGAAATTCCCCAACAAAACACACTCGCGCGGCGTCACACTCAGAGATGTTGTGCACAAAGGCAGCACACACGCACGGGATCTGGGAAAGCATAAAAACCACGGATCTATGCGTATGCAAGTAAAAGGAAACTAGAACGATGAACACAAAACACGCAAGGAAAGACACATCAAAGAGAAGCAGGGAAAACTAAAAACAAAATAGAATAAACATTGAAAAAAAACGTTAGACCGTACTCGAAAAAAAAACAAAGAGAAAACAGAACAGAACCGCGTAAAATAAGAAACTAGAAGAAGAAACAACGAAACGGTACTAACAAAAACGAGAAAATGTATCGATGAGAAACACGGAGACAAATACATACAACAGTCATAAACGCCAAGATGAGAAAATATGTCGTGTAGGAAAAATTGTCTCTACATAATTGGTTGAGACACATGCAAGGGAAAATCTCTGACTCAGGAAAATACAGTCGATAATGAAGTTTTCAGACCAATTACAGACAATACTTAATCATTGAATTAAAACAAACGTTATTTTTTAACAATTTCTTCGCTGGAAAGACCTGAAGAAGGGACAAACACGTTGCCGAAACGTTCTTTTAGTTTCATAACTAAATACAAGTTTTTAATTTTACGTCGGTTTTCAATTAATAAAACAACTGACGTCCTTCTACAGGATGACGTTTCGGTACCCTTTTCATATTCAGGTGTTTTCCTAATAAAAATACTGTCTGTGTAAGGAGTGTTTCAACTCCATAGATAAAATATTCTCTGTAACTGGTCAAAAAACTGCGTTACGTATTTCATGTAAACCTCAGAAAAAAATATATTTCTTTATGGAAAATTAAGCCACGTTTCGTCGCTAAATTTGCGACATCGTCATGTTTATTCTCCCCCGACTGTCGTGGCCGGAAAAAATAAATACGCCAAGACGAGGAAGTGAAGGGAGAATCAACCCTGACCATCAAAATAATGTCACAACATGACGATGTCGCAAAGTTAGCGACGAAACGTGGCTTAATTTTCCATAAAGAAATATATTTCTTTCTCTGATTTTAAATTGTCTGTTGTTTATTTGTAAATACACAGGCCAGATAAATCAATTACCTGTAACGCTTGTTTCATGGGCCGGACCGAACGGGGCATTACAAAAAAAAAAAAATTTAGCCATGTAAATAAAACATATTTTCCAAATTTTTTAAAAACAAAACCATTCGCTTCTCTGTAAAAACGTGGCGACTCACATTGGATCTACTTTTTTCAACGGTTCCACAAGAAACTCTTTGAAACGACAAAAATAAAACACGTCCGTTGCAAGTAAAATAGACAAGTGACAGACAATGTGAATTTCCTGGAAACTTTGTTGCTTTCGTCAGGTTAAATAAAAATAATGAGCCAGTATTGCGACACAATGATTTGTGCTTCTTAACCACCTGACTGAAGGCAACAAGAGACGACGTTGTTTGTGTTATTACGTCGACACTTTCCTTGTCTGTTTTATCAACTGCACATTAAAATCCAATCGTCGGTCCGTTGACGCGACACGCACGATGTCAAGAGTCTCTGGTTTACAACGTGACTGATGAGGTCCCGGGAACTTGAAATCATTCTTAACTGACCCGCATTTATATATATGTTATTAATTACCAGTGTCGGTTACAACACTGTAAGGTACTTTTATTACCCTTGTGGAGGTCGTGGTTCACCTGAGCTGAGAGCTTGGCGGAGGCTGTCTTTGGGGATGCCTTCTCCTCTGTGTGGGGTTTTTTAAGTTAGCTTCCCACAAGTCGAGGTCTGTTCCTGGGTCACATTTCTTGGGCATACGGCAAGAGTTGTCCGCTATTTCCATTGGAATAGTCGGCCAGCTGCCTCCTAAACCGGTCGAGGCACGGCGAGGGGAAAGCTGCGACCCCACAGCAAACTCCTCTCCCGCCATCCAGGGAAGGGCGTGGGACAAGTACCCGACCTACCTGATGCAGCTTTTTCTAGGGTTTGCCCTGCATCACTTTAAGGCGGGGTAGGATCCTTAAACCATAGCCCTGGGGCCCCTAGTTAACCCTTGGTTACCTTCCCCTAACCTTCCGCATCCCCCCTTTCAAATCCCTTCCTATGCTATTAAAGGGGAGTTGCCACCACGTGGATTACCCTCATGCAGCCTGGCTACACCTAAAAAAAAGTGGTTCACCCGTCTTTCGTTTTAAATTGCAAAAATGTTTAGGATTTCACCCTTTAACAGTTCATTTTGCGCGCGGGAATGTTGGCGGCCCTGGCCCGGCTTTGTTTCTTCCCGTCTGTGTGTGAGTGATGTCTGTGTATGTGTGTATATGTGGGAGAAGCCACATGAAAGCGATCGCAGACCGACTGTTGAAGTGTTTGCTCGTCCAATGCATCGAGCTTTAATTAAAACCGCTCCATCGGCCGCTACTCTGCTGCCATCTATTATTTCGCAGAGCGGCCTCTACGTAATGCCAGTAATGAACACTAGTCGCGGGGAATAAATTAATCTCGGTCGGAACTCGCGCGGGGGGGAAACGTCACTAGTGTGACGTCACTACACCAAAGGCCCCCCCAACGAGTAAAATATCCCGTATTTAATTTTTGTCGTCCAACTCGTGCTTTGACGTCGCCACTACTGGGGAGGGGGAACAACCAAGTTTTCAAATTCCAAAGACGTCGTTTCTCTAGCCCAAAAAACCACGAGATTTTGCGCCTCTTTTCACTTTTTCGCTGATAGCAAAAGAATGACGCGTTCTACTAAAATAATGTTCAGAGATAAATTGTAGAGGGTAGAATTCTGCATGTGATGGTGGACTCGAGGACGGAATTAGGTCCAAGGAAGTGGGAGAAATCCTGCGTCAAAGTCACGACATTTACTGAGAGACTGAAGTTTGTCGTATTTCTAGTGCTGATATCTACAAAATGGCGGCCAGTAGAGTAATTAGTCACGGAGTAAAGGTTGTAGAGGATTTAATTCTCTTCCCAACGCATGATCTGGTTTTAACGGTCCATTGAGAACGGCCGAGAATACACGCATGTTGCTGTCTTGAGCACGGCCGATGTCGTGGCAGTGACGTCACTTGTGGCAGATAATATTAGTGTCCAGCTTTTCTACCAAGGAGTAAATAATAGCAATCAGAACGTGACGTCATTCCCACGACATGAGCCGCGCGCAGACAGCAACATGCCTGTATTCTCGGCCAATATCAACGGATTTTCAAAACCAGATCATGCGTTAGAAAGAGAATTAAATCCTCCACAACCTTTACTCCGTTACTAATTACTTTCCTGGTGGCCATTTTGTAGACATCAGCACTAGAAACGTGACAAACTGCAGTGTCTTAGCAAATGTCTTGACTTTGACGCAGGATTTCTCCCACTTCCTCGGACCTAATTCCGTCCTGGAGTCCACCATCACATGCAGAATTCTACCCTCTACAATTTATCACTGAACGTCATTTTCCATAGAACGCTTCATTCTTTTGCTATCAGCAAAAAACTGCAAAGAGGCGCACAATTTCTCGTGTCTTCAGGACCTTTGGGGGGTTTTCCCACACTAAAAGAAGGGCCACGTCCCAGGCAGAGTCTCTGTATTGACGTTGCGAGGCGAAGGCCAGCAGCAGCTCGCGGCCATTACAGATGCAAACATCGGTTGTTCGCCTTGGCAAATGGCTTGTGGTGGGGAAAACCTGGCCGGGGGATTCCCACACGCAAGGATTCCCACTCCACAATAAACAACTAACTCTCTGGCCACACCAACGATGCTCTTGCTAACGAGCCGCGCAGACGAGGATGAATAAACGTTTACCAAGAAGGCCGTGTTAATGTAGATGTAACAATTAGGCAGTCGTTGACCCCGTGAGCCGCTCACAGGCACAAACATGAGGCGAATAAAGGACAATAATAATAATAAAACACTCTTGGAGCCACTTTTAACATTCAAAACTTTTCAAACGCGACGTTTCGTCCCTGGTTGTAGACATCTTCACTTCATCTTGCAATGTTTTCTTTTTAATTAAAATTCGTAACATCTATACACCTGAAGATGGAACGAAACGTCGTGCTTTAAAAATTCTGAATATTAAAAAAACAATTTCGAACTAAAATGGCTGTTATATATTTGTTTAAATTATTACCATATTTGAATATGGCGTCAGGTTGCTTGACACTTGAGGGCCTTTACGTGGTGACGTCACAAGTCAGCGCAGGGGAAGGCTGGAGCTTGAGAGGCTTCGTTCTCAGGAGCGCCAAGGGGAGTCACTTACCACTCGCTTCAGATTTCCTCCGCTTCGGCCCCTCCATTAATTAAATTCTCTAGAAGTGACGCTCTTCAAGTGTCCGGGAACCAAACACAGAGCCCAAGAAGACTTTAAAATGGTGTTTGCCCTTAGCTGAGGTCACACACATGGGGTTCACGTAATTACACACACACACACACACAGGTACAGTACGGTTACATGGATAAACCTTTCCTCTGCGTCTCCACGTTGGGAGCCTAAAGGTGACGTCACCCGGCTCCGTGTACGATATTTGCTCCACGCGTGTATGCGGAACACACACACACACACACACACTGCTTTCCTTATTATAAGGTAGATGGAAGAAGAACAGTCGCCATTCCTGGATCACGATCATCGTGATGTTTACCATGTCCAGGTGACGTCATCCTCTTCCAACTCACGAGTAAATCCTGCGGTTAAGCCGAAGAAGGATGCGTGAGTCACGCCAGGGTCTGTAATGAGGATTCCTTCTTGACCTAGTCAGTCCCTGCTCCTCGTGGTCGTGGAGGAGGCGAAAACTTTCTCCACCTCTGCGTGGCACGTCACAGGCTGTGCGCTGCTACCTGTCACTGTAGTCCAGAGACACTCTTCTGTCACGTCATGTGACGTCACTGTCACGTGAAGTCTGCGCTACTACCTGTCACTATTGTCCAGAGACACTATTCTGTCACGTCATGTCACGTCACTGTCACGTGAAGTGTCACATGAAGTTTGCGCTATTACCTGTCACTATAGTCCAGAGACACTCTTCTGTCACGTCATGTCACGTCACTGTCACGTATAGTGTGCGCTACTACCTGCCACTGTAGTCCAGAGACACTCTGCAGTCACGTCACGATACGACCCTGTCACATGAAGTCTGCGCTACTACCTGTCACTGTTGACGAGACACTATTCTGTCACGTCGCGTCATGTCACGTGATATCACGTCTTGTCATTGTCACGTCAAGTGTGCGCTACTATTTGGCACTTCTGTCACGCGGTATCTCGTCGCTGTCACGTGAAGTGTGAGCTATTACGTGTCACTGTTGACGAGACACTCTTCTGTCACGTCATGTCACGTCACTGTCACGTGAAGTGTGCACTATTCTGTCACGTCACTGTCACATGAAGTGTGCGCTACTACCTGGCACTGTAGTCCAGAGACACTCTTCTGTCACGTCACGTCACGTGTTTCAACGTCGCTGCAAGGCGCCTGAGGATCCCTGGTCACGTTGTCCCTCAAGTGTTATTATTCACTGTTAACAATCAACCCTCATGAAGATGTAACTCCTGATGGCCGCTCCTGCAGGAGTAATTTAATTCTCTTTTTAAACGCAGTATCGGTTTGCAGTAAATCATCAAAGAGAAATACACGATCCTTTTGCAACCTGTCAGCCCTACTTTGTCACGTTTAATGTAATCATCTGACCCTCCCCGTCCCTTACTCTCTCAGGCACTGTGATTTAACAACGCCACATGAGTGTTCCACAGCGAGTGTGTTATCCCCACACGTGTGATGTAATACTGTATAGTCCACGTGACTTCAACACTTCACCTGTAATGTCCGAGTGACAGCTGCACGCAGAGCAGGCCGTGACGTGACGTGACGTGACAGCAGCGTGAAGCCACAAGCAGTCTCCCTCGACGTGACGCGTTATCTTGTAAGTGTTCCCTAGAAAACCACGCACGCACGCACGCAGTATCTCTGACACGTCCTTGCACTTCCCATGTCTTCTTACTCCTAACTGTTCCAGTGTTGTGATTGTCCTGCATCACGCCGGCAATACGTGCGCAGTAGCACTGATGACGTCACTGAGCGTTCTTTATTATTATTATTTCCAGCAGAATCTACCAAAGTATTTCATTACCGAGTAATAATTCTAATTTACTTCTTTTATTAGCCTTAAAAACATTGCATCGCTTTTCTGAAAGTTGACTGACTTGTCTGCTGCATGTAAAACAATCATGTTTCCTTCTCTGAAGCAGGCCAACGACGAGTGCTGAAGCGCCAGACGTTCTTTTAACCTCCATAAGGTGAGGCGGGCCTCATAGTTTATTGCAATACTCACTAATTGAGGTTATGGATTCTTAACATCCACGGCCTGTGTGTGACCCACGTTCCTCCAGTTTGAAACTCCGAAATTTATTCTTCCAGTCTGTTTCTGAAGGTTTCGGACGCCCACTCACACACACTCACACTCACACACACACTCACAATTTTAAAGCCGAAAAATATTTTTTTTCTACTAACGAAGTTTTGTCTAGTAATTGAGCTTCCAGAGATGATGCTGGCAGAGATATCTCTGGCGCGATCGGGATACAGCACAGCATGGCGGTTTATTATCTACAGTTTGTATTTGTCCCGCGGTTCCTGATCCGTATTTCGGTGGCCAATAATATTTTTTTAATAATTAAAAAGTAGTTCAGTCACACAAAGATTCATATATCGTAATTGACTAAAGGAAATGTTTATATGTATTTAAGGGGAGCAGTTTACGACGTGCCAATGTAACGGGGGGAAAAATAATAAAAATGTTTGTTCTCAGAACTGTTTTTCTAAAAAAAAAAATATTCCAAGTACTATTTTCTATAAATTTCCCCAAAGAAACGGTAGTTACTAATTCGTCCTTTTTATTAATAACTATCCTGGTGCCCGACGTCGTCATAATTAATCTCAGCAACATCCATAAACCCGGATTTCAGTCCAATCTCGGTTGTATTCGTGTTTTTTCTTGTAACGCCCCTAGAACCACAACCCTTAAGGGTGCTCGCCTCCCGAGCCGACAGGGGTTGAAGTTATACACTCAGAAACCTCGGGAGAAACACTATTAATCTCTCTGACACAGAAAAATATTTATTCGATGAAAATATTGGCCGTTTATAATGTCCCTGGGGGGTTGTAGACGTGTCTCACCTCCACAGTGTTTGTTTTGTGGTCGCAAGGAACACGCCTACGAAATTTGGTGGCCTTTGCTCCACGGGGTGTGTAGATTTATGTAAGGAGTATGATACGTGAAACAACGATATTAAGCACAGGAAGCGGGAAGAGATTAACAGGCGGGATATTTTAGTCCCTGTTTGCGGGAATCCTTCCTGGAGGAGGAAGTCGTCCGTGACCCACTCTGCTTCTAAGACGGGAAACCCCTCCAGGGCCACTTTCCTGGAATAAAACCACAACGAGATTTGATATTGAAATAACAATTATACAGTAAATATATATATATATATATATATATAGATAGATAGATAGATAGATAGATAGATATAGGTGGCTTTACACGCGTTACAACCTCAGATAAAATAAATTAACCTTCACACACACACAAAGGCGGAGGCGCTACTGGAAGGCCGTAGGGGGACGGGGAAAGGAAAAATAAACATAAAGACGGTCCATGCAGAGAATTACAAAATGTCGGTCATCGGAAGTGTTGCACGGCTGCGACGAGGCAGAGGAAGTGCTATATATATATGTCACACGGCGTAGGAGGTCGGGATTTATATTTCATTTCCACCTTTTCAGTTTTTCGCTGATAGCAAAAGAATGAAGCGTTCTAGTGAAAATAATGTTCAGAGATAAATTGTAGAGGGTAGAATTCTGCATCTGATGGTGGACTCGAGGACGGAATCGGGTCCAAGGAGGCGAGAGAAATCCTGCGTCGAAGTCACGACACTTGACCTCGTTTTGGGAGAAAATATCAGTTATCCTTATTTCTAGTGCTGATGTCTACAAAATGGCCGCCAGTAGAGTAATTAGTCACGGAGTAAAGGTTGTAGAGAATTTAATTCTCTTCCAAACGCATGATCTGGTTTTTAGAATCTCATTCAAAATGGCCGCAAATACACGCGTGATGCTGCTGTCTGCGCACGGCTCATGTAGAAGTTCCTGCGGCTCTGAAAACCACGCGAAATTTGCTTCTCTTTTTCAGTTTTTCGCTAATATCAAAAGAATGAAGCGTTTTATCGAAAATAATGTTCAGTGATAAATTGTAGAGCATAAAATGATGCAAGGGAATGATGCACTCAGGAAGGAATTCCGTCGGAAGAAGTAGGAGAAATCCTGCGGCAAAGTTACGACATTTGCTAAGAGACTGCAGTTTGTCACGTTTCTAGTGCTGATATCTACAAAATGGCCGCCAGTGACGTAATTAGTCACGGAGTAAAGGTTGTGGAGGATTTAGTTCTCTTCCCAACGCATGATCTGGTTTAGAAAAATTCTTTTGAGAATGGCCGCATGTCGCTGTCTGCGCACGGCTGTTGTCGTGGCAGTGACGTCACTCTTACTTGCAGGAGAATATAGTTAACTCTTTGCCACGCTGGAGTCTCTGCCACAGACAGCGACAATGCGTTGTAAAGAGAATTAGATCCTAATGACGTCACTGGCGGCCACGTGACCAACTGCAGTCTCTTAGCAAGTGCCGTAACTTTGCCGCAGGATTTCTCCCACTTCCCTCGACGTGATTCCTTCCTGAGTGCATCATCATTGCCTTGCATCACTTCATTTATCACTCAACATTAGTTTCAATAAGGTTATTTTTTTTTTCGTGTGTGGCTAAGCCAAATGAGGTTAAGCTGATGACGTCATCCCAGGACACTGTACGATGGGAGTTTTCCTAGCTCCATGTGATACACGTCACTGTGGTGGTAGGTGATAATAATCCCATAATTGATTTTCTTTATCATCGACGTAATATTCCTGTCATTTCTTTGTGAGGCTGCTGTTATATATTTAGTAGTGACGTCATCACTGCCGTTGTTATTTGACCTCCAAACTGCGACAAGTATTGTAAAACACTCCAGTTGTTCTTCCAATCGAATTATTTATAATCAATTTACTTACAAACACGAGTTGGACATTTTTTTCGTACTGTTAAATAACGTAAAAAAAATCTGCCCAAAAAATGACATTCATTTAATTTTTGGGCTGAAAGTTGAAGTCATTACGCAGGCTTGCTGCAGACAGTCATTACCATCCATGACCGCCGAGGGATACGCTAATAATTGTATTCATGACTCCGGTTTATTATTACGATTTAAAAACGTATCTTCCTTATATATTGTAGTGAATAACAACCTTAAGTGGCCGCCATTGTGTGTCCGCGGGCCCTGAGAAGGAATACATTAAACGTGCACGCGTGCCTGCCCGAGAGGCCAAAAGAAATCGCGGGTACGCGTCCCTTTTTTTGCATCGTTTGGGAGGGCGCGGAGTAAGGGTATATACTCCGAACCCGGGTGAAAGTGGGACAGACGCAGGCAGACAGACAGACAGACAGATGGGGCACGGAAAGTGGAGTGAGAGAGGCGAGAGGGTGGAAAATTCAGGCGAGCGGGAAGCATCAAAGGTTTTGGAGTGTGGACGTCCATCGCGGGGAGGCCGAAGAAGGGGATCGTGTGCTGCTTAGTACAAGACCAGTGATCCACTGCAAGTTAAAGCAAGGATCACCATTTCTGTAAAGTGCCTTCAGAAGTTAAAGATTTTTTACACAGTACGGAAATAGGCTCTGTTCTTGAATAGCTACGGAGCCGCCCACATTACCCTGTAGAGAAGGAGGATTTTATAACCAAGCCGGAGCTAATGATAATTTTTTTTTGCAGACTATATACATATATATATACCTGCTGGTGCCCAATAAAAATTTTTAATGTATTTTTATAAACATGTAATAAAGTTTTTAATATTTAGTAAGAAACGCTTATCATTATAATATATATATATATTTTCTTGTGTTTATTTCGGCTGAAGCTGATATTTTTTCAAAAGTCTCCGCGTGACGTCACGGCCCGAGCCCCGCCCAACATCCGTGACGTCACTGGAGAACTGTAGCATTGTGGGCGCGGAGCCTTCAGCGTTAATTAATTATGTAAATAAACGTCAGCCAATTGCATAAGTCCAGAAGAAGAAAAAGAGGAATTTATTAATTAAATTAAAGTTACCAACGTTTTCGTCGCTTAATTTACGACCCTTCAGCAGGTTCAAGTTTTGATGGACGCTACCAACTTTAACCTGATGAAGGGTCGTAAATTAAGCGACGAAACCGTTGTCGAGCTTCTTATTGACAGACAAGATTGTTTCATCTAATGTCTTTTACAGAGGAATGAAGTTATTATTTTTTTTAACGAGTGTTTTAGAGTCATGACCATGTAACAGAACGGATTCGATTTTCCCCGGCCAGGGGTTTAACGCGCGCTTTTGTGGATTTTAACTGCTAATTGCCAATATGGAAAAAAAGAAGAAATTTCCCCAGCAGCAGCAGCAGCAGCGTCTTAACGCTGGACTGAGAGAGATCGACTGAGTTATCGATAGCGGGAAAACCGAGTTCAGTTAACGCAACGCAACGCGGCACGGCACAGGCAGTGTGTCAAGTTTGGCCTCGCTCCTGCTCACGGGGGAGAAAGCGGGGAAATCCTGGAATCTATTGCAACGGCCAAATTTCTATGAAAATCAAAAATTGGAACATATTTAAATTAATCCACGTTAAATTGGCACGACGTGTCGTCTCCCTGCCTTGGCGACATCTTCACTCAGCACTCAGACTTGAAACTGTTTCTTTTTATCAATCAATTTATTTATTTATGGCCCAAAAAATCTGCAAACGATACACACAATTAAAATCTCATCTTTGGATATTACACTCTCTTGCTTTCCTCCTCCCATTTCTTTCTAGGTCTGCCCTACACACCTTCTTCCCTCCTCCTCACTCCTTTCCCTGCCCCCATCTAAGTCTTGCACTCCTTATGAAGCTCACAATTTGGGGATCACCATAGAGTTCCATTCCTCATTTTCATACTTAGGCCCATTCGTTTAATGAGTAGAAAGAATGTTGAATTAAACCTTTTTATTTTTAATTGAGATTTTAATTGAACACAGTAGTGGTGAATCTGTTAAAACACCTTTGCTTAAAATCTCACACATCAGGTGACACAATGTCATACTTTAATAGTTTTGAAGACGTCGCAAAGGAAAACGACACGTCGTTGACAATTTCATTGATATGGCCTAATTAATTTTTTTAATAAAAATACATTTCTGACTAATTTGGACAATGTATTATTATTAAATAAATTAATTAGGCAACGATTCAGGAAAAGAAAATTTTTAAGAAACTAAGTAACGACGTTCTAAATTAAAAGGCGTTCTTCTTCATATTGATTTTCGAGTATTGTTCTGTTAACATCAGGCAAGATATGACGATTTTTTTTCTTTTTGGTTGGTAGCCTGTAACAAAATAATCCTTCATCAAGTCCTAAAAATGCTTTTTTCTAGGGTTGGGGGGAGGGGGGGTCACTTGGTTTATTAAAACGTCTCTCCAGACCTGTTGCTCCATTTATTAATTACTGACACAATTAACTACATCTTTACCAGTAAAAATAGCTTTATATATATATATATTTAGAAGGAAAATAAACCAAATAATAAATTTAAAGTTTTAATTTTACGTCTGTTTTGAATTAATTAAAAACAACTGACGACCTCATATACGGACACACTTTTTATTTTTATATATTGTGACGTTTCGATACCTTTTCTTCGGGTATTTTTCCGAATTAATGTAATAAACAGAATTCACCTTGACGCCAACATGATTGTACTCTGCTTGTTAATCGTTTTCTTGTTGGAAAGTACCTCAAGAACATCCACAAAGGTATCGAAACGTCGTCACAATATATAAATAAAAACTGTCCGTCGTCGACTGTTTGACTCGTCACAACAGGAGTTGTTGAGTGAATGTCTTTCTGTTTTCCTTCGATGGAGTATGTCTCTTCTACACGTCATCTCTTTGACCTGCCTTTATTCTTTCCCACCTTCCTACTCCAACACAGAATAATCGACACAATAAGGTACCTAACCCCCGCTTGATGACGTCGTCACAGGAACGGTAAACGCTGTAGGTGGGGGAGAAACGACGGTAACCACCCCCCGTGATCACAATGTCCGACTGAGAACGGGATATTTGGGTTCATCATCCGATTCGCAACTGGATGAACTTCTTAAACGTAGTTTGATCGGTTCCTGAAGAGGACGAAATTGAAATTTCCACTTACGCGCCGGCGTGACGTCACGACGGCCTCGCTGGAGCGTTGCGTCACGGGCCCGAGCTATGAATGCTGGGGGCAGATCCTCGGAGCCTCAGTCAGCAGCCAGCAGCGGCCCCGGCAGCATCAACTCTTGCGGGTGAGTGCAACGCGTCTCGACACCGTCGTCGTGTGCGGTTCTAATTCAGTTCGCTCGGGGGTTTGTTAGGGGTGTCGTCGTCTTCTGCCGCACGTAGTCAGCGTATGTCCGTAGACACGGGAGTTGCGTGGTTTATTAGCCTTACTATTCCGACCTTTCGTTACGATATTGTGTGAGTGGCTTCAGAAAAGACGCAAGAAGAAAGATTTTTGCGGTTGTTATTATTGTGACTCCCAGTGCGTGCTTGTCTGTCAAGGAGTTTCACGGACGCATAAAGAGGAAATGGGAAGGAAGGAGCCAAGCGTCGCCCGCTCTTTTTTTCTTAAAGGAGACGGGCAACTTTCTCCTACCGACGTTGGCAAGTCTGTGCTGTTTAATTGAGGTTATCTTCTTCTCTCTTTGATTTTACACGAACCGTTTCCATTTTTCCTTTTATTTTTACCGAAGGTATTTAATTCTTCTTCACCCCCACCACATCCCCTCGGTGAAAATCATGTGTGACCGTGAGCTGGGTTCTAGTTTTGCCGCTGACGTCACGGTCCGTGCGTCCACTTTCTCCAGGAGGCCCCCTCGAGGATTCCTGCTTGAGCGCGTTCTCGTGTTGCAGACATGACGACCCTGATGAACCTCGCCGTGGTGCTCCTCGCGCTGGTGACGGCCTCGCGGCAGCAGTGCCTCACCCCCGACGACTCCAAGTTCAACCCCGGGCGCGACGACCGGCAGGCGATGTTCCTGGGCGAACAGGCCTTCAGCGTGGCGCTCCTCAAGGAGATGTCCAAGGTCAGGCCGACGGAGAACATCTTCTTCTCGCCCTACAGCACGCACCAGGCGCTGCTGCTCGCCTTCTTCGGCGCGGGCAACCGCACGGAGGCTTCCCTGCGCACGGCCCTCAGGATCCCGCCCAACCAGGTACTGCCGGCGGCGTTGCAACGTCAGTTACGTAACGTCACCAAGGTCACTTGCGTAACGTGCTCACCCACTGCTGACGCGTGTTTCAGGACAAGCAGGCGACCTGGCAGGCGTACCGCCTGGAGAAGTTCCTGCGCACCTTCAACGCCTCCGACGCGTACACGTTCAAGAGCTCGAACCGCATCTACGTGTCTGACAAGCTCAAGCTGCGCCAGTGTCTGGCCGAGAAGTTCGACACCGAGGTCTCCACCATCGACTACGCCACCGACGTCGTCGCCGCCGAGAGGACCATCAACACGTGGGTGGAGGAGCAGACCCATGGCCAGATCAAGAACCTCATTCAGGGGCTGTCGGCGGATTCCACCGTCACGCTGGTGAGTCCTTCTCCGCTTACGATTGGCAGGTTTCCTCCTTGTCACTTTGTCTGCATCCGTGTGCCGCCAAATTGTTTCAATAACCTCTTGTTTTTCACGGCCTACAGGTGAACGCTGCCTATTTCAAGGGCAAGTGGCAATCGCAGTTCCTTCCGGAGAACACGCACAAAGAAGTCTTCCACATCTCTCACTCCAAGCAGACCATCGTTGACATGATGAAGCAGAAGGGAACCTTCAACTACAGTAAGTTTGGTCAAGCTCGACCGGTTTCTGTTGCCGTGCGTGGTGCTGACCGCTCGTCCTCTGGTTTCAGTGATCTCCGAGCGCCTCGGTGCCTACGTCTTGGAGCTCCCGTACAAGGGCGAGGACGTGAGCATGTTCATCCTGCTGCCGCCCTTCCTCAAGACCAACGGCGTCGACGCGGTCATCAAGCAGCTGGACATGGAGAGCTTGAAGGAGATCACGGACCAGGACGCCATGTTTCCACAGACTGTGGAAGTAGAAATCCCCAAGTTCACGGTGGAGACTCGCATAACGCTCAACCCGGTAAGCTTCTCCCCCTTTCTCGGTGTGCCCAGTCCTTGACCGGCTGGTGTTAATAAAACGTTTCTCTGCACAGATCCTGTCCGCCCTGGGAGTCGGCGACGCCCTCCAGAGTACCGCAGACTACTCGGGCTTCACCGGAAAGCGCGAAGTTCACTTCAGCGACGTCATTCACCAGGCCAAAATAGAGGTGGACGAGGAAGGCACCAAAGCTGCGGCCGCCACGTCGGTCTTCCTGTTCCGCTCGGCGAGGCCCCTGAACCCTGCGAAGTTTGTCTGCAACCATCCGTTCGTCTACTTCCTGTTCGACAGAATGTCCCAAACTGTGCTCTTCATGGGAGTGTACAGGTCTCCCAGGAACTAAAAGGACCTCCTCGTTCCTGGGTGACGTGAAGATTGTGTCCTCTTAGTGTCGGTCGTTTCCATTGCCCGAGGAACTGGAAGCTACGAGTCGCGTTCCCAAAATGTTTCGAGATGTCACGAATTATGTTTGTGGTTTACCGACTGACAGACTTTGGTTTCAAGTCTGGGAAATAAAACTGTAGATATGTGCTTAATATTGGAAGAAACTTAAATCGTCCTTCGCTATGTTTTAAGTATTGATAATTATCACGTCATTAACATCTGTCATCCCCATCTCATTTTGTTTTTGTTGTTGGTATTCTTCGTGAACACGGACATCACGCGCAAATCATCAACACTTCATTTTCACCGGTGTATTATTTATTTCATGTATTTTGTTGGAAAATTAAATAGAATTCACTAAAAAACCTTAAGTTGTCATTACAAAATCCTCGTTCCCCACCCACACAGATCTCAGGTCCTTGTAAACAGAATAGCCAAACAAGCGAGACGTGGCAAACAATTTTGGTGTCTGGTTTTGAGCTCTATAAAGCTGCAGTAGTTAAATCTGATAAATTGGTTTGTAACAAATACATTTTTTTATGTTGAACTACGTGTCTGCGTCACTTTTCTCTGAACAGTGTGGAAAGGAGAAGAGCAGTGTTTTTGGGAGAAAAACAACAGTCGTGTATTAAAATTTAATTTGATGAGACAACTGAATTACCAAAAAAAAATTTTTTGAACCAATACATTGATATGCTTTACATAAAACTAATACGTAACCTAAAAAAACATTCAAAATTTACACAGAAGAGTACAATAAATTGAAAATGTATTCAGCCGAGTCATTAAAATCTACTGAACAAGACTAGAATATATAATCCATATAGAAACTAACACAATTTGAGGACCACAACTTTTCTTTACAAAACAGATGACCTCAACGTGTGTAGAAAAATATATATAAGTATCGGTGAAGTACATTAACAATCGTGTACAGAAAAACTAACAGTTCACAGTTACGATATTTCAATTTGTGCGGCGACAAACTGACTCCATTTGAGACTGTTCACGTAATAACGTGAGCGATATCCTATTAATTCATACTTCTGTGCTCACTAGTAAATTGAAAAAAATTGACTATCGGCGTCACTTGTGAAATGTGTTCGATTTCAAGAAACTGATCGAGCAGCGATCAGACTACAGAAATATATTTATGGTCGTGGTCTCCACGCTTCCCAGATCGTGAAGGGAGCTTTGGCAATCTGACCAGTTTTCATTAGTGTATACCAATGTATAAATATTTAAAATTAAATAGAAAATGGACGGCTACTTCCTAATTAAGCCTACGGTTCACAGGCAGGGCCAGTACGAAGATAACACATTTACGGTGAGGTGATGAAGGCACTGTCATCCATTTTAAAACTATTTAAAAGTTAAATCACAAGTCTGCAAAATCCTCAAAAGTGAAATGCATTCAAAATAGAAATGACACTGCTATTATGATGATAGGGAAGTTCATATTTCCCTGAGTATCTTCACATGTTCACCTACTCTATTTCAGCTCATGATAAGAATCGGTCACAGGAAGGAATGGGCAGGGTGAACACCCTACTTGGTTCAGCGCATCCACAGTAAGACCTGAGCTGTTTGGAACTGAATGTTTCTAATACATTGCAGGAATAAGTACAGAATGGCTGGAGATCTAGGACGACTCTGGATGTATGAACCGGGACTGCCCCATCGTGGAGCCAAGTGTCACAAAAGTTTAATCCCTTTTTGTCATGGTTCACACTTTTGGTCTACTTTCTAGTACAAACTTCTGACCTCACCAAACACACTACAGAGATTTCCAGTTAAACACTTTACATAGTAACAGAAAAATGGTGACACCTCAAAATAAATGTTAATAATTGCAGCCATTCGATTAGGCCAACTGTGAATCTCCAAGTATTTTGAATCAAAGTATTTCCACCACAATACTTTTATCATAGTAGGGGTTCTTGGACACAACTCGGGAGACAAAGTTTGAAGATAAAAGGAATCCTTGCACTAATTCCAGAGACAGACATCTGGGAAGTAAATAATGGCTATGACATGAATTTGCAAGCAATTCTCAGCCACTCTCCAACAATGAGTTTCAGCCGAGGAATTAAGTCTTCTACATTCAGATGGGCAGGAACAGAAGAAAGTGTAAGAAATATTAAAAATGCAACTGCTCCAAAAGTTGGTTATCGCAACAGATTTAAATATTTGCTTTGTGAGATATGCCAGCATTAAGGTGCAGAGTATTGTTGCGTAACTAAGCACAACTAATCACACAACAAACAACTTCTGAAGAGATTTGAACTTAGATAAAAATAGGATATCTATCAAATTTCACATGTATTTTGACAATTGTATTTTATATATAAAAAAAATAGACAACTCAAAACAACTACTTTCTTCCACAGAGAATTAAGTGGCCCATTAAAATGATGAACACAAAATATAATGATAAATAGGTAATCGATAATCAAGAAAAATATTTCCATTATCTCATACTGTAGGCGAGCATAAACCTTTTACAACAGAAGCTTGTTCTCAAGAAACAGTTAAATTTCTTACATTTCTTCATACACTATATAATACTAATAACAACAATAATGGTATATTACATTATAATAAACATAAATGTACACAAATTCCTACATACTAAGAGACTAAAAGTGCTCTAAGCTGGTACATTAGAAATAGATTAGAGGAGCAGATACAAGTGTGTTGGCATTCAGTTCGTTCTACGTTAGTAACGGACATGTATTCATTTAAAGTTTTATTGTGTTGTGCTATACCCATTTGTACTTTCATCACAAAATTGGTAACAGCCATTTTCCTTCACTAAAAAATTATCTTATAATTCAACAACAACTCGTACACAAAATACACTTATATATGTGAACATTCAATTATTTACAAATATAAATTTAAAAACTTCACAATATATACACATTATTTTCACTGTTAAGGCACATTCTCAAAAATAACAAAAAAATGAATAAGTTACAAATCTTAATAATTTACTCCTACATGCTAGTGAAATAAATTAAAAAATAATTTCTATTATCGCACACTACAACTGTAAACGTATTGCATCTAATTTACAATAGTAGCTCATTTGTACTGTACCGCATGAAAAATGAACGACTTTGGCTTCAACAAAATTGCTTGACAAACTTATTCACAAAAAACAACACATGGACTAGCAAAATATACTATATCAAATTCTAGTTGCTATGTTCCTTATGATAAACTATGAAAATAATTTACAGTAATTTTGATGAGAAACAAATACATAAATATTTTACTCTCAACATAAACAAAGTGACTTGATGACAATGGAATGATTTACATTTCAATGACATTAGTGTTGCTTTCTTAGCAAAATTAATCCATTTTTCCCCCATTAGAAAATTATATGAAGTTTTTCTCTGATAGTCGTCTGCCATAAGATTTTGTATGTTATTGACAAACGTCCCTAATAAAGTATGACCAAGAGTTCGGCCGTCGTGACTTCCCAAGAACTACAAATGAGGCCTCAATTTAAAAAGAGTTTTTTTCCAAATTATAAAAATTAATTTAACAAATATTGCATAAAATGTAGCACTTGGGATAAATCACAATGTCTCTACAGATAACACAGTTACACAGTTATTTTAACAATTCGTAACTGGTCTCATGTTAAAGAATTTCTATTACCAAAATAAAAAGCAAATGATGTTTTCTAACTAGCAATATCAGCTTATTAAACATTGTACTTGAAAACTAAATCTATCCATGCTACTTGTATTAAGGCCTCTAAAAATTTACACTTTGTACTATTTGCCTTTTCACATTAAGATCCTGCAACAATGAGTATCTCCATTAAAAACCTCTCCCTGTCAATATTAAAAAAACAACTAATGTTTCAATTACATAGTAGAGTTAACATGCATTTAAAAATACATGTATGTATATGCATTTTAAATCCTTGATATTATCACTTTGTTCCTCAGAAAAGCAAAAGAGGAACAGAAATGAACAATGAATCTCAAATAGCTACACTAACATAACCACACACTTTCTTGAAGCACTATGTAAGAGCAATATTTGTACACCGTATTTTCACACACAAATATAAGAATAAATACACAATAAATGACTACCAAACTCTAGTTTACATCTTCAGTTCAATAAAACTGAAAATTGTGATCGCTTATTGCATGTTCCCAGAGAAATAACAGACATTACACCACTTTGTTTACTGCCACTACTTGTTGGAGCCTTTCTTTGTTATGCGAATCCCGTGGACCCTAAACCTGTACAAGCAAGTGTAATCCATATTGCCGTGGTTTGATTCAACTCGAAGTTCTACGATATTGAAAGGTGGCAGGTCGGTCCGCTGCAAAAACAGACAATTTTAAGGCAAATAAGAAAAACCCACAACAAACACGCATAAAGAGTTAACACGTTTCCATGCTAGAACTCTTTCGGCAGAAACTACACCAGAAAAGCCTTTGATCTATGAAGGGAGAACATGATTGCTTTTAGGAAATGTAGAAAACCTATTATCACTGAATGAGTATTATTGACTGGGAGGAAATTGCTTACATATACATGACAAAGCAGTCAAACTCTGCAATTATGAGAAACATAAGAGTCTTACCTGAACCTTGAAGTACTGTAAACTTGTTCCATTCTCTTGATAACGGAATCTACCAATTTCCAACGGGTGTTCGTCTTGTTCATCTCTCAAACCCTGAACAAAACATACATTCTCTGTAATCAAAGCAGTTATAGCTTTACAATAAGAAAGAAAATCTTCCGTTACTCACAAATACTTGGAAATCCTTGGGTGCAGAATCAATCCTACCCGTAGGTGACAACGTCCGAGGTATGTGTTCCACGCTGAATGCAGACAATTGCACCAATCCTGACAGCTTGATAACTAAATATCCCTGTGCTCCAGCAAAGGCCCAGCAATTTCCGGGATGAACTCCAGGCTGTAATTTGTTCAAAAGATGAGTGTATATTTCTACCGTATCATTACCTTGAAGACACAAATAAATATAATATTGTACCTGAATAACAGTTCGAGGAGAGACCCCCGATGGATACCAGTGCAGGAGACCAAAGATTGAAAACCTCGCTGTCTTTGCCTGGTAACTTTCAGTGCATCTGGTACTGATAATGCTTCCCCCTTCAAAATGCAAAAGTATGTTACGAATTTATAAGTTGCCACAAGGGAAATAATACACCACTTGATACTAAATTTTAAGTTTGATATTACTTTCTATTTCTATAATTTGGATATAATGGTTCTTATGGTTTTTCAATAAATTAATTAAAATTTTTATATAATCCATATCCAAATTACATTATGAAAAGCACAATACAGATTATTTTCCACACTCACTGATGCATGACAAGGATCAAACAATTGAAACTGTTTTCATTGGCTGTTAATTCACAAATTATTCCTAGCATACAGCTATCACGACTCGCCTAAAAGATAACATGCATAAATCCGATCATTTTCAAGTAATCAAATGTGATGTTCCAAAGCAGCAACCAGGATAGGAAGTAGTTTGAAACCATCTCACAAAAATGAGATAATTGAGTATTCTAGCATTTAACATGTTAGAAAATAAACCAAGTATTCCAACATACCAGATGATTCCAGTGCATAATCTACCATCCCGGTCTTATCGGCGTCATATTTTGCCAGGGCACTGTCCACAATTCTTTGCACCTGTTCGTGCGACAGTCCATTGCCGCCGATGATCGTGCTCTCTTCCCATTCTTTGCCCTTCCAGCTCAAGTCCATATCATGTTTCTGTTTGACAAATTCTTGTTTTATTTGCTCCGCCACGGTATCCATTATTAAATTTGCAGAAGTTTTCGAAGCTTCACATAAAAATAAAATAAACAGAATCATCAGACTTCACCCATTGAAAAACCAAAGAATAAATAAACTTTTCTGGTAAAAAGGTGAAATGAAAAAATTGTGATAAATTACAGTCATTTTAAAGTCTACATCAATCAAGAGTTCTAATATCTATTAAAAAACAATAATATGCTACTTACGAAGATTTTTGTTACACAAATCTGTTTTGTCATACAATATTATACTTAATTCAAATAATGAATCATATACTATGTTAAGGTAGAATTAAATAAATAATACAAAAATCAAATGTTTCAAATGAATTTTCTGTTACTGGCATTATTAAAATACATAAATATAAAAATAAATATTTGCTGTTCAACACAATGCGAGAAGTAAACATACCTTTAATAACATTTTTATTCACTTTAGCTGACACATCAGCTGTTATGTTGGCCAGTCTCGATTCCAGCTCATCTTTTGCCACAAATAATTTCTGAAGCCACGTTAAAATACCAGGCAGGTTGTGTTCCAGTTCTGCCTCAGAACTGAAGAGGCCTGACAAGAACTTTGTGACATGTTTTTCAATTTCTATTGTGGGAAACACTGGCGGTGCTTTGCAACAGTTAGACATTTGCCTGTTCAGGTACAGCTGCTGTTCCTGGAAAGTTTAAATGTTTGCTGAGCAACAATTCTTGAGATACTGGTCAGTGAGTAACAAATTGATCACTAGCCTGTAACAGTTTTATGCGAGAATTGAGGTCTTGAATTTTATGTCTCCATAGTATACTGTTGGGATCTACTAGATATTGTGGTTCCCGTTTCTTACGCTCAAGTTCTTCAAAATTGGCAGACAACTGATCCAACTGAGTTCGCAGCCTCTCCACTTCAGCTGACAGCACGCCCTGAAGCTCTTGTTGTTTAATCAATATCAAGTTCTGAAAGTTAAAATTATTGGCAAAAATTTAAGAAAATAATCTATGACACTGTAAAGCTAATGGGGAAAAAACAGACAACTTTCATTCTAAAACAAATTCTGGACAGTTTTAATAAACCAAAAAAAAAACTTACTTGTCATACATTTTTCAGATTATAGGAAAAATTTAACATACATTTTTTTGTTGTGCATTTCATATAATTGAACAAGCAAGTATGAAGTAAACTAAATATACATTTCTGTCGATCACAAAATAGTTTAGTTTCCCCTCAGACACTGAAATCCTTTTTAGCGGTATTGAATATGAAAAATTTAGGAAAAAGTTAAGATTCCTACCTTGCTGTGCAATTCTCTTGCGAGTTCTGTAGTTCCATTAGCCTCCTTTTTACTAGACAATAAAACTAGTTTCTGGAATTCAGGACTTGAAAGAATTACATGGGATAGTTTCTCTATATCAACATCCCCAATTTGTGCAGGAGAATGAAGGTATAATACTTTCTTATCTTCTCTTTCCTCAGATTTCTATTTTAAATAAGTAAAAATAACATATTTAGGTCACTTCAAGGTACATTTATAATTTACTCAAACAAAATTAAAACTCACAGCAGGTTTCACCACAAATTTTTTAAAAAAAGAGTTTATCAAAATAAATATTCAGTGAATTGCTTCTAGAAACAAAACGGAATAAAGAAACCAGTGTTAAATTCTTGATTTACCGGTTGTTATCAGTAACAACAACTACAGCACTTTTTACTGTCATAACTTATTTTCTCAATCCGTCATCAATTTAGCATTTACAGTGCAACAAACTTGATGTCCATATTATTTAAATGTAAAAATTAAAATTAGCAAAACCTTGTGCAATACCAACACATAAATTAGCAAACTAAATTAAAATCTGGGTAATGTAGTCTATATACAGCTATATAGTTTGTTAATAAGTTAAATGAATACCTTCAAACCCAAGTTGTGAAGCCAAGTTTGAGTCATTTCTGTAACAGTTTCCCAAGGAGTGTCAATTTTTGTTAAAGGCAACTCCTCAACAAATGATGACAATCCTAGCGCTGGAAATAAAATATATCTATGTTATTAGGTTAAAGTTTAATACAGATAGAAAAATTTACAACATATATTGTTTGCCACAACTAACTTTTACCATTAAATAATACAATCTTTCAGAGCATATTCAAAAATAATAAAGACTGTGTAAATCTTGAGAAATAGTTTTAAATCATGGGCCTTATGTTCTAACTATTTCAAAATATCACAATTGATAAGGTTAAACAAAGTAGGGAAAGTAGAATTTGTTCAACAACCTATTATTCATCATAAATTAACTTTATACAATCCAGTCACAATCTCGCAGACTGGTCAAATGTCTCGAAACATTTTGAGGTAATATCTAAGCTTTAAAGCTAAGCTTCAAAATGTGTATTAACCAGAATTAAAAACGATCTGATAAAGACTCTGAGAAGAGAAAAGTAAATAATATTAAGAATCTAAGATAGAACGCTAATTATTAAATAAACTGATCTTTTGGGTTTCCAATTCAGTTTGACCAACAATGAGAATAATCGTACGATGAGACATTTAATTGGTAAAAAATAACAGAGTGAATTTTAAAAGGATGTTCAACAGACAGGTATTGAATTGAGAATGGCAGTGGAGAAGGATGCAAAATAAAGTCAAACTAAATTACTAGGAAAATACGTAATCTGAATGAATATCAAAGGACAAACAGTGAAGAAAAAATCTGTGATAGTGGGGTCAACATACTCAGTGAAATGAGACCGTTTGTGTACAAGAAACCTTTCAACATGCAACATAATGTTGTGCACATCAACATGCAGAAGTTGCAAAGATTCTTCCAAGAGGAAAGGAAGAGACGAGTGTGTGAGGGGATTACAGGCAAGCACTACTTTGTCCAAAAATAATAATTCCACCAAATTTCAAATAATATTTACATATACCTAATCTACTCTACCGAATTTATCATTATTAAAATTACCTGTACCTATACCCTAAAAAATTAGTTGATAGCAAGCTGACAGTATTAATAATGTAATTCAAATAACTTGCACCCCAACAATAAATGCAGATGACATTTTGATAAGAAATACATGCGCTTTAAGTGTATGTATTTTATTATTATGCACGTCCAGAAAAAAAAATAGGATAAAATGATAAACAAGTCACAGAAACACACCTCCAAAATCCTCATGATGTAAGTTTTCTAGGCATTAAGCAATTCAAGCACATCATATACATCTCCACATAAAGCAGGCTTGCCTTTATTTTTAAGAAATAGGCATCAACATAGTTGGACTTTCCTCCACCAAACATGACACAAGATTTAAAGATTGAAGACTTTTTCAGTTTAATTTTCTTAAGAATATGTTCTCAAGTTTCCACTCTGGTATAGCTGTATTTGAATGGCAACATTTTAACATCCCTCTGCACTCTTGTCATATTCCAGGCTAAAGCATGGGTTGTCAAAACATAGCAGTTTAATTACCATTGTAGCCAAGTGAAACCCAGAGAACAATCTCTTCAGAACCCAAGACTAATGAAAACAGAAATCTATATTAAAACTAGACACAAATATAAAATTGTTTGGTTTTAGGAAAGGTAATCCACATTTATTGTCTTTTTACTTGCATTCCATTATTTTAAAGAACAAAATTCCATATATAATTCAAATTGACAAGAATAGAAACAGAATAGTAGGATGAGTGCAATGATACTAATTTAACTAAAGAAAACTAATAAGTAAAGGGGGAAAAAATATGAGCAGGACCGGTCAGACTTACCATCATGGAACATACAACAGAGAACAGGCACCAATTCCTGCTTCGTTGTCCTTTCGCCTCCACTCAAGCATGAACTGCATGGGAAAAGGGGGTATGGGTGGGGAATTTGGCACACACCGCTTGAAATTGGAAGGAGAGCGAGCGCACAAAGGACAAGTTACAAACTTGGAAAACAATTGTTGTAAGGTTGGTATTACTCAAGTTTAATGAAAAGTTAGCACACATAAATGACAAATACCAAAGTACAACCGAGCATGCATCTGTCAGGACGTAAAAAAGCTGCGATTAAGGCGCACTGACCGAAGACTGTTCAATCCTTCAGTTAATGAGAGACAAGACGGCAGACACAATTGCACGCAAAATGTAATGATTTATGTGCATTTCAGGTATATACATATTTTGTAAAAATAATTCAGCTGTTAGACATGATAAAAACAATTTCACACAAGTTACCAGATAATCTCCAGAAGTCAACACCGAAATGTACTGACAAATTTATTTAATTAATTGCTCATTTGGTACATCGCCTTAAATTAATTTTCTGGCTGAACATTTCTTTTTCCTGAACATAAAAAAATTCAAAATCATAACTTAATATTTTAGAAATGTATTTCAATGCAGCTGTTAAGTTAAATTTTAAGAGTTTCCTCAGGTATTTATTTGCCCGGTTGTTTCTTCATTAATTTATTTGGCTTCACACCATATGAGATTTCCTCTTTGTTTCACATGTAAATATAATATTTTATACTCACAAGGGATTTTACATATTTGCTGTGTTTCTAAACAAAGGTGTCATCAGTTTATGCACATAATTTACAGTAAACAAAAAAACTTGGTCTTTCTTTAAGCAATTTTTTTTCTAACTTCACCTGCTAGAACTGGAAAAAAATTCGAATAAAACTTAATTGTTTCCCATTAATAGAATGCAATTTCATTTTCCTTCCGACTCTCGGAACTCGAAAAACATTAAACACCAACTGCATAAAGCACATACTTGAAAGTATTTTGGGCAAATAAAAAGCATGCAGGGTAAAGTGGGTAAATAAAGGTGAAGGAATTAAACTTTTCTTTCATTAATTGTTTTTCATAAATACTTATCAGACTATAGATAATCCACTGGTTCTAATAGAAGTCCAATCACTTTAGGACATAATAATCTACATTTTTAAACATTTGTTACAATCTTTAATATTCGAATATATAATTAATTAAAATGAAAAGTGACCATAGTTACAAACTATTAAATAACTAAAAAATACTGAAACACTCACAATCTTTCAAATTAGATAGAGGTCAAAATGTTACAGGTGTTTCACAGGCATTTTTCAGTTATTCAATCTTTTATGGTCAGAATACAGTCAATTTTTTTGTTTATCAATTACTCCATTATAACACATGATATACAGTCCAATTTATACAAACATGTAAACAAAATAAGGTCTCCGAAAACAAATAATGAGATAAAGAATGTATTCTTTCTCAGCGTAGAACATGAATAAAGACTTCTCGGGCTTCTAACCGAGTAAACAGTTGTATTCGTGACGTTTCAATGGCAGTGAACGTCATCGAAATGTCGCAAATACAATTGTTTACTCGGTTAGCAGCCCAATAAGACTTTATTCTAATAATGAGATGTTAGTTATCATTAAATAAGCACATACAACTGGGAGAAATAAAATGGTAGCACAGGAAAAAATATCCACAAACATTCTCCAGTGTTCAGGACATATAAACCACACATCAGATTAACTGTAAAAATTTCAACAGCATAAAAATAAATTACAATTTTTGGGAAATATACTGTAAAACAAAGAGTGTGTCCAACGTTTATTCTTCATTCACATTGTTTAATAATTACAAACAACCAAATCATTATTAAGCTTTAGTACAAAAGAACATAAAAGGAAAGAAAACAATTTAAACTTCGAGATTAATTGCAAGAGGACAAAGTGATAATAAATCCACAATTACTATTCAAGCAGGTTAGACTTAACATAAATGTTCAGCATTTTGATTTAAATACAAATGGAATGGTCTAAAAGTATCAAGTGATAATTGTAACAAAAGAAAATGAAATAAGCTCTTAATAGAAAAAGGATGCAGTTGACATTTAAAGAAGCAGGGATGAAAATAAATATTTTGAATGAGAAATAAACTATCAGAAGAGTAAATACTGAATAAAAGATGGAGAAAAATGAAGTGTTAAAATATATTGATGGTATTGTCTGTATTGGTTCACAAAAAAATTGATTCATAAAAATTGAAGTTACCCAAGCTAATGTTTTTGAAACTTCTGACTCGCTTAAGAGAGATAAATGAATTAAATCTGCTTTACTATTTAGGTAGCGAGAATGCCAACGACATCTACAGATTTTGAAGTCTGCCGATTTTAGGAAATATAAATTATAAAATTGAAGCTCACCGTGCCAAAAAGACAGCAGTACAACAAAATACAGACCGTTTTTAGTACACTGTAAAATGTTAAAAATTTTGACAAGCGACACTAAGATGAGAAAATGACACGATAGAAGGAATAGTGGTGAATAAAGAAGCAACTGGAAGGCAGCAATACATAAATTGTAGAATTTAAGAATGTGGAATGTAGCAAGAACTGACATGAAGAAATAGGTACAGGTGAACACAAGATAGAGTTCAACATGGTTTCAATACGAGATACCTCATCAAATTTCGTGCAAGTTCAAGGTAATCTAATCACTCCAACGCCTAACATGCAGACGGCAACAATATTCAGTCTTCAAAATTAATAAATTTGAAAATAAAGAAAAATCTGTTAAATTCATTTCATAATTAATAGTTAAGAGGCAAATAAAGCTAATCAATCAGTACATCAGTGATGATATTTTTATGACAAGTGCAAATTTTGATCTTAGGTGACAATATGTAACCTTCTATTAAACTATCTAATTGTAGTTGTAAAAATCATGCCAAACAGTTTAATATAATTAGTATTTTATGCTGAAAGCAAAAGAAACATTTTTCTAATGAAACTGGTTGGTAAAATAAATTCAATAGAGCCAGCAAGTGGCTTCTTATCAGCCAATATACTTATATTCTACAAAGTTCAAGCATGATGCTCTCAATGCAATTTAAAAGAAGAGATTCCAGACACATAAGTGGATGAGAGGTAAAGGAAATCAATGTTCTCATAGCACTGGGAACAACACAAAAATACTTGGTACCAGAGCAGCTGTTTTGGATGATTACAGTTATAGGACAGAAAGGTTAAAAAAGAGGAAGGATTTCAGAGACAAATACTATTCTTCTTCAGGAAAGGGAGGATATTTGTTTGTAGCATACGCATTTGCTCAAATTAAAAAGAAAAAACTGTCAAATTTAAACTCTGAACACATGCAGTGATATAGTGAATGACAATTTTCTCCAATATATATGTTGAAATAGCCAATATCACCTTTACTAACTATTCTTCGTAATGTAAACCATGAAGTGTCAGCTTGTCCTCTCTGTTCCTACAAAACACACATTAAGAACTCCTAAAGCTCATTACAACTGGCAAAGTCCAACAAAGAAATGATTTTTTTATGAGATTTCCTGACTGCTATACTGTTTTAGTTGTTACTATGTTAAGTAATTTGTACGTTGGTTGAACAACTGGTGCAACCTGTTACCTTTTTAAATGACTAATGGTAGGAAATTACAATAAGCATTTTGACGAGTTATTTTTTATCACTTCATTTCAGTTCAGCTTGTCATAGTTAGATCGTAACCTCAGTTTCAAATGCATAATTATGAATGAAATAAGTTTCTTTATCTTTCGATTTTCAGAAATTTTCTGTCTGCACGTAAAATGTTTAAAAGGAATGTAGCAACCTATTATACATTATAATTCGAGTAAGGAGATCATCGTGTAAAAATTGAATCCTGACGGAACTACTAATCCCATAATCCTATTGACTTAAGAATCCCAGAAGGCTGAGAATGTAGATACACTAAAATTATGCTTTATCACCTTAACATTTTATTAGAGCTTTATTATTTATCAAGACTTGTATGAAAGAGCATACTCTCAATTAATAAATGAAAATTCACAAATACATAGAACCAATTTATTAAACAAAATCTAAATACATAGAAATACATCATATAATTGAACGGATGAACTAAAATAAAAGATAAAAACACACACACTAGAACACAAAAGCTTTGAAAGCAGTATTTGCTATCCAATTAGTATAGACATTATGCTAGTGCAAATTTTCCATTGAAGATCCATCATTAAATAAGGTACAAAGCTTATGGCAAGATTTTAAACTGAATAAAATGTCTCCAGTGAGACCTACAAATTTAATACTAAGACAAAGGCTAAATTTTACATCAATGGAATTGCAAAAATAAAATTAAATAAACTCAAACAATCCTTTTAAAAAACATTTGTACTTATGAAAAGAACACACAAAAAAGAATTTAATAAATCTTTGTACTCTAGTTCAGTGACACATGCAAATATTTACATGCTTCACATATGTTTTAAGTACAATATTATAACTATATAAGCATGGTGTTAATGGGAGTACAATATTAGCAAAGTATAAAGCCAAAGCACACAAAAAGAATACATTAGAAAAGAGAAAGAAACATCTCTTTAATAATGAAAAAGGTGTGAGGAAAGATTCCAAGTATTTTGAAAAAGCTTTCGAGAATCCCGTACACGACCCCGGAGATCGGAGATAAGAAGTCTGGAATTTTGTAGAAAAGCTGTGGAATAGAGTACAGAAAACTTGGAATTTTAGAAATGACGTCAACAATTTTCAGGGCCACGTGATACATTGCATCTGGTAAATTACATATGAAATCGGGTATGACATGCAGAGAACAGAACATTCTATGAAAAACGCTTGGTACTTCATAAATGAAACCTGGGACTGCTAAATGAATATCAGGGAGGGAAATGGGGTTCTCCTGAAATAGAAAAATACCTGCAAAAATAATGAAAAATAATTAATTACAAAAAATACGGTATCAATAACAGAAATCATAAATAAAGTAGTAAAAATGATATGGTATCATGATGAAATAATTTCTCGATGAATTAACACTTTAAAATTAGCTGCATTAAAAGAAAAAATTAATGAAGATAATTAGTAAGATTTGAAAACAGGTGAACAGAAACACCAAAAGGTAATAAAAGCAGTTATATGGTCAATGCAGAGGTCAAATGTTGTGGACAGTAACCCATAAAGGATTGAAACAATACAAGATTTGTCTTGGTGACCCTTCCTCAATGTGTGACAAAACATACTGTAATATTATTCAGACCCATTTTACATGACACTTTCTCATATTTTATAATTAAAATTATTCTAGGATCATGATAAATCAAAGAAAGAGTTGAACAAGTTATCACAGTATTGCAACATACTTAAATTTTGAAACAAAGATATACTGAAGATAAATTGAGATGAAAACCAGGAAAAACAATATTGTCATGAGGTTGGGACCATTTTCATAAAACTATCGTTCACGATATAACTTCTGAACGAAACGCTCCTATTACAGCACAGAAAAATAGTCAAATGCCAAGTTATGAAGTATGAGGAGAGAACCCAGAACAATATTTTAAACTGTATTTCTTCACTGTCCAATATTATTAAGAGATAAATAGATGTCATCGAAGCAAAGTAACAGTTGGCAAAAAGTTGCCAAATAAAGATTGAAAATTAAAATGAAATATTTATGTCTCATTGAAAATTAATAATAAGAAAGACAGCGAAATACAGACAAAAGAAGTGATGATATAAATACCACACAATGTTTCAGGAAGTCTTGTTCCCTTCTTCAGATGTAGAAAAGATGCAAGAGTTTTGTCAAGTGACTATTGCAGTTCTCTCTCTCTCTAGGCTCTTGCATTTTTCTCTGCACCTGAAGAAAGGAACAAAGCTTCCAGAAATGTTGTGTGGTATTTATATTATCACTTCTTTTGTCTGTCTTTCTTATTATTAGATTGAAATGAAAAACGATAATAATACGAAAAATCAACCAACTTTTGGGTGAAAGTTGCAAGACTGAAAGAAAAAATCAACAAAGACAATTTATGCATTGTTATTTGCTGCTCTCTCTTCAAATTAGAAATGACAGATGTGTACAATTACTATTACTCTGAAAGTACACAATATACAATCGAGTGAACACAAGAGAAAAATTGGTTGTTAACCAAGCATTATTGGCCTAATTCATAAGTAGAATATGTTTAATTTCTTTGACTCTGTATAGAAACAATTCTAAACAATTTTTAAAATTGCTTCATACACTTGCAGCTGAACAAACTTCTACTTCTCCTCTGCAATAGATTTGTGGTTGATAATATAGCCTTTTGACAATTTGTCTAATATCCATCTATGTTATGATTTTGATGACAGTGCAGAGTAACTTGTCAACTGCATTGACCCAGGATTATGATAGGTGAGAGCCTTTATTGTCATTTAGTCAGAGGCAGAATCTGTTATGACAGCACCACAGTTAGTATTGCACCTAGTATGTTCAAAACTATTCTGGCAACCTGTAAAGATAACACTAAACTTGTGGGCAGAATGTGGAAACTTTAAAGATGAAGGTAATATATCATTTTCAACAAATTGCTCTCCATCAAGTGAGTCTAGACCCATATTTTTTCTCTCCGCTTACCAATTAACCTTATATGGTGATGTTATAGTCCATAATTAATCTGTGTTATAGTGGAACATATATATTAGTTCACAAACCTAAGAGGTCAAAAACTAAGATTAAAATAATACAGTGAAATAAACTACTTAATTAGTCTGATAAATATAACAAAATCCTTTACACATTCTTTTAATATGGGTAAAAATATGCACCCACTGTTAAGAATACACATTATGGTAATTAACAAATTTAATTTTGACGTAACCATTTAATATTGTTAATCCATTCTCTCTCACACGCCAAGCTTCCTCTGCTGGTACGTACATGTTTTTAAAAACATTTAGCATTACTGTGCAAATAAGTGTCTATATTTGTTATGTAACATATTAATAAAGGTAAAAAATGTAAGTTTTAATTAAAAAAGAAGATTCTGATACATAAAATTGGAAACCTGTTTTCCATAAACATCTTTATTTCTCATTTAAAAAATATTCATCTCTAGAGGGCAAATCAAGTCTTGCTAAATTTAAACAAATTTATTTGAACACATTTATGTGTATGTTTATATATATTATATATATCATAAAATTAAAAAAATAATGTATTAAAGCTCATTTTCATAAATATTTTATTATTACCTCAGAAGTTCTCTTATCTGTACATATCTGAAGCATAATTTTTTTATTTACTTCACCCCATTCTGAACATAACACTAGTAAAAAAAACAGACTTTGTAATAAATTCAACATATAGATATAATGGTATGGTTGAAAGTTGTTAATATTTCAATTTCCTCATCCAATAACATTTCATGTTTTTTTGAACCCATTTAATAGACTTTTATTTGAACCCATTTAATAGACTTTTATTTGATTATATCAGATTATAATATTTGCCATAATCCCAAAAATAAGACTTTTTTCAGACAACTAACCCTGTGTTTTCATTGTATGGTAAAATGTGTGTGTTGTTTACTCCCAGAGTAAATAAAAAGGTTTTGTGTAAAATTATATTTTAAGAACCTGAACTCGCTAAAAAGAATTTAACATGATTTGAGGCTATTGTAGTTTACTTTCAAGCAATTGGAACTAAAGGAGAGTTACTAATGTGAGAGTGGGAAAGTGGGGTAGATATTAACATGGGTTTTACCAACACCAACATACATTGAATTAAAACCTTATTAGTTTTTTATTCAACATTTAAAACAGAAATGATCATACAGATCTAACTCTTTTAAGCAGCATGGCATACTAGTGGTTTTTCAATAAAAGGTCAAATAGTGTATAAGATCAAAGATTGAAGCCTTTCCCGGTGTAGTTGTTCAATATATTGTTCTCAGAGTTCAACCGGGTTTTGCATAATTATATTAGAACGCAACGTTTCGACGACTAAAAGCTGTCGTCATCTTCTAGGCGAAGTGCCGGAACCATTCCATTTCATATTATATATATCCTCCAGAGAATCATCATGCTGTGAGAGCCAATCAGCGCTCAGTCAACAGTCCACCTCAGCCACGTCAGCATGCTGACTGAGCGCTGATTGGCTCTCACAGCGTGATGATATATAATATGAAATGGTTCCGGCACTTCGCCTAGAAGATGACAACAGAGCTTTTAGTCATCGAAACGTTGCGTTCTAATATAATTATGCAAAACCCGGTTGAACTCCGAGAACAATATATTGAGTGTATAAGATGCTTAAAACTACATGCTCTAAAAATTGAGAACAATATCAACCATAAACCATTCATGAAAATTAAGAGAAAGAACCAGCATCGAATTCTATTTTAATTGGACCTAACACTAGAGGACAGCTTCTGTGTCGATAACGTGGGAGGACCAGCAACTATTTTGCACATCAATATGCTTAAAACTGATAAAGAGTCACTAAACCCAAAATATAGCAAATGAATTGGGCCGGGTTTGAATATAACCCAATCACAAATACAACCATCTATTGATTTCCTCAGGGAGAAGTAAAAACATATATGTAGCACAACTTAGAACTTTACATATGACCCAAATAGTGCTGTGGAAAATAGAGGGGGAGAACTATACTATTTGTGTGTAATCAAAGGCTTCAAAAGACACAGGAAATCTCAAAGGAAAAGTACTCAATACTTACAGGACTAAAATAACTTCATAATATGAATAACTAAAATAAAGGTTGTTCTTACCAGCCAGAATCAGAAACGGAATCAGCATAAGCCACAGTAGTTTCCAGTTCTTGCGACGGTTGCCCACAATGGAGACACTTTCTTCTTCCTTATTTTCAACATACAGGTGTTTCAAAAGCCAAGTTTCGGTCACGGTGGAAAAGCTCCAAATCATTGAAATGTAAGACACTAGTCTCGAATAAATGCCACTACTCTCACTCATTGTTGCTATGTGTCCTGTAGAAAGATACGAGACCTTGTTAGACCAGAACTGGTGTCTGACGAATATTTACATTGGAAAGTAAACACTATATATTTAGACAAGGATGTATATGATGAAAATAATTGCTAAAGGGCAAGAAAGTAATGAACAAATTCAGACTGATGCATACAAACAGAAGGAAACGGAGTAGGGCACACCGAACTTTCGAAATGCTAACGGTGTACAAGTTCAGTTGACAAAAATGTGGGACAGAGGACTTTCCGCACACACCTCTGCTATTTAGTAATAACAAATCAGTAGAACAGTCAACATCCATATTCCTTTTTACATATCAAAAATATGAAGTTGCTATGTTACTAGAATATTAACTTCACCAATCTCTCTTAAAAAAAATACTCTAAACCTCAGCCTATAGTGACAATAAATGGTCATAATAAATTTCCCAGGATTATTACATGTACAAAACAAACAACATCGGGCAACCGCCATTGAGAGAGAATATAATACAACTTTAAAGTTTTGTTAATTGATTGGTAAAATGTGAGAGTATTTAAAAGAAACTACAGCTACTTTCGAGTGTGAAATTTTCTCCTAATTTCAAAGTCAGGATAGGTCAACCGTAACTCAACTGGGAAACTGTTTCGGTCACTTACTCGAGTGGACGGTTGTCGAGCGGCTCCTGTCGACGAAGACTCTGCTCACTTTCTCTACGGCTGTCACATAAAATGTTGTGATCATCGTCCAAATTGCAAGGAGGGAACTTGTGAAAAAGTTCCTCGTGGTGGTTTGGCTTGATGACGTATAGCGTTGAGAACGAATGTACTCCGAATCCACTTCATCCTCGTCAGAGTCAAAAGTGGACCAATATTTAAGTTTCGATGAGGGTATGTTATCTGAAAAATAAAAGGGTTAGGATAGACGAAATCAGATTGAAATAAGTTTCTAGGAAGCGAACTCACTCGGTGTTGAAGTGTTGAACCACCTAGACGTGGTGGTCTGTGTCTTGAGCGTGTGGTAGCGCGTGGGCGACCGGAGGCGACTGTGGTCCCCGTCACGGTGGATCCCCCTACGGGACATGTTGGGGATGTTGATGATGCCAGGTGCGATTTCCCTCCTGTCTTGCGACGTCGGCGAGTACGTGTAGTCCGTTTTCGGAAAAACACTGCACGAAAAAAAGAATAAAAAAACAATTATATATTGATGCAAGTTAACAAAAGAAAAGAGTACTTAATTCAAAAACCATAAAAATCACGTTTAAACTTCGGGTGGGCCTTTCCTGAAGGTATCCGCTCGACGTCGCCAATACAACTGTAGTGACAAACTTCCGGAAGCATCAGTTCAAATTGAGCAATAAACAAACTAAATCGGGCAACCACAAACCTTTTGCGAGTTTCTTCCACAGAACGATGGAACAGTCACGTGACGTCACAGCTGCTCCGTAGGTGAACATCTTGTTTTCTCCTACTAAATTACGCAGAGCAACGGAGAGAAAAATTAAGTTTTGTTTAACTTTAGTAACAAAATGAACACGACGAGTGCGTCGTAAAAATGTTAATTCCATTTCTCTCATCTCATGCATTCAGCCATAGTTGCTTGGCACACACGCAGACGCGCGCGCACAAACACGCAATTGTTTTTGTTCTTAAAAAAAAAGAGATAACAATCTAAGAAGCTATAATTACGCAGACAACTTTTAAAAATTAGTTTCTCTGCGATGTGTCTGTTTGTGTCTTTGACCTTAGTTGGTGTCCGTCGTGTAAACATTGGCAGGCAGTTCTTGTGTGGTACGCGGTGCTCGTCTAACAGGTACATCAAACATTATATTATGTGTGATCCTTTTTTTTTCATGAAAATAATAATTAACATTAAAAATACAATATAATTGTATATATGTTATATGCCCAATACTGGATTAATAATAATAATAATAATAGAGACATTTCAAGAGAAATTCTAATTTTTAAAAGACAATACTATTGTTTTCGTAATTGTAACATCTGAGTTTCTCTGATACCGACTTCAGTAGCTGCTTGTTTGTGCTCGCCTCGGGCAGGAATTATTTGCTATATATTAATCTGGCATTAGTCGAATTAATAGACAAACAAAATGGCCAAAACACACGTAAAGAGAGACAACTGAATACGAAAAAAATCAAGGTACGTTTCGTTCCTCTTCTCGAACACGGCCAAATTTCGAAACAGAAACGAAACAACGTCGTCGTCGTCGTTTCAGGTTTGTTTGAATAATTCCACTTTTTCAATAGCCTATTTGTATCCATATTTGGCTTCAACAAGGTCGTGAAACACGAGACCTCCTTTGTATTTTATTAATACAGTACCTGATGAGACCCCCCCAAAGTTGGTTCGGAACGTTGTACTCTCTATTTGAACTAATTTAAATTGAAATTATTTTACATTGCCTGATTTATTTATACTCAACTTCATAAAAATAATAATTTTATTATTGTTTGAAGATTTGGAGGTACTTGTGAACAACAGTTTCCTTGTCGATGTAACGAATTCGTAATAATAATAATAATATACACTGACTATTGAGACAACTTATAAACAAACAACATAGAATTTGAAGTCAGAAAAAAAAATACATTTATTTATTGAAAATTAAGCTACGTTTCGTCTCTAACTTGGCGACCTCTTCAGCTTGGAATCTTCATAGATCATTCTCCCTTTCGTCCACGACAGTCAAGTTTTAAACTTCAACCTGAAGAGGTCGTGAAGTAAGTGACGAAACGTAGTTTAATTTTCCATAAATAAATATATTTTTCCTGACTGTTGTTTATTTATAAGTACCGAATTCTTATTCTCCTCGCTGGAGGACCAATCCCTTTCCGCTTTGATTTCGTTTTCCCTCGTGAATATATTTTCTAATTTTCGTAATTTGTGTGTGTGTGTGTCTTGTGTTCCCACCCGGGAGTGTTGTAAGTGAACACGTGAGAACCCTTGCATATTGGCAGGATAAGATAGGACGACGCAGCTATATTTAGCTCTCTTCCAGCAAGCAGCAGCGCCACCAACCTTCACGCTTGCAAAGTGTGTGTGTGTGTGCTGGAGCATCCGCGGTGGTAACTGACCCTCACTGATCTCAACCAACCTTCGGAGAAAAGCTGAATCTAAGCGACAATCAACCCTGTGGAATACCCCGGGGCTAACGACGTTTTAACTGATATTTTTTGTCGTTTAGATAAAATTAATAATAAGAAAAATAGCCAAATGCAGACAAAACAAGTGATAATATAAATAGCTTTTGAGTTTTGTCAAGTGACGAGTGCAGTTGTGTCGCTCCAGCACCTGAGGAAAGGAACAAGTATCCCAGAATCGTTGTTGTTTTGTCTGGTATTATTACCAGTTTGTGGTATCTAGAGAATTGACTGGCCTCTTGTCTGTATCACGCTCGCTCCACAAGGATTCCTAGACCAAAGTCCATCGAGGGAGAAGAATCGCATTCAAACATTCCTGAAACGATAACAGGGTTTGCAGAGTGACCAAACAACCTCCCTCCAGCTTCCAACCAACTCCAGGAACAGAGACACGATCGACTTCTTTAATTTTTTTCCCTGTGATTAGATGTAATAAATTATATTTTAATTTTGGCTCTTGTTAGCACCTGAAGAAAGGGAGCAAGGATCCCAGACACGTTGCTGTGTGTCTGCATTTCCTTATTATTAATTTTCAATGAGGCGTAAATTTTTCATTTTAGTTTTCTTGATTTTATTAATTATATAAATTAAATACATCAACGACCTTCATTTACAGACATTTAAATATATTTTATTTAATATACGGACGTCGTTTGAGTACCTTTTTTTGTACTTTAATCAGGTTATTTTGTTTCTATGATGACAAATTATGTTTTGTTATTTTTGAAAACATCACAAATTTCTTCTTATCCTTCTCCATTAAAATTTAAACTACATATAATAAAAATAAAATAATAAATTTACTTGATGTTTGGCAAAATTTATCATTAAATTCCAAGAATGTTGAAAAGTTATGATTTAATTTTAAATATTGTATTGGTTTAAATTTTGATATGTAAGAAGAAATAAATGGAAATTTGTGATATTTTCACCGTGTTAACTTTTGGTCAAGTTTGGAAGAAGAAGGATGTTTTCGTCCGTCCAAAGTGAAATCTCATTCAACGTCACAGAGGATTTTAGAAGCATCTTCAATATTTTGATTCCAGTTGTATTGAGGAACGCGCGTGTTCGTCCAGTGGCGTGCTGGACGTGGGACAGAGCGGCTCCTTGTTGTCCCCCTCCATTGCAGCTTACACGCAATTAGGCCAATCAACAGCGCGTCGCGGCTCTTTATCCACGAGTCTTCACAACAGCAAAGTTTCTTGTATTCATTCAACAGACACGCTGGTGATTGAGGGCGTGAACAACCCTGGAGGACCTTCTCCGTTTCTCCAAGACAGGTCGAGCAAGGCAGCGTTGAAGCCAGGGGCGATGGCTGAATCGTTGAAGAGAATTGTTACTGAAACTGGAGAATCCAACGTGATTCATCCGCCGAGGTGGTGAGGGAAGGTCTAGCGGGACGTTTATATTTAGCAGACTCTCGGCTGTTACGTAAAGAGGCCGCTGCTCTTATTTTCGGTTGCTACGGGAATACGGACATTCACTCTCGAGCGTCCACCTGGACAACCTCTGTGAATCTCTGTTTCGTTTCTTTAAAACTTTCTACATTCCCTTTGTTTCTTCACTGTACCCTTTCTTATTCCTTTTCACTTCTTTCTAAATCTTCAAATATTTTTTTTTGTCTTTCGTTCTACATTTCCTATTTCCCTTTTATTCTTTCTTTCTTTAATTATTTTAGTCACCTTCGTTCGTTCCTTGATTCCACATTTCCTATTGTGTAATTTACGTACTCTTGATTCAGTTCCATATATTTTCCACATTAACATTTCACCTTTTCCTTTATTTATTCTTTCATATTTTCTTTCCATGTACCAACTTGATTTCATTCCAGTTCTTTTCTACTTTCACCATTCCTCTTTTTCTCCTTATCTTCTTCCTTTTCGCATTTCACTTTTTCATTCTTTATTCCGTTATTTCTTTAAATCTATTTTCCCCCTTCTACCTACAATTCCTCGTTTCTCTGGTTGTTTCCTTCCTTCCTTCTTTATTTTCAAGTCTCCTTCATTTATTCGTTGTTTCCACATTTCCTGGATGTTTCCTATATTCTGAGTACCTTGAGTTCATTTCATATTCATCTGTACCTTTCCTTTTCCTTCTAATTTCTCACTATGACTCTCCCTTTATTCTGCTGGAATAATGCGCGTGTCTGTGCGAATGACGCATCCCAACCCGTCAACATTTACATTTTGCGAGTTAAATTTCCCGGCGGCGCGTCACGTGACGTCACGTAAATGGGAACGAGCCTCCTCTGATCCTCTGCTAATGTCGGGGTCCGCCAGTGACAACAGTGACCGCACTGCAGAAATGAATTTAATTTCTTTGATTCGAGACAGACGCTGGACAAGTAAACCTGAAGGCCGTCCCTGTGCTCATATATATTTGATTTTCCCCTGATTTCTAAGTTGCGCCCAGACAGAGGACAGAATCCAATTAAAGACCGGTTGCAGAAGCTTTACAGACCACGGATGAACCCCGCTCCTCTTCAACTGCTCTTGTTTCGATTCTCCGTCAGTCAATCTTCACTATACGTCACTCATTTCATTCCCCACGCCGTCCAAGATGGCGCCGGACCGTGACTGTCAGCTGTCATCGCCGGGTCGTTACTCCAGCCCTTGCATTCGTCCCTCGACCTCTACTTGCTTGTGTTTGACGAGGAATATTCCTCATCAAGGAAACTGACTTTCTGATTGTTGGCGGACGTAGATTCACCTTTACTCTGTGAGAGGAATGGCGGCGCTGTCTGGACGGACCAAGATTAATTTAGGAGAGTGGCCGCACCTGGCGCGACCCAAAAATGGAAGTGCACGTGCAAAAAAGCACGCGTGAGCCTGCCCGGGTGACGTCATCGCAGGTGGCGTCGTCCGCAACCTCCCTCGACGACCTCGCTTCCAGTCACGTCGTCCACATCCCTTGACAGAGTCGTTTGGCGCAATTACTCTCTTAGAAATATCGCAACTTTATTCTTCTTTCTTTGAAATGGCGGACACGTCGAGTCGTATGAAACTTCCTTCCAGAGCGTCACTCATCCAGTGATCCGTTCTCTTCATCTATCTACTCAGCTTCCTCCACAATGTCAGTTCCAACGGTATTTCCCCTTTCCTTTTGCTGCGTCTCTTTCCAATTACTCCCCCCATTCCCCCCCTTTTGAGACACTTAACTTGTGAATGCAGGTTGCAACTGTCAAGCCATTCTGTTCCTCGATTTTCTCGTACCCCTTTGGTTTTTAAACGTTTTGAGGAAACTCTCGGATCATGTTCCTTGATATCGTAGTGAGAGGACAAGCAGTTCTCTTACATAAGAACGAGTCCCGCCCTCGCCATATTCGTGTTTTCTCTTCTCCAGCTCCACCTTCTCTTGATCTCCCTTCCTCCGCAGTTTCCCCACACTCGCAAGGCCGAGCGTACGCTAACAGGAGAAACACACACACACACACACACACGCTGGCACCTGGCAAGGTTTGACACAATATTGCAAGAATAGCGGAGTGTCATCACGAAGACACCTGACGACGGTGTCGACTTGAGGCCATCTCGTCGGAGGCTCTTCTCCGGATCTTATGACCATTTATATTCTGAAAGACGTCGCTGATGATTCAGTCCCGACGTAGTTCCTCTGCACCTCTTCGACTCACGATACGAGCGCCTTGCATCTGTGGGCGGTGACCCAACGCTTTCCTTGCCCGCGTCACAGCCGCCATTGGTGACGTCACGTGCTTTGGCAAACGCAGAGGCGTCGCAGTCTAACTTTGGGACGGCGAAATACCACGGCGGAGACCGTCAACACCTCTGACGGGTTCTGTGAGGTCTGCCCTCTTATAAATATCACCCTTGAGGAGGTCTGGAGACGCCGTGGTAATAATAGCGACGCTGCAAGGTGCGAGGTCGATACCTCGACCCCTGGAGACGCGTGCGTAAGAGACATTTCAAAATCCGCCTTTCCTGAATTTCACAGCACGGTCGATACTGGACGCTCCGCATCAACGAGCTTCCTGCTACTGCGATGACGTTAACAAATGTGGCTGTACACGAAACATCTCAGAGAAGTAGCAGCGGTTTCCAGCTAATGGATACCAATTAATTGTGGAAATAAAAACATGTGGCACTTAACTCTACACAAATAGGATCACAAAATGAATAATTTTAATTCATGAATATGGATGGTTTAATGACTAGGATTGCCTGAGCAGTCGCCCGGTCCTGGGTTCGTTTCCCGCCGGTCGACATCCATATTCCTTAATTGAAATTTAACCATGATTTGTGTCTCTCTTTGAAACAACAGCCAATTTCAAGTTAGAGAAAAATATTAAACTACGTTTTGTCGGTAACTTTTCGACCTTTTCCAAGGTTGAACTTCAACACTACGAACACGGACAAAACAATTACAATGATATATCATATCATTGTTGTTTAAAAAGTTCCCTGTTTTCACTCCAGTGCCATCTTGTAGTCTTCACCATCGCCTAATTTAATCGCTGTTGGCGTGAGTAAACGAGAGAACTTTTTAAACAATTACAATGTTTCAAATAATTTTTTAAAGAGAAATTTCCCGCGGCAGCCAAGGGAGTAACTTTGTACGTCCACCAATGTTGATGTCGTTTGTTTTCCACGATGTGCAAAAATGGAACTTGTTGATTTCCTTTGGATTGGCCCGTACGTTATATGACGCTTTCACCACAATGCCCAGACGAAGCTGGAAACAGGACTTGTACAGGGAGGAAGCACATCCTCCACGAAGACGAAACCCCGGGTTTTGCGAACACCAATTCAGCCCAATGACGTCACTGGCAGTCTTAAGAGATTAGTCATCATCCCTGATAAGATACGGGCTGCCTGAAGGTTCCTTATCTCTGTCTCTGTCTGAGGGAAAACAATCTCAAAATTGCGACAACGTGCAGTTTTCCAAATACGCGTCTGAAGCCATTCAAGGGACAGTTTTGGCGTCCAACACCACCGTCACCGTCAGCAATAACAACTATGGTTCTTCCTTGTGGACCTTCCATGTCGCACAAGTGGAGACGCAGCAGTTTGGAAGGTCATTGACCTCCGTCGGCGACTGATGCAACCAGACACTCCTCCGCTGACAGAACAGTTTCAGGGAGAATGAAGATGACTCCCCCCCCCCCCCTGGTGCTCCAGATTCCACGCCTTCAGACGCACGCGCGCGCTGACGAGACAAAAGCAGGAACAATAAATAAGCTGAGCCGAGGCGAACTTCTTCGTCGTTCCACAAGGTTTGGCGTCGGAATTCCCCGGTCATCGTCACGGCCAAAAACATCTGCCAGAAGACTTCGCCCGGGTCCGGAGTTTCTTCTTCTCAAGTGAAAGTCTTTACTTGGGTGAGTAAGCGGGAGGGTGTGAGAAGATTCTACTCGTGCGGGCGTTGAACAGTAAACAGTAAACCAGCGAGTCACACACACACACACACACACGTCACCTCACGGTTATTTACTCTGTTTTATAACGACTAATATAAAAATAAAGTGAGATAAATTAGTTTCTACTTCGTGTATCCTGATGATTACTGAGTTTTTCGCCTTCGGCTCGTCACTTCCCACATAGTTGATTTTCCCCCAATAAAAACACATCGTAAGTCCTCTTAAACCCTTTATTGAATTCGTCATGTGTTTTGCAGACGCCATGGGCGGAATCTTCTGCAATACAGGAGGAAGTTAATATGTCTAATTGGAGTAATGATGGTAATAGGGCGAGCCAAGAAACGACCCCGACGGAAAGTCAAGTCTACAGAAAGCTGATGACTTTGATAGAGACAATGACCATGGTGAAGATGTCCTAAGTCGAGGTTAAGCGTTGCTTTCAAATGTCAATGTTGTTTTTATTATCAGAAAGAAACCTATGTGGATATTCAAAACTGGTGCGTGAAAGCTTCTGCAACCACCGGAAGAATTCAATAAAGGATTTTAAGAGGACTGTAAGGTTACTTTTCCTCCCCTCCTTCAGATCCTCGCAGACAAGTGAACAGCAGCCGTATTTGATTCATCCAAATTCCCCTACGTTTTGTTTCTTATTCGAGGCACGTTGTGACCCCAAAAAAAGGTAGAGAGAATTTTACGTCACGATGCAGGTCGTTTCAAGGCAACGTTGCCCAATTTACGCAACGCTCGCTTTCACCCAAAACTACGCCCGAATCCAGAGGTCATCGGACAAACATCATCGTGGAAAATATTTTTCGCTACATCTAAGAATCGTCAGTAGTTAAATTGTTACGGTATTTGGAGAGTGACAGACTGCACGTGGGGGTAACTGTTTCATCATGGTGCTGGGCCACTGACGTGTGTGTGAGGATCGTCCTTGAGAGGGACACGCAGGCACTGCACCTAGTCACGTGTGCATGCACATTTGCAATTTAATCGTTGTTGACCTCGGACCGTTAAAGGCTGACGAAATACTGGCTGTAAGTGCAAATAGTCTTCCGGAGAACGAAGTACACGGATCAAGACACAGCCGAAGTCCTACTACTTCCACTAACAACCACCGTGCAAATGGTAATACCGAAAAAAAAAATGAAGCAGTTATTGGCTATAATATTTAAATAGTAAAAATTTGCAAATCAGAATAATATATGTGGAGGGCGCCAAGAAACGAGACAACGGGAAGGGTGACTGCTGGAACAAGGTGGCGCATTTGAACCGTCACAAAAACCTTTCGGTACTGCGACAAACAGCAGCAGAGAAGCACGTTTCAACATTGATTTACTTCAATCGAAACTGACAATTTCCTTCCAATGTTTGAGTTTTCAATTTGAAATCCTGAGACCAATGATAAATGTGGCCATTTGTGTTTACATTAATCGAATAATAAAAAATATAAATCCCACCAGACAAAACTTTAATCCTGAGATTATTAGTTGCTTACAATTTAAATTATGTACATAGTTAACATGGGAAGTTGGCAATTAACCTCATTTAGCAATATTTTCTCGTACGTCACTTAATTTGTCTATCTGAGGGGCTTCGATGGTGCCCCAGTGTTCTGGTCGATAGGGAGGTGGCGGGGGAGGGTTACTTGGGAACGGAGACGAGGCTACCGTTGTTGTTGTTGTTGTGCAATGCAGGTGTAGGCGAGGCTGCGCTGACCTACTTAGAGGCCGTGACCTGCGATTCCAAAACAAAAGCTTCCACGACGAGATGGTCCACGTGTGCTCAAGGCTAAACTAGTCGCAGACCAACACAACTACGGTGGCAGAGAAAGTCACTGACGCAACGTACATTCAGATTCCTCCCACTTGTTGGACCAGCGGACACGATCAATATCCCTGATAAGCGCGTCGCGTGACGTCACGGCCGGAAGTCACAACCCCCCGGTCACCGCGTCTTCAATAAAAACAAATAGTCAAGTGCCCCCCCGCCCTCATCGTTGCAGTCTTACCAAACCAAAAATAAAATAAAAAAATTCATTTTATCGAACACTGAACACACGAGAGCGTCGACACCACCGTCAATTACCTTGGAAACTTTTATTACGTGAAGCATAACAAACGCTTCGAGTCCATGAACAGAAGTGACGTCACGCCAATCAGAAACCGTGCGACACGTCGGCGGTACGGAAACAAACCATCGTGACGCGTCGCACGGGTCTTTTACCATTACAATCAAACATCTTCGCGTTAAATCGTCTGCCTCCCCTTATTTTGCTGCTGGTGGAATTGAGGACGTCTCCTCCTTGGACAATTCCTCGAGACCTCAAACGGACGCTGACGTGAATCCACCAGTTGACCTTCACAATAGCATAACATAGTCAAATAGAAACAAAAAAAAGTGATATAATTAGCAGACAACGTTTCTAGAAATCTTGTTCCTTCTTCAGGTATAGCGTTACACCTCAACAAATGAACAAGATTTTCAGAAACCTTGTCTGCTAATTAGAACACCTTTTTTTTGTATTTTGCTATTTTATGTTATTAAAACTTTTAACTTAACGTCTGGTTATAACGACGTTTCGATACGTATTTATATCTACTTCAGGTATTCTCCTAAAGACGAGATATTTACATTTATAGTATAATTATTCAAAGTAAACTAAGGCAAACTGAAACTGTGTGAACTTGTTGATCGTTTTCTTGTGCTATTCTATTATTTGCCGTTTGTTTACTTTGTATAATTGTACTATAAATGTAAATACCTCGTCTTTAGGAACATACCTTAAGAAGATACAAATAGGTGTCGAAACGTCGTTAACAAATAAATGAAAAATAAAAAGCGTCTGTATATGTTCGTCAATTCTTTTATTACTTTATTATTAAAATCAGACGTAAATTTTTTATTCTAATTTCAACCTTCCCTTTACGCCATTTTCAGCTGCGAAAATAGTAGGCGAGGAGGAGGAGGATCACGACAGACAAAAAAATATCGCGAGATTTGATTGTGGATCGCTGACCTCCTGTCGGGAATGGGAACGACGACCTTGGCAATGTGAGACGCTGACAACCAGCCAGAGAGAGAGAGAGGAGGGTCTTTATCTGTGTCAGGAGCAGGTTGGGACGACGATCGATGTCGACTGCAATGTTATATCTTGCCAAACAAAGAGAGAACGCGCGAGATACAATTACACGTAGAACAAATCAATCACAACCCCCAAGAAGAAGGAACGAGAAGTCCTACAAGTTGGGAAGGGCAAGACTGTGGGTACACAAGTATTACAAGTAGATCTCACTGTAGGGGGGCGGCGGGGGACGAAAACACAGAACTAGAAGTCATACAAGTACATCAGGGTCAGGATTTGCAACTACTCTGTTGGCAAATGTTGTTTACAAACATTAAAAAAAAAACACACACACACACAGAAGGAAAATTTGAGATAGACGTATCAAAGCAGAGATCTGAAACTATGAATACAAACCCCTGGAGCAATGCACGGAACCTTTATGAAAACATTGCCAATAATCAACTTCTGAAAAGAGCGAATTAGGATGTAAGGAGCGTTTCAACACAAACGGAGAATTGAGAGACGGGAGGAAACGTGGGCTCGTGTAAGTGTCTTATCAACTGAAAATTTCTCTGAAAGCCAAAAAGACACGACACAAATAAGCCCACTCTTTATCTTTCTTAGCGGCACAGAGTATATTGCAGCAACATCGTCTATCAAAGCCAGAAACACCGAATAAATCGCAGACAATAATATCATTTATAAAATAATGTTGTTTTAAAAAATAAAACTGTTTAATAGCAGTTCTGTATTGAGGTTACACATTATTTTTTATGTTTCAGTATTGATGAAGAGATGGAAATAAAACTGAAACATATGTCCTAATTGTAATTGAAATTGCTTTAAAAAATCTAACTGACTGGCAGTCATTTTCAGAAACGATATAAACCGGACAGTTCTTTACACAAGTATTAGTGGGGCAACTGTAGAAATAATCTTAAACGAGTACTGTCAAATACAAAAGTGAAACACTACTATTATTGACACCCGCCTTGTATCGGAACATGTAAAACCTTGCTTCTCCTAGGGTAGGGATTTTAATGAAAAAGTGAGTAATTTTAGTGTCTGGAATTCAGGAGGGGAAGAAAAGGTCTTGTAAATACACTAATATGGTTTCTGTTTTCTATGTCTTTAACCACTCAACTTATTAATTTCAAAAAGCTTTTTATCATGTGTTTTGTTGTCTATAATAGAAGAAATTATAAAAGTGGAAGAAACTGTAAAAACCTCTGTTCCTCTTCAGGGTAATATACGATTCGGAATCAAAGCACCCGATAGGCAACTCTCTAGAATAAGGTCTACTTTGAGGAGTGATCGAACTCCGTGTTCCCGGCTGATATATTCCCGTACGAGCTATAAACAAACAACTGAATTCTCCTGGCAATACAAATATTATAATATACGAAACATTTATATATTTTTCCCCTGAGGTAAATGAATTAATTAATGAATCACATCAAATACTGGGTCAGTTTAGTTTATGGTCAGTCCAGGACCTGTGAGCCAGGTCTTTGTGGGTGAAGCGACCAAGTGTACGATACGTCACGAGACTTTACAATACAACTGAACGAGAAAGATGATAAGAGTTGGTCATCTAACGAGAATTAATTGAACCTACAAAGGCATTCCCTCATTTGCTAAATTATTTTGATCATAATACACAAAACTGTGATATTTGGTTCTCAGAAATGCAAGTGAATGAATAAAATATATAAAGTACTCACTTCCAATATTCTCCTGCCTTTTTGTAAATGTCATAAGCTCTCACGGGCTTCCCGTTACCGTCGTCACTCGAATAGCTGCCGTAATCGAACACTTGGCTTTCCCTCGTCGTGGAATCTGCCACCGCCTCGTCGTAATCCTCCTGATCTTGGTTGAACAGACGTCTGGTAGCTTTGTACAACTGTGTAAAGACACGGTTTAATGAGTTTGTGACAAATAACATGTTCATGTTCAATAACCATTAAAAACACAAAAATTGGTCAGGTTATTAAAATCACGTGTCAGTCATTTATAAGTTTATAACTTTACAGTAATTTTTAATGGAAATATATCAAGCAAATAGGTCAATATATATTTGGGTTTTGTTTACATCTTATTTTTATGAGGACACATCCTTGTATTCAAAAAAATATCAGTAAAGGGTACAAATGGATAAATTGAGGCATTCAATTAAAAAGAAATTGGTTGTAAAAGTGTGAATTGATAATAGAATTGTTCATATCAGTGTTGTGTTGTTCATAACGTGGCAAATTACCTGTGGGTCTTTATAGGTATATGTCAATGTATCGGTGGCTCCTCCAGTATTTTTGGTTCTCTCCACTGACACAGATTTCTTCTGTCTCCCCTTCACAGCTTTAACATCGACCATATCAGAAGGTACCGAGTTTTCAGTGAACACAACTTCTGTGGTCTGCGTCTGTGTTACTTCGGTTATAGTTGATATCTCATTCCCAGTTTGGGCCCTGCAAACGAACTCCGATGAAAACTTTGTGACAACTGGAAAATCCCCGTAATAAAAAAACTCATACTAACCTCGTTCTCTGTCGTAAGACGCTTTTCTTTTGGTTGCCACCAGTTCTCTCCACGCTCGACCTCCCCAAGGGAGTTCCAGAACGCGTTTGTCTCCTTTCCAACATCTCGTTGATGTTGTTGTCAGTTACTGTGCTCATTGTGTCCCCCCTCCAAAACGTACTTTTTTTTTTCAAAATAACGTCAGTAACAGACCGTCACTAAAACCAAATTGTTAAGTAGAAACAACACACGCCTAAGTCATAACGTCCCTGCTTCCAGCACACGACGACGCACACCGAAAATAAACACACACCCACTTTCCAACAGCCTTATATTTTTACACAATATTGAGCCGACTGCTTCAGTTTGTAGCACGACAAACACACCAACAGAAGCACGAGTGCCGACGAACAGTTTCACCGCGAACGTGGCACAACAATACCAGGTTTCGACGAAATTGAAGTCCGTCGCATTGTTTCACGGGTCCCAAACCGTCCAACTGCCCGTGGCGTAGTGAAGTCTGCGGCGCTGGCCACGATAAACTCGGCGGTGACGTCACGCGACTCCCATCTGGCGGCGTCGCTCGGAACCAACAGCGACCGTCACATTTCTTTCCAATGCAAACGTCTCAATATATCACACTCACATATTGTAATTGTTGGAGCTGTGTTCTTATTCTGGTGTCCGTATTGTTATTCAGGTTTCAAGTACATGACACATGAGGAAAATAAGAGGGTGGATAATGGGACGCAATTTTAATATGAACACCCCTTACCTGATTAGTAGGCATATTGTCGTGGTATTGTCAAGTTAGCAGCCATTATTGCGAGCGGCCAATAATGAATGTTGTTTGTAGTATTTATCTTATTTTCAATTTCCCCACTTCGACACAAAGTAACGTATATCTTGAAACCTCACACTGGGTGAAATGAGGCTGCAAATGATTTGTTTTTTCTCCTACTGACCTCAACGATTTTTGAGGATGGAATTGACGCCGCGTAGTTTAGCATAAAATGGCCGATTTTTGAGTGGTAAATTTGCTTTGAAACAATATATATATATATATATGTGTGTGTGATTAAAATTTCCTTAAGATTGATCAAAGGCAGACAACTGTTTAAAAGTCACATGAAATCATTGCTGCCAACAGCTGCGCTTCGTCCCCACGTAACGTACTGCCAACTTCATACCTCTAACAAAATAAACCACTTACTCATGTACAGTTTTGAATTGTTTTTTTATATAATCATCCAATTAATCAGGTAAAAAAGGCAAATTCGTCGACAAATCTTTGTTATAATCTGATATATTACAACTTAATTATGTATTCAGCATCTTAACTTTTATTATTATTATTGGGTGTAGGCAGGGTATGTATAGGGCAATCCACATAGTGGCAACTCCCCTCTTATAGCATAGGAAAGGGATCTGAAAGGGTGGAGGAAGGTAGCCAAGGGTTAACTAGGGGCCCCCAGGCTATAGTTTAAGGATCCTACCCAGCATTTGCCTAAAATAAATGCAGGACAAACCCTAGAAAAACCTGCATCAGATAGGTCGGGCATTGGGTACTTGTCCCACGCCCTTCCCTGGATGGCGGGAGAGAGGGGTTTGCTGTGGGGACGCAGCATTCCCTTCTCCGCGCCTCGACCAGTTTAAGAGGCAGCTGGCCGACTATTCCAATGGGAATAGCGGACAACTCTTACCGTATGCCCAAGGTCTGTGACCCCAGAACATACACTTATCAGAACAGGCCAAGGTGTCTTGGCTTGTGGGAACCTTAGTTCCGCAGCATCTTAACTGCTAATTGTCATATAAATAAACATCAGCCAATATTAAGACAGAGAGAAGAAATAATTATTGTGAAATTAAACAACGTTTCTTCGCTTATTTTGTGACTTCATCAGGGTTCAAGTTTTAAAACAAATTATTTATGCAGACTGCCGTGGCCAAGATGTCTTTTTAAACTGAAACCTGATGAAGTCTCAAAATAAGCGATGAAACGTTTAATTTCACAATAATTATTTATTTTTTTCTGACTTAAAATTGGTTAATGTATAATTATTTATCAACTGCTAATTATTATTATATATTATTTATTTACGGCTGTTTTGATAATTAATAATAAGAAAGGTAGCCAAATACAGACAAGAGAAGTGCTGATACAAATTCAACACTTTTCTTCAGGTGGTAAGGAAACTAAAAAAACAAGACCTTATTTGGGTATATTTCTTGTTATTAATCCTATTAGTTTAATGTCAAGCTTAGAATTAATTACATTCATAATAATTATAATAAAACAGTTATCTGTCAAAAAACCAAAACTAACTATTCTATTATTTTACCTATTATCTACAAAATTTAGAATATAATTTATAAATCTGTTAATTCTCTGTCTTATTTTGTTACAAAAAAACCACAAAGATTGTCTTAATGGTAAAATGTTATTTATAAAATTACTTTCTCATTGGTCAAGTTGTTCCATTTTCCTAAAATAAACTTGAACTTACAAGAATTTAAATATTGAACACTGATAAGGATACAAAAAAGAAACGAGCAAACCTTCACATAAGTTATAATAATTATTTATCTTGAAGCTGTGAACACTTGTGAAAAAAAAACTTAAATAGGCCACATGTGTGAGTGACAACATGTATTCAAATGAATAAAATAAAATAGCGTGTTTAACAAACTGTAAAATTTTGTGAAGAGAGAATACTCGGGATGGAACAGAATATAAACAAATTATGAATGTTATTGTTTGTGTTTGAGAAAAACAATTATTTTTTTAAGAAACACTCTTTCCTTTAAATAACACGACATAAATCTAATAAGAATACGAAAAAGGGACATTACTCACTCGTCTTACACATGGGGATGCCTTTTCCTCTCCGTTTGTGAACTAAGGTTCACAAAAGCCGAGGCCTGTTTTGAGAGGTGTATGTTCCGGCGCCACAGACCTTAGGCATACGCTAAGAGTTGTTCGCTGTTGCCATTGGAACAGTCGGCCAGCTGCCTCCTATACGGGTCGAGGCACGGAGAATGGAATGCTGCGTCCCCACAGCAAACTCCTCTCCTGCTATCAGAAGGGCGTGGGACAAGTACCCAATGCCCAACCTACCTGATGCAGGTTTCTCTAGGGTTTGTCCTGCATTACTTTTAGGTGACTGCCAGGTAGGATCCTTAAACTATAGCACGGGGGCCCCTAGTTAACCCTTGGCTACCTTCCTCTACCCTTCTGCATCCCCCCCTTTTCAAATCCCTTCCTATGCTATTAAAGGGGAGTTGCCACCATGTGGGTTACCCTCATGCAACCTGATATCCTAAGAAAAATCAGCTGCTAACATAAGTGTGAACATGGTCCAGAGTCAGTGTTAACTTTGAAACGTTTCCCGTATTGGGGTCTATTGGATCTGGATTACAAATCTTCAAGGTTTTCCGTGAATTGCATATTACCTGCAGACTCAGCTAAATAAAGTTTTTTAACAAAAGTTTTCTACCACTTGATGGCCTGTTAATTTTAAATGGTCCCCAAGTATTCATTTTCTATAAAAAAAGGGGGGGGGGAGTTGCAAACCAGAAGCAAACACCAAACTTTCATAAAGTAAAAGTAAAACACTTACCTTAATTTCAAGCTTGAAAATAAACGTTAAAAAATCTTTTCTTACTTAAGACGGTAACGTAACAAAGTACTTGGAAAAATATATATATTTATTTATAACTAGCTGAGTGCCCGAGATGTCATTTATCCACAACCCCGTTATTTTTATGTAACGCAACTCGATCCCCCCCCCACCCCCTAAATGTGTTATCGGCCACGTTGCATTGTTTGAAAATTCACTAAATTAAATTCATAATGTGGTACTTAATTTAGAAATTTTCGAAATTAAATATTTAATTTTTATTTAAATTAAAAACTATTTGTTTAATTTTATTTATTTTTCTGCAAATCAAGTTTTTTTGAGCGGGATGATGTTGGCGTTCTTCTTCGTATAATCAATAATTACTGTACTTACAATAATTACAAATGTAAAATTATAGTCAATCATGTTTTTATTGGTTCCATAAGTTTTCATATAAAGTCCCATAAACACAATTAAATGGCTGTCCATAACATGACAGTGGCTGGTGTCTAATGCAATATTCATGTGCATTTCTTGTTCTATGCATCTTAAATAAAATAACTTCCTAAATAACGCACAGACTCTCACAATCTTATAAATAAAAAAGAGTGTATGTATGTTTGTATGTTTGTTTGTATGTTTGTATGTTCGTTATACAAATCTACACCGGTAGAGCAAATTTCACCAAATTTCGTACACGTGTTCTTTACGACCAGGAAACAAACACTGTCGGGGTGAGACATGTCTACCACCCCCAGAAGCGGGGATGCACGGGGGTTGAAATATTTAAACATGCTAAAACAGCCGATATTTTAGTCGGATAATAATTTTTATGGGGCCAAGATATTTATGGTGTTTCTACCGATATTTTATGAATATAATTTTCATCCCCTACACCCTGGGAAAAGGGCACCCTTAGGGTTTGGGGTGGAGAATATAAATCTATACCGGTGGATCAAATTTCACCAAATTTCGTACACGTGTTCTTTGCGACCAGGAAAACAACACTGTCGGGGTGAGACGCGCCTACCACTCCCTGAAGCGGGGGTGGACGGGGGTGGAAATATTTGAACATGCTAAAACAGTCGATATTTCAGTCGGATAAATATTTTTAGGGGTCAAAGATATTTATAGTCTTTCCACTGATGATATCTGAATATAATTTTCAACCTCTACACCCTGGGGAAAGAGCACCCCTAGCGTTTGGGGTGGAGAATACAAATCTACACCGCTGGAGCAAATTTCACCAAATTTCGTACACGGGTTCTTTGCGACCAGGAAAACAACACTGTCGGGGTGAGACGCGCCTACCAACCCCAGAAGCGGGGGTGGACGGGGGTTGAAATACTTAAACATGCTGAAACTGCAGGTATTAGATTTGGATAAATATTTTTGGGGTCAAAGATATTGATTGTGTTTCTACCGATGTTATCTGAATATAATATTCATCTCCGACGCCCTGGGAAAAGGGCACCCTTAGCGTTTGGTGTGGAGTTGCTTTACAGAAAAATAACGCGAATACAACCGAGTTTGGAGTCAAATCAAAGGTTATGGATGTCAGTGAGTTTACTTCGGATAAATATTTTTAATTGCCCATTTAACCCGAAAGGGTGGGGGTTGGAAGGGGAGATAAATAGTCAGTTCTTGCGCGTTCTTGGAGGAGAATTACGTGAATACTATTTCAATGGATGTTGTTGAAAATATAAATCCCTTTAGACATTAGCGGTGAGCTTGCTTAGGGCTGGGGGTGAGAATTGTCTATTATTCTAAAACTGCCAAAATGTTATGTGTTTATGGGTAAAGTGGATTTATAGTGTTTCTACCGATGTGATATGAGTAAAAATTCAACCCTTTCCACCACGGGAAAGTAGCAGATTTAGGGGTGGTGTTGTTCATACTATTTTAACCGATGTTGTTTCCATTAATAACGACGTTTAATTTTATAAATAAAAATGAGTGTATGTATGTATGTATGTATATTTGTATCTTTGTATATTTGTATATTTGTATGTTCGTTATACAAATCTACACCGCTGGAGAAAATTTCACCAAATTTCGTACACGTGGTTTTTGCGACCAGGAAACAAACACTGTCGGGGTGAGACGCGTCTACCACCCCCAGAAGCGGGGGTGGAAATATTTATACATGCTTAAACAGTCGATATTTCAGTCGGTCAAATATTTTTAGGGGTCAAAGATATTTATTGTGTTTCCACTGATGATATCTGAATATAATTTTCAACCTCTACACTCTGGGGAAAGAGCACCCCTACCGTTTGGGGTGGAGAATACAAATTTATACCGGTGGATCAAATTTCACCAAATTTCGTACACGTGTTCTTTGTGACCAGGAAACAAACACTGTCGGTGTGAGACGCGTCTACCACCTCCAGAAGCGGGGGCGGACGGGGTTGAAATATTTAAACATGCTAAAACAGTCGATATTTCAGTCGGATAAATATTTTTAGGGGTCACAGATATTGATAGTGTTTCTACCGACTGTTGGGCTGAGACGCGTCTACCACCCCCAGAAGCGGGTCGGGATTATCAGTAGAGCACTTTTAGGTGTTTGGTGGAGGAACGCTGCAATAAAATAACGCGAATACAACCAAGATTTGAGTCAAATCCAGGGTTATGGATGTCGTCCAGTTCAATTATAGCATCAAATTGGCCATTTAGCCCCAATGGGCGGGAGTGGATGGGATGGAAATTTTCTAACATGTTAAATTATCGATATTAGCCTGGAATAAATAACTACCGGGACCATTGACGTTGATAGTATTTTTACCGATGTTTGTAAGCATGATAGGGGTGGGGCTGGAGGGGATTTTTTGAAAATAACGGGAAAACAACCGAGATTCGAGTCAAATCGAAGGTAATGGATGTCCCTGAATTTATTCATGACAATCTGGACAACGCGCGGGTATCGGCTGGGTTGGGATGAGTTGACCGGCTGTTTTTTGCGTCGATTAAATATATTTCGGGATGAATTAGATTAATAAAATTTCCCTACATATTCTCTGTGTATAATTTCAACCCCATTCGGACTCATAAGGGTGCACATTTAAGGGTGGGCGTGAAGTAGCATTAGATAAAAATAAGCCAGAAACTATCAGGATTGTCACTGAGTTTAATTATGACATTAAACTTGACCGTTTAAGTCCCCGAAGAGGGGGGGTCGGGGGTGAAAAATTTCAAACATGTTAAACGGTCGATATTTGCGATAATTATTTCCTGGGGTTAATTACTTTGATAGTATTTATACCGATGTTGTTTGTGTATAATTTAACCCCTGTGAGGGGAGCAAGCTTAGGGGTGGGGTGGAGGTACGTTAAATAAAATCCCGCAAAAACAACCGAGAATCGAATCAATTCCGAGACTATGAATGTCGCTGAATCTATTTGTGACAACCTGGGAAACGCGACGGGTTTGGGAGTTGTTGGGCGAGGGAATAAATTTTCAGACAATGTAATCGGCCGATTTTTGCGTGGAATACATTATTTTTCATTATCGCATATTTGTGGGGGTGGTCATCTTCTAACATGTAAAAACGGGCGATATATTTAGTCAATGACTTCATCCCCCTTCGTCATGGGAGGTGAGCACATTTAGGGATAGGGTTCGAGGAACTTTACATAAAAATAGCGCAAAAGTAACCAAAATTGGAGTCTTATGGATGGTTATAGATAAATGACATCTCGGGCAACGCCGGGCACCCAGCTAGTAACCTTAATAAGGAAGACAGCTTTCACGGCTACGCACCAGGTCCTGGATGTTGTCGTTCTCCACGGCCGTCTGCAGCCTGTGTGGCCAGTGCCAGGTATACCATATATGGTGTGGTCGGACATGCTGCGACCTGATTGGCCGCTGAGAATCGCCTGACATTTACTACGCGGCATGTGTCCTGGACGCTGCTGTGGTCAGGCGATCCTCTGCAGCCAATCAGGTCGCAGCATGTCCCGCACTATATATAGCTCGCACACGTGACGCAGAGCCACACAGTCTGGAAGACAACGTCGAGACATCTGAGCCTGGTGCGTTACCCTGAACAATTTATTAAACATATAAATTGTTACATTAGCAGACGATATCATAACATGTCACATGTAATGTATCAATATTTAAATTAGAGATTAATTACACTGTGACCAAGAAGATATATTCAACGATCAATCAACACACGAAAATAAAATCAGACTGAGCAAACGTTGAAAACATCAAAACAAAAACCTTTCTTCCACTCACACAGCCAGAAGATGTTACAAATGTGTACAGAAACGTTTTTTATGTTGTTAATTCAAGATTTTATGATTAAGAATTATTTTAAATTATAAAAAATCGTCTGTTAATGGCCGTTCAGGATGTTCATTGTTAAAAACAGACGTGAAAATAAAATATATGACCAATATTTCAGTGTGAAGAGCTGACAATTTGCAGAAAAACAAAATAAATTATTCCATTTAAAATATATAAAAATCAAAACATCACAGTTACACAGGTTTTTATAACTACATATATATGTCTGGTTCGACAGATTAATTTTTTTTAAATATAAATGGGTTATTGTTTCCTAAACCCTGTAACTTCTATTACAATTTTGCTTCTAAGCTAAACTGATGACTATGCTGTGACAGGTCTATTTGTAAGAATATTACCTTATTTATATTCAAACTTTGATTTGATTTACAAGACTTGACAAATATTGATCTAAATCAGATGAATTTTGACACAGTGCACATTAATTTTAGATTGCACATATGGGAATAGCCGGTTACATTTATCAGCTACTGTGTAATGTAGACAATTTTCTGCTGGAAAAATATTCTGATTTAAATATCTTCAAATATAAGTTAAAAATATTCCTAGTGAAGATCTGTTATTTTAATGTGAACTGTACTGTTGATGTGAATACAGTATTTTGTAATGAAAAATACTTTAATATTGTCACTTATTGTTCTGTATTTGGCTATATTTCTTATCACTTGTTCGTTCTTCATGGTCATGGACATAATTTATTTGTGACTCTCTTATTGTACAGATATAGATAAATTCGTGCAGATAAAGTTTTGAACAGAATAAAAATGGCTTCTCTGCTTCAAAACATAAGACTGCTATCAACTTATTAAATATATTGTAATAAATCCCTTAAAATAGCTGACACCCCCCCCCCCGATCTGAAATGAATATTGTTGACAATTTAAAAATTTTTCTATAATAATATAATATAATCACATTTTTTTTACCATTTAAAAAACTAATTATCCTGACAATTACTGTAAATAAACGACAAATCAAAATCAAAATCTTTAGAAGAGCTTCAGTGTTTAAATATGCGAGATGAGTAACACCTTATCAAATATATTATAATAGTTTCTTAAAAACACTTATGTCACAATTGGTACTCCAAAATGCGCAGGAATTTGAAATCCAGTAGTGTAGTTTTTTCCTTGTCTTTACTGCGACCAGACTCTTCGGAAAATAGAATTTACTAAATCCAACATTCATTATCTCATCTACTCACTTCAATCCCTATTAATATGGTCCTTTACATCACAAAGTTAAACATCCTCTGGCGTTCAAAGGAAAGCTGAAGCCTTTGTAGCCAAGAAAACAAGACACCATCATCATATAGCATTAACTATACTTGGACATCTCAATAACTTGTTGTTATTGTCATCAATCAGACCATTTTAAGTTTAAACGTTCCACTGTCAGATGATTCTTCGTGAGCTTTCCCTTAGTCACATGTTTTACGTACGGTTTGCAAATCTTTTTCCTTCAGTCTAATTTAAACATTATATACTCCGACTGTATCCGCTGCTAATCTTTTAGCGAAGAACCTTGTAGGGGAAACAGAAGGATGGGGATGCCTTTTCCTCTCTCTGTTTTTGAACTAAGGTTCCCACAAGCCGAGGCCTGTTTTGAGAGGTGTATGTTCCGGGGTCACAGACCTTGGGCATACGGTAAGAGTTGTTCGCTGCTCATCATTGAAACAGTCGGCCAGCTGCCTCCTAAACTGGTCGAGGCACGGAGAAGGGAATGCTGCGTCCCCACAGCAAACTCCTCTCCCGCTATCAGAAGGGTGTGGGACAAGTACCCAATGCCCAACCTACCTGATACAGGTTTTTCTAGGGTTTTTCCTGCATTACTTTTAGGTGACTGCCAGGTAGGATCCTTAAACTATAGCCCGGGGGCCCCTAGTTAACCCTTGGCTACCTTCCTCTACCCTTCCGCTTCCCCCCTTTCAAATCCCTTCCTATGCTATTATAGGGGAGTTGCCACCACGTGGATTACCCTCATGTAGCCTGTTACCTAAAAAGAAATCTTTTACCGAAGTCCTTGTTGATTACCCAATACCAAAAATTGTTCTCCACATGCACCACCCATTTTCTTTACATAAAGTGGGTACGTTTTGCTTTGTGTTTGTTACTAAGCATTACTATTACTTCCGCCCTATTTCTGAACATCCAAAAATGCACGTGAAGGAAATAGGTCTTTATATTTCACAATAACATACCACTTTTTGCTTTTTAACTCTGCTGGTAATTTGATCCTTGATGCAATTTTTTATTTTCATAGCTTAAAAGGCTTCTTGTAAATATAAGTTACATAAGAGACTCTTTCTAATAATAAACATTTTCCTTTTTCAGTTATGCTTGTTGGTGTACAATCCCTCTTAACTAATCAGAGTAATAATCAAATAGCCCACAATTAATTATGAATAAATAAAAATATTAGCCACAATGTGTCACTGCAATCTTTGTTCCTTTCCTCATAGAAAATGATCAATGAAAGCATGTCTTCCTAATCCTGGTCTGTTCTAGGATATTTAATTACCTGATCGTTAACTTGGAAAATGACACACATATAATTTCCATAGATGAACAGTTTTCACAAACCTTGACTCAGGTTGAAACCCAAGAATTATATATGAGGTGGCTAATGCCAGTGTGGGGTATCCCACATTTTTGGTAAAAAAAACCCTATGTAACAACTCAGATTTAGGGGAGTCTGTTCATCTTCTCAATACCAGAGTGTAGTTCATGCAACACTCAAGAAATGGCTGCAGGAAAAATTGGGATAGACATTGGCATAAACTACAAACCCCTTTATCTCAAATAGGTTCAGAATGAGGATAGTCCACTCTGGTTTGCATTAACTGCCTCATTTATAATGATTTTACCAGGAAAACCTTCATTCACTACAGTAAAATACTTATTTTTTTCTTAAAAAATGACCAAGATTGTTTCTGAATTAAATAACAACAATTTAGTAAAAACACTGGTTCCCTGTTATCTAATTTTTATATTTTTCACAAAATATGAATGACATACAAATAATTTCAAACATCTTGACTTTGTATTTCATTCCTAGCAGTAAATGCTGCATTTATAAATGCAGAACGTTTGGTTTTATAAAACATAACATGTTTGAAAATGCAGGAGCTGACACACCACTCAAACCAGGTGTTTTATTTTCTGTTATATGACTATTTATTTATCTGAAGAATGTTTTGACATTTAAGCACTATTACACCTCAGTAATGAGAATAAATAACATATCATTATCTTTTATTAATCATTGATGGCCTTGACCTGTCAGGATGACTGCCAGACTGTCTGTCACCTTGCACGACATATTCTCGATTTAGGAGCAACGTGGTTAGTGTGTCGATTCTCTCTCATTCTTAACCACAGTTTTCAATACCAAGATGTGCACAAACTTCAAAGCCGTTGACAGGATATGAATCCGGGACCCCTGTGACACAAGGGAATGATGCTGACCACTACACCACATGCCGGTGTACCATTCTTTAATCAAGAGTTATTTCAATTTTAGAATTTAAATATGGAAACACATCAAATGAACAATTTTACCTCCTTTTTTGCCAAATTCTTTTGTATTACTAACATTCCAGGCTACACATTTGGTCCATCACAGAGAATATAAACAGCTGGAGACGACTGTCAAATTTTGTATAGAATTTTTTATATACCTTCAAAAATAATCTATTTGACTTTAATAACTTTGCCATAATAAAGGTTAGGCACAATCTCTCTTTTTTTTCAGCTCAGCACTTAAATTTAGAAATATTTTGCAACATTGCTTCCCCAAATTATTATCTACTGATCATATATTACATTTTGTTTATCTGAACAAACTGGGATAAAGGACAACATTGGGAATATTGTAGTATAAAAACAAATTATTTCAGTTAAATTTATTTAAAAACCAAGACATGAGTATTTTTATAAAGGCTAATATCACAATATAGATTTCAATTTAACATAAAATATTTAGTTTTATTTAAATGTGACTGAACACAAATATATGTGACATGGAACTTGGTTTTTATTCATGTTTAGTTTAAATAAGTCAGTATATTTTCTAAACAATTTGTTAGAAACTATAACATAGTGAATTAAAATCTAGAGAATAAAGAAGAGCAACAATAAGTAACAAAAATTATACCATTAAACTTTGCCTTACAATATTATAAATATTTTTTTATCATTTTACTTTACCTAAAACCGCAACATTTATTAATCCTAAAGTTTTTTATAACAACATAAACTGGATCGTTGTGGACGTTTGACTCCGATCAATACAAAAGTTTGAGGTTCCACACACAACCTTTTAAATAGATGTTGCGTATACGTTGATAAGAAACAAACGGCATACTTTCTCTGAAAATGTCTAAGTATGCGTTATTTGTAGGATATTGAACAATATAATGAAACACATTTGGTTATATTCTTTTATTTAAAGGAACAATTAAATTGTTCTGCAGAAAGAATTCAAAGATTCATCTAAAAAAAAATCTTAAATTGGTACAGTAAATTCATTGTATCAGTATATCACAATCTTATTGTGTACATATGTTAAATTTGCTGCAACTTAATAACTTAATTTAATGTCTTAATATCATTCTCAACTTACACACATAAGTAATGCATAGAAAACTTGCTATTTATGTGAACATATTTTCTCAACTTAATTAAATATAAGTTGTGACTTTCCCCTTGTTAAGTTGTTCTTGCTTGTTTTGTATTTTAAATGTAAAAAGCTTGTTTCACATATGGAATTTTTTTAAACATTCTCCACAGAGAAATAACAAGCAACCCAACCAAAGGATGTATTAAAATGTGAAATTATGAATGAGAAAAAAATGGAAAAATTTATAGAGAGCATGCGACTACAGTGGGAAAAAAATGTCAATTGCTAAAATATAAATTAACATTTTGCCAAAATAAAAATGAAAACTGTTCACTTTAAAGTTTATGTTTGTGCATTACTCTTATACCTAAAGCTAGACTTGTAGTTAACATGATAATAAATGTCCCACTTTAGCATTTGAAGCAACTAAATTCACCTTGTATCCAAAAAACTGCATCTATTCCATACCCAAAATGTTCAAGTCTCTTAGAACAACAGAGTACTCATGCTACCCATGTCACTCTGCTCTTTCACAAATATTTCAAAGTACTGATAAATGATGGTCACAGCCAACAGTATTCCAGTTCCAGAACCGATGGCACCCAGGAAGTCTGCCAAAACTGACAGAGCACCGATGCACAACCCTCCGAATGCGGCGGCCGTGGGAATGTAGCGGTTGAGTTCTCGTATCAAAGAATTGTCTCTGTGCCCTCGCATCACCATCTGTTTCTCCTTTAGCTGCTTGGCCACATCCTTCGCAGAAGATCCAGACACGTCTATCCAGGTTTTGGAGAAGAAAGCGCAGGAACCAAGCATAAAAATGATGTATAGAACAGCATGAACAGGATCCTCCAGAATGTGAAGAACATTTTCAGGTGGTGACAGATAGTAACAGAGACCACCAACTGGGTAGGCTCTGGCCGGTCCACCTCCTCCGACATCAGCCCACACGCCCAACAAATTAACAAAGAAGTTGCCAGTGAACTTGACGGCGAGCATCTGAGAAATGACATACAAATTTGAGACCAGAGCTGACTGCAGAATAATGGGTATGTTGGAGGTATAGAAGAGCTTGATGGGGTAGCTGCTGTACTGTCCTCTGTAACGTGCCGATTTGATAGGCAAGTCGACACGGAACCCTTGGAAGTAAATTACTATGGCAAACACCAAAATTGTGGCCAGCAGATTCATGAGGTTGGGCAGATTTTGACGGTAGAAAGCTTCCCTCAAGGCACGAACTTTGTCTTGACGTGTAGCCAGTAAGTGGAACAGAGCGATCACCGCACCTTCAAACTCTGTACCCCGACCGGTATTGACCGTGGTCGGGCTGAATGCCTTCCACACTATGGTTTCACAAATATTTGTAGCAATGAAGAGGGATATGCCTGATCCCAGACCATAACCTTTCTGAAGAAGCTCATCCAATAAAAGGACGATAAGCCCAGCAACAAAAAGCTGAATTATGATCAATAAACAAACACCGGCACCAATGTCAGCTGGATCACCGTACATGCCAGTCATGACGTACACAATTGCTTGACCAACTGTGATGACCATGCCGAACAACTTTTGAGCACCGTTGAACAGGGCATGATCTTTCGGGGTGTCTCCAACTTCAATGATTTTGGCTCCAGCCAGGAGTTGCATAATCAATCCTGAAGTGACAATAGGAGATATTCCAAGCTCCATGAGTGTTCCCCTGTTGGATGCGAGGATGACACGAATCCAGTAAAACGGATCCGCAGAATCTGAACTCATGATCCCGAACAGAGGGATCTGACAGCACACCAGAAATATGAATAATGTAATTGCAGTCCATAGCACTTTTTCACGGAACTGTATCTTTCGTTCCGGTTTCGCTATTTCAGGCAATATGCTGCAAAACGGTTTGATAACCTCCAGAAATTTGATCCCCATTTTTTTTTCAATTTATTCGTCCGTTTGTTATAATAACAATTGTGTTGTTTCCTACTAAACTTGCACTAACAGAACCAGTCTTCACACACGTGAAAGTCTTCCCATATGTAGAATCTTTCCCAGCAACCTCGACTAAGTAGGTCTCGCACCGCTTCAACACTCACACTGACGATTCCACGCGAGTGAAAGGCGTACACGTCCACAAGACGTAAACATCACGACCGGCAGATGTCGTGAAGGGTCCCGTGTTCCGGTTCCAACGTACTTCCGGTCGAAGACAACTCATATAAAACCAAAGATTTTTGTATAAAACGCTGTTATCTGGCTTCAAAGACGTTCATATATCGCGAGAAAAGAAATGCATGACATTACGATTGCCAGGACTTGTTAATGTAATATAATATAATAAGGAATATCGTGACATTCTTAAAAAAAAGATTAATATTCTATTTATCAAGAAAATTCCCGTTAAATATTTTGCTGAAACAGCAGAGTTTAAAACATATTTCTGTCAATGGAGGTAAAACACGTTCAAGGAATTAATTCAATAGAAGTTTAAAAAGTAATTGCCATGTTATTCTTAAGACTTCGGTAAGCAGAAACTTAAAATTTCTGTTAATGTACATAAACAATTGTGGAAGAAGTGAAGGTAATTTGTCAGTTGATATACATTCACAGTAAATCGCTACATTTTAGTTTCTAAAGTAGTAAAGAGGAACTAAAGTAATTGAGGTTAGACAGAAGCCAATTTGTTTTTCACCAATGAATCGATAAAATTAAATAATATCGCGTGCCTCAAGGTTACGTTTCTGGGCCCTTCCTTATTTGTATTGTATATATAAACGATCTACCATTACTTGTAAATAAAACTCATAATAACTATAGAAATCTATTGATATGCACAGAAAACGTAATTTACAAGTAATAGTCTATTATAGAATGAATAATTGATATCGCCAGTAGAAAAATAAATTTATAATCAATGCAAGTAAATCAGTAGCATTAAATTTTCATATTAGTCAAAAGAAAACTCTTAATAATGTGAATACATTTAACTTTAATCTTGTGTATTTGCGTGTAATTATCAAATTTTTACATAATACACAAAGATTGATTCAATTTTTACCAAAAAAAATTATTACAATTAATTAATAATAACCATAATTTATATTTAGGAAAAATTCGTTACATAATTTTTAAATTCCTCTTAACATTCATTCAGTAATTTTAAAAACATAAAATTATACAATTCATATAAAAATTAATAAAAACACTATAATGAATAGAACAAAATAACAAATTTATGTAAAACTAATTTGTCTTTTACCTTTTTAACTAAATGCTTATATTGCACACTTTTAAATCTTGAGGTAATTTGTTGTTGTAAGTTCCATAAATTGCCTTAAAGAAAATAGCATTTTGGCTTCTTCCATATTTCATGTTTTGGAGTCGTCTTCTCATTCATTAGCGTTCAACGCTGAGGTTGGTTTTCAGCAGTATGATATTCCTCCTCTTCTGTCTGATTTTCTCTTCATTTCCACATATGTAGTGCATCCCACGTTATTAATAATCTGTTGCATTATTCCTGGCGAATTCTTCCCTCAATAGTTCCTTTTGCTGTTGTTTGCCTCTTGCCTCAACAGAGATCTGGTTTAACATTCTCTTCTTAGCATCTCTTCGTTCGTAACTCTGTCTCTCCGTCTCATTTTCATCATCTTTATGTATCGCCAAACCACTATAGCTTCTAGCCATCGTCTCTCTTGTTTTCATATCGTCCAAGTTTCACATTCATATAGGGCCACTTTTATTATTATTATTTTAGGGCAACAGGCTACATGAGGGTAATCCACATTGGGCAACTCCCCTTTAATAGCATAGGAAGGGATTTGAAAGGGGCGTTGCGGAAGGGTAGAGAAAGGTAGCCAAGGGTTAACTAGAGCCCCCGGGCTATATTTTAAGGATCCTACCCGGCATTCGCCTAAAGAAATACAGGGAAATTCCTAGAAAAAAACCTGCATGAGGTAGGCCGGGCATTGGGTACTTGTCCCACACCCTTCCCATAGCAGGAGAGGAGTTTGCTGTGGGGACGCAGCATTCCCTTCTCCGTGCCTCGACCAGTTTAGGAGGCAGCTGGCCGACTATTCCAATGGGAACAGAGAACAACTCTTGCAGTATGCCCAAGGTCTGTGACCCCGGAACATACACCTCTCAGAACAGGCCGAGGTGCCTCAGCTTGTAGGAACCTTAGTTCAAAAACGGAGAGGAAAAGGCTTCCCCAAAGGGAGCCCCTTCGTATGTCTCCTTGATTCCCAATATAGGGCCACACTAAAAAAAATGCTTTAATGATCCGCTTCCTTATTTCCAAAGTGATGTTCTTCCTGGTAAGTAAGTTATTTCTCAAATTAAATACAACTTGTCTTTTGCCTTTTCTTATTTTTACTTCTTGTTCATGATGAAAATTTCTAATCACAGACACTTTGTTATTAATATGGTAGTATTATGGGTTAAATAATTGTAGCATTCTTTTTTTAAAAAAAGTTTAAGGACTTTTCAAAAGTATTGTGGATCCAAACCTGGTTTCATTTTGTGAATGAATACAATGTTTTTCATTTCACAGAATTTCCCACTGTTTTTGCATAACAATAGATTCTGAGTCCACAAATTACCTATGAAATAAGGTTATTTTAAAAAATATAGATTTAATCTGCAGAATTATGGCAAATGTATTTGTATGATTTTATAATTTTTTTTATGTTTAATATATAATTATTAATATGTGTTTATAACAATTTGCACAAATATTATTCTCTTTTACAAAAACTTCACAGCCATGATAGAAACATTACAGTAACACACATTATTTAACAAAGGCATCGCCTACATTTTCCATACATTTGCAGCATCGTCACCAAAGCCTTTTGCTTCATTTACACAATAGGTCAGTGGTGAATAAAGGACCAAAATTTACATTTTCCTGGTAATGGTACAGAACGGGGCCTCGTGAGACACCTCCATAAAAATCTTTTGTGAGCATCGCTTTTCCTGCAGAGATTTTAATGATTCAATTCCTTTCAACATTGCAGATTCATGGTTTTTACTCTCCATAGTTCCATTGGGTCAATCCATGTTTCATCTCCAGTGACTATACAATTCAGTCCACAAGAAATGCTGCTCCTTCTGTGGTGCCAACGGACATCCAGGTAAAAGTGAACTGACATGATAATGATTACTACAGAAAAGAATTTACATTTCAACTTACCCTGTATGCAATGCATGAAGGACAGTAAAACATATTTATATTAGTTTTTACTTGCTATTACTTAACTTACCTTGATTTTTTAAAGAAAAAATTAAGATTGGAAAAATATTTTTCTCATTTATATCATCAACATTTCTTCAATTTATTGAAATTATATTTCAAACAATTGTGTAAACATAACTTTATAAATTTATAAAAATTTATAGACCAGTATCCTCCTCAATTTTTTTTAAAAAAATCTTAATACGTAGTCTTACATTTTACCTAAATGTAACAAATAGATTTACCAAGAATATTGGAGTATGTAAATAATTTATCCCCAGATCAATGGTGAAAGGAAACAGTTCACAAAGTTTCTCAGGACAGGGGAAAATTGCTCTGAATTAAGGAAAGGACTGGAAGGTAATAAGTAAAGTCGCCTTTGATCTTCGTAACAAAGTGTTTTTTTTTAATGAAGCAGGAGACGTCGTGATTCTCACGCACAAATATGTTGGTAGTACTGGAGTCGTCGGTCCTTAAGGCGCGGCCTGTGACCTGTTTTATTAATGTATCCAATCTTAATCTCCACTTACCATTCTTCCTTCTTTCCGGCCTTCTTTAACAAATTCTCTTCTACCTTCCTTTTGTCTGCCTTTCGACCTTCTTTCCCGCCTCACTTGCTACGTTTCTTTTCGCGTTTATTTCCATATAATTTTACACTTTTCCTTTGGCCTTCTTTCTACCATCTTTTCCCCTACCTTTCCACTTTCCTTTTGGCCCTTCTCCCACTTCTTTTTTTAACAGAATTCCTTCTACCTTATTTTGTAACTTTCTTTCTTGCCTTTTTATCTTCTATTTGGTCTTCGTTTCCGCCTGCTTTTCCGGTCCACTTTCTAAGTTCTTTTTTCCATTTCTTTCCGTCTATTTTTCCACCTTTCTTTTGGCCTTCTTTTCTACCTTGTTTTACAGCTTTTGTTCTACCTTTTTCTCTATCTTCGTATTTACCCCTCTTTCTACCTTCCTACTTTTTATACCTCCCTTTTCCACCTTTTTAAAATTTATTTTTACCTTTCCTTCAATTTTCTTTTCTGCATGCCTTTCCGCTTTTATTTCCGCCTCCATTTTCCGTCTTTATTTTCAGCCTTTGTTCCTGCATTCCTTTTGGCTTTATTTCCAATCTACTTTTACAGCTTACCTTATACTTTCTTTTACTGGTTCTCTTCCACCTTGTTGTTCGTCTACCTTTCCACCATAATTTTTACCTTACCTCCGTTTCATGATCCGTTTTCATCTTCTTTTCTTCTGACGATTCTCCTTTTTTTCATTCCTTTCCACCTTCGTACCCGTTTTTCTATCTCCTTTTTTTTAGGGCAACAGTCTACATGAGGGTAATCCACGTTGGGCAACGCCCCTTTAATAGCATAGGAAGGGATTTGAAAGGGGGGATGCGGAAGGGTAGAGGAAGGTAGCTAAGGGTTAACTAGGGCCCCCGGGCTATGGTTTAAGGATCCTACCTGGCAGTAGCCTAAAAGTAATGCAGGATAAACCCTATAAAAGCCTACATCAGGTAGGTCGGACATTTGGTACTTGTCCCACGCCCTTCCGATAGCGGGAGAGGAGTTTGCTGTGGGGTCGCAGCATTCCCTTCTCCGTGCCTCGACCAGTTTAGGAGGCAGCTGGCCAACTGTTCCAATGATGAGCAGCGAACAACTCTTACCGTATGGCCAAGGTCTGTGACCCCGGAACATACAGAACAGGCCATGGTGCCTCGGTTTGTGGGAACCTTAGTTCAAAAACGGAGAGGAAAAGGCATCCCCAAAGGTAGCCCTTTCGTATCTCTCATAAAAGGTTCTGCCTGCGAGAGAATAGCCCTCGCAGGCCTCTCCGTCCCTCATGAGGTTCACCTTATTTTCCGTCAGGAGCAGACTATAGATAAAATAAAGCGTGAAATGCCTGCACGGTAGACAACTTCTGATACAGTTGTGTTACGCGGATTAGCATAAACTGGTAGATGGCAGGAGCAAAGTGAGAAATCGATATATCTGTTTGTCCCCTGCGGCGCAGATAACGGTTTCATTACACTGGGAAGTAGAAATTAATTAATGAAGGAAACATGGGGGAGTTCATCCTACGTCATAGCACCTGTATGCAGCTAACATTTAAAAGACAATAAGCTTTCGACTGCCTGTGTGATGCTCATAAATTTACTACTATCTCCGCGAAGTTAAAAACACGTTTCTTTTCGTCTAATATTACAACGTTTCTCAGCCCGCACGCTCAGTGTCTGGAAGATTATTTGTACCAAGGTTTGTTGCAATTTTCTATAAATTAAATTACTATAAAATGTTTCCCTGAGCTTTCGACGCTTGAAAAGTCCTGGAATCACGTAAATCAAACCCTTTGTCTTGAGTTAAATCGCCGTCTTCTTTATTTACTTCATCCAGGAGAGGAATAACGTTAAAAGTATAATTTTTCCCAAGTATTACGATAGTGAGCGACATTCAACGCCCAGATACGAAGAAATACAAACTTTCGTCACTAAAACTGGGAGAAGAGGAGAAGGTAAAAAATCATCTTCAAGTAAACATACTGGTTATTAATTGTCATGAAAATTAGCCACTTTATTATTTCACACTACAAGCATTGTAACACCTAAGGTGACTAGTTCACTGTTCCGCCGCCTGTTGCGCGTAAAGCTGCTGCAGGAGGGTGAAGATTGTGTAACAGAATTTCGTCACCTGAAGAAAAATTAAAGTCGGAAATAATTTATTAAATAAAAAATAATCCATGAAAGGCTTCGTCATATCTACAAACAGTTTCCAAAAAATTGCCAAATATAGATTTTGTATGAATAAATTTTATTTACAATTTCCAAGGCAATCTGATGAAGTCCTCGACAGAGTTAATTTTCATGTTCTCTTTGTCAATCTGGTCTAGTCAGACAAATGTAACTATTAATAAAATATTTCTTTAGGTGGGATAAGTAGAAAAAGATAAAACACTTTTTTTTAAATTATATTGTAATGACGCTTCAATATCTATTTTCATTATTTATATATATAAAGAACTCCATGATGCTGGTGAGTTTCAAAAGATCACAAGGTGACTACAAAGTTGACAGAAAAAATTGTCTGCAGAACAATAAAACTTAGTCTGATGAAAGAGAATTTTTTGAAGTAACTGCTAATTAAATGCTATGGGATTGAATCAGGGCTCTCTACAAATGAGGTCAGGCTTATCGACCCCTCAATGGGGTTCTGAATGTCCAAATAATAAGATAGAGAGAAACTGTTGTTGGGAAGCGGTCACTATTCTACTCCACCATTTCCCTCGAGACTTGTAGGATGTTGAAACGTTCACTTACGTCTGTGAAAGTCATGAGAGACACCTGTTGGACCTTCCCGATGCTGAGCTGACAGGGTCTCTGGCTCCTGGCGATGACCACGACGAGGTCTTTCTTGACATCTTCCTCCAGGTCGCACCAGTTGCAGTTGTAAGCGGCGCTCTGCACTTCCCCACTCTGAAAGAGAAATTAGTCTTCTCTGAAGCAATTCTCTACTGCATTATTTATTGTTAAATCGCTTTTCTAAATACAACTTGTTAAGAAGAATAACAGATATTCTGTGGTGTCTGTCAGCAATTTATAACAGAAAAATTTTTATTCACCTGATGAAAGGCACAAGGATTCTAGAAACATTGAGTGGGATTTATACATTTTGTCTCTTATTTGACTATTTCATCTAATTATCAAACTCATAGACTTCCCATTTTTCCTGGACCAGTTAAGATATCAATTCTGCTACCAAACTCAAAATATTTATTAAAAGCCACAAAAATATTCTGTTAGTTGGTTCATGTCACACTGTTAATGAATTTCCTTTAGGTTCACTTTCTTTCCCTTCTTTTTATCTGAGTGGCAGAAATTTTTTTTTCTTCTTCTTTGTGTGACTTTGCTGTTATCCATTATAGCAGATGGATAATGGAATTTCTGCCATTCTCATCTGAAAGTTTTATTTAGTTGTTAACATTTTAATCCTAATTGATTTTCATTATACTAAGATAATGAACCTCAGGATCACAATAAAATGTGAAAATATTCAACACATCCTGTTTATTATTCCACTGTAAATTTTTTAAAATTTATTTATGATTTTAATAATGTTTCATTTTTAAGCTGTCTACATGTTACATACTCCGCACCTCTTTGAAGCTTTGCTTCTGCTACGGAGCTACGGAAAACGACTTCTTATATTCCATTATATAAAAACAAGTATTATGAATTCAAGAATATAGAAGCCACAAGCTGTAAAGGCCATCGTAGCACAGATGGTAGAGGTCCTGACTGGTGAGCGGGAGGTCACTGGTTCCATTCCTGGTCTGGCAGTTTCTATATTTTTGAATTGAAAATTATAAAACCCCTTGATCGATTTACATATGAAATCCATTCTGCATTTGAAGTCCCATGTAAGAATTGTTATTTGTAAAAAAAATTGTAGGTTAGCTTGGCGTCAGGTCTAATGGATGGAGGAATTTTGCATTGGATCCTGAGTCGACAGGGACGGATCAGATAGTAGAGCTTCTGCCCAGGTTGGATTTCTGTTTGAGTTGAAATTTAACAAGTATTATTTTATATATGTTCTACATAAAAGGCAGACAAAATCAAAAGATATTATTGAGTTTCAATCAGTGGCAAATTATTACCATTAAGTCTCCCTCCTTCATTCAATAAAAATTAAAACAGAGGCATCCCATCTCATTTTCCATAAAAAAGAATTACATATAGAAGAGCGAATAAAAAAAAAAATATTGTTGGTAATTTATTTTCATTCAAACAATAAACAAGACAAACTTCTGTGACATTGTTTATTCTCAATACTTACCCAGATGACCAGCTCTTCTCCAAAGTAACAGGCATAGTACAGCTCCACCATCTGCATCCCGAGGAATCCGATAAATTTGGAAAGTCTGGCATTGGTCGTTCCCTGGGGACAAAGGCGAGATCAAAGTAATGGCCACTCCAGCGTAATACTTACTTACTATTTATCCTTCCTGTTAACATAACTAACTTCAATTCCACATTTCATTGAACTGGTTTATCTGTACTTCCCCCCCCCTCCTCTATCATGCACAAAATGGGTATTTAAGAAATTGCGATGATATATGATAGAACATTATGATTCAAATTGATAAAACCATAGTTGTTTAAATCTCTAGAAAACATAACAGTTTCCTTGCTTTTTTATTTATAAAACTCAGCTCTTCCCATATAGTATATCGTTAAAGTAATAAAGATGTTAATGGCCATATAAGTTAGAATAAAATGTTTAATTAACCTGTTACAAATTCTTCAAACAGGCTTGTGAGACATACATGATGTTTCACTTCCTTAGGATTAATTAAAACTTACACTCAACTACTGTTTCAGCATTCATGAATAATAAAACTAATTAACCTGAAAAGGTCCTGATGAAAGGATGAATTGTCATGTATGTCTAACAAAGTATTTATTATGATGTGTATTAAATGTTTTACTCTGACTTATTTGGCCATTAATAATTTTGTATTTTCAAAAATGTCAAATAATTTTCAATTGTTAATATGTTTTTTACATAATTACAATTACCTTAAAATATAAATTCCACTTAATCAATCAGAATGTGTAGCGACAATTTAGAACTTTCCTTATTGTAGTATATGAATGTAATACTCTTTCTTTTTCTGTTCTAGTTGTCATTTTCAGGTGAAGTGCTGAATTATGATAATTGTGAGAACTCAGAATTCGGTATTTCGCCTGAAGACAATGGCTAGGGCAGCAATGGAAATGTTATGTTTTGACGACGAGGTTACCTGGCTGGAAACCAGAAAGTAATTTATTCAATGACAATTTACATTCCACTTCATTTGTTCTGACAGCTATGAACACTTCATTCTCTCCCATTTTCAACAAGTGAGAAATTCTCATGAATCCCTGACCGATTGAAAGTTTTGATTACTGTCCTGCGATAACTCACCATGTTTATGGGGAAAGCGCTCAAACTTATGGCACCCATTGCAAATGTAAACTGCAGGAGGAGAATCGGACTCAACAACGTCTTCAGCCTATCTCCGACTCTGAAAAATAAATTCACAAAACAAGAGGAACAGGAATGATGTTTGAAAATAACATACATGTGTATTATATGATGAATTATAAATTACAACCTACTACAAAAGTGGCGAATTATTAATCGTCAAACATGGAAATTTATGAACAGAAAAGAAGGTTTTACTTGAAATTAAATTCTGTTTCATGGAGGCCCATCTATAAATAAAGATGGGTGAAATTAAAAATTTTCGAAACTGATGTGTCAATAATGTTTTAACCTCAGTAAACCCAATGTTGCATTTTCTTAAAAGAAATTCCTGTCTTTAATTGCATCCAAAATAAATTTATAATTTTTTTAAAGTAAAGGAGGAACAATTTGGAATACTAGAATAACTTTTCTTCAAGTGTTACCACTCTTCACATAGACAATAAATTTCTGAAACCAGTTAAAACTACACTCTGAATACCAGCAAACCATGAGATATTGAGGCAATTATTTTATTATCAATTATGGAATTAAACCAGAGTCAGCATAATGTATGTTTAGTCATTAATATGGTTAAAGCAGAAAATTATCAATAGAAAACTATTTTATCACCAATCTCAAGAGTCAGTTGCAATTTATGAAAGCAGATTTGTCTAAAAAGTGACAGAATCTCGGTACGAAACCAGTATTAGCAATATGCAAGTGGCATTTCCTTCCCCAATTCCAAACAAGTCCTATTCCACTCACCTACCTGAGAATCCTGCCATGAATCTGAATGTAGTTGTTCAACTTGGAACGAACAGTGACACCATCCTCGTGGTTGGTGACTTTCTTCATTAAATATGACACGACCATGAACTGATCACAGACCATCATCGACAGTGACAGGTAGATGAGCAGAGGAGTGGTGTACGTGATTGCTAGGAAGAGAAACATCACCATTGTGATCAAGTAGAGAGCCAGTAAATAGGGCCACGAATCCAACTCGAATGGCAGTCTCAGCTTCAGTGGAAGTTGAAGATCTTCCCCTGGATGACAATGAAAATGCATAAACACAAACAGAAAGAAATATGACATGTAAGCCTACAAACTTGAGAGAATCTTTAGGAAGCAAACATAAGTAAAAAATTTATATTTCAATTTTCACTTTATTTTTTCTATTTTATTTGCAGCTGTGACCAAGGATAGACTACATTGTGTTGATGGACAAATCATTCATTGAAATATAAAAAAATGTAATAGTAGGCTCAATGTTAATTAAATATTTTGAGTATGGTCATCAAAGGGCAAATATGAATTTGTAACATTTTGAAGGAGTGTAGAATTTTTTTTTCAAAATAATAAACAATTTATTGCTATAAAATGTGAACCAATTTATTTTTCACATAAATTATGCAATATATGTCTCAACTAATATTATGTCCAGGCACAGATACTGTCACATCCTTCTGTTATTGTTTCAGAATTCTTCACTAACATGCAAGAAATACAGATGGCAAAGAGAAAGGCTGTTGTCTCCAATCAAGGTTTGTTTCCTTCTAATCAATGAAAAATAAATTTTTTGAGGTTGAGAGAGTTACAAACTTGAAAATGAGTTCAAGAAGCCCATAGTAGTATTCAAAACAGTTTCCATTTTGTAGTAACTCTGACCTGGAGTGTAGTTCAAGAGAGGCGTAACCAACCAGTCAACAAAGAGTAGCAGGACAATCACTGTAAGGTTGACAGTAACTGATCGGATCCTCTTCTCCCTGGCATCAAAGACCTCTTTGTACTCAGGGTAAATCTGGGAAATGCGTGAACATATACTCTTGAGCTCTTCGGCAATGCTGAAGATCTCATTTCTGTGGTAGAAGCAGTGTAGAGCCTTGAACGTGGTGTTGGCGGTGGCGAAGGACGTGCAGCCGATCTCGATGGACTCCACAATGTCTGTGAGGTCCAGCGTCAGCACGTGCAGGGACACAAATGTGGACAAAGAGGCAAACATCAGACCCAGGAATGCAACTGAAACAATCAATAGTAAGAAACTTCCAGCATTTCTCAATTTGATAATCATCACTTTTTTCTATGGGTACACAATTACATTCAAATGTGAAGGTTGGGATGACACTTGTACATTCATAAAAATAGTAGAGAAAACTGCATGGATGCTTTTGTAAGACACAAGGGACAAGTTATTCTTAATTTGTTTCACTGCGCTTCAACATAAAGACCAGACAGATTCGTGAGACCAGCACCATTCTTAAAGTTTAATGAGATTATCTGAAAATGCAAACTCTTGACAGCAGAGGCAACGAATGACTTTAACCTGTGGGGACACCGATCAAAAATGTAACCAAACTTTTCAAGCCATTTTGATGATGTTCAAATCTCAAGGGCTTCATTATGTCACCATGTCCAAACTCGGCTCCAGAGGAAAGTGGAACCTCTTTCAAACAGCAAGGATCAGGTGACTCTTCTCTCTGCGCGTCAACTTGGAAGCAACGCAGAGTACCAGACAGGTGTTGAAAGGAACAAAACTGTTGATGAAAAATCTGAGGAGACTCTCTGAAAGACTAGAAATCTGATCAGTCTGTGGTGGGGATGTACACAAAATGTTATTACCGAAAACGAGGTGAGAGGTCATAAGATACTTCAAACAGAAGAATGAAATTACTGTCTTGTTCATTTTTTTTAAAAAAAATTATTCAATTCAGAAGTAGCAGATCATGTAAAGGACACCAGGTGGATGTTGAAACTTGAAGAAACTCCTCCCTCATGCCTCCTTCTAGATGGTTCTCGCGGCCGCACGCACTCGAACTTCCTTCCAGTTGTTGTTGCGTGCTGTCAGTAATGGAACTGGTGGTAAGTTCTGATACACATTTAAACATATAAAGCCCATGAAAAAAGTTTAAAAGCCACCGTCTCAACAAAGTTGAGTGAATTATGGAGTAAGCTCCTCAGCTCGCAGTTTCTCATACTTCATTTAGTCTTGTGTGACGAAAAAGAAATCAAACCTTTGTCGCTGTCGCGCCAGAAGCCAAAGAGTCTCATGAGAGAGATGTTGAGGGCGAGATACTGGTCTTCTTGATCCGGCGGAGGAACGAGTCCCGCCTTCAGGATGAAGGATTCCATCATCCCACGCATGACGCGGCCTAATTCTCTGTACAGTCACGGCGAAGTGTTAACTCGGAGAAACGCTCCCCGACTATTCTTCAACGCGAGGGAGACGAAGAATGAAATGAGCCTTAATTTTATTAGTTCCAGGGAACACGAATCAATCAGGTAGAGAGATTCTTTGTTTCTTCTCCCCTGCTGTCCTTCTGATGTCCTTCAAAAGGACAAATTGGTTCACTTTAAAACGACGGTAGCGCCGTGGGGTCGTAATAACTGGAAATATGTTTAATAATTCACTATTAATTTCGTTTCTTGATCGATCGCTCGTGTCCGACTTATTTTATACAACTTTCGTATCAATAATGACAGATCTAATTTAGAATGTCTTTGATTTACCCAAAGCATGGCATTTTTTTCCCCCTTTTTTTTAAAAAAAAAAGAAGTAAAAGACGGGCAATATAAAAAGATTATTATTCAGTAGTTGCTTATATAACTTTATTGGCAGACATTAATAATAAACACATAAAAACAAAAAAAAACAATAGGTCAATGCTTTCTTTTACAGTGCATTGATTCAAATATATATATATCTAATATTCCACATATTTACAATATTACAACAATAAATATGAAGGCGTTAGTAACATTAAACATTTCTAACTTGATTTTTAACTTTTACTTTCTGACTAATGAAATTAACACTGGCTACATTTGTATTTCAAGTCTATTTATTAAATTGTATTTGTCTGTGAAGGTGAACAAGTGGTTGAGACCTGGCGTTACAATTTTACATATTATATAATATTGCCAGAAGCTTCTGACGCTGAGAACCTTATTTTAAGCAAATGAGAACTGTCACGACTGTCATCATCGAGGTCTTAATTGCTTGTTTATTCAGAAAGAGTGACTTTAAACCCCCCCCCCCCAAACCCCCATTTTCCTAAAGGCGTCCTTTCATAAATACTTACATGGTTTTTTATTGCAATCATATTTTTCTACTGAGGGCAGTATTTCTGTCATGAATTAACAAACATCATTCAAAATTAATGTTTGGGAACCCTTTGGAATATTTAAATCTCCTCCCTGTAAAACTGAAGTAATGAAAATTTAACAGTTTTACTGCTTTACTTGTCAACACTCAAATTATGAATGTGATCTGTAGGAAACAAAGCATTTTGAATTGTGTTTGTTAATTAATGTCCTTACATAAAGTATGGAATAGGAAAACATGTTGTTTCTATTTTACATTGATACACAGATTAATTCTAATAATTAATCATCTGTGAAAAAACAAAATTCTACAATAAAGGTTCAAGAACATGTTCCTATTAATTAAGCTTGGGGGGGGGGGGAAGTGTACTGAAAGTGATTCTTTGATTGTTTAGCTTTATCAGATTTATGACACCATATTGTCATGCCCCTTCTATAACATTATTTATTTTAAAAGACATAGAAAGCTTATAGATAAGCCTCGAGCCATACAGCCATTGGTTAAGTTAATGAAGGTATGTTGATGATGGAAAAATGTCGACCGGACCTGACCGAATCGAGCGGAAGCTATTGGGTTCGATTCCTGGTCCGGTCGACATTTTTCTGTCCACATACCTTAATTAACATTATTTATTCTATTGTTCTGAAATAAAGCTCTCTCTATTTCATACTCTGCTATTACACGCTCCCTGTTTTGTCATCTACAAATCCTTCAAAGTAGTTATGGGTGGAAGAACTATTATGAAAGTTTAATAGCACATTCGATTCAAATGGAAAAAGAGAGAGTGAAAAGAACCTGTAAGAAGAAAAATGAAGACCCTCTGGAGTGGCGCACCCAAAATAACGGAGATTCACAAACATATTTGTTGCATTTCTGTACTGGTTTCTTTTGTAGGGTAAATAATAATATTATTATTGAGAAAATTGTTCATCAAGACCTTGAGAACTCTGTATTAAGTCCCATGTTTAATTTCTTAGTGATACTTGTGTCTTTCACCCCCTTTACGAGCATGGCCTCTATATCAGGACAACTCTAATTTTTCAATTCAAAAAGCTATTGTTTAAAAAAATATTTTAACATTACTGGAATACAAACATCAAACACAATTAGGGAAAGAAAATATGTGAAGTATCACAAATGAATAAAATAAATGGTTATCATTAACTGACTTTGATATCATCATAATGCAATGGGACAAGTTTGTCAGAAATAATTAAATCACATAAAAATTAACATGTTTTGGTTACAACGGGCATTTGAGATAAAACAGAGAATGCATTTGAAATCCTATAAACATTTATATAACATCATTATTTGTCTGGTATTAATAGAAGAATTTGCCAGATTATTTATAATTTTCTAATCCCTTGATTGAGGATGAAACATTGTGTGAATTTTCATGGTATTAAACTATTTCTGACAAATTTGGTTGTTTTCATTCATTTATGTATGATTAACAATTACATAAGAAAAAAACAGACAAAGGTTAGGTGTGAAAAATAAATACCACACTACATTTATGCATAAAATTGTTGTTTTGCTCAGGTGAAGAATTTTATGATCGTTATTATTTAATTGTTAATTTTAAACTGATATAGGTGTATTTATAATTTTTCAAAAATAAAACTGTTGCATGAAACATTTTTCAGTTTCTATCTGGCTGACATTTCAATCATCATTCACCTTGCGGAAACAGGAGGAAATCCATACCATCATTCAACTGGAAACTTGAGAATGGTTTAAAAAACATCAGTGTCAAAGAAATCTGAAAGGTAAATGAAATATAAATATTTGAATTTTATTATTATTCCATTTGACATGAATATTTGTGTTCAAATGTTGGGAATTACCAGCAAAGAAATTGGACAATACAGGTATTTGTTTCCTCCCTCTCAACTCTTTTATTATTTTCCTGTTGCTAACTGAGATCAGGAGCTGTATTAAGACAAATTTTGGAAACCAGTTTTGTGTCAAAGGATAGAATGAGGGATGAAGAAGTAACGGCACATTCCTTAAAGATTTAAGTGTAATTAAAATCATATGGAAATTTTTTGTTGAATATTTGAAGGGGTTTTGGTTTCCAAGTTTGTTGAGAGGAATAAGAAAAATTAGAAGCAGCAAAATTTTCTATTTGATGTGGAAAACATATGGCGAGTCTGAAAATGCATTTCAATTGATTCTGTCCTAGAGTCGGGAAGCTTGCCGAGACCTTCTTGTCTAACTCTCTGTAACAGTCGGTCGGTGTTTGGACTAACTATCTATGATAATTTCCTATTCTGTGTAAAACTAAATACTTGATGACATATTTAAGAATTCCTGATTTCAATGAATTCAGAAATGAGTATTTCAGAGCACACATCCTCTTTTGTGGAAGACCATACACACTCACACTGGTGCATTTTGACCAACACCTTGAAAATTCATTTCCCCGTCCTGTCGGTTATTAAAAACTTGGAATGTTTTATTGACAAGTCTCAAGAGTGAATGGGGAAATTATCGCATAAGACGAATGGCTGAAATTACAATCTGTTTATTAGAAAATAGAAATAAACTGAAGACCTGACAAAAATTGAGGTGGCCGTGTGCTTGCATTTGTGACGTGTGACATACTTTAGTGATTTATAGTGGTGTTAAAATTGAAAAATTTCCAAAAACAACCTGTTATAAGGACACAGCGTAAAGTGTCAATCTTGTCCCTGCATTAAAAAACTGTCAGAAAATTCTAGTGAAGAGAAGAACGGATGCTTTTGAGGGAGTCTTCAGAAGCCGTGGAAGGGCAAGAGCGTGTTGTTGTAGACCCCGAGGAAAGGGTCACCGGGCGAAGTACGCAGACGGAGGATTCTCAGGTTAATCTCGTGGCCGTTGTAAGTCCTCCTGAAGAACTTCTGGAATCTCGAAGACAGCATCCAGACGTTGTGGTTGTCCCTGGGGGCGATGATCAGCTCGGAGGAGAACTGTATCAGTTCAGGGCTGAAACAGAGATGATTTGTTAAACTCATCCAATTGGCTCGAGGGAATGATTGTAGTTTATGCGGTTGGACGAGTGCACTATTATATTCAAATACTAAAATTAATATTGTTATCTCGGTTAAAGTCACAACAGAAAATACACAAAAAAAATATAGAATAAGATGTTGAGACCAATAACGGTGTTTGACATGAGAGATGCCCAGGTCTGTCTGCTCTCCAAGATAGCACTTGAGAAGGTTAGCAGAAGTGGCCTGGCTGCTCTTCAATACAGCACTGGAGAGGGGTATAAGATGTGCTGGAATAAATGATGGAAGTGACTGTCTTCTATAAATGCAGATGATAGAGATATTATTGGGAGAACACCAAGAGCCATGAAACAAGCTTTTATCTGCTAGGAAGAAGCTGCAAAAGAAGACGTACCTAATCATTAATCAAGAGAAAACCAAATATATTCTGTTAACTAGGAAAGGTCCTAGTAATGACTTTTGGATATTTGCACATACTGTACATGCAAAATTGTTAATGGATTTATGTATTTGGGATTTGAGGTCAAACTGCAATAATAATAGTAGTGGTGAGATCCAGATACATGCTATATCTGCAAAGATAACCTTCTATGGACTCTGGAAAGTAAAGCAATCTAAAGAAATTATTGTAATGACTCTGGAAACTAAAAGCATTCTGTATAAAGAAGTTGTGAGACCAGATGAGTAAGCACACTGCATATTGAGAAGCATATTTGGAGCAGATCATTGGAGGAAGAGTTACAAATATTAACTATATAAATTATTTAATGAGCCAGATAATGTTAAATATATTAATATGGCAGAATGGGCTTGGAAGGACGTGTAATTAGGCTGGAGAACAGCAGGACTGTTAAAAGAGTCTTTTATGCTAAATCAGAATGGACGAGACAAGCTGGACGTCCGAAATTAAGGTGTGGACTGGACCACGATCTTAGAACGTTGGGAGTAAAGAATAGGCTGACTGCCATCATGAATAGAAAGGACTTGATGAAACAGGCCAAGGACCACACAGGACTGTCGAGCCATTGAATAAAATTAAATTTCAGCTTAGAGACCTGTAGGCCACGACCCTAGCGGTGTCCGTGGAAGGCTGCCACGAGGCGACGGCCGTCTCCCTGACGGGGCTGAGCCAGACGCTTCCGTCGCGCTGATCCACGGTGAGGACGGCCGACTGCGAGGACTTGGTGCCCACGATGGACACCGGCAGCTCCTCCAGCTCGGGCAGAGGTCCGGCCCTCAGCGCCGACGTGGCCACGGAGAAGAGACGGTTGGAGGCCATGGGCTGGAAGTAGAGAACCCTCGACGACGGGTAGGGCTGCGGGGCGGCGGGGGACAGCGCCAGACCCACCACGCCGTCCATCAGCGTGAAAGACTCGCCGGCGACCTGCGAGAGACCACGTTCGAGTAAACCTGACCTTCCTCTGTGTCGTGAGGGCGTGTGGCCGGGATTCTGACCTGGAAGGTGCTGTGGTCCGGACTGGGCCACATGTAGGCGTGCCCCGCCCTCCAGGCCGAGTCCCTGGCGACGTCGTAGACGACGATGCCCGGCGACGCGGTGTCGCTCATGTAGATGACCACGTCGTCGCAGGAGCGCGCGCCCTCGTCGTCGATGACCAGGTTGGTCAGCAGCGAGCTGGGCCGCAGCACGTCCTGCGGGAAGGTCACGGAGCGCAGCAGCACGTCGGAGCGCAGGTCGAAGGTGAGGAGCTTGGGCGGGCAGAGGCGCGTGAAGGAGCCCAGCGAGTCCGTGAGGCCGCTGTCCAGCACCCACAGGCGGTCGCAGCGGTCGATGCGCACCCGGTACACGGAGATCAGCCCCGAGCAGTTGGCCTGCTGAGGCGAGGTCGCCCCCACCGCCCCCAGGTGCCAGTCCCAGCTCGGGTACGCCTGCGGACAAGGACGACTTTTCGATTTAGTACATACACATTAATTACTATATTGAAGACACATCCAGAGTCAAGTTACGGCACCGCTTCTTGATCTGTATGAGGAAAATATGTATGACTTTTTTTTTTTATAGTTTCTTAATTACCAGAATATAAATTATCAGAAATGATAATGGTCTTCAAATTTACTTAAAGTTTGTCTGCTGTGAAGGTCTTTTTAACATTTATTATTTTCAACAGGCGTTAATATTTTTTTGTTTATTCTCGTGAAGTGCAATCTCCATATATTATGGTTCTCTAACTAATTATTTTTTATCTCGTGCGTATTTAATTTTCTTTGCGTCCTGTAAGTATTATATTGTACCGTTCAAGGATTGTTATTACTATAGAGCAGTTTTAGTGTCCATGCGAGCACTTTACCTGCAGCTCGGGAGAGGCGCTGCCGGGATGTCCTGGAGGGAAGCGCGGGACGTAGACGAGCGTGGCTGGAACTCCGGGCCTGAGCCTGGGCACGGCCATGAAGACGCGGTTCCAGCCGACCTCGAGGCCCGTGAAGACGTTGTTCTCCGGCACGTAGTCGCCCGGCAGGTAGCCTCTGGGCAGGCGGTAGGGCAGGAAGTTCCACTGGTGGACCACCTCCAGCTCGGCCGCGGCCACGGACAGCGCCGCCATCAACAGCGCCAGCGCGGAGAGCTTCATCCTGGAGGGACGGAAAGACGTCTTGTTAGTCCGGCAGCGGCTGGGACCAATGAGTCGATGTGTACGAATAATTCTTTGGGAATCAGGAAGAAGAAATATCAAGACTCGTCGTCAACGCAGCCCAAGCAGGAGATAAAAAGGTGTGATGTCACGTGTTTGAGCGAAACTGAGGACCGAAATCAACTGAGAAAAGTTCGCGACTCACCTGCTGACGTCACAGCATATATGTCCAGAGAGAAAGAACATTGTTCAGGAGAAATGAAAAATTTACGTCTGATTGAAAATTAATAATAAGAAACATAACGAAATACAGACAAAAGAAGTGATGATATAAGTACCACACAACAACGTTTCTGGGATCCTTTCTTCAGATGCTAAGAAGGGCCTAGAGCGACCCAACTGCACTGGTCAGTTGACAAAACTCAACACTTATTTGAGCCGACTGACTAGTGCAGTTGTGTCGCTCTAGGCTCTTCTTAGCACCCGACAATCATCATTTGACTCTCTATTCCAACATCCATTTTCTTGTTCTTCACCAAAATTAGACAATCGATGACCGCGTGCATGTCAGGGGCGGGATCCGCCTTTCAACGTGAGCATGTTTTTGACCTGGCCGCCCTGGCCATCAGCCGCTTCCACGCTACGAGAGTTGCTGCTCTCTACCTGACACAACGTGAACTTAAATACGACGGCGCGCATGTTACGTGTCGCTCCGTTACAACACATTTTCAATCAACCACACACGTCTTCATAACACCTAAAAAAAAGTTTCTACGAATCGAATTATAGAAATATAAAACACCTTTCCTTTCTGCGAGGTGTGACGTCATCAGACCCCCCGAGCTGGTTTAATCGCGCCCCCGGGGTGTCGATTTTTTTTTTTTTTACATTTCGTTCTCATTTCCCTTCGTCGCCGTGAGCTGGTTATGATTTTTACTTGCACTTTCATTTTCTCCACGCCCATGGAGATTGCAGATACGCGGTCCGCGACCTAACCTGTCTGTCTGTCCGTGTGCGGCGACTGTGTGTGTGTGTGTGTGCCACTGCGGCGACACACCTTTTACTTTCGGGGGCGGCAGGGAAAAACCTGGTTGGCAATGTTCCACGTGAGCGGGAAACGTAATTTACGAGGCGAAAATTAACTGCAAAGTCATTTCACTCAACGTGAGGGGGAAAAATATTAAGAATCACCAGTTAACGTGAAATATCCAGAGAGAATTATTAATGGCGATATGAGATCGCAGAGGTTACGATCAATTGGGTGAGTAGTTTAAAAGTTGCGAGTTCCTCAGGGATAGTTTTAGTACCTAATTACAAATAAATGTGTATAAACGACCGACGAAGTAAGGAAAAGCCGACCTGTGAGGGTTGGAGTTCCGCAGGGCACGTGCTTAGATACTTCACTTCTTGTAATATTCGTAAATCAACTACAGAAATCGATGTTAATTCAACTTGATGGTTTAGCGCCTTCAGGGTACCAGTACACGGCCACGTCAACGTTTAATACGCGTAAATAACATCCGTAAATCCAATAAGTAGATTCGCGGAGCTTAATAAGGGTTGGATTTGCACAGGGCACCATTTTAGATCACGTACTTCTCTTAATATACGTAAAAGACCTGCATAAATAGATTCATTCGGCTTTATACTCGTTTTAATCCCACCTGGGTTCAAATCACGGTTCGCTGTAACTCTTTAATATACAACTTAAACGTCGTTATGTTAACTAATTAGAACGGTATAGCTTTATAAGGGTTGTAGCTCCCCCAGGGTTCCATTTTAGCATATATTCTCAAGAGAAATTGATTAATGCTTTTAATTCTATGTAGTAGTCTTAAATAGCACCCGTAAGCCACATAATTGAACCTGTAAGGCTCTGGAGTTCCGCAGGGCTCCGTTTTAGGTTTGTTATTAAAAATTAATACGCATAAATTCGCAATAGAAGTCGATTAATTCAACTTTAAAATTGTTTTATTTTCATTTGGGTACCAATTAGCTCTTAATATACAATCGTAACGTCCAGAAGTCAGATAATTAGACCTGTGAAGCGACACAAAGACTATTTTTCCACAGGGTACCATTTTAGGTTGCTTTTATTCTATTAATACACATAAAATTTTGTGCATAATTAGATTAATTGAGCGTGGTAGTCTTAAGGAACGTCCAGGTCAACCTGTGAAGCTTCGGAGTTCCGCAGGGTTCTACGCTATCTCCAAATACCCTCAGGAAACAAAGTAATCTGACCTTTAGAGGTTTGCAGTGCCACAGGGTTCGGTCGCAGATCCTCTAGTGATAGAGGAATCGTACCCGCGAAGCTGTTGGTTCTCTTACACGGCGACGTTGCGTTACTTATTTCCCCCCGCCCCACGAATGAATCGAAGGTAACGTAAGTGAGGCAACAACGTGGGACTTTGCAAAATTCTCGTCCATCAGATACGGAGGAGGAATCGTGGCGCAATGGGGGAACAATGGCCGACATTTCACGAATTCATAAACGGGGTGTTTGCTTTTTTACATACAATGTCTGTGGACCCGTAACAAGGGAGAGAGTGAACGTTCCTTGTGTGCAGTAAGTGGCGACACTGCGCCTAACGGTACATCGAAGGACTGATTACTGTGGATGTTTTCGGAACGGAAACGAGCAGCGGAAAGAAAGTCTTTTGTGATAATTGGGGAGGAAGAAGAAGGCGCTCTCGGGTTTTCACTCTCGTCCGTATCGACAAGATATATATCAACTTTCTAGCAAAAGGGAAAACACGTTGCTCACCGTAAATTAGCGGCTGAGGTCAGTTTATCAGGAGGAGTCCTTGGACGAGGGTTTTCTCAACCACTTTCATCTCATTGGACGACGTAACACTTGCTGGGCTGAAACGTCCCTCAAGGTTCTGTTTTCAGGGAACATTCTCTTATTATTTAGATTAATCGGGTATTCCATTGTCTGCGAGTACAAAGGTGGCCAGGCCGGACTTAGTAGGTCTCATGGGTTGTTCTCTCCCTGATGACGAACAGAGTTTTTTCCGTACTGTTCGAAACGTTGGAGTAAATCTCTACATCTCTTTAACCCAACTTGTTTCTTTCTCCCTGTTTTCTTCGTTTCCTTCGCTTGGAATAATTCTCTACGTCTATATTCTGATCTTATAGGCTGTCTTTTACGTCATCCCTGTAACCTGCCTCTTTCTTTCTTTTTTCTTTCCCTTTTTTTCCACTTTTTCTTCCTCACCTTTCTATTCCCAGACTATGGAAACCCCCAGATTAATCTAAATAACAATGTTACACCTCACACCTTGTCAACAAATTTCAAATCCAGATTAACATTCTCTTGTTTTACGGGAAGCCTGAACACTGTTCCAGATCATGACGTCACACACAGGTCATCACGACCGTATATGATGTCAGAGGGCGCCCTTAGTCGCGAAGTGACGTCATCACGGGGTTGGCGGGGCTCGTAAAATTAAAGTATTGCATTGAGATTGGTTTCAGGGCGTCGGTGTAGCGTTAAATATTAAAAATGGCGTAAGGAAGGCGTACGACGTAGCCACGAGGAAAGTCGTGATATTTACGTCGTCACGTTGGCACGCCTGGCTGGTGGCAGCCGGACACTGACAAGGTCCCGCTACCTACCAGGTAATTAAGCCTCCCATAACAATATAAGCCCAGGTGATTTCTTTTTTTTATTATTACCATTTCTCGTGGTGGCAGTTGTGAGTCGATTGCGCCACTTTCGTTCGACCTTGGCCACTCGCGTGGTTCTGGACCACGTCAAAAGTTCCCCAGTTAACGTCTGTCAGAAAAAAATATTTTTGGGGAGTTTCACGTGTGCGAAGTTGGTAGCACTTGTCACGGGAACTCGTTTCTTTTGAGTAAAGGTCACACACGCTGTTTAATATTATTTTTTTTTCTTGACATAATTCAGGGATTCTGCTCACAAGGCAAGGTTCACTTTTTTTTATATAAACATTCCAGAGAGTTTTATTACATTCCAGCAAACTCCTGCGATTGCAAAGAAGTTCAGAGAGTCAGAAAAATATAGAACTAAAAATTTTGAAAAAAGTTGCCAATTTAATGGGAAAAATCAAACAAAATTATTTGTGTTAACCTTCTCCAGGTACATTGATAAGGTCCAGCGATCGATTGCTGGAGGAAACGTTTTTATTGTCTGCTGCACATACTTTTATTATAATAGTTTAATTAACGTAATAAAATAGATCCCCAGAAAAGACCAGGATTACCGGTCAATTAAGATTCAAACAATCTTTGTTGCTTTCCTCAGGCGTAGAAAAGGAGCGGTGGAATTAAAGAAGAGCGTACGCGGAGAGCGTCATCGCAAAAATATAAAGAATTAAATATTAAAAATGTTATGATAAGAAAATAAGTGAGACTTCAAAGAGAAATACGAATTAATTAATTATAAGAGGACAATAAAAACGGAACAAATTACATAAACACTTAATATAAACTATTTCTCTTTCTTCCACTGAATTTGTCCGCCGATGACGTCACGTGAATTTTAAATACTGTGCTTCCTTGCCCTCCTTTTAGAAATCCCTCACCATCCGACGTGGTGACGTCACAACTAATTCAATGAGGTCTAATGTGTGGACGTGGCAACATTGCGAGGGACTCTTAATGCGCCCCCCCCCCCCTCTTGAGACATTTCGGCGAGTGTTACTGGAGAGGTTCGCACCTGATGACGTCACTAGGGGGAGCGTCGTTCAGTGTCCAGGGGGGGTTGACTGCCAGTTTCTCCTCCCGTCCGCCGCCATTGTGCTGGTTCGTGACCGATAAAGATAGCGAGACCCGGCGAGTGTTTTAGGAGCACGGGCGATAGGAATCAGCCAATGAAGTGGAGGCCATTTGAAAGTCGCGCGTAATGCACGCCTAATTACGCTCACGTTCCATTCTTACCGTAATATTTGTTCCCTTGTTGGGAGAGATTTTTTATTTTACTTTTAGAGGCTCGTGGTTGCGTAACAGGTCAACATGGCGGCCTCTGGGTCAGTCCAGACTGTCACGTGACTACGGCCTGTCACGTCACGGCCAGCCAACAGTCTGACATCTGTGTGTAGCCGTCAGTCGGACATTACAGGGGCAGTAATCAAGTGTTGAAGTCACGTGGAATAAGAAAAACTACATCACATGTGCATATCACACTCGCTATGGAACACTCATGTGGCGTTGTTAAATAACAGTGGCAGAGCTCTGGCGGAGGCTGCCTTTGGGGATGCTCTCACATCTCTCTGGGTTTCTTGAACTAAGGTTCCCACAAGCCGAGGCCTGTGTATGTTCCGGGGTCGCAGACCTTGGGCATACGGTAAGAGTTGTTCGTTGTTCCCATTGGAATAGTCGGCCAGCTGCCTCCTAAACTGGTCGAGGCACGGAGAAGGGAATTCTGCGTCCCCACTGCAAACTCCTCTGCCGCTATCGGAAGGGCGTGGGACAAGTACCCAATGCCCGACCTACCTGATGCAGGTTTTTCTAGGGTTTTCCATGCATCAGTTTTAGGAGAATTGCCGGGTAGGATCCTTAAACCATAGCCCGGGGGCCCCTAGTTAACCCTTGGCTACCTTCCTCTACCCTTCCGCATCCCCCCTTTCAAATCCCTTCCTATGCTATTAAAGGGGAGTTGCCACCACGTGGATTAGCCTCATGTAGCCTGGTACCCTAAAAAAAAAGGCACGGGGAGGATCAGATAATTACATTAAACGTGACAAAGTAGGGCTGATGGACTGCAAATTAACTCAAATAATAACTCATTTGACTTTAGGTGTATTTTCGTAAGTTATAGATAATTTTTTGAAAGCCCGAGAAGTGCGTTAAAAAGAGGAATTAAATTCTCCACAACTTTCCTGCTATGAGGAATTGGTGCAGGAGCGGCCATCAGGAGGGTTGATTATTAACAGCGAACAATAACACTTGAGGTAATTCTTACTGGGACAACGTGACCAGGGATCCTCAGGCGACGTTGAGACACGTGACGTGGCGTGACGTCAGAGATACGTGACAGCGGGTGACGACGCAGGGACGTGATAGAAGAGCTACACTTGTGATGGGACTGTCTCTGGACGCGCCTTCACGTTACAACACGTGACTGATGACGTAGTGGCCCTACCTTTGTCTTTGTTCGTAGTTTACTACGTCGTCAGTCCACCTTATTCACTCCTCAAGGTCTCCGTCTTTGTCACGTCGACGGTGACCACAACACTTTAAACGCGCAATTTTTTCTCCCCCCCCCCCCCCGCTTCCAGTCCAATAATAACTTGGAGCTGATGACGTCACCAGAGACACGTCCCTCTGTGTGTGTCGGTTCCAACTCTTGTAGTGCCTTGTCCTGTTTGCAAGTCCACGACGTTTCTCTCCTCTCAGCGACTGCAACTTCAACTCACTTGCGACTCTGAGCGCCACAGCCTTTGTTAACATTCCTCTCCGTTGTTTCTCATTGGTCCAGGTCCCACACCCGGCAAGCCCTTCCAAAGTCCTTTCCTCTTCATTTGTCGCAACACCGCGTCCGACGACAGTCAATGCACGTGTCGTGACGTCACACGAGGCTGCTCCATTACCACAGCGTCAAAATGCACTTTAAGTCGCTTAATGCAGGTTTCTGCTTTTAATGCACGGATCGTGAAAGGTCACTTCGTGACGTCACGATCCATTTTTTTTTTAAAAAAACAAAACACTTACACATGTACGAGGTTGTGTTCTCTGGATGTCACGCGTGCAGTTACGCCATTCCTTAGAACCCCTTAGAAACAGAAGCGTTGCCCGGGGTTGCCATAATTAAACTCAGCGACATCCACAACCCCGGATTTGTCTCCAATCTCGGTTGGTTTTTTTTGTAACGCCCACCCCTAAGGGTGCTGTCCCGTCCCATATCGAAACGGGTTCAAATTACACGCAAGAAGACGTCGGGAGAAACACTGTCTATCTCATTTCACCCCGAAAAATATTTAGGCGGCGCAAATATCGCCTTTTTGACAATTATTGAAAATTTCCACCCCTGTCCCTGAGGGTGGGAGACGTATTTTACCCCCACAGTGTTTGTTTCCTGGTCGCCAGGAACACGCGTGACAGGGGTGGAAATTTTCAAACAAAGTAAAACGGCCGATATTCGCGCTGGATAAATATTTTTCGGGGTCAAATGAGATTGATAGTGTTTCTCCCGATGTTTCCTGTGTAGAATTGCGGCCTGGGAAGGGGAGCTTGGAGGGGCGCTACACAAATATAATGCAAATACGACCGAGTTTACGTAGCGTCACATCCGCGGCTATGGATATCGCCGAGTTGAATTATGACATTCAAGTTGCCCCTTTTAACCCGCCCCCCCCCAAGGGGCGCGGGGGATGTCACTTTCAAACATCCTAAAACAGCCGATATTTGTGTCGGGTAATATTTTTCGGGGGTCAAAGTCATTGATACAGTGTTTCTCCCGATGTTGTTAGTGTATAATTGCAAATCCCCTGCACAGGAGGGGAGCACCCTTAGTCGGGTAGGGGTGAAGGGGCGTTACGAGAACATAACGCGAAATTAACCCCGAGATTGGAGTCTGATGCGCGGGGTTATGGATGTCGCTGAGTTTAATTGTGACAGCCACGGGCTGGTTCTTGGAAAAATCGTTTGTAGTCTTGCAGGTTCGTTCCCTGATACAAAACCACAGTTGATGACGTCACCTGAGAATCTCGTCACGACCTCGTCCGTTCTCCATTTAAGGTTTCTTGATGCAGACTTTTTTTCGCCCCTGTTGAAAACTAAGTGCCTATACGTGTTACATATATACATATATATATATATATATATTATTCGCGTGATCCAGTTTTTGTGGCGGCCTTCACGTGTCCTTTCACAGAGAAAAGGAACCTGTGACGCCACCGAGGTTATCCCCTTGACCTTCCGTGTCTTCTTGCGCCCACGGCCGTCGCTGGGATGGGAAGCGACATCTTTACGACGCCTCCGACAACTTCCTCCAGAGGATAACCTCATGTCGAAGCAAGGACTCACTCTCGAGAGCTTCCCCGGCCACGCCAACGTTTCGACTCCCCCAACATCAGGCACTATATGAACGCTTCAGACCGAAACGTTTTCTTGACCTTGCTGAAGACAAATGTTTGATTTATTTGTCTGGACCAAATTCTTAACGATTCCAATTTCCCCTCCAATCCTCGCACTTGCGCTTGTCTTCTACCTTCTCATAAATACTGTATGTATGTATGTTCACTCCACATACACCCGTGGAGAAAATTTCACCATACTCCGTTATTATGCGCCGAATAAAATATTTTTTCAGGTGTTCCTCCCGATGTTGTTTGTGTAATATTTTCATCCTCTTTCGGCATGGAAAGGCAGAATCCTTAGGAGTGGGAGGGGGGTTGGAGGGGGCACTGCAGAAAAATAACGCGGAAGGAACCCTGATTGGAGTCGAATCTGGGCGAAGGGGGGTGGGGGGGGGGTTATGGGAATATTCTCAACTCTCTTGTGTATTTTTGACTGCATTACGAGGGTCCTGAGGACACTTGTTAGTCTCTACGGGCAACAAGTAGATTATTTTTCACTCTGAACGCACCGGGGAGTATTTTTGTACTTCTTAAGGTGCTAAGAGTATTTTTTTTTATATATTGTAACGAAAGTTTTTCTAACGCTCTTAAGGTAGATGACGTCACGTTGCCTCTCTTAGGGTCCCAGGGGGTATAATTAAGTCTCTTAAGGCGTGTCTTTGACTGTATTAGGGGTACTGAAGTCTCTTAGGGGTGCAGAGGAGAATATCAAACTCTCCGGGAGTATTTCTGACGCTCTTAAGGTATTTCTCCTTCTGTAAAGGCACTGAAGATGAAATTAGGCGTTCCCTCTGCATAGGGTTAGGTTAAATCACTTCTTCACTAAGAGGTTAATGTGTAATTAATTACTTTTTCAGGGTTGTATAAATCAATACCCGGGTCAACGCTGCAACTGTAGAAGAGTATTTCTCCTGATCCGCAGTGACAATTTCTCGCAAGGTAAATTTTCAGTTGTATTCTACAACATTTAAGTTTGCAATTCCTAAACTACTATGAAACAGTGGAATCCTTCGGCGTTACACAACGGCGCCTGCTGCGACATAAAAGGATAATAAGAGGAAAAGATACGTACATAGAGTAAAGAAAAATGGAGGATCCACCGAAAAATCCTCTTGATTTAGGGCGAGAAGCGCTGACGAGACAGTCTGCGTGTGTTGTTGGGTGACCACAGAGGCCGGGGACATCGCGGTCGCCGCGCTTGAGACGCTTCACTGTGTAGGGAGGGGGGGGGGGGTTTCCTTCCTCACCCACCAAGCACATGATGACGGGACACACACACACACACGTACTACTTCCTTCCTCGCCCTCGTCTGTCACTGTCGTAGAAAGCAACGTGTCATTTCCGGGGGCCCATCACCAGAGACTCTCTCACACATCAATCACCAGCGCTCCAGTTGTCTGTCTCTGGTGCGGGGGTGTGATGCTGGTGACTTTCTCTAGTCCAGTCGAGATTACAAAGAAAATAATTGGGAATCAAAATTATCTCGACGTTTCCTCCCCCTCCCACTCTCTCTCCCTCCCCCTCCCTCTCTCTCTGTAACTCCCACGGTAACTTGATGACGTCACGTTTCCTACCTGAGAAGCTCGACCGTCCGGCGCTCCAGGTTTCATCTCCCCCTGTTAGTTTCATACGTCCCTTAAAACTTGACGCAACAGCGTGGTGACGTCACTTTGCCTCCCTACATAATGTTCCGCGTTTCCCGTACAGGGAGAAAGAATCTATTTCTCGTCAACGACGCACGCGGAAGTGTCTGCAGTTTTCTCTTTTTTTAAAAAAAAAAAATGAAGAAATTGGTGAGTGACACGCTCGACGTACAGAAACAAAACTACCGACGTAGGTAAATCCCGGTTGTTGTTTTTGTCCAGTGGTGAGGAGGTAAACGGCTGCTGATGACGTCACAGTGGCACCAACCTCCACCTTACAGATGACAGATTCCCTCCCCCCCCCCCCTTGTAAGACTGGACCAGTGTCAACGAGGGCGCGACACGCACGCACAAATGAACAACTATGACAATCTCACTTCACATTTAAGTTACATAAAATGGCAGCCATATTAGTCAGGGAAAAATTAACTATTCTATCTGAAACGTAATCCGTTTAAAACACGACGTTTCGCCCCCCATGATGGCAGCATCTTCAGGTTAGGTTTTCAGTATTTTACGTCTTTGTCACCGTAAGTCCACCCCCCGCCCCTCCTCCAGAGATATTATTACACATCATCCGCCCTTCCCAAGCGCGGCCCCACTGTAACAGCGACGTCACCCATAATAAAGATCGTTAATGACGTCGAGAACTGACCCTTGCGGCACTACAACAGGTAGCAGAATAACGTACCTCAGTCAGAGATTAATATTTTAAACAGTAATTACAAACGTTCAAAGCAGCTGAATTGGGAATTAAAAAGGTATAAATAACGTGTTGTGTTGAATGAACAAGGACACCAAGGAAGCCTGCGAGAGAATCCTCTCGCAGGTGAACCTTCCCAGAGAGCTCTGGCGGGGGCTACCTTTCGGGATGCCTTCATATATCTCTGGTTTTTTGAACTAAGGTTCCCACATGCCGAGTTCTGTGTATGTTGCGGAGTCCCAGACCTTGGGAATACGGTTAGAGTTGTCCGCCGTTCCTATTGGCATAGTCGGCCAGCTGCCTCCTAAACTGGTCGAGGCACGGAGAAGGGAATGCTGCGACCCCACAGCAAACCCCTCTCCCGCCATCGGAAGGGCGTGGGACAAGTACCAAATGCCCGACCTACCTGATGCAGGTTTTTTATAGGGTTTGTCCTGCATTACTTTTAGGCGAATGCCCGGTAGGATCCTTAAACTGTAGCCCGGGGGCCCTAGTTAACCCTTGGCTACCTTCCTCTACCCTTCCACATCCCCCCTTTCAAATCCCTTTCCTATGCTATAAGAGGGGAGTTGCCACCATGTGGATCACCCTCATGTAGCCTGACTACACCTAAAAAAAAGGATGAACAAGGGGAAACGTTAAGTTGATTTCAGATTAAATATCACTGAGGGTTGATGTAGAGAAAAGAGGAGAATGAGCGAGCATGGTCAAACAATATTTATAACTATATATGTATCGGTTGATTATTTTTTGTAATACCCGAAAAGGGGTTGAAAATACGCAAAAAAAACGTCGGGAGAAACACTATCAATCACATTTGACCCCGAAAAATATTTATGCGGCGCAAATATCGGCTACTTGACAATTATTGAAAATTTCCACCCCCGTCCCTGAGGGTGGTAGACGTATTTCACCCCCACACAGTGCTTGTCTCCTGGTCGCAAGGAACACGTGTGAGAGGGGTGGAAAATTTTCAATCAAAGTAAAACGGCCGATATTCGCGCTCGATAAATATTCTTCAGGGTCAAATGTGATTGTTAGTGTTTCTCCCGATGTTTCCTGTGTATAATTGCGGCCTGGGAAGGGGATCATTCTTAGGAGGGGTTATCTTCGGGGGGGGGGGGGGGGCGCTACACAAAAATAATGCAAATACGACCGAGTTTACGCAGAGTCACATCCGGGGCTATGGACATTGCGGAGTTTAATTGTGACATTCAAGTTGCCCCTTTTAACCGCCCCCCCAAGGGTGCGGGGGTTGCCACTTTCAAACATGCTAAAACAGCCGATATTTGTGTCGGGTAATATTTTTCGGGGTTCAAAGACATTGATAGTGTTTCTCCCGATATTGTTAGTATATAATTGCAATCCCCTTTTCGGGCACAGGAGGGGAGCACCCTTAGTCGGGTAGGGACGAAGGGGCGGTACAAGAACATAACGCGAAATAAACGTCGAGGTTGGAGGCTAACGCGCGGGGTTATGGATGTCGCTGAGTTTAACTATATATAAACGAAACAATAATGGTAGACTGGTTGCAGCGAGTAGGAAGGTAGGAAGACATTGGCGCGCCACCGTCAACGGCACACTAGTAACAGATTACAGAATCTATGTAAGATCTATTCACAACTACGGACAGTGATAAATATGAACATTTGACATAATAAAATTTTTTCATCATCCAAAAATACTACATTTGTCGATTCGTCGAGGAAACACGTGACGTCAGCTGATGACGTCACCGCACACCCTAGTTGTCGTCTACGTCCCCACAAGCCACACGAACGGTGTGAGGAATTTATCTTGTGCGTCGGGGGTGGCCGGACAATCGCGCTCAGTGTTGGGGCTACTTAACAAGTAACAGACGACTATAAGAGAGTTGAGTGTGAGGCGCGACCGCTCGCTGACGTTACGTACCTTGTCGGTCGGTGTCCCGCAGCAGACTGGTCTCCCTTCCCCGGAGTCCGCCTTCTTTCTACCAGCAACCACAGATCGCGACTTTCACCGCGTCAAGGTGGAGGTCGCTGCTCATTCCCGGATCTCGGAATAAACGCGAACAAAAGTCTCTCAAGTTCACTGGCAAAGACCGTAGTTCCTCCAGTGACCTTGCTTTCAGGCCCTCATTAAAATATATATATATATATATATTACCGGTTTTTTTTAATGCGTAAATCTTCAGTCGGGAGCAGGTAACAGACCTCGGAAGAGGTCTATTATACATTACAAAAATACAATTACAATAAACGGCCATTGGGGGCCGAATATTGACCCTTGTGGCACTGGAACTGCATCAGATGCATCTCGGTCAATTATGAGACAGAAAGACATCAATTTTCCTTTCCTCAAAGTTTGATTCGTCCAGAGAACACAAGAAATGTTCTATGCTGCGTCCTTATTGTATATTTTTTTTAAAAAAACTGCCATTGGAGGCCGAGGATTGACCCTTGCGGCACTGCAACTCTTGCAAAATCGCCCGTAAAAAGGTTTCCACTGGTGCTTCTTGAGAAATTATTAAACAAATACATATATATTCTAGTATCTGTGTGGTCCCTGGTATTTATTTATGTAAGCCCGAAACAGTCTTTGATTATACATTTAATCTGTTATTAGTTAAGGAGTGATTTAACCTAACCTTATGCAGAGGGAACGTTAATTTAATCACCAGGGTCTTTAGAGAAGTTTAAAAAAATACTCTTAGTACCTTAAGAGCTCCCGGTGCGTGTCTCACCCCCACGGTGTTTGTTTCCTGGTCCTCAAGGAACACGTGTACGAAATTCTCTGCACGGGTGTAGACTGTTATAAGGAACACACACACACACACACACGCTTGTGTTTTTATCAGTTTTTTTTTAAAATAAAACAGCCCCTGGAGATCCAGAATCGACCCTTGTGGCACTGCAACTGCAGCAAATAGGCTGACAGGATGGACAAAAAGCCTTTACTGCTTCTAAAGACTGGGCATTATGACTGTAATTTGAAATGTGGGTCTGAGGTTGAACCTTGCGGACCACTAAAACGTTTACGGTGTTTCCCAACGTGGGGCAATTTAATTGACCAGGGAGGGAGCAATTAGGAAAGGAGCTCGACTACAGTTTACAAAATTGCCCGCTGTAATTTAAACTTGAACAAAAGGAAAAATTGTTGGTAGCTTCATTTGATAAGGTTTAAATAGTTCTTATTATTATCCAAGAACCATGACGTACAAGATGTAGTTGGGATTCTGTGGGGGAATAATTTCATTTATATAAGACTTTGGTGGGGCATGGTAAGGAAAAGGTTGGGAATCACTGGTAACATCGGGCCACGTAATGGATTAACAGAAGGAAATTCCAGAGTGTCCTTAGTACTGAAGGATCATCCAAGGAAGTAGAGGAGGAGGCGTGACAGAAGTGAAGAACGCAGTTGGACGTGTTCCTCCTCCTCGTATTCCGGTCTTGTTCCGCTCAAACTGCGTCCTTCCTGCTCGCGAGGTTAATGGCTGCCGACTTGGCCGAATAAAGTCATCAAAGACGAGGCTCGCGTGCCGCAGGGAACAATCAGCGTCCTTCAGCGTCCTCATTACGTGTGTCCAGCATTCGTCTGTTCCTGAGTGTCTTTGCCTTCGTCTCCTGATTGTCGTACGCTACTTAAGGACTGACTAAAGATTTTTAATTTCTCCTATAAAGCTTCATCCTGCATTTACTTCTTTATTTTTCTTTGTTTCAGATTTTATGAGATTTATTTCTCATTTTTGTCTGTATTTGTTTTTTAAGTCTCCTCATTTACCAACTTATTTTAATTCTCTTACTTACTTAGCGTTATCAATATTTATTTCTTTTTCTCCGTGTTTGTGTATATTTCTGTTTCCTTTATTATTATTATTATTTCTCCTTCTTTCCGTGTTTTCCTTCTTTTTTGGCTTTCCTGTTTTTCATTTCTCTCAGTAATTCTTATCTGTCGCTTTTCCTGATTTTAATATGGGGTTTACCACCTTAGTCCTATTTTTTGCCGTCCTGTCTCGTACCCGTTTTTCTTTTATTATCATTATTTATTTTTCGCATTGTGTTTTTCATTTTCCGTGTAGTTATTATTTTTCTTTCTCTTTAATATGCTTCTTTAATATTAAGTTCTATCTTAGTCTTCAATTTTTGTTAAATTACTATTTCTCTTCCTACTTCAATTGTTTTCATATTTTTTCTTTTCGTTATTTTCATTCTATTTTGCTTTCTGTATTTCGTTTCTCCATGTAATTTTTATCTTTCGTTTATCCTAATTTTAATACAGTTTTTTCGCCTTTCTTACTAATTTTTTGCTATCCTGTCTTTGTTTTACCTTTTTTTTAATTTTATTATCTTTATTTATTTCTTATTCTGATTTTAATTTCTCCCTGTAATTTTTATTTCTCTTCCTCTTTAATAGGTTTCTTAGTTCTATGTTAGTCATCTTTTTTTTAAAATTTATATTTCTCTTCCTATTTCATTTGTTTTAATATTCCTATTTTTCTAATTTCTCTTTTCTACCTTCATCTCTCTTCTTATTACCTTAAATTCATTCATTTTTTGACTTTCCTTTCTGCATTTTTCTTTCTGTGTCGTTCTCAGTCGTTGTACTGTTATTCTGCAGAGAAACGTCTCGTGGTGTTTTGATTCTGACCTCTAAAGATTAATTTAAAGGAAAGGCGTTTGATGTTTGACTTTCCTTACGCGCAGGGAACCACCCCGCAAGTTTTAGGGCCGCCATCTTGTTTTCAACATATATATATATATTATTTTATGCTAGGTCCCCACGATATCATGATTAATTATTTGAGGTTAAGGTGCGGCCAGAGACGGTTGACCCTCAGGTGCTGCCGTGTCCCAAGGCCGCGGGAGAAAGTGCAACGAGCGGTTGCGCAATCTCTTCCTCGTAACAGAGAAAGGAGCGTCTCAGGCAGTGCTTGAGGATTCCACCATCTTGTTTTCTAATTATCTTTACACACACACACAGCCTCCTTTATGCTGTAAAATTCCCTCATTGCAGTTCTGAATAATTCTGTTTTTTCTTTCTCCTCTTTGCGTTATTTTTCCTGACTTATTTTCCTATAATTAACCTCAATATACGCTGTTAAAGTCTCCTTCATTCTGCCTCTATTCTGTCATTAACAATTTTCTGACTGTCTTATTTTACCTTTTATATTCTTATTTGCACGCGTACTAATATCTTTAACTTCTCCAGGGCTGCCAACCTACACAGTCGGAGTAATTAAATCTTCCAACAAATAAAATTGACTGTCTGTGTACGTTTCGCACACCTGTGGACCATATTTCGTCCACGTGTTCCTTGCGAACCAGGGAAAAAACACTCTGGGGGGTAAGACACGTCTACCAACTCCCCGGAGTTGGAGGTGGAAATTATTAAACGGCTGATATTTACGTCAGATAAATATTTTACGGGGTTAATGAGATTTATAGAGCTTCTCCCGATGTTGTTTCTGTATAATTTGAACCTCCTTTTCGGCGTGGGACTGGGAGAGCACCCTTAGGGGTGGGGGGTCGGATTGAGGACGTTACAAAAAAATAACGCGGAAGTAACCGATATTGGAGGCAAAACCGAGGTTATGGATGTCGCTGAGTTGAACTATGACAACCCCGGGCACCGCCGGGGCAACCAGATAGTCGTATATGAAGTGTAGCAATGTTCTAGAAACGTTTATTGAGTGGTGGAAAGTGAACCACGTTATTACATGTAGCAATTTTGTCCGTTTCTTTTTTTTTTGTAAATGAGAAAGGCGAACGAAGCGTGAAAGGTGTGATGGACTGGGCCCCGAGATGCGGTGACGTCACGCGCCTCTCAAAGTGACGTAATTTTCGGCTACGGGAGGCTCGTCCCACCAAGGCCACGCGATCCACCGCGCACCGCGTCACGCGCATCTTCCCGTAGTGACGTCACGGCCACCTCTATCCTAATCTAACCCTTGGCCATCGTTGATATCTGACAGCTGGAGAGGCGGGGCAGTCGCGTGGTGGTTGGTCACGTATCTATACGTATCCAAGAGGGCGTTGATTGAGGGTCACGACACAGCTTCAATTCCTCTGAATATCGTACACGGCCATTTTTTTATCTCCCTTGGGCAAATCAAAGCTCTGTTTGGAAGAACAAGGGCCGCGTGTTCCTCGCGCGGAGAGGTTAAAGGCTCCGTTGTTTACTCGCCGTCCGCTCGTGCACGACGTCGTTGGGATGTGGTTGTGACCGCAAGGAGGTTTGACCGTCGTTCTGGTTTGCGAGCTGTGACGTAAGGCGTAACCTTTCTTTTTCCCCGTGAGTGTTGGTGCTGGTAGGTGTGGCGCAGGCAGTTCCGCACCGTGGAAGGCCACGGGGACACAGAAAAGTGGTCAGGGCGCATTCCTCGCAGGCAAGGACCCGCGGGAACGGAATTGCTTGCTTGGTCCACGGGACAGGAGGATCGAGGTGAAGTCTCCAGGCGCTGGGCCAAACATCTGCTGGTTTTATCCGGAATCGTCCAGGTTTCGCCCACGAGATCGCAGTCGCTGAGGGGGCAAAATACCTGCAAAAGGTCCGGATAAAACCAGCTGGTTGAGTTATCTAATGCTTGTCTCATGGATCATCAAGACTGGAGGTCCTGAAGACAAGTCTTGGTCCACACAAAACAACAAGACGTTGAACCAACATCTTGGTGTGTCGGGGTTACTTGAGGTGATGGGCCAAGATTGGAGGCGCTGACGGGAAAATTACCCCCTAAGAGTCTCGGCCCTGGGGAAACAACGGGACGTTGAACCAGCCAACGAGCTATCTAATGGTCTCATCGGGGGGTCCTCAAGGATCTGGATCAAGATTGGAAGCCGTGAATGGCAAATCGGGTTCAGACAAAACAACAGAACGATCAACCAGCCAGAGAGCTGCCTACGGGTCTCGTCAGGGTTCCTGGAGGTTATGGCATTCAACGGCAAATTACCTTCTAATATCTGGTTCCAGTCAGAACAACAGGACGTTGAACCTGGTGGTCGAGTTATCTACGAATTTCATCATGGATCTTGGTGGTGCAGGGCCATGATTAGAGGCGCTGAAGGGCTAATTATCTCCAAAGACAGACAAGCCAACGAAATGTTGAACCAGCCAACCAGTTATCTAATGGTCTCATCAAGGTTTCTCAGGTTTTGCGACCACGATTGCCGGCAGTGAGGGGCAAATTACTTCCAAAAGTCTGATTCAATGGGACGTTGAACCTTCCAACTAGTTATCTACTGGTCCTCGATGGTCTGGACCAGGATTAGAAGCTCTGGAAGTCAAAATCTGGATCCAGACAAAACGATGAACTTGCTGACGAGTTACCAGTTGACTTAATCAGATGTCGTCGAGGTTCTTGAGCAAGATTAGAGGCGCTGCAGGTCAAAGCACCATTGTGACGCGCCTGGAGGATGCACGCGTGACGTCACGCCGGCCCGGGCTACTCTCGCAGTGACGTCACGAGGACCTCAACCAAAGGCCTCGTGACTGCTGGTTGTCTTTCACAGCCCCACTGTGTGTGTGTTAGTTTAGCAACTGGACCTTGGTTACGTAACGTAATTACCCGAGCGCGGATTTCAACGACCAGAGAGACTTGCGCAGGGTGTCGCAGATCGCACGGGGATAAATAAGGCAGCCAGCTCGGTTTTCCTCGGCCGCCGCTGTCACTTTCAAAGACAACCTACATACGCGCATGCAGCAGCTTTTACTCCACGGGGAGAAACCTTCACCATGTGTGTATTAACATGTGATTGGGTAACGCGGATAAAAAGAGACAAAGACCCCGGATTACGAAAATCATCACCGTGTTGCGACGTGTTCGGCCTCACCGTGACGTCATCAACGATCAGTCAACAATTCGCGAGAGCCTAGAGCGACACAACTGCTCAATTCAGGTGACGAAACTCAAAAGTCTTTACATCATCACTTCTTTTATTTTTCTCGTTTATTGAATTGTTTCCAACTTTTTTTAAAATTAAATGTTCTATTTGCAGATTTCAGGTGGTCTCTGATTCTCGAGACTGCAGCGCCGCAAGGTCGCATCCTAGACCCCGCGTTCTGGCGGCCATTGTTTATTGTAATATAAAATCTTTTTTATTTTGTAATTCCATCATTATTTTAAAACTGGACCATACTCTCAACATCTGAGTCAGTTATGTGGCACCTCACCTGAGGAGCAGGATTACATTTGGTCCAGTACAACGATTTTCTTACCCTTTTCAGTGAGGCGCGTCGTTGCCAGACAAGAACTTTGACGTCGGGGAACAGCTGGATGAGGGGAAAATGAGAAGGGAGAAATAAACAAGCAACAACAAGAAGGAGGAGGATGGATGATGATCAGAAGAAAGCAGGTGATGGGACTGTGGCAGGGGCAGCTTTAATCAGAATAACGGTGTCGTAAGTGTAACTGTTCTAGGCTAGACCGCAAGGCTGTGACCTGCCTGGCAGGGTGTGGTCACCTACGGTAATTACGCTCTGACTGGCCTTCAAGGCGGCGGACAATAATATAATATAATATATAGTCTTTGACACGCTTGGCTCTTGCTTCCTCTTCATAGACAAGCTTCCCCCTGAACATCAGCCGTGCGCAGACAGCAACATGGCGGCCATTCTCCATGGGTTTAGTAAAAACCAGACCATTCGTTGGAAAGAGAACTAAATCCTCTACTACCTTTATTTCGTGACTAATTACGTCACTGGCGGCCATTTTGTAGATATCAGCACTAGGAATGGGACAAACTGCAGTCTCTTAGCAAATGTCGTCACTTTGACGCAGGATTTCTCCCACTTCCCTCGACCTAATTCCGTCCTGGAGTCCACCATCACATGCAGAATTCTACCCTCTACAATTCATCACTGAACGTTATTTGCACTAGAACGCTTCATTCTTTTCCTACTAGCGAAAAACGGAAAAAGAGAAGCAAAATTTCGCGGGTCGCAGAAACTTTTACATGCGCAGACAGCGACATGCTTGTATTTTCAACCAATATCAATACGTTTTTAAAAACCAGATCATGCGTTGGAAAGAGAATTAAATTCTCTTAAACTTTTATTCTCTGACAAATTACTCTATTGACCGCCATTTTGTAGATATCAGCACTAGAAATATGGAAAACTGAAATTTTCTTCCAAAGTGACGTCGCAATGTCGTGACTTTGACGCAGGATTTCTCCCACTTCCCTCGACCTAATTACGTCCTCGAGTCCACCATCACATGCAGAATTCTACCCTCTACAATTCATCACTGATCATTATTTTCGATAGAACGCTTCATTGTTTTCCTATTAGCGAAAAACTGCAAAAGAGGTGCAACATTTCGTGTGTTTTTTTTGGGGCCACAGAAACCTTCCCCCCCCCCCTTCCCTCCCCGGAGGCCTTTTTTTCAGTAATAGCCACGACATGTACAAGTTGGGTGTGGGAAAAAAAATTAAATACCCGCCATTTTCCTCGCGGAGGCCATATTTTTTCTTTTCTGTGGACATATCCACTGGGCTACAGATGCAGGTGGCGTTCCTCAGGGACGAGTCCTGGGACCACGGATTTCCTTTTTGCATTTGAGAAGGAAAAAAAAATTTCTTGCGGTCAGTAAAACCACGAATACGTCTGAAAAAATTTTTAGCAATTAGGGAGTGGAATGAGAGGACTGATGTAGGGAAATGTTCGTTTCTAAGTAGAACCATTCCTGGAAGAGCCTGTAACTGTGCTGGACCACAGAGACAAGATTAGGCTCATATCATAGGGGTTAAAAGTAAGATTATTTAATAACGGTAAGGTTTTTGGGATTTAGGTAAATAAGTAAAGGAGTGCAGTGAAGTGACAAGGGCAAAGAAACTATTTTTATCCTCTGTTCTATATTTATTTTATGCTTAAGCTAGTGTTTATTAATTATATGTATTAATATATTTTTTGTTTTTAATATTTCCACTGGACCTTGGCCAATGAAATTAAATATATTTTATCTTTCTATTTATAGCGCCACCAGCTGCCTGAGTCTCTTCATACAAGGAAGCTTCCTCTAGGTCTTTGATATCCATATGTTGTATTACATATGGATATCCTCATATCTAACCCTTTCTTTGTTAGTAATCACACATGTCCTCTGTTAAGTAGTGAATTATTTATGATAAATATTTATCTCATATGAAGAATAACCACGATGCCACTATTAATAATAGAAAGATAGTTTTATTTAATTGCATTGCACAAGGTCCGGTGACAAATATTAACAACATACACAAAATACACATAATTAATTAACACTGACATAAGCATAAAATAAATATAGAGAAAAGGATAGAAAATAGTTTTTGTAATTTTATTGTCACTTCTCTGCTCTGCTTTACTTATTTAACCTTAATCCCAAAAACCATTCCATTACCCTTATTAAATATTATTTTATATAAAACATGACTTCACTTAAATTCTTATTAATCTTACTTTTAACCCCCTGTGATATGAGAGATTTAACTTCCCTTGAATTGTGGCCTCTATTCTGAATCTACACAGCCTGCATGTCCAACACTATATATGGTAGTATTATTATTAAGATAATTAAACATCACATCATTATAAGATTTATAAATTTAATTAACATGATTAAATGATTATTGCCATTATATATATATATATATATATATATATATATATATACATATGTTTTCATCTGTAATCGATTCAGTGAATCGATAATACAAGACAGTAAAATTGCACTTTGTGTGTCTTTGTGGCACCTCAATACAATTGTAGGTTAAAGGTAAATGAAATTAATTTTAACGGTTTTTCTTCTACTTAAATGTAAGCTTGTTATGTAAATACACTTACACACACACACACACACACACAATGATAGCTAATTTTATGTTAGAAATATTTTTATGGTGTAATGTTGAAACCTTTCAGTGCATTGAAATGACCTGGTTGAGAGGCTACAGGTTCTGTATGTGTGTGTGTTGTAAAGGTTATACTTTATGTAAGATAAATCACAGCAACCATAAAAGTCAATTGATATTATGAATAAACATTCGGGAACGGGTCGGGTTTGGTGTCGGCAGCAGCTGTGACGTCAAGCACGGTACCTCAAGGTAGTGTGTGTGTGTTGTTCTCTCAGTCTTGTCGGCGAATGTTGCGGCTGAAATAAAGAGAGAAAACATTAGAATTAATACCTGCGAAGGATGTTCTCTCGCAGGCAGAATGTTGCAGGAGAGACACGAAGCGGCTACCTTTGGGGATGCCTTTTCCTCTCCGTTTTTGAACTAAGGTTCCCACAAGCCGTGGCACCTCGTCCTGTTCTGAGAAGTGCATGTTCCAGGATCACAGACCTTGGGGCATACGGTAAGAGTTGTTCTCTTTTCCCATTGGAATAGTCGGCCAGCTGCCTCCTAAACTGGTCGAGACACGGAGAAGGGAATGCTGCGTCTCCACAGGAAAACCCCTGTCCCGCCATCCAGGGAAGGGCGTGGGACAAGTACCCAATGCCCGACCTACCTGATGCAGGTTTTTCTAGGGTTTTCCCTGCATTACTTTAAGGCGAATTGCCGGGTAGGATCCTTAAACTATAGCCCGGGGGCCCCTAGTTACCCTTGGCTGCCTTCCTCTACCCTTCCGCATCCCCCCTTTTAAATCCCTTCCTATGCTATTAAAGGGGAGTTGCCACAATGTGGATCACCCTCATGCAGCCTGGTCATCAGTGTGTTGTACATTTATACAAGTGTTGAACCGTTGCAAAGCTGTTTGTTTGCAGTGAGAACCTAATTTAGTATAAAGTGTGGCAGCGTGGGCCCCAAAAATAAACACTTATTTGATTAAATAGTTTATAAATTACATTTTTGTTACATTAACATGTATTGCATCATCTAATAACATCATAAAAACCTGAAGATGTCCCCAAATGATGGGGAAGAAACTTTTTACTCTATTTATTTTCCCAGTTTATTAAGTAGTTTTAATTGGTTCAGTGAATAATTGTGTCCTGAATGGTTTTTTTTGGGGGGGGGGGGGTCATTTTCATTATTTTGTACTTCATAAAGATTCATATCCGGTTTGATTCCTTATTTTCTGTACTATACATGATGTGCATATACATATATATATATATATATATATATATATTAATAATACAATCACTGTGTCTACAATTGAAAGTATTCTTTAAAATTTGGCCCTTAATTTTCAGTGTTAGTTTGTTGGTAGTTCTCTTAATTTGACTTTGCTTTAAGCATCTCTTCTACTCTGAATGAGAGCTGAGGCCTGTGTTTCTTTGATTTGTCTGCCTCCACATCTTCAAAGGCTTGATCAATAATTTTTTTATACAACAATTGTATTTTATTTTCTCATCAGGTTTCCTCATTTACTTTAGTTGTATGACCAGTTTCTGTATTTTCAGAGTTTTGTATTTTTCCCTGTCCCACTCTTCATTTGTGTATTTACTCAGTGATGTATTTTTTCTAGCAAGAACTTTGATGGTAAATGAATGGTAAAATGGGTATTTTTACCTTGCACAATGATGTTTTTTATAATTACTTTTTTCTTCTTCATTGATTTACCTTTTTTTATTTTTATGCATTTTTCCTCCTATTGTAGTTTCCTGTGTTTTTTTCACTGGTTTTAATGTGAATCACTTTCAAGGGTATTATTTTTAATATGACCTTTTTTTTCTATTTGCTCCTGAGAGGAAGGACCTAGCCAGCTGTTCTGGTCTGTATATTTTTTTAAAAAATAAAGTAAAGTCTTGTAATATAAAGAAAAGGTCTGAGGTACCTTCAGAAACCTTCCAAAAATATTAGGGTATAACAAAGATAAGATGCTTTAAACAATCCCATGTTTAAGTGTGATTTTCTTTTATTCCCTCATGAGTCTTCCTCCTTTACTTGTATTTCGTTTTCTATTCTTCTTTTGTATTTTCCCATGTCTGTATTTTTCCTGTGTATTTTATATTTTCTTATGTAATTCCTAATCTGTGCATTTGATTTTCCTCATTTACTTGTATTTCGTTTTCTATTCTTCTTTTGTATTTCCCCTTGTCTGTGTAGTTTATATTTTCCAATGTAATTATTAACAGGTTTCGGTATAAGCAAAATAATTTAATGTTGACTTAATTATCTAAGGTGTCATATTTTTCTGTCCTTGATCCTCACTGCCTGGACCTGGATTGCAGAGTCTGTGATTTTCCGATCTCATTATTTCGGCCCCCCCGCCCAGAGTTGGATTGTTACTTGTGATTGTTGCGAAAGCTGGGCTCGTGTTTCTTTGAGGGGGTGGGTTTCCTTTCCTCCATCTTGGATTACAAACCTGCTGCTGGCAAAGGTGTGTTTTCTAAACTGAACGATGCGTTCGTGAAAGTGGCTTCCTCTTACAAACTTGATAGACTCGCACCTACTGCAGTCAGTTTCACCTGCCGCAACTTCGCCACCCGAAGTCAACTTTCCTTTACTTTGATTCTAATGGTCTGACGGTATTAGTGACCGCCTCCGTCGGGTTACGTAAAGGGGCGTAATCGAAGGGGAGGCGGGGGGGTGGGGGGAGTTTCGAACCTCTGATTGCCCGGCAATTTCGTGAGCTTTTAATGACACGGTCGAGTTTCAAGATCTGCAAAGGGAAAGGAGTTAACACGGGGGAAAAGTAGGAAAAAGACTCCTCAAGAATGTCCGTGGGTGCTGCTGCTTTTTACTGTTTCACGAAGATTCCATGTACGATTTCTTAAGGGTTATTTTCAGAGACAGTTGTGTAGTGTCGTCTTATTGAGGGGGTTTTTGTTTCCTTCCAGCGTGGCCGGTTTCCTTATCGACTCCTTTCCACGTTGAGGTCATGACACGCCGGCGTCACTGTCACGTGAAGTCGCCGCACCACCTGCCAGTGTTGTCCAGAGACGACTCTTCTATCACGTCACTGCCCTGTCACGTATCTGCGCTCTGACGTCACCTCATTACACGTGTCTCAACGTCGCCGCAAGGCCCTGGTCACTTTGTCCCACTAGAATTTCCTCAAGAAGGGATACATGAAGTTGCCTGCGAGGGCTGTTCTCTCGCAGGCAGAACCTTGTAGGAGAGACACGAAGGGGCTATCTTTGAGAATGCCTCCTCCTCTCTCTCTCTCTGCTTTTTGAACTAAGGTTCCCACAAGCCGAGGCCTGTGTATGTTCCGGGGTCACAGACCTTGGGCATACGGTAAGAGTTGTCCGCTATTCCCATTGGAATAGTCGGCCAGCTGCCTCCTAAAACTAGTCGAGGGACGGAGATGGGAGTGCTGCGTCCCCACAGTAAACCCCTCTCCCGCCATCCAGGGAAGGGCGTGCGACAAGTACCCAATGCCCGAACTAACCTGATGCAGGTTTTTCTAGGGTTTGTCCTGCATTACTTTAAGGCGAATGCCGGGGTAGGATCCTTAAACCATAGCCCGGGGGCCCCTAGTTAACCCTTGGCTACCTTCCTCCACCCTTCCGCATCCCCCCTTTCAAATCCCTTTCTATGCTATAAGAGAGGAGTTGCCACCACGTGGATTAGCCTCATGCAGCCTGTTAGCCTAAAAAAAATTGTTATTCCATAATTGAACAATACTGAAAGTCTTTGCTAACACATTCAAGTATCATCTGGAACACTCAACATCTTTGAAGAGGTTTTAAAACATAAGATTAATTATTAAGGTCTTATCTCTTTTTTCTCACCCTGATAAAGTCACAAATTAGTGACGAAACGTATTGTTTCCATTTGCAGTACTCCAAAGCTTGAACCCTTCGTGACCTGTTCGCGGTGTTGTTGACTTTACCACGAGGGCTTCCCTTTTCTGCGACCACGTCCTTGTAGAAGGTTGTCGTCGACAATGGGCACTGCCAACATTGCAAAGTGAATTACTTTTTTTGTTGACGTTTAAACGTGGAGAAAGGATGTTCGGTGCAGTTGCTCGACCTTGACACGACTCTCTCTCCTTTTGTGTTCACAACTGCAACTCATTCCGTCCATTCAGGATTCGCCACAGAGCGGTAACAAGTGATTAGTTAACAATTAACAGGTAACGCAACTGGAGGGAAGAAAGCTTGGACGGCTCGCGTGTCCAAGGACGCTCCCACCCCCGCACAAAGGTCAACCTTTGCTCCAGTTTGTCTCGCACGCTCTTGCATTATTCGGGGCTTGACCTTACTTTCTCTTACCAACAAACAACGACATGCGTGTTTGTTGACCGAGTCCATTGTTCACAGCAATTACAGTAATACATCAGCTGGAAGGTGTTCCTGAAGGCACAGACTGACAAACTAGGCCACGGTGCTGAATTACGTTTACATTTCTTTGAGGATGCCGGTCAGTCCTCTAACTCAGAAAATAGATTGATTAATAAATAAGAATCACAAATGGTTTTTTTAGGGCAACAGGCTACACGAGGCTAATCCACATGGTGGCAGCTCCCCTTTAATAGCATAGGAAAGGGATTTGAAAGGGGGGATGTGGAAACGTAGAGGAAGGTAGCCAAGGGTTAACTAGGGGCCCCCGGGCTGTGGTTTAAGGATCCTACCCGGCATTCGCGTAAAAATAATGCAGGACAAACCCTAGAAAAACCTGCATCAGGTAGGTCGGGCATTGGGTACTTGTCCCACGCCCTTCCCTGGATGGCGGGTTTGCTGTGGGGACGCAGCATACCCTTCTCCGTGCCTCGACCAGTTTAGGAGGCAGCTGGCCGACTATTACAATGGGAATAGCGGACAACTCTTACCGTACGCCCAAGGTCTGTGACCCCGGAACATTCACCTCTCAAAACAGGCCGAGGTGCCTCGGCTTGTGGGAACCTTAGTTCAAAAACGGAGAGGAAAAGGCATCCCCAAAGGTTGGCCCTTCGTGTCTCTCCTACAAGGTTCTGCCTGCAAGAATCACAAATGTCAAAATGATACCATCAAATACAAAAAAAAAGTATTAATGGTAGAAAGAGAAGTGGGAGATGTTCCTAAAGGTATATCAATGGGAACACAGTCAGAAATTTTACAGGATAGGCATCGAAATTAATTTAAAAGAAGACAATTATGATTAAAGTAAACATTACCTGACAATTTAGAAATTAATATAATGATTAATGGCCAAATTAAGTCAGAAATAATTTTTAAAAATAAAATAGAGGCAAAAGAAGTGGCAATGAAAATACCACAGAATAAAATTAAATTAATTGAAGTACTATTTAATAAACGTCACATTTGGCACCTCTTCAGTGTTTTGCAAAGAGACTTACATAATGTAACCTACTAAATTTCATATACAATTAAATAACTTTCATTAAAATGATTCATGTTGAAAAACTGAAATTTAATAATTATCACCAGATGTTTAATGGACTCTCTTAAATTTTTTTCTTCCTTAATTGGCCACAAATAATTACATTAATAAACTGAAATATATATTAACATTGTTTTATGTATTCCAATTATCCCTCTGTTGAGGAAACAAGACAAGTCTGAAGTTGCACATCATTAATAAGGAAACACATCAGCCATGAAACACATGTGTCAATCATAAATGGGACAGATTGATATTTCTCTGCTCATAATAAAACAACAAGTAAATATATATGACCATTATATTTATTTCCTTTCTAATAATTGAAACCAAATATATATGTATATATATATATATATATATATATATATATATATATATATATATATATAGAGAGAGAGAGAGAGAGAGAGAGAGAGAGAGAGAGATAGAGAGAGAGGGAGAGATAGAGAAAGAGAGAGATATGGGGGAAGAGTTCCCTAAAGGTACTTCATTGGACAAGTGGCCCTTTGAGGAATTTTAATTTTATTTTAGAGAAATAAATTTGATTTAATTATTCATTTATGACTCCAATAGCCCAGAGAAAGTATGACCAGCCATGGAGTACAGTATTACACACACACACACACACACAGACAAGTCATAAGGCTCCTAAGAATAACCCAGTACTTGTGATATTGCATATAGGGAGAATAGAATTTTTGGATAAATAATGTGATTATAAATAGGGGGAAAGTCTTACACAGTGAGTACTTGAATTAGGACATTCAACTCATGACAACTATGATTGTGAGCGAGAGAAGAATAAGATTTAGCTGATAAAGCTGGACTTCCACCTGAGCTCTTGATGTCCTGAGGATGAGAAGGTAGTTGCTGACTTACATTGTTTTACTTAAACTACCCTCTTGTGTTTCCAGTTTCTAGTAGGTTCACCTTCCTCACACAATTCTCCTTGGGAACCAGAACCGTACCTTTAGGAACCTCTCTAAGAACTGCTACGGCGACGACGTTGTCACGGGAACTCGGACCGACCGTCGTGGCCTCAAGTAAAAGCCGCTCACGATCACCAGGAAGCGACTTGGCCCCGTAATTACCCAGAGGACGTTAATTACGCAGACGCGGCTCCTTCCCTCTATCTAGAAACAATACAGGATCACGGCATTGTTTTCTGTCTGTGTGTTTTGTTTGCTGGAGGAATCTTGTAAAGGTCGAGGCTCCGTTGCACCGATTTCTAATTTGAGAGCAGCGAGGGATAAAGTTTACCCGCAATCACTTGTCTGTCTCCGTGTAAAGGTCAAACGTCCACTTTGTGTGATAAACCGCTCCAATTACCTCCTTTTACTTAATTAAAACCGTCGAACTAGGCTCAGACAACAACAAAATTGATTCCCCCCCCCCTACGTAGTTCCCTCGCAAGACGGTTGGGAAACGTTCTTCCTGCACTCAAAGTCTCGCGTTATTCAACCGCTTCTAGTTCACGGTTTGGACACCGGAGTCGGGGGTCCTTTGGTTTCACCACGCGTTAGACCAGGTGCAGTGCTGCGTCCCGCGATGATGAGGGTAGCTTTGGTAGGTTACATTCATAAATTAATTACAATAAAATTGACGGTCCTGTGCTTCAAGCGATTAGAGACTGGTCAGGACCCACAGATTCTCTGTTTCCAACCATTTCCTTATCGCTCCAAATGTAGTCGAAATATTTCTTCCATCTATATAGTAGTATATGAGGATATTCAGAGATATTGTAACATGATGAGACCTTCAGAGACATTCGGAGTTATTCTGAGGCATTCAGCGATATTCAGAATTATGCACAGCTATTCAGAGACATTTATAATAATTCTGGGACATTCAGAGACATTCATAATTATTCTGAGATATTCGGAGACATTTATAATTATTCTTGGACACTCATAATTATTCTGAGATATTCGGAAACATTTATAATTATTCTGTGACATTCAGAGACATTCATAATTATTCTGAGCTTTTCAGAGACATTTATAATTATTCTGGGACATTCATAATTATTCTGAGCTTTTCAGAGACATTTATAATTATTCTGGGACATTCATAATTATTCTGAGATATTCGGAGACATTTATAATTATTCTGGGACACTCATAATTATTCTGAGATATTCGGAAACATTTATAATTATTCTGGGACATTCATAATTATTCTGAGCTTTTCAGAGACATTTATAATTATTCTGGGACATTCATAATTATTCTGAGCTTTTCAGAGACATTTATAATTATTCTGGGACATTCATAATTATTCTGAGCTTTTCAGAGACATTTATAATTATTCTGGGACATTCATAATTATTCTGAGATATTCGGAGACATTTATAATTATTCTGGGACATTCATAATTATTCTGAGCTTTTCAGAGACATTTATAATTATTCTGGGACATTCATAATAATTCAGAGATGTTACTAGGAAGTTACTTGAAAGTAATTCCGCGGTATTCAGAGATATTTTCTGACATCGAAAATGTTGGAAGAGTCGCAGGAGCTCCAGCTCGGTCACGCAGGCAGTGGTTTGAAACGTTTCAAATCAACATGGCCGTCGTGAAGCTGTGGAAGTGTGAAGAGGTGGACACATTCGCTCTTGTGACGTCACGTCTGTGTCTCAGCGAGACCGTCGTCAAGTCCAGTTCTAGGCAGAGATCAATGAGATGGAAGGACAGCCTGATGAATACAGACTTGGGACGGGAACGAAGACTTCAGTTGTATTAAATTAGATAAATAAATATATAACCAAAATTAAGTACGAAAAATACCACACGACGTTTATGCAATCCTTGTTGCTAGCGTCAGTTAATTGAAACAACCCCGGAGAGATCGGACGCACAGAGGAAGACAGATCTGACGTTTAAAGTTCAACTGATTGAGGAATGAACGGCGATTATCTGGACATAAAATAAATATATAAGAAAAGAAAAGGTTATTATCTCTGGCCCTTAAAGTTACATCATTGCCTCTGAATATCCCAGAACAAGTTTTTGGGTTCATCCTTGGAGTTGGTGTTGACGGATCTGGATGATATAAAGGTAATAGATAATTTTTTTTAACTTTTATTTTTTTCATGTAACAACAACATGAGGGTGTGGATGATCACTGCGCTAGTCGCAGCTCTTGACCAGCGGCTGCAGAGACACGGAGGCCCCGGTGCAGCCCACGGTGCACTGGATGTAGTCGTGGAAGTTGCTGGCCAGGACCCACATGAGCCTCTTGTAGCCGGGCACGACCTGCGTGGCGAGTCTGCACTCGTTGCCCTCCTGCACCAGCAGGAAGTTGTCCTGCTTGAAGCACGTCTCCGTGTTCCACATGAAGATCTCGCTCTCGCCCTTGAGCCTGAAGAATAGCGCCGTGCCGCCGTCGGTGCCGAGGATGACGATGGCGCCGGGCTTGGGGCCGACGTCGACCACGGTGCCCCTGGCGGAGCCCTTGCGCAGATGCGCCGTCTTGATGGAGAAGAGCCGTCCGCTGGAGAGGTACGTGAAGTAGAGGACGGTCTGGCCGCAGGACTTGCGCACCAGCGCCAGGTAGAGGACGTCGCGGCGCTCGCAGCCCACGCTCACGGCCTTGGGCAGCACCACCCTGAAGCCCCGGCCGGCGGTCACGTCGTAGACCAGGATGGCGCGCGTCGCGGCGTCGCTCACGTACACGAAGACGCGTCCGTCCTCGGCGTAGTCCACCACCAGGTACTGCAGGCGGCTGGCCGAGCACACGAGCCCCGAGAGGTCGATGACCTTCACCACCTTGCCGCTCTTGACGTTGATGGCCACGATCTTGGGCGGGCAGCGGCGGATGGGCTGCTCCAGCGTGTTGACGATGCCCACGTCCAGCACCCAGAGGATGTCCTGCGGGTCCAGGAAGATGTCCACGGCCGACTGCAGCGCCTCACAGTTGCCCTCCTCCTGGATGCTCCAGCAGGGGAAGGGGCTGAGCACGGCCTGGCAGTCCTTGTTCTTGAGCGACATCTTGCCCAGCGTGAAGGGCACGCCCGGCTTGTAGCGCGGCGTCAGCACCAGCGCCTCGTCCTTGAAGATCTGCACGCGCGTGGCGATGATGTTGCGCGACACGTAGCGGCCCGACGACGCGTAGATGTTCTTGGTGGACGTGCAGGGCCACGCCAGGTTGGCGCCGTTCAGGATGAAGGACAGGTCCGGCAGCGCGGACTTGTCGCACGAGGCCGACACCATCGCGAGGCCGGCGACGGCCATCAGCAGCCACGACACGGAGACGCTCATCTGGCGAGAGACAACGTCAACACACTGTTTAAAATTGGATCTAAGAAATTTTATTTCATTCCCGACAAAGACCAGAGATCGAGTTTACTTTCACATATTCTCTGACTGTCCTGAGCGTGCACTAGGAAGAGGAAGTTTCCTTTGGCACCGTCTCCAGGAATCCTCTGCCAAAAACAATAAACTCCCACGCCAACGGAGCCAGGGAGAACAGACTTTCCCCGCTGACGTGAGGAAGGTTCCACTGCCATGATAAACAGAGTGGGAAAGGTCAGTGTATCTGTGGAAAACTGCGGCACACGAGAGAGGAGACAAAAATATGCAGTAAGGAAATAAACTTTGACAGATACAAGGGACAAATAGATGCAGAAAAAAGTGGTGGGATGACGTAAAATCCTGAGAGAACAAAATAATAGAGAGAGGAAAAGAAAATAAGGACAAAAGAAAAAGAGAAAAAAAATAGACAATAGAGAAATTGACGGAGGAAAGTAAGATAGGCGGGGGAAAGAAAAATAGACAAGTAAAAACAGAAAAGTAAAATACAGACAGAATAGAACATCGGAGGAAAGAAAATACAGTGAGGAAAGAAAATTATGCAGAGAATAGAAAAACAAACACAGGAAACTAAAATAGAGAAAAAATGAAATAAGGAAATTTTACAGAGAATAGAACAATATTCACACGAAAGGAAAGTAGAGAATAGAAAAATAGACTGAGGAAAGGAATATAGGCAGGGGAAAGAAAAATAGACAAATTAAGGAAATTAAAGACAGAAAAGAAAAATACAGACAGAATAGGACAATCGAGGAAAGTAAATAGACTGTGGAAAGAGAAATATACAGAGAAAAGAGAAACAAATTGAAATAAGAAAATTTTACAGAGGAAATATAAATAATCTCAGTAAAGGAAAATAGAATAGAAAAATAGACAGGGAAAGGAAAAATAAGAAGATGGGAGATAAATAGTCATGAAAAAAGGGGAGAGGAGAGAAATGGAAATTAGTCTAGAGGCTAACTTCGTACATCTTCCTTAGCTTGTAGCAAGAATTTTTTTTGTTGGGTATTTCCTGAGTAAAGAGGAAGAAAACAAGAAAAAAATGGATAAGAATGGAGAAAGGGAAGAAGAGTAGAAGTAGAACAGATGGAAAGTAATTAGCGAGAGGAAAGCAAAGCTACGTCCTGAAGAAGAAGAGAGTGAAGGCAACGACTAGACTCACCCCCTAGTGACAGACATGCAACATCATAGTAGAAAATATTAAGCAAAAAGAAAACTGAATTTACAGTCTAAAAATAATTTAAAAAAACGGGGGTAGTTGGAGCCAGAGACTGACCTTGTTGACGTGCGTCGTTGCTGGTTGACCACTGACCACAGGAGGACTGTGAGTGGATGCCCCAGGGAGGTTCCGAGGTTTTTATACCGCCGAGTGTTTACATTCCTCGTCGGCCCTACTCAGCTGATTCCTCGCGGCCGCTTGGAAACTCCAAAGTCTGCAAAACGCAAGGACTCCAGGGGCCGAAATCAGTCCGCGGCCTGAGGAAACATGGCCCCCTTATTTTGGGGAGGAAAAGTCACAGGTGTTAGGGGTTGATACATTGGTCCCGCTAATCAGCGCACAAACACATTCCCTGGCCATTGTTGACTCAGGTCATTGTCGTGGATATTAGATTCCGTGATCACTGTTGCAATTATTAATAGATAATAGATTCCTACTGCTTATCTCATTATCCCCGGTCATTGTTGAAATTCATTGACTACATGGATATTGTTGCGATTCGTAATCGATCATAGATTCCGTGGTCACTGTTGCAATTCATCGTAGATTCTAGATTCCGCGGTCTTTGTTACCGCATACGAGGTCATTGTCGTTAGTTCATAATAGATATTATTCCGTGGTAATTGTTGCGATTCTTCGTAGGTAATAGGTTCCGCTGTCATTGTTGATTGTTCGTGGTGGTCGTCGATGATCACATTAACAGTTGAATAAAGCGACAGAATCACGACGACGTTTCGTTCTCTGTTTTGGAAACTTCATGAATATTTCATGTTGTAAACGTTTAAAGAAAGCAAACGTGGTATTTATTCATTTGTTAAGGAGTTTTGTCCACTTTTACCCCAAAATTTTACATCTTAAACCAATTATTACAATTAATAATCCAATGTTGTTACATAATTGATCATCAATCAAAAATATTGTCTTTGATCGACATCGATGTAGGAGACAGTTTCAAAGCAATTAAATCAACATCGAAAGCTTTAGCCAAATCTCTCATCACTGGTCAAGGAGTCATCAGCTCCAGAGATGTGTCTATCTGTAGAAGACACTCTAGAATTACCAATTATCAATTAAATCAACACATCATTATTAATTAACTTACAAATCAATTTTAGATCTTTACAGCATCAAGGTTCAGATTCCAGAGACTGTAGGAATATTTTACATAATTAAAGATGTTTGGAAATTCACTCTAGAAGAAGACACGATTCTTAAAAAAAATATTGTGCTGTACAGATTCAATTTTTCTTGTTAATTTTATTACTGACCGGCGTGACCAAACCAAAGATGCTAACCATATAGTGGTATATTGTTTTACTTGCCAGCCAGTCAGCATTAGACTCTACAGTTCACAATCTATGTTAATCAAATGTCTTTCTCGTTTAACTACCAAAGATCTCTCTAACAATAATCAGCGACCCTCTCGTCACGAAGATATTAAACAATCTTTCGTGTTCATATTATTTTTTTTTAATTATTTTTTTTTGGGTAACAGGCTACATGAGGGTGATCCACATTGGGCAACTCCCTTTTAATAGCATAGGAAGGGATTTGAAAGGGGGGATGCGGAAGGGTAGAGGAAGGTAGCCAAGGGTTAACTATGGGACCCCGGGCTGTGGTTTAAGGATACTACCACGTGGCATTCGTCTAAAAGTAATGCAGGACAAACCCTAGAAAAACCTGCATCAGGTAGGTCGGGCATTGGGTACTTGTCCCACGCCCTTCCCTGGATGGCGGGAGAGGAGTTTGCTGTGGGGTCGCAGCTTTCCCTTCTCCGTGCCTTGACCAGTTTAGGAGGCAGCTGGCCGACTATTCCAATGGGAACAGATAAAAACAACTCTTACCGTATGCCCAAGGTCTGTAACCGAGGAACATACACCTCTCAAAACAGACGTCGGCATGTGGGAACCTTAGTTCATAAAACAGAGAGAGGAGGAGGCATCTAGACCAAGTAGATTATAATTTTAAAATGCCACAATATCTCTGTTGTTATCTGTCACGAGAGACAAATATTCATCTGAGGTCGTTGCAGCAACACTAAACGACGTTTCCCTGTGTTCTGTAGACGATTCCGCCGCCATGTTGTTTCCGGCCGTCCACGAGGCGCAGAACGCGAGGAGAGGAGAGGAAGACAGATGCGTTGGCTGCCGCGTTCGCCCCAGGTTGAAGGCGTCTTTCTACTTGCCGGTGTTTATCTCCACGAGCTACGACTTGTTGTACTTTGCTAATGGCGCCGGGTTGTTTTACTTCTTCCTGCGACACACTTTTCGCCTCAGCGGGGACGGTGGGGGTTGTCGACCCCGAAAAACCAGCCACAAAGTGAGTCGTAAAAGTCCCCCCCCCCCTTCCCCTGAGACAGGTTCCTCTCCTCGGGAGCTCGCAGCAAGGACGCCTGCGATAAGACTCTTTGTGTCTCTGTCGTCTTAACGTCACTGGGAGAGTCTCTTAGCCCCCTCCCCCCTCCCTTCACTTCCTAGTGGAACTCCAGAGACGCGCCAGGCCGAGCTTTCTGTCAGGCGACCCCGAGGGACAGACTTTGCTACCCTTCAGATGATTTATTTTTCATTCTCAAGGTGTCGTAATTACACTGACGTCATAATCATCCAAATAATGTGAACTATTTATAAACCAGACCCAATTTTATATATAGATAGATAGGTAGAGAGAGAGAGAGAGAGAGAGAGAGAGAGAGAGAGAGAGAGAGAGAGAGCTGTAATTATTTTAAAATAGTTCTCTTAATGATTATTTTTCTATTAATTATTTCTATTAATCATTATTTTTTTGTCAATTTCACTAAAGACTTTTTTTTATCAACTTTTAAATAAGAAAATTTTTTTTTGATTTATTCTTCTTCTTCTTCTCCTTCTTTAAATTACCTTTAATTTTACTGTAGCCAAAATTTTTATTAACAAATTTTAAAAAAAGGAAAAGTTCTAGGTTGATGACGCTGCATGACGTCACACATTTGCCAATATCTCAAAAATGTTCAAATAATATCTTCGGATAATATTTTTTGGGGGGGTTTATTTTTACAGTGTTGCGGTCACACCCCAAAAAAATACATCTTAATAATTCTTCATTTTAAAAAAAAAATATCAAGCACTTTTCATTGTCTGTGGTGAGGTCACCTTATTATTTAGCTTTATCCACGTAGTTCCATTGTCTGGGAGTAGTGAAGGGTGCGGGAGGAAAAGTGGGGGAAAAAATAGGAGGGAAAGAAAAGAAATAAAAATTTAAAATGAGAAGAAGAAAAAAACGAAAGGAAAATTACAAAGGTTAAACCCGGGGGGGAAACACTTAAAGAAGATGAAATAATGATTTTTTTAAAAAATAAAAAGGAGAAAAATATAAAGGATAAAGAAATAAGTCCAGGTTAAAAACTGAGAAATAAAAGTCTGAAACAAACAAACGAAAAATGAATTTGGATTTGTAATTTGTTGACGGTGCTGGGAAGTAACCTTGTTATGTAGTTCCATTGTCTGGGAGTAGAAAAGGTGAGGAGGAAAAGTAGGGGGAAAAATAGGAAGGGAAGTGAACAAATAATAATTAAAATGAGGCAAAAAAGTAAAATAATAATTACAAAGGTTAAACCAAAAACAACGGGACGACGACGACGACGACGACACACAGAAAAGAAGAGGAAATAATGATTTTAAAAAAGGCGAAAGAGAAAAATATAAAGAAGAGAGACAGTTAAGAATTGATAAATTGGAAAAATTAGCAACTTGTTTGTTAAAAGAAAGACCAGGTTAAAAAATGAGAAATTTGTTGACGGTGGGCGAAGTAACACTATTATTTAGATTTTTTGGGGGGTATTCTATTGTCTGGGAGGCGGGCAAGGAAAAGTGAAAAATAAATAGGAAGGGAAGTGAACAAACAAAAATCAAAATGAGGCAGAAAAACAAAAAAAACAATTACAAAGGTTAAACCAAAAAAACGTAAAAAAAACGCAGAAAGAAGAGGAAAAAATTTTAAAAAAAAGGCAAAACAAAAAAGAAGAGAGACAGCAGACTTTTTTAAAAAATAAAAAAGATCTAGGATAAAAAATTAGAATTAAAAATGTTAAACAAACAAAAATGAAAGTTGTTGACGGTGGGGAAGTAACATAACTATTTAAGGGTTGTTTTTTTGGGGGGGGTGTCCTATTGTCAGGGAGTAGAGAGAGGAGCAAGGAGACGAAGAGAGGAACCGACGCGACAGACATTTTGTTTTGCTTCTCGTGTCGTCTACGAGATTTCTAGTGACAAAATGGCCGACAATGCCAAAGACGCGGAGTTTTGTTATCGCGGGGCCGCAGAGAAAGGGAACGAACGGACAAACGCAGTCACGCTCTGGTATTTTCGGCGTCGTGGGAAAGGACCAGGTCGTGTGTGCAAACATGGCGGCGGCGTGTTTGTTGTTGAGCCAGAGACAACGATACCCTTCAGAGTCGTGGTGACGAGAAGGGGGGGGGGGGGGAAATACTCAAGAATAGGGCCAGGTGGAGACTGAGGGGATGAGACGCTGTCGATGACGTCACTCCAGCTAGGCTCTGAGGAGGACAGGTGAAGACCCTGCTTGACCGTCCGCCATCTTGCCTGCTGCTGCTGCTGCTGATGACGATAATCGTGTGTCCTTTGCGCGCTCCACTTGTTACGTCACGACTCACTTTCAAACTGCACGCCGGCCATTTTCCACACCTGAGGCTTATTAATCACTCATATTTTCGCACGTCGTCGTCGTCGTCGTCGTTGCTTGCCCAATCCTCCGCCATTGTTCCGCAGTGGCCACGTGGCGCCCAGATCCCAATCTGCTATATTCGACTGAAGGTGTCCTTTCGTACAATGGAAGGACTAATTGATATGTGGCGGCTTTCACTTCACCTTGAGCTCCTGGTGGTTGCCATGGTAACTACCTATATATGTCATTGCGGAAGTTATTAGCCGCACGGGGGCAGGGAGAGATACGGATCTGGGTTATTTCTTTGCGATCCAGAGATAATTGTGGTATGGACAATTGAGCAACATCTCGGCAGAGATTACTTTAACAAGGGGCTTTAATGGCACCTCACAAAGAGGTCCGTACCCGACTGAGTAGTCCAAACCGTAGTTCAAGGGGAGAAATCGGGGGAGTGTTACGTAAGCACGTGTGACAATATGGCCGCCGCTCTAATTCCTTGTGGCCGCGGCCTGTCGCAACTGCGGCACGAGGAGCGTTACCATCAGCACATTCCCACCTGCTGCGCTCGTGGTGGCAGCCATTTTGTCTTTTCGGAAGATGATTCACTGGACTGCGTGCGTGACTGAGTAGGTTCAAGGTCAAGAATCAGTCAGACTGGTTCCTGACACGCTCGGCTCGGCTCCCAAAGTCATTATACAGTGAATCATTTCGGCGCTGCAAAATACCGCACAAGGTCGACGCTGAGGTTGTTCTTCTTCATCTCCTTCTTCTAGTCCTACTAATTACTAATAATTATCCTTCTAATTTGGTTTCTCCTTATTCTAAATGTTTACTCATTTTCACATTTCTGCTTTTCAACTATATATATATACACCTATATATTGTATTTTCTTTTATTATTCTTATGTATTTCTATCATGTCTTTGTTTACTGTTACATTTTTGTATTTAAAGTTGTGTACTTCATTGTTGACTATGAAAATATTTATTTTCACTTGTCCCTTTTTCCTCAGTAGAGGATAAATCAATCTGTAATAAACCTACCTATTTTGTTTTTACTGTATTTATCCAAATTAATCTTCTTATTCTTTTTTTGTTATTATTCTGCTTATCCTTATTAATATTCTGCTTATTATTCTTATCCTAATGATTCTGCTTGTCCTTATTATCCTTTTAATTCCTCTCCTTCTCACAATTCTTATTCTAATTCCCGTAATTAAACTTCTTCTTAATATTCTGATCCTTTTACTTCTTATCCTACAGATTCTGCTTGTCCTTATTATCCTTCTTATTCCTCTCCTTCTCACAATTCTTATTTTAATTCCCCTAATTAAACTTCTTCTTAATATTCTGATCCTTTTATTTCTTATCCTTATGATTCTGCTTATCCTTATTATCCTTCTTATTCCTCTCCTTCTCACAATTCTTATTCTAATTCCCCTTATTAAACTTCTTCTTAATATTCTGATCATTTTATTTCTTATCCTACAGATTCTGCTTATCCTTTTTATCCTTCTTATTCCTCTCCTTCTCGTAATTGTTATTCTAATTCTCCTTATTAAACTTCTTCTTAATATTCTGATCCTTTTATTTCTTATCCTTATGATTCTGCTTATCCTTATCCTTCTCACAATTCTTATTCTAATTCCCCTTATTAAACTTCTTCTTAATATTCTGATCCTTTTATTTCTTATCCTCATGATTCTGCTTATCCTTATCCTTCTCACAATTCTTATTCTAATTCCCCTTACTAAACTTCTTCTTAATATTCTGATCCTTTTATTTCTTATCCTTATGATTCTGCTTATCCTTATCCTTCTCACAATTCTTATTCTAATTCCCCTTAATAAACTTCTTCTTAATATTCTGATCCTTTTACTTCTTATCCTACAGATTCCACTTGTCCTTAGGAATCTTCTCATTCTTATACTTCTAATTATTCTCATTCTGCTTAAACCTTGTTAATCATCATCTTATTCTCACTATTTTCATTCTAGTTATCCTTACCGACCTTCTTCTTATCCTTATTATTCCCCTTCTTTCATAAAGATTATCTGACCTTTTATACAAAAACACAATAAAGTTTGATGACCATCAAGTCAGAAGAAGAAGAAAATTAATTAGACAATTAATAAGACAAACATTCTATTTAATAACTATATATATATATATATATATATATATATATATATATATATATATATTATGGCTATTGAGAAAACTAGTAAAGAAAATAAACAATCAGCCAACTTTGAAGTCAGCCAAATATATATATGGAAAATTAAAGAACGTTACGTCGCTTCTTTTGCGACCTCATCAATTTCAAGATTTTTAAAAAAAATCTATTGACTTTTGGCCGGAAAAAATTTGAACCTGATGAGGCCGCAAAAGAAGCGACGAAACGTTGTTTAATTTTACATTAATTAATTGTTTTTTCTTACTTCAAATTGGCTGATTGTTTATTTATTTATTAGTTTTTTTAATGTAATTTGGCACGTTAAATTTATTAATAATTTTATAGCTGCTCTTTATTGAAATTTGCAAAACTGACGAGGACTTAATCCAAGGACGAAACATCTTAAAAAAAAATTTCATTTAAAAATTAATGTTTTCCTCATTATTTTATTTCTGACCTCAAAGACCATCAATGTTTATTATATTATTTTGTTTCTTGTACTTCGTGTTGTCCTTCGTGTCCTTGTCCGAGTAAAGTCACGACGTATGAGGGCGGCCATTGTTATGTGGGTCAGTTAATCCGTCTACTTTATCCTTGTTTCTGTCTTTCCGCTGTGACTAAAGCGTCTTCCACCATGTTTTTTCCCCTTTCTAACTACGTTTATTTCTTGTTGAATCCTTTTTCTCTGTGGTGACGCCTCACAGTCTTCCTTCTTAAACTCTGTTCTCCCAATTTTTTACCCCCTACGTTAGTTTTTCTAATCGCTTTATCTCTATTCTTCTATGTTTTACCTCCTGTCTTTCCGCAGGTTTTTTTTATTTGCTTTTTGATTTTGTGTATCTGCCGTGTCGCTACGTGTTGGAGTGCCCAGACGAATATATATATATATATATATATATATATATATATATATATATATATATATATATATAAACAGAACGGCCTGTTTGTTGTTATAAGAGTGCGGGTCTTGATCGATTGCCAACCTTGCAGGGGGATTATGTAAAGCGAAGTTGCTGAGGCGAGCGACCGCTGACCCAGCCCTTTGCTGGTCAGGAATCTGGGACACGCAACTCACCTGCTCTCATTACCAAGGAGCCACATGCAACGCAACTTCCCTGACACACTCAAAAAATCCTAACATGTTGCTGGATGGACTCATTAGGGGAAAACAATAATAATTTATTGTCAGTATTAACCTAATTCACACTCACTACGTCATAATTCTGGTTTCCAATATGTAAATGTGGCTGTCGGTTATCAAATATTTCATTTCTGTGGATCCCGATCCCCAGGCGGTCCTCAATCCTCAACGGTGATTGGTTACAATCTCCGTATGCGTCAGTATCTTAATCGCTGGACCTGCGAAATCATCCTGACTTCTCGTTGAGTGACGTTTAGGTTCCAATTGTTTTCCCCACCCTGTCCACATGAAAATTCTGAATGTATGAATTTTATAATTAATGTTGTTGGGTCGTTGCACAAAAATATGGCTTGGTGGTAACAAAGATTTACCGACAATGAAGATGTGGAGTTCGTGGTCAATGACTATTGTGAGTAGCTCGATGATTCTCACTTTAAACAGGGGTATCAAAGCTGTGGAACGTCAACTGGAGAAGTGTGTCGAGCTGAAAGGAAACTAGGTTCAACCCTGAAACATTGTCCCTCACACTCGTCACATCCTGACTTCACATTGAGAGACGTTCAGGTTCCAATTTTTATTCCTCTGTAGAAAAAAAAACGCTACATGTGAATTTTATAATGATCAATGTTGTTGGGTCATGGCTTAGTGGTAAAAGATGTGGAGTCTGTGGTTGATGGCCATTTTTTAGGAGCTGTATGTTCCTCACTTTTAACAAAATGCCTCTCTGTGTGGACACTGTCAAAATCAGTTTGAAAGTCAATGTAAATTTGCTGAGCAAAAGTTCTGTATCCTGATGAGGTCATCTGATTGTGAAGGAAACATAGAGAATTAGTTTTGATATGATAAAGTTTAAGTAAAATGGTTTCAACTAACACACAAACACACTAAACTGAGGAAGATACATAGTGGTTGAGACTTGAGATGTGGTAGGTTTCAGGTTTCAGTCATGTTGCCACTCTAAACACTATAAAAAGGAAATAGCAATAGATGGCCAGATATTTATGGCCGACAATCTCTGATCCATTTACACAATTATGTCCATAGCCGTACAATTGTCTCAGTTGACCCGTAAAGCTGATCATTGTGACAACGTTGTTAATAATCACCAAATTAGGACTTGAGATATGGGGCGAGTCATGTTCCAGTCATTGTCGACCCATAAAAAATAATAGTATGGAATCAGAGATTTTTTGTGGCAATTGGTTCTGTACCACTTTTAAGCGCCAAATGTTTTGTGACATTACCAACACATACAGACTTAACAACAAAATATCTGTGTGTCTGATGTGATTCTACAAAGTTGGTAACAGATGTATTGGCTACACTGGCAAGGATTGTGACAGCAACATTGCTGGTGTCTACAACTCGAGAAGTAGGAGATTTCAGAATTTGTCTGGATGCTTTTGTAAAGGTGAATATTGAAAAGACTTTGCTAATTAAAAAGAAACATGTTTCACTGTTTTCCCCCTCAATACAGAACACTGAATAAGGTGTCAATAATAAGTGTCGGTGGTCTTTCTATCAAGCCTGGCCAGAATCCTCACACAGAAAAATAGTTAAAATATCTGAATAAAACATCATCATTGATGAAATGTGTAAACCAACATCAGACCAGAGTCTAGATAGAGGAAAGAGTTACTTTTATAGTTCCTTGGTTTGCCTCCATAAAATAGAAAAGAAAATACACAATATGGAGTCCACAAGGAAAGATTTTGTGTCAGTTTATTTGGATCGAAGACTGCCCGACAGTTTGCCTGAAACATGCATACAAAATAACGTGACCAACTATCTCAATAACCCCATAATTTGTTGAACGGACCTTTAAAAAAGTGCCTCCAATCAATTTTTGGTAACAGTTACCAGGTACAGAGAAATTTTGTTTCACATTTTCAATTAGATGAGACATTAAGGAATACCGAGACCAGGATTCAATGAATAATGAATAACACTGCCACAAAGAATGCCTGATGGGGTGAGGAAAATCAGGGGGTTATTCTATTAATTTCTTAAAAACCAAGATAGAAAGTCAGGATGTTTTCCTTTGTCGAAGATGCATTTTTTTCTTATTTGACCCTATCTTTCTATTCCGTATATAATTTCTTAGTGTCACAGACAATTGATTTTACAATGTCTTTAATAATGAAATCTCATTTAGACCAGCAAATGTGAGGAGAGAAATGAGTAAATGGACTGACTCCATGTTGTGTGTCGTCAGGCAGTTATAAGGAGCAGTTCCCAATTCCCTAGGCTGCTCATTTTTGGAAAAATGCAGTGTTGTCAAGTATTCAGTCCTCTGTAAGTCGCCTTCTGCAGGGACTTTAGATTGTGTCTCTCCATTCAATCTTAAACTTTGTTTAGGCAAATCACCTTTCACATTGATTTTCATGGTATCGGTGCAAAATATGAGAAGATGTTTAGATAAGAAAATATGTAGAAGAAAAAATACAGAAAGTATACATTATGATCAATAAGCATGAATAAAATGTAAATAGATACAAAAGTGAAATATGAGAAATTAAAAAGGAAGATTGATTCATAACAATATTTATAAATAAGAAAACCACAATTTCAGTCCACAAATTTTATTGCAGAATGTTATAGTTAAATGTCAGAAGCTTTCGCCACTTACAGTCAGATTCATCTGTAAAGACAACAGGTCGAATATAAAGGAAGTGATACACCAAACAATTGAAACCATTTTTACAAAGCTGTCTTTAAAAACAAAATACCATTTAGACCATGTCGTGATCTGTTTAGAAATATAACAAGATGTGATTATATTCACAAATAAATATAAGCATTGTATCCATAAGAACTAATTGACCAACAGGTTGCACTTAGTGCTGCCAACTCGATTCAGTATAAATTATCGTCACAGACCACATGACATAGGAAACAGAGGAAAGAATAACGTACAAGATGTCTAATGAGTGGAAGAATGGCAAAGTGAGTGGCGAAAGCTTCCGTAGTCGTACGATGTTGCAGGAATTCATTTTGCAATAAAACTGTGGTTTTCAAATACATGACAACTTATTTCAATCAGAAAAATACATGGAAGAAAATTTCAAATCCAAGAAATTAAACACCTGAGGAAGTAGAAAAAAATTAGAAGAAAACACAAAAATGAGATATTACAAAAAAAATTGTGATTAGACAAATCAGTGGTCAAATAACAGACAAAAATAGTGCTAAATAAATACCACACAAAAATGTTTCCACAATCATCCTTGTTGCTTTCAACAGGTGATTCAATTGAAGGAAGAGCCGTAAGAAGGACACAACTGGCTGGTGACAAACTCAAAAGTTACTTATTTATCCAATTATTTTACTTTCAACATGGGCATTTTATATTTATTTGAAAAATAAACAAAAAAACGTGTGTGTAAATGACATCTCAAGGGAAAACAAAATTGAGATAATACAAAAAGAATGAGAGAACTGACAAACTGGAAACTTAGGAGGTACAGAAATGGGACATCAATAAAAAAAATTAGAATAAAATTTGGGATATTCTATATATAAATGTAACACTATCATGGTGATAAAGTGTAAAGATGAGAGAATAATACAAACAACATAGTTGGATAAATACAGAGTTTTGAAGATAGTCGATGGGAAAAGTTAAATATGAGGAAATGCATACACACACAAAACACATACGATAAATGTTGAAATATAAAGAGTGGAGCAAACACAAGTAGAGGGGAGGGGGGGGGGTTAATAAGTAAAAATTACTACAATCCCTTGAACAGTGATAGGTTATGTAGTGTTTGGTGCATTGCAGCTGCTTTAAATAAAAACACCCTAACCGGTTTTCTCCTTCCCCGCAGCTTTGTTGAGAGTGGCAAAACCTTGTCTGGATGTTGATTAATTGTCAAGGACCCGTCAGTAATATTTTTCCGCGATCCTAATAGAATCCTTCCTTGACTAGCCTCATCTTCTCAACCCCGTTGTGATTATCAATATTTTGGGGGCTAGTTTACCCTAACTGTTGCTTGTAGATTCTTTTTCTTTCCCCAGCGTATCCCTCCGCGTTTCCTATGCCCTGTTTTCTTTTCGGCTTGCTGTGTTGTGGCTTTTTGCTGGTGTGGACAGTTTGGTTGTTGTGCGTTTCAACACTTGGGCCGTATAAAACGAGCGCGAGGAACCTTCGTCGCCAGACCACAGGGCCTCATCCACGCCTCCGCACTTACAACTTCTTCTGGTAAGGTAAAAAAACACACTCAATGTCGCCGCTTTTATGAAAATTAACGACAAACAAACGCTGGCTTATTCGAGGTCGGATTCTTCTCTCTCGATGGAAACCGAAGAAAACCGCAAAACCGTTCCTGGTTACTGTGCGACTTTGGTTGCCCGCCATCTTTGTTCTAACCTTATTTACTGCAACGAAGAAACTTAATAACGGTTCTGTAATTTATTTATAATGGAAACAAAAGATTTTCCAAGGATTATTTTTTAAGAAACAGATCAGGAATTATTTTTTTGTTGCCAAAAGTAAAGAACTTGGAATCTCTATGAGTTTTAGGTTTTGTCTATAAATAATATATTCTTTTGCATCAAAGGGAAAAAGAGTTGTAAGATATCGAAGGCTTTCCCGGTGAAGAGAATTCAGAAAGGCTTCGTGGGTTTCCACACTCAGTGGCCAGCGACGTTTCGAAGCATAGCTCTTCCATCTTCTTCATCGAAACGTCGCTGCCTACTGGGATAACCTTTGCTGAAAATAGTTGTATATCAGAGCCAGGACATTGTTGAGTGTTTCCTGGCGCAGGTGGAGATGACGTCGTCGCAGCTGCTTCGCGTGGCCACCGCCGTGGCGCTGGTGCTGGTGGTCGCGGCCTCGCAGGTGTCGGACAAGGACTGCCGCCCCCTGACCTGGACCGGAGGCTCCTTCGAGTGGCCGTGCCCGTCCACCAAGAACATCTTCAAGCAGTCGGGCCGCTACGTGTCCAAGAACGTGATCGCGACCCGCGCGCAGATTTTCAAGGACGACGCCATCGTGTGCTTGCCGCGCTTCAAGCCCGGCATCCCCGCCACCTTGGCCAGGGTCTCGCTCAAGAACCGCGGCTGCCAGGCCACGCTGGTGCCGTTCCCTTGCTGGAGTCTGCAGGAGGAGGGCAACTGCAAGGCGCTGCAGTCCGTCGTCGACATCTTCCTGGACGCGCAGGACATCCTCTGGGTGCTGGACGTGGGCATCGTCAACTCCTTGGAGACGCCCGTCCGCCGCTGCCCGCCCAAGATCGTGGCCATCAACGTCAAGACCGGAAAGGTGGTCAAGACCATCGACCTGTCCGGCCTCGTGTGCTCCGTGAGCCGCCTGCAGTACCTGGTGGTGGACTACTCCGCCGACGGCCGCTGCTTCGTGTACGTGAGCGACGCCGCGACGCGCGCCATCCTGGTCTACGACGTGACCGCCGGCCGGGGCTTCAGGGTGGTGCTGCCCAAGGCTGTGACTGCGGGCTGCGCGCGCCGCGACGTCCTCTACCTGGCGCTGGTGCGCAGGACCTGCGGCCAGACCATCCTCTACTTCACGTACCTCTCCAGCGGGCGCCTCTTCTCCATCAAGACCGAGTACCTGCGCAGAGGCTCCGCCGCCGGCCGCGTCCAGGACCACGGACCCAAGCCCGGCAAGCTGGTCATCCTCGGCACCGACAACGGCAAGGCCATCTTCTTCAGGTTCGAGGGCCAGAACGAGATCTACCGCTACGACACGGACACGCCCTTCAAGCGCGAGAGCCTGCAGCTGGTGTACAAGTCCGGCTCCTGTGAGCTCTCCTCGCACGTCTGCGCCGACTACAAGCGTGGACGCATGCGGGTCCTCGAGAGCAACTTCCCCGACTACATCCAGGGAACCGTGGGCTGCGGCGTCGTCCACAACCTCGCCCTCCTGCAGGGCTGCCACTGATCTCACCATCTGTACTGGGGTTTGCCTCCAATAAACAACAACCACTACTAAGGCTTCACTTTCTATTCCTCGTCCAATCCTGTTCAGCCAGTAAAAGAACTGATGACGAACAAGATTCTTAAATCATACAATAAGCTGCTAAAATCTTCCTGGACGGTGATCACGATCAAGGTCCTCGTATCAACCAATTAGTAGTTAAGAGCCACATATCAAACAAAGAATCACTCTACGACCTTTTCCCCTCATCCTCTAAAAAAAAGTATTATAAACTTCACACACGGTAATGCCGAAGAAGAGTTGGAAATCCGTACGTCATCCGTACACACAATTAAACCACCAATCTCAAAGTTCCCTTCCTACTCACTCACTCCTCGTAACCAAATTCAAGTTCTGTGTCATATAAAGTAATGAACGACTTTGTCCAAAACTGATGGGTAGGGATACAAGTTGACAGAGAAGCTACAATAGTCATCGTTTTAATTGACAGGAAAAGCATAAATCCTTCAAACAATCACAGACAGTCACATGATCTGATTTGGCACCATAAACGTGGCTCAACAAATTTTTATGAGTACTAGTTGAATAATCAGTTGCCTTAGTCGCACCTTACGTTAGTATGGTAGGTGTGACGGAGTGCAATAAAAACACAGTCAACCTTACATTGACTGTTAGACTTAATAAACACTGTTTAACATGCAGCCAAAAGTAATCATAACAATGATGAAAAACTATCTGACTTTATTATTATATTATAAATAAATAAATGGCCTTTAGTCAGAATAAATTATAAAGTTTATTATGAGAATAGGCATCAAGTACATGACATTTCGTCCCCTTCCAGAACCCTTTTCAGGTATGACAATATTTATCTACAATTTGCATTTATAATTTTTTAAAAAGAATAATTACAAATTAATATAATTTTACTTACAATTTTGAATACAATCCAAGTTTCTGTTGCGTTTCCTGTTGTAACTGAAATAAAACTCTTCAGTATCAAAGAAATCTGGCTGAAAAAAAAGGAATGTTGCTTGTATATGTTAATAATACTATTAAGTTTTTTAATTTCATTACTATATTGTTAAAAGAAAATTCTAAAAGAGTATTTTAACAATATATGCTTGTGCAATAATCTTTATAATTTTTTTCTGAGTAAAGGCGATTTATTTATTTATAATCAGAGCATTAACATTAATGCAAATGTATGTGAAGGGGGAAATAATTCATTGTGCACTTGTGGGTAGAGCTTTATTATTCAAATCATCCAATTCTCAGTTAAACAGTTCAGAAACTTTTATTTAAAATTCATCACAAACTTATTGCGGTTACTTTGGACAGTCACAATTATTTTAAAAACCGTGAGACCATGGAAGAGTCAAATCTGAGGACTTAGCTTAGATCAACCGAGGGTGAAAACTTGTTCTTCAGTTGGATGTTTAAGAAGCATCACACAAAAACCACTGGAGTTCCACATTGACCAGAGAGAAGTTCTCATACTGTTCTACTGGTTATTGAAATAAAAAAACAAATATTGTAGCCCATAAAATATATAATTCATAATCGCAAATCTCAACTTTCTTTCCTGATCCACCTTCTAACCTCAATTCAATAAATGTAATGATTTACTATATTATCTTTCATTCTTGCATCCAACTAACTGTTAGGACCATCACAAGCACTTTGAACACAGAAAATTATTAAAATCTGTGTTTGTTTCACTTGGTAGTTGAGCTGTTACATAACAAACTCCTTTCACTTCTCTGTGCTCCTGATAGCAGATACTGGAAACTCATTTGTCTTTAGCAATTGCTTTCGTCTAACGAATTATGTCACTAGAATTCGATGATAATATCTTTCAATTAACCTCTGTTTTATTGCTTTATTTTTATAGTGAAAACTGCAACTCCAAGGTGATCTACTATCAGGGGCTTGCAGTGCTTGTAATTAATATTCAACAACCTTGTCTGCTTCATAAGTCATAAAGAAATCAGTTGGAAAGCTTGAATATAACCTAGTGACTTGAGGGGAATGTTGTAATAAAACACCCAAGCTGAGGTCCTATTTTGATAGTTTACTTGATAAATACTGGGAATGTAATAACAGTAACACAACTCCAAAGTCTTGGTTTCTAAGCGTTGTAACGGTTGATTATCAGTTATAAGAATCCCTCAAAGGAACAAACATGTAATTTAAATTAGGACTTTGGAAAAATTAACAAATATCATTAAAGGAAAGTCGATGAAATGCTACTCACCTTATATTGAACCAGAAGTGTAAAGGAATATAATGTCCCTGAAAAGTCTGATGAAATTATTCAAAATTATGACGTTAAAAGTAGATTATACAAAAAAGCCTTTCATTATATTAATTTTTAAATACCATATTAGTTTTGTTTTCCTGTGCACAGTAACAATTTAACAATATCTTTGTTATTAGATAATATTTTATTTGATTCATTAACAAGTTCAAAATTCTGTGTTTGCTAATGCATCATAGGTAAAAAAAATAAGGGTGGCTCAGTAAGTAATAATAACCTTTTCTGTAGAAAATATATTTTTATTTATTTTAACATTTGTATATTTTATAAAAACATAAAAAAAACAAAGGTGTACATGAGAGTATTTTAATTGAAGTTGACGAGTGATTCAGGGAGTAATAGCTGCATTGATATGTACAACTTTAAAGTCAGATTCATAATTAAATTATTTATTAACATAACTAAAATAAATTTGAAACTGTCTGCTTTAAGGAATGCTAAATATTTTTTGTGTTTGGATTGCAGCCTGTGAAACCAGTCGTCCTGTGCCTTAATCACATCACAATCATTACTTTTGATGTTGTTGCTAATTGTGGGAATCTGTTTAATCTTATTTGGGAATGGTGAAATGATTTGTACAAGGTCTGGTTCACCCAAGTAGGACCGTGAAATTATCTCTACACAATTGGTTGCCTTGACACATACAATTCATAAAGAGAATGACTTTTTGATCCTTGCTGGAGAACGACTGTTGAACTGGCATTTGTACTGTAATATAAAGGTTCAACATTATTGTGATATGGAAAATTAAATAAACTGGGCTTCGCTTCTTGTGATCGCCTTGTCACATTTCCAATCGAAACCCTGCTGTTAGCAAATTTCAATATTTCTTTGGTGATACATTGTTTCACAAAATAATTTATGCATCAGGTTTGTAGACATTAGGCATACGGGCCATGTAGTCCACCATTCCCATCGGAGCAGTCAGTCAGCTGCCTACAAATCTGGTCAAGGCTGGAGTCAGAAACGTTGCATCCCCACGGTGAACTTAAACACTTAAGAGTCATCTGAAGGAACACCGGACAAGTGCTGTGAGCTGGACCTACCTCATACACTGTTTTCTGTTAAAATATTGCCAGGAAGACCTACCATAAGGGTATCCTTTCTTATGCTATTAAAGGTTGATGACAGTGTAAATGATCCTCAGGTAGTGTGTTACTTAAGAAGAAAAGAAGTGAATGAATATAGGGTTGTTGGAATGCCCAAAATTGATAGACGTAATGTTCTAGTTTTTAAAAGTGTGGTGAGTAAAATTAATACCCTGACCACATCTTTGTTACTGATAATTTAGAAAGTGAATTTCTGGATGATTGTATTGTACATAGTGCTGGGGTTTAACAATTTAATGTTTCTGTATAATCTGAGTAGGCAGCCTGCTGTGGCCAGCATCATTGTCTCGCATCACAGAGGTTCTGGGTTGGAATCCTAGCATAACCATGGATGATTGCTCTCGTCCTGGAGTTAAGGCTGACGGAGAGTCGACACTGTGACCAGGTGTCCGTAGTAAATCCAGAATATGTCACATAAGATAACAGTCTGGCAGTCGTCTCCGTAGGCCAAGGGCTGTCGAGTCAAGGAGAATAGAATAGGACAGTATAATCTGAATAAGGACAGTATATAAAAAATATACACAGGTATAAATCAACGATGATGCCACCCCGTGTGAACGTCTATGAAGTTGGAATATTGGCTGGTGTGACTGTGAGGAATCTCTCCTGAGTTTTACACAAAACTTCTCTGGTCCAATTGAAATGTCTCCTTGGTCTCGCAGTGCGCGACGGTCAGGTGTTGCGCTTGACGAGGACGCAGTGCTTGGGGTTGGGGGCGTCGACCAGGGCCCAGACGGCGCCGGGGACGGCCCACAGCTGCCTGGCCCGCCCCAGCAGCGACGAGTTCTGCAGCAGCACGGCGTGGGCCTCGGCCAGCAGGGGGCGGCGACTGTCCCAGCGGACCACGGCGGCGTCGCGGGGCAGGAAGTAGAAGACGCCCCCGCGCTGGTCCGCTCCCAGGCACGACGACGGTCCCAGCTTGCGGCCCAGGCAGCGCACAGCGACCTCCGCCTCCGCGGGCCGCGACTGCAACACAGACCGCGGTGAGCGTCTCTGCGGAGGGAAGAGAGTCAGGAGAGAGAGAGACTCACGTCGGCCACCGGAGGCGCGGGCTTGGCCCTGAGCTCCTGCAGAGGGACGGAGAAGAGCCAGTCGGAGAGCGGCCCCGTGAGGAAGAGCGCCCCTTCGCGCCAGCGACCCAGGGCGAGCTCGTGGGCGGTCACGGGCGGGGGCGGCAGCGTGCCGGGGGCCGGGGCGCTCAGGTGCAGCAGCCACCAGCGGCGCTCGCGGAGGCCGAACACGGCGATGGTGGCGCCGTCCGCCCCCACGTAGGCGCGGGGGCCCGTCAGGGGGGCGCTGTCCACCGCCAGGGCCGTCACGGCGCTCAGGTCGGGCACGCTGGAGCTCACCACCTGCAAAGACACGCGCACCAAGTATTCTTTGGTCGAGACCTCCACAATGATTGGTTAACCCTGGGCTTGCTTTTCAGTTTTTGGCTGCGTGCGTCGCGCGCTCACCTTGGGGTTCTTGAGCATGAGCAGGTCGTAGACGAGGACCTTGGCGGGGCAGAGCACGGAGCCCGCGTCCAGCGCCCAGAGCCTGGCTCTCGAGTCCGTGGCGCAGGCGACGGCCGTCTGCGGCTCCTCGCAGGCGCCCCACGTCTGCGCCGCGTCCGCGGGGAAGGTCCTCGGCGGCCTCGAGCCTATCGGCGCCTCCGGCCACGGCGCGTCCAGCAGCGTCGCCGCGACGGTCGCGTCCTGGCGCCGCACGCTGAGGAAGGCGCGGGCGTTCCACACGTGCACGTGGCGCACGGAGTCCTGCGGCACTCGCAGCCCCGACAGGTCCCAGGCCACGACCGAGGACACCAGCAGCGGCGTCAGCATCCTGGTACACACAGAGGCTGCATTACTCGCCAGTCCCGTCCACCACTCAGCCATATTGAATTTATCTCCAAGTACATCAGCAATACATTAATGTTATAAGGAAAAATATGTAAAATGAATTTAGTGTGTTACATTCCTCATCTATTACCATTGTTTCAAAGTCTACAGTTTTCTATAATTATTCAGACTACATCTTCATTTTCTGGTTTCATCAAAGCGACTACTAATAATTGTTTCCACAACCGTTGTTACATGGGGCCAAACTAAACGAGCTTTAAATACATGGATTAATTGAGCTGTACATCCTAATTTCTAAACTGCCATCTTGTAAACATGGTCACAGTTACCAAACATTGTATAAAGTTTAACCAGAGGAATTCCAACATCATTGGGAAAGAAGAATGTCTGAAATGCTGTACGGTTATTATTAAACATGACACAGAAACAATGTTTCGCTCTAAGTTCTTTGGCTCTTATATATATATATATATATATATATATATATTAATGTTTGATTCTTGTTCAATTTTCAGTCCTACGTCACTCGCCGTTAGAAAAAGACGTAGATTCACATTTACTTAGTTTCTCTGTCATAAAGGACGTTAAGTTCCTGCCTTGAGTAGCCTGAATTAGAGTTTTTCCTCCTTCGCCTCAAAATGAAGTATGATTGGCCGCCGTCGCTCTTCTCATCAGTTACTGTGGATCGAAGACGTTCCCATTAGCTTTAGTGGGGGACATAAATCTCAACTAACGGCCTCCATTACGTGAGCCTCCGGCCAGGACTCCATCTACTCTCATAATTAAATTAAATCAATTAGCACACGTGACATGTTTACAGCTTCATTAATTAAATAAATGTAATTATATAAATAATATATTGTACTCATGGATAACATTGGCCTGGCCCAATCACAGATCCTTGAGGAATACCAACACTTATAATGAGTACTTGACTGTATCCATGACGCTATTAATTTAATAAATAATGTATGAGAAATACAGCCCCCAATACGCCAGAAAAAAAAAATTTTTTAACAACCCACCCCAAACTAAATTCGTTTGAATACAACGTTTCGTCCGAAATTTTGAGATTTCTGCAGGTAGCCATGTAAAATAAAATAATTTGAATTTAGAGCCTTGGCGCAGTGTTCTATGACGGTTGTGGTCGAAATAGACTCTAAATTCAATGTTGTATTTTACATAATTACCTGAAGATGACTCAAAATTGTGGACGAAACGTTGTATTCTAACCAATTGTTTTGTTTATAAATTTTTTACACATTGGTTGTATTGCTTTGTTAATTAGTTAAACCATAATTGTGTAAATTATTATGTATATAACATATATATTTGTGAATTCCTTGAAGCCTAAATAAAACTGGACCTATTGGTGATCCTTGAGGATTGTCAGATACTTTGGAGTTATGATAATATTTAACCAAAATAGTCACATTTCTTTTAATAAATATGATCAGATGTTTATTCGGTTCTCAGTTTAATGAAATTACCTTCAATAGAGGTAATCAGTGATTGTTTAGTAGCTTGAAGCAAAAACTTGCACCTGTAAGGGATCCTTGAGCAACTCCAAATCCTTAAACGGAGTAGATTGTTTAATACTTTATGATAATACTGCAAATAACTGTAATGTAAGATATTTGACTGTGTTTATTTGCTCAAAGACTAAGGAGAGACCCTTGAGGAACCGCAGGGACTTAAAAGATAATAGTTTACTTTAATTTACTGTGACATAATTAATGGCATGATTAATTGTACGGTTCCTTGAAACCGGAATTAAATTCGGACCCGTGAGAGATCCTTGAGGAACGTCAGATGTTTAGATAAGCGTAATCAGGAGGAAGCCCTGAGTTTATCTACGTACCGATTTAGCATGTTCCGCGTCGGTGTTAATCCAGCAGACGTCTTCCTGTGCTGGCTGTTCCCTGCTGCTGCTGCTGTTTACTCGGCCTGGCCTGGCCTGGCCTGGCGCAACTCTGATGACCGCAGCAACATTCTTCACGTGAATCGTCCGTCCTCGTTGTAGGTAAGGAAAATGGTGTCAGGATTGCCAAGGACGGTCCCAGTCAAATAATCAGGAACTTCTTTCAAAGTTTAATATTTTTTAAATTAAAATCCGGCTTACATGAAAGGAGTAAAAAAGTTACAAATTGGTTTCATGCAAACATCCTTGTAATTACTGCCAATAAAAGCTGTATTTATGAATTTCAGTCTGGGACAGAATCAGGAATCAAGCTGAATGATAGCCTCATAAAGTCTGTTGAAGACACAAAGTTTCAATCAAGCCTAAAGTGAATTATACAAATAAAAATATCATTACAGTAAGTCTGCTTTCTCCTTAGAAACATCCACTTAAGGACAAGAAAATCCTCAGTTTATTTTTATGCATCTTTTCACTCACTTCTAATGTATGGACTAATATTTTTGGAGAAATTCTCCACACAGTGTTGACATTTTTTAGATCCAAAATGGAGGAGTTTGTGTTATGAACAACCTTAACCCTTCAGTGCCTAGTGCAGCATACATGCAACATGACTGGTCACTGGTCACTAAGAGAGCTAACAACTAGCTTTCTGTCAGGCAACCCCAAGGGACAGATTTAGCTCATCAACTTCACAATATTCATTCTCTGTTGTTTTTACTGTTTTTTCAAGGAAGAAAACTTAAGCGTCATTCTCAACGTATTACAATTACACTAAGATCATAATTATCCAATTACTGTGAATTATTGATAAATCACACCTAGTTATATTTGTTGTATATAAATTTTATATATAAATAGAGCTGATATTATTGAAAAAAAACCTGTATTAGTTATCAAATTTTTTGTTAATTTCATTAATACTTTTTATTTCTGACTAACTTTTAACTTAAAAACTTTTGATTTCTTATACTTTAAATTATATTTAAATTTACTACAGCCAAATTTAATTTTCAATAAAGAAATAGCTTAAATACATGAAGTTATAGATTAATGACCATTCATATTAAGAATCTACATGTTGCATATTTTCCAACATTATAAAAATGTTGAAATAATATTATAAAAATACATCTTAGTTTTTAAAAAATATAAAAAAATCATGCACTGAAGCTAATTAAATCTTTTAAGCCACACTTCAGCAATGAGGCTACCTGAAGTACATATTTATTCAACTAGACTGTTCACCATGAACTATCTGAAAGGTGAAGATCCTTTTAAGACCAATTATACATGCCAATGCAGAGGAACTAGACCACGACTACAATCATTTGAAAAGTGTTTTAAATTTTGGGTTCTGTCCCATACAACAAACTTCTGGTATACATAAAGCATTAAAAAAATTGAACAGCTTCAAAAAGAACCTGAAAATATTCCTAGTGAAGAACTGTTTCTATTCACTGAGTGAATTTGTTAGAAATGATACATTTAAATGGAGTTATTCTTATCATTTGGTATCTTCTTAAATTCCTTTATGCTATTTTAATATGTTTATTGTACTGCATATGTCAATATATGTAATTGTCTTGTCTAAGAACATTTCTATGCTCTAGAGATTTAAAAGTACCAATAAAAACCTTGTCTTACCTTAATTAAATATGAAACCCTGATTTAAACCGCCCCATCGTCAAGTGCTGAAGGTTACTCATGACCGTGTGACGTCCTCACACATTAGTACCCACCAAATTTCTGCTTCTGTTGCACCTGGGAGGCAATTTAGTCCCAAGAAAGTTGCTCTTGTGTTTTTTTAGTTTTATTAACACCTGAAGAAGGCTTCCAGAAACGTTGTGTCGTATTTATATCTCCACTTCTTTTCTCTGTATTTGGGTATTTTTCTTATTATTAATTTTCAAAAACAGCCGTATATTTTTAATTTTTTATTTCTAAACTTCCCACTACCAGTAGTTGACATGTATTTATTGACTGTGTTGAAATATGAACCTTAAGTTTACTGCTCCAAGACAATCTCTTCAGGGGAAATTTACATCCCCCATCCACCCCCTGTGTAGGCAAGCTGTTTCTCTAATTTCTCAATAAATCAGTGCGGACACACAAAGAGAAATAATAATTCCCCAAATCTGTTTCTTGTACATCCTCCTTTTTTTATTTTATAAATGTGGCAACCCCTATCAAAGTATTATAAAGGGTGCCCTTATAATGGTTCCACTTTCCGTTCTAATCATCTTCATACTAGTTATGTTATTTTTGGTGTAATTCAAAATAGAGCCTCGTCTTTCTTATCCTAAAACTCTGAGAAACCACAAATTTAAATTCACATTTAACAAAGTTTAAGATAATTCAAAGAATGTCATTTATGATTGAATTTTATGGTTTCTTCTGTGCTCGGTAATAAAATTATTAAATGAATTTAAATATAGAACTCAGAAATCTTGATGTCAGTGCACTAAAAAAGTATGGGAGAGTTATAAAATTCTTTATGTTATTAAATCCTTCTTATTCAGTATAAACATCCTGAATGCATATTTTCCTTCACTTCTTGTGCAACAGATCATAAATTATAAATTTTGTTACAAAAAATGCCTGTTTGTGTAAATCTTAAAGGATGCCAGTCTTGATTGTGGTTTGGCTACAACAATTTTTCTTTTAAAGGCTTTAGAAATGTTATTTTAATGAACAATTTTACTTCAATTTATCCTAATCCTCCTTATCAACATATAATTGGAGATTAGATAATGTACTAATCAACTATTTAGATAAGATGTTAAATTTTTTACTTCGACTATTTTAACGTCAGTCTGTACACAATCATAGAAAATGTTGAGGAAAATATTCACTCATACAATATTAAAGCAAATCCACATTTTTTGAAGGATGCCTGCTGTCACATAATTTGTATTAACGTTTGTTTATGTTCAACAGTTAATTTTATTTGCCTTAATAGTGGTTATGTATTAAAGTATTGAGTCAATTTTTCATAGAAATGTTGTTGAAGTGGACATGTCTGATTATTAATTATAGTTTATTAAAAATAAACTCAAACTTGAATTTGTGTTCATAGTTTTAAATGACTACTGAGGTTTAGAAGTTTATTGTTTTCCTGAAGGCTTCATAAACTTTTATTTACGATGGATGCTGGGGTTGTGGTCAACTGATTAACATTAAAATCAGTATTTTCTTTAACTATATACATTTTGTTCAATCAAGGACCTGATCACTTATGATTGTCAGTATTGTTCCTTTCTCACCTCAGCCTATAGGAGCGCTGAATGGCATAGTATTAATGCTGTCTCATAGTGTCATTGGAATAGTCGGCCAGCTGCCTCCTAAACTGGCCGAGGCATGGAGAAGAGAATGCTGCGTCCCCACAGCAAACTCCTCTTCCACTATCAGAAGGGCATGGGACAAGTACCCAATGCCCGATCTACCTGATGCAGGTTTTTCTAGGGTTTCCCTGCATTTCTATAGGTGAATCCCGGTAGGATCCTTAAACCATAGCCCGGGGGGCCCCTAGTTAACCCTTGGCTACCTTCCTCTACCCTTCCGCATCCCCCCTTTCAAATCCCTTCCTATGCTATTAAAGGGGAGTTGCCGAATGTGGATCACCCTCATGTAGCCTGTTGCCCTAAAAAAAAACCCAAAAAAACATTAACTTTTAAATGTGTCTGTGTGTATTTAATTAACTGTATGTGTAATTATGCCATTTAAATTATTATTATTTCCATTTTTTATATATAATGTCATATACTTAGCTCCTATTATTGTATATCAAGATTACTGGGTGAAATAAATACAATACAATACAACAATACTATTAAGTGAGTAAACTTATTATTTTATAACTATCTATTTTAAAGCATTTCCTCAAAATCCCTGCAATTTACTTTTTCATTGAAACAAGGATCCGCCTACTTCTGGGCACATGCAAGTTTTTGTCAATGTTTACTTTGTGTTAAAAGGCACCTGAAGCGTTATCCCACACAATTCCTTTATTTACTGTGACAACATTACATACAGATATAACATTAAAACATTTCATTGAACATATTCGAATACTACAGAAACTTGTCTTAGTATTTCTGATGGTATTCTAATTTTTATTAGATAGTTTAAGTGCCCAAATTAAGTACTGAAATAAAGTACTTATTTAGCAGAATTTTTTTTTGGTTTGCACACCAGCCCAATACTTCAACTCTTCTTCCTAAATTATTAATGACTTCATACATGTTTTTGTAAAACATATAGTTCAGTTAACCATGTGGTATTTTATTGATACTTCAAATACTGGTTTCCACTTTCTCACAAATAAACCTAATATTCTGTAAATGATAACCTGTTGAGTTTTCTTGGATTTCTATTAGATTTATGTAATATGTTTAGAGTACAGTATATATTAATTTTTGTTACCATCATTACGAGTACTTTTATTATTTTAAACTCAAGTACTAAGAATTTTCAAATTTTTTTATTGGCCTATATTGGTTTAAACAAATTAAAACATTTGTCCATTCATAAACTGTTTAAATCAAATTTCTGAAATACTTTGTCTTTCAGTCTTTTGCCAAGCTGGGTTTGAAATAAAATTTCACAACACTGATGCGACAGACGTGGAATAAATTTAGTGTGGTTGTATAATTTATTTGAAAGAAAACATTGTAGTATGAAACACCTTAAACACACAGAAACATTACAAAATATTGAAGAAAACCCTTACCTACATCGTCATTATGATTAAATCATTAATGAAATGTAATATTAAGTCATGAAATGTGAAAAAAATCAGTTTTATACGTTCTAAATAATTAGACCTATCATTCATTATACCAATTAATTATGAATCTTACAATTAATATGTTATTTATTTCTCTCTTATTTTTATATGAGCAGGGAATTTTGATCGTTAATTTCTTAATGTTTAATGAAGGGAGTAATGAAAGGAAAATATTTTAGAAAAGAAATCACAGCTGAATGGACCAAAACATTTTAAATAATAATAGTTTGCAAAGTATATTGACTTGGTTTCTGAAACTGGATTCGATAGGTCACATTCAGGAATAAATATATGATCTTCAGTTCCGGAACAATAGCTGTTAAAGTAATAGAGACCGAGTCAACTTATGATGCTTAATCTTGTACAAATTCAATGCCATTATTTTAATATATTAATTAAAATTGAAAGTCACTTGTACAGTTGATAATTAATTCAGCACAAAGTCAGATGAACAAACTTGGCTCTTTATTTAAATTTTACCGAAAACAGTTTTCGAATAAGTAGATGATCAGCATTTTAACACTTCTGTTTAAATTAAACAGTTAAATAAGAAATATGGCCCAAACACAGTCAGTATAAGCCTTTCAGGTGTTGTGTATTTAAAGAAACATATTCAAATTAATTCCATATATCTTACTGCTGAAAGGTTGATGAATGTATGTATAATTTAAACAACTCCAATGACCCAAAAAGAATTACCGTCAATGGTGGAACATATCATATGTATTCATTGCTTGTGTTTAATTTGTGAAATTGTTTAATAAAATATTATTACTGTAGTACTGATAATCACAGTTAGAACTTCAAATCATTTGTCAACTTTTGAACAAACCAACTGATTGATAAAACTATGCCTTACAAGTACTGAGCTAAAGGTTTTATTATGTTAAAGAATATCTAGAAACTAATTTAATTGTGAGTATTTATGTTTCATCTAAAGTACGAGTAAAACATGACTTTCCTGTATCTTATAATGAGATTTTATACATGAATTAAAAACTTTCTATTTAGAGGATTGTATAAGATGATGAATAACACCTTTCCTCTGGTTATATCTTAATTGTATTTACAATCTGTTGCTTTAACTTTTCATTCAAAAAAAGGTCAATTGTAGGGAAGAAACATTGTGTTTTCTTTAATTATTCATGTTTTTTGCCCTATTTAATTGTTTTATCGAAATATTTTGTTTCAATGTTAAATGTGATCATAGAGCAAGGTGAAGTAATGCGAATGACAAATCAAATATTTATAAAAATTGTTGATTTCGGTTAATATTTTTATTGGCAAGGAATATTTATATTACGACTTGTAATTTAATTTTTTATTTAGAGCTGCGTTGTAAATAAATTGATTCATAGACCCGCCGTGAATGTTTATATCTGTGGCCGGAGCATCGCAGGTGTGGAGTATCTTCGCCCCTAACGACTGTGCCGTTTAGAGTGTCTTTGGTTGCAGTGTACCGTTGTATTCGTAGTAGTGAGCTTACTACAGTGGGTGTAGTGTAGTGCGATTGTTGGCGAGAATCGCCAAGTTTTAACAGTACAATTCTCAAGTAGTTTTTAAATGTGTGTTCAATCATCCAAGTGCCCAACATGTCCGAAAGGAACTCTACGAAAATAATGAAGTCGTCGTCAGAGGGTGAGATCCTTGACAGGGAAGAGACCCAAGTTATAAACGACCCAGTCGCGTATGGCAGGAACAATTGTTACCCCGAACCCAAGTTAAAACGTACTTTCACCCTGCCGAGGAACCCCTTCGTCTCGACCAGGATGAGCAAGAGGAAAGCGAAGCATAAAGAGCCAAAGGACGTGCCACCAAACAGTGGTCAAGCCATTACTGAAATTCAAAATTCCGAATCTCAGAAATCCAACAAGAAGGTGTTCCGGAGGCCGTCTTGGAAGAAGTTCATCAACAAGATGGTGCAGCATATGTCTACGGTGGGTGTTCCCAATAACAAGTACATGTGTGCCAACTACGAGTATAACCGACGAAGACGAGACACGGTGTCCTTGTCGTCGTCCGATATAAGGGTTCCTCCGACTCGCCCCGCCCACCTCGCCAATCTTGTTAACAGTGATAAAGTTCCAGGTGTGACGGGATTGCGAAACCACGGTAACACTTGTTTCATAAATGCCGTTCTTCAGTGCCTCAGCCATACAGATATTCTAGCCGAGTATTTTGTACTGGACCAGTATAAAATTGATCTTTCTCGGAGAAACAAACTTAATTCTAAAAAATACGGTACCAAAGGTGAAGTGACTGAACAACTAGCGCTTTTGTTAAAGTCTATATGGTCCTGTCAGTATGACCCAGAAATATCCAACCAGTTTAAAATAGTTGTTGACAAATACGGGAGTCAGTACAGAGGAAACAACCAGCACGACGCCCAGGAGTTCCTTCTGTGGTTATTGGATAAAGTGCACGAGGACCTCAACACCGCCACCAAGAAGAAATACAAGATAATCAAGGTGAGCTCAAGCTAAAATTACTCTAGAACATTGCTGTTACTTGATTTGATTTGTGTTTAACAGCACATGATTAATAAATTTAAGTCCTTGCTAGGTTATGTTGTAAAAGATTAATGAAATTGATTGACAACATAATAATGATGTTATATTTCCCTTTTAATAGTTACGTATGATTTTATATTGAGCTCAGAAATGAATAGTGTCGTATGAGAGTTGTTTTAAGAAATATTGATGATACATAGTGTTTACATATATTGGTTGTACACAATACCTTAATATTCATCACAAATGGATTTTTTTTGTTAATCATATTATGTTCAACTGTAATAAATTTTTTACTGAGTTCTAAAATTAATAGATGTTATGCAGCTGTTTGCTGCTTACTTTTAAACTAGCTGTTGCATCTAATTAGAATATGGTATTGTTATCTATAAATTAAGGAGAAATAGCCTTGAAATAGTATTTGATTTTCGTCAGTTAAGTTTAGTTAAAATTCACACATTTCACAAATTATGAGGGTTTACTTGGTTACTTGTCACAAGTAGGAGAATTTTTTATATCCTATTTATTGTAAAAATATCAAACAAATTTATGATTGAAATTAGCAGTTTCTACAAAGTTTGTAACAGTTAACATACTCCATTGGTTATTATATGGTTTAAGAATTCCAAACTTGACTTGCAGACTAACTAAAATGTAAACGTTTCTGCATACTGTCATATCAAAACAATTCTGAGAGGCGTATTGATACACGCACTGCTCACATTATTTGTTAATATCTCAGTGGAGTTTTTATTTTAGAACACAGTTCTCTTGTAATATATGAAGGTAAAATTTTGTGGTGTATGTTTAGTAAATAAGTGAACTGGAAATGCGTAATAACACACACACACAGTAACGATTGAATTGTACAATTTATGTCTCGCTTTTGACAACTTTCTTAACAGTCTCCTGTTTTTCACTGCCAATCTGAAATTATTGTTGTTGTTTTTCAAATAGATGCTCACATCTGAAGTTGCAACATGTTTGATTGTATTTCCTTGTATGTGCTATGTGCATTTATGGCCATATTTATCATAAAATTATTGTCATGTAAATTTTTCCCGCATCAGATCAATATGTTGTGAACCTGTGAGTGTGTCGGAACGTTTACTTTTCCCTTGATTGGTCCCCTGATGTAAAGTGTACAGGTTGGTGTATTTGTAATGTCACTGGCAGCCAAGCAATATTAACGTAACCCTTTGGCTGAGTTGTCTCCCCCTGAATCAGCCATTTGGTGTCGGCAGATTTACCTTTCCCTCTACCTCGTGCCTGCAGTCTATGTGATTAAGAGATGGTTGTTTTGATGCCTCACAGGCTGGTGTCTCGTCATTCTTTTTTTTTACACCGTTTCCGAACCCTCTCCCAGAGGCTTGTTGAACGTCGAGTGTTCAGCTCGCTTGCCTTTCCTTCCGTCAGCCTCTCGGTGTGTGTTGGCCTGTGATCTTTACTCTGGCTTATTTTCATCGGTAGTGTTGCAGGTTGCATGAGTGTAATTGTTGTCAATCCCCTTGAATAGCATTGGATGGGATTTGTTGGTGGTGATGCAGAATGAAGTCATCACCGCCCCCCCTGTTTAAGTTTGAGAAGTGAGTGGCTGAGTGTGGACTACCGTATACACTGCCTCTCTCTCTACACACACCCACACGCCATAGCAAACCCTCATCATGGGACAAGTGCCTGACCCAACTAATGCATCAGTTTTAGGCTGGGTAGGTTCCTTAAAAATACAGCCCATGGACCCTTGGCTACCTGGCTCTACCTTTCCACGTCACTCTGCTATAAAAGGGGAGCTGCCACCATGTGGATTCCCCTATATATAGCTGTATACACACACACAACCTTGCTCTCCCTTCAGCAACGTCCCTCCTTCTAAACCTTCCTGTGCTATTTAAGGAGAGAGGATTACCCTCGGGTAGTCTGGGAACATCAAAAATATGGTGTCAGAATTTAATTTCGGTTCTTCAGGACCGCATAATCTCCTCTTTATTTTATTTACTCGGTGCGAGGAGAGTGAGGCAGATCTGTGGCGTATGGATGGATGGATGGATGTCATGCAATCCTGAGCATCAAGGACGCGTGCCTGATGTGTGACGCGAGTGTTGGTTGACCTAGTGCTGCAGACATCTGCCCCGAGGATGAAGCACCTAAACATTTGGCTTGTTAATTTTTTCCCTTTTTTAATTCATTTTTTTCTTGGCTCCTCTCCTCTTTCACCCCGAGAATGAAAGTGACGCTAGTGTTATAATAATGCACCACTTTTGGGAATACTGTCCCCCCCCCCCGCCGCCGCTGTGACGTCACTGGCGACCATCTTTGTATTTTGAGGTTTTTACGACGACGTGGAAAGTTTCTCTTCTTACGTACGTGTAGGACTCGTCGGTTCTCACTCGGGGCTTCCAATCCTGGAGCGTCCTCCATTTTGTATTTTTTTTTTCGAGGGGGCCGAGTAAAATTAACTGTTACCAACGTACACAGGAGAAAGCCACTGTTTTGGCAGAATATTTACAATTCGCCATTAATCAGAATTTATTTATAATACTCGACGTTTCAACCCTCTTCAGATGTATGTAAATTAAAATAAGGCGTAAATTTGGATAAAACAGTTTGGCAGAAAAAAAAATTGTGAGATTGAATGTGTCGTAAAAGTGATTTGTTGGGCTTCCCCCTCAAGATGACAGCGAACGGCCTTGAAACGTCGTGGCCGCAGGTGGAAGCCCTAGCTAGACAATCCTCCAGTTACGAACATATTTTAATTGTTTAACGACATCCATCTGAAGAGGTCCCTCAGCTGAGGGGTTGAAACGTTATTGTAAATTTTTATGTTTTATGAATAAATTCTTGACTAAATTAAGTTTAATACGAGTCGGATAAAGTTCAGAATTTTTTTTATAAGAAAATAAGGTTGCACATATTGACTGAAACACATGGTAACGTTTCTCCCCCTTTGATTAGGGACATCTTCAGGCTTTGTTTTATTAAAAAAGCGATTTAAATGGGTTACAAACGCTTAAATTGGAATAAATTGACTTTCACATCTCCTCCGTCAACTTGCAAGCCTGAAAATAGGAAACCATGTGTAACTTTTAATGTTTTCAAAGAAATATTCTGCCTGTTGGCCCAATTTCGACTTGGCAATTTTTATTTTGCCTTGATCATGTGTTAGCGTTTCTCTCTTAATCCCTGTCGTTCTCCTTGCTTCACGGACTTGCTCAATCTTCTTCGCTGTTTCTGTTCTCTGTTCCCTCTTATTTGTTCTCCTTTCTCCCTTATTTGTTGCCTTTCTCCCTTCCCTGTCTGATTTTCCTCTTTCCCTAAATTATAGTTTCTGTATCCTGATTTCTTTTTCTCCCGAACCTTGTTTCAACTACATTTACGAGTCTGTTGTTGCTCGACCAACGTTGTGTGTCGGCTAATGACAGTAATTAACAAGTGAAAGTGGCCAATTACAGGCCAATGTTGGAATTAAAACCAATTATAACCATCTGACATCTCATTATAATTAAATAATAATAGTTAGAAGTCTTTCAGGACGAAAAGTATTTTTTTTAGTGTTTATAATTTTATAAATGACGTTTCGTCTCCCGGTTGGAACCTCTTCAGGATGTTACAATTATCTAAACAAATATATTGAGAAAACAAATTCTTACGAAATAATAATTTAAAAAAAAAATACTATTTTCACTTTATTTGGACATCCGTTTATCTGCCACACTTCCTCGGTTGTTTTCTTTCTTCCCCGTCTTATTTGGTCTTTTCTCCTCTCTCTCTGTATCTCGGTCATTTTCCCATCCATATGTCTTACCCTTTCCCTGTGTCTGATTCCCTATCATTCTCTGTTATTAGTTTCCTCCTCCTCAGCCTTTCTCTCCTCCGTTCTGTCTCTTTGCCAATCCTTCTCTTTTCATCCTCTGTATGTTTTTAATCCTATCTTATTAGTTTCCTCCTTCTCCGTATTTATCTCCTTCGTTCTGTCTCTTTGCCAGTCCTTCTCTTTTTCTCTTCTGTATGTTTTTCATTCTATTTTATTAGTTTCCTCCTCCTTCGTCTTTATCTCCGCCGTTCTGTCTCTTTGCCAATCCTTCTCTTTTTCTCCTCTGTATGTTTTTCATCCTATCTTATTAGTTACCTACCATATCCGTCTTTCTCTCCTTCGTTCTGTCTTTCTTTCTCCTCGCTTTGTCAACCCTTCTCTTTTTCTTCTCTGTATATTTATTCTTTCTCACACAGTTGTGGTCCTTGACCTTCCTTCACCCCCCCAGCCTTCCCCCTGCCGAACCTTTTAAGCCCCATATTTGGCATAGTCTTGGTCAATATTTCACCTCAGATCATTTTACTGCCGGCTGAATGATTACCCCAGTATAGTGACATAGTTTGTAGTTAACAATAAATTAAGATAATTGTGACAACTGTGCACCTGAAGAGGTCACAATCAGGGACGAAACGTAGTGCTTGCAATATCTTGACTACTAAAGGCTGCTTTGGTTAGTTTTGCTCTTTGGAGGTCGCACTTGAGAAGGTCCGCGGGTTGGTGGAAGAAAAGGGTTTGGACAAGTCTTAATTAAAATGTTGCATTAATCAGTTGCCAGATGAAGTAGTCTTGAGGACTCGCGGATCAGGCGAAGAGAAACGTGAAATTATGATTAAAAATTAATAATAACAAAGAGAGACTAAAGAAGTGGTGGTGAAATAACACACGACGACGTTTTCTCAGGTTCTAAGAAGAGCCTAGAGAGACACAACTGCACTAGTCAGTTGACAAAACTCAAAAGCTGAAGAAGACGCAACGAAGGCGTAACAATAACAATTGTCTGTTGGTGTAGGTTAATAATATCTGTGGTGGTTGCTGGCTGGGGGCGACGACTAAAATCTTGGCAGTTTCGAATTGATGATATCTTCGGAGGCTAATATTCCTTGAACGTTTCGTTCGCCCTATGTAGCAATTGGAGCAAGGGATTTCGTATAGATGAGGGTCACGTGGCAGGTAAAGAGTCGTCATATTGCTTACAAATTCCTTGAAGAAGCGGACGAGGAGGCCTGAAACGTCGTTGCCGGAGGGAAGGAAGGTTGTCGTTTCCCACGTTTTCACTTCCTCCGCCGCCTTGTGTTTCGACACGGCAGCGCTTTTGTACTTTGTCTCGACGCCAGCCGCGTTATTTACCGACCTCTTTATCTGCTCGTCCGCCTCTCATCACAAGGTCCTCCTTGACAATGTGTGAGGTGACATTGTTGTTCAGGTTCCATTGTCGTGGAGTAGAGACGAGAGCAAGGATGTTGCAGTCGTTACGCTGCGCACGTGACGTCTGCGGAGAGGACGCGATTTCTCTCCCTCGTCGATGTCTCCCAGCGGCATCGATCCCTCACTTCCCTTCCCTTCCCTCCCCTCGCGGTGGCCGATGAATAAATTATCATTACCGTCAAAGACGACGGCGGCCATCTGTTGGCATTTACGTTATTCCGTTCCACAGTTTTCACTTTATTTGGACATCCGTTTATCTGCCACGATTCCCCGTCTTACTTTGTCTGTTGTCCTTTCTCTCTCTCTCTCTCTCATTTTCCCATCCACATGTCTTACTCTTTCCCTGTGTCTGATTCCCTATCATTCTCTATTATTAGCTTCTTGTTCCTCAGTCTTTCTCTCCTTCGTTCAGTCTCTTTTTGTCCTCTGTATGTTTTTCATTCTATCTTATTAGTTTCCTCCTTCGCCGTCTTTATCTCCTTCGTTCTGTCTCTTTGTGAATCCTTCTCTTTTTCCCCTCTGTATGTTTTTCATTCTATCTTATTAGTTTCCTCCTCCTCAGCCTTTCTCACCTTCATTCTGTCTATTTGCCAATCCTTCTTTTTTTCTCCTCTGTATGTTTTTCATTCTATCTTATTAGTTTCATCCTTTCCCGTCTTTATCTCCTTCGTTCTGTCTTTCCTTTCTCCTGGCTTTGTCAAACCTTGTCTTTTTCTCCTCTGTATGTTTTTTTTTCTTTCGCACACACTTGTGGTCCTTGACTTTCCTTCACTCCCGCAGCCTTCCCCCTGCAGAACCTTTTAAGCCCCATCCATATTTGGCATAGTCTTGGTCAATATTTCACCTTATTTCTTTTTACCGTTGACTGAATTATTCCTCCAACTTTTCATCTATATTTTCTTCTTAGTGATTTCTTATTGGTAACGGCCCCTTTTAATTTAACTGGTGAATGTCCCAGGAGTGTCACTTCGCTGCTGCTTTACCAGTTAGGTCCATGATTTTTTTTAGATTTTTTGATGTGTTTTAGTGAACGCAAACCCGTAAAAATAAAATAACCCCCCCAAAAAATATGGTAGAAATTTTTATATTATTATTATATTTATATTATTATGTTGGCAACGTGCAGGGTCATTAATCTTCAAGTTGTTAAGCTTTTATTTTTTTTTGTGTTTGTAAATAAAATTTTGGCCGCAGTAAAATTAAATATTAAGGTAATGAAATGAACAAAACTTTTGATCAATAATACATTTTTTTTAAAAATAATTACAGCAGTATTTTTATGCAACATAATTAGGTGTGATTCACGTTAATTGTATGATTGTGATGTTAGTGTAATTGCAACACCTTGAGAATGACGCTTGAATTTTCCTTCTTGAAGAATCACAGAGAATAAATATTGTGAAGGGTAGCAAAATCTGTCCCTGGGGGTTGCCTGACAGCAGATGTGTCGTGTTGCACGGTCATGACGAGGTTGTAGAATACATCGCCGCCAAGTTGGCAGCACGTCGACTCTGTCGTCGGCCTGTTTCCTGAGAGGTCGCCGCTCCCACTGGAACAGTCGGCCAGCTGTCCTGCGCCATCAGGGAGCGTGGCCTCCCTGCAGGGCCAATACAGCCTCAAGCTCGTCTATATGTAGCCATGGCGTCACTGTCGTTCTCGTGGGCAGTTTTATGTGAGAGTGACATTTGGCTGGTCGTTGCAGGTGACGCGAGCCTCCGCCAGCAGCCGCGAGTTCAGTCAGTCAAGGCCGAGCGGCCATTTTTAAAACCAGATCATGCGTTGGGAAGAGAACTAAATCCTCCACAACCTTTACTCCGTGACTAATTACGTCACTGGCGGCCATTTTGTAGATATCAGCACTAGGAATACGACAAACTGCATGCCGTGACTTTGACGCAGGATTTCTCCCACTTCCCTCGACCTAATTCCGTCCTGGAGTCCACCATCACGTGCAGAATTCTATCCTCTACAATATATCACTGAACATTATTTTCCCTAGAACGCTTCATTCTTTTGCTATCAGCGAAAAACTGAAAAGAGGCGTAAAATTTCGTGTGGTTTTTATAGGGCCAGAGAAACTTTTCCCCCGAGGCCTTTGGAATTGGAAAACATGGGGTTTTTCCCTAATGGCCACGACGTGTACAGGTTGGGAAAGCTGCTGTGAGGGAAACCAAACAATAAAGAATTAATTGGCGTGTTTTATTTCCCCCGCCCGCCGAAGACGTCGCTGACGTCGATTACAGTGACACGGAGGAGAAACTCGTCTCGCTCGGGAATGCAGCAGGTGGGGGCGGGGGCGGGAAACTTTGTGTTGTGTCGTGACGAAGCGACCTGGCGGTATTTATGTTTGACGAAGTTCGATCGTCGCCATTGTGGTTGCGCAAGTGAAGGCAGGGATTGTCTGTGTGTGTGCTGGGCCAGTGACCTTCCCAGACTCACAGGGGCAGTGCGTTGGCTGCGGCCAGGGATGAAGAATGTTGCCTTTGGCAGCTTCAGTCAGAACCAGGACAGTTCTTCCTCCCGACGGTCGTTGAGAAGCCTCAGATCTGCTCTGACATGAGAAGCGTCAGACCAAAAATACTTTCCAGTTGACCAGTAAAGCGACCCTCGTGTTGATCTCATCAGGGCCTATCCGCGATCATCTGCACGCGTTGCTTGATCCCTCTGGCGAACACCAGGTTTCTGACACTGATGCTTTTTATCAGGGAAGTTGTGCTGATCCGCTCAGTTGTCCAGGGTCGCAGGTTCCTCCTCCGCCACTGGTCCACGTGTCCAGTGTCTTCTTCTTCTTCTGGAGGGTAACCAGCGGACCTGACGTCTTGGTGCGTGGTCATCCGGGAGTCGCCTCGTCCAACGTCCACACAGTCTCTTGCATCATCATTAAGTAAATATACAGCCTTCAATTGTACCGACGTTTCGATCATTTTTAGTGTCTCTTCAGGTTTCATATTCTATGTAAAAATCTAGTTAAAAAATAGTTTTTAACATTATTAATACATACATTGTAAAACCTGAAGAGGTCCTAGAGAAAGGACGAAACGTCGGTATATATATATATATTCCTTGACTAGTCACCAGGGTCTGTTTTAAAATATATTCTTCTTCTCCTTTTAATAAATACAATCTTATACACATCTATAGACGTGGAGCAAAATTTCACTAATTTTCGATCACGTGTTCCTTACGAACCGGAAACAAACTCTGGGATGGGGAGGAGGGAAGGGAAGGGGGTAAGACACGTCTACCAATCATATTTCTCGGCTTTATAGTGGTTTCTTCCGATGCTGTTTGAGTATAATATGAACCCCTTTCCGCACGGGACGGGGGTTTGCAGGGGGCGTTTTATAAAAATAACTTGAAAACAACCGATTATTGGAGTCGAATCCGTGGTTATGGACGTCGCCGTCGTCGCCGAGTTTAATTTTTGACATCCACCCACGTAGTAGTTCTATAACAATAACACGAATGACAGATAAAAATGAAGTGATGAAGTAAAATACCACACAACCACGCGGCTGAGAAACTTTGTTTCCTATCGTCAGGTGTTTTAAAAACACACTGGATTGTGTCACTCAAGGTGCTTGTGTTTTTGAACATCTGACGAAAGGAACAAAAGTTTCCCAGAAACGTTGTTGTGTGGGTGTTTATATGACTACTTCATTTTTGTCTGTCATTTGGCCCCTAAATCTAATTATATATTCAATCGTTTCTGACTCAAAGTCGTTTGTTTATTTCCGACTGTTGTACGGTTTTTGCACCTTCAGGCGTCACATAGTTGCGTCCGCACTCTGCTAAAAGTATCATTACTCCTCCTACGATGTTGAACTGCGACGACTGATATCTTTTTTACAATTTCCTCATCACATATTTCGTCCTCTTGAGACTAATTTAACGAGTCCTTTGCGATGACACCTCCCAGTGTCCTGCCGTAATGTTCTCTACCCACACGGCTTCTGTGTTGTAAGCTGACTTTGGGCATCCCTGCGAAGGTTTCGGTGCACCTACAGCGCCATCACTCGCTACTGTCCAGACTAACTTGTTCCTTGTGCTGCATGACGTGTGTGCACTTGTCACGATGGAGTGAGATGTTTCCATATTGACTTGGTTCGTGGCCCGAGTGCTGTGCCTCCTGACGTCACGTGGTTGCTTCCGCACTCTGCCGCAGCCGCGAGGACGGGCGGATGGAGACCCGCAGGCTCGTCCTTGGCCGCCCTCATCTTCCTGCCTCCGGCCCTGACCTCGTAACTCAGTGGAAAACCTTGGTCAAGGAAACATTCATCAGTTCTTCCCATGTCCACGTTCCTCCCCCCCCCCCCCATTTAACGTCTGTTATGAATGGAGAAAACAACTGACGACCTCATGCAGAGACTTTTCATTTATAATGTCACGACGTTTCGATACCTTTTTGTATCTTAGTCTGCCTTTGTTTACTTTGCGCTGTGAATCTAAGCGTTCGTAACCTTAAAGTGCTGCAGCAATAATTTCTCTGGAAAACAAAATTCCTTAATTAGTAATAACAAAAGAATACAGAAGTGATGACGTAAATACCACACAACAACGTTTCCTTGTTCCTTGCTTCAGGTGCAGAAAGTACGTAAGGCACAACTGCACAAGGTTTTGAGTTTCGTCAAGTGACCAGTGCAGTTGTGTCGCTCCAGGCTCTGCACCTGAAGCAAGGAACAAGGAAACGTTGTTGTGTGGTATTTACGTCATCACTTCTGTATTCTTTTATTATTATTAATTTTCAAACAGATCTAAATTTTTCATTTAAGATTAAACTTAATATTTATGTTAATATTGGGATATGGAGGCCACGTACGTTGTTTTCATTCTATTTAGTCTTTATTTTTTGGCTTATATCTTATTTTTCTCTGTTAGTTTTGGCGTTTTTCTTTTCCATCTAATTTTCCTTTTTCATTTTTCTATCTCTTTAATTTATTATCTTTATATTTTCTATCTCTCTATTTTGCTCTTTTGTATTTCCTGTCTTTCACTTTTCTCTCCTTTTTAACGGTGTTTTTTTTATCTTCAATTGTTTCAGTTTTGTCTTTATATTTATTATTTTCCCCCTTTTTCTGAGTTCTTAACCTTACTCTTAATAATCCGTTCTAATTTAATTTTATCTTCAATTGTTTCATGGGTATCTTTGTCTCTATTGTTTATCTTTATATTTTGCTTTTCTGTATTTATATTATCTTTCTCTTTCCTCTCCTTTATTTTCTCTGTAATTTTGTTTCTTTATCTTCATTGTTGTCTTTATATTTATTATTTTTCCCTTTTTTTATATTTTGCTTTTCTGTTTTTCTTAACTTTACTCTTTATTTTCCCTATAATTTAGTTTTATCTGTACCTGTTTCTTGTTTATCTTTATTTCTCTCTATTTTTTAATCAATATATTTAATATTTTGCTCATCTCTATTTATTATCTTTCTCTATTCTTTCCTTTATTTTGTCTGTAATTTTGTTTCTTATCTTCAATTGCTTCATTCTTGTGTTTATATTTCATTTCTCGTTTTTTTATCTTTTTTTTGTATTTTGCTCTTCTGTATTTCTTAATTTTCTCTTTTCTCTGCTTCACTTTCCCTGTAATTTTGTTTTATCTTTAATTGTCTATTTTCCGCTTAGTAGAGCTGTTACCCCTTTCACTGCAGTGTGTAACGGCCTGGAGGAGGACACGGGGAACTGATCCCCTCAGGTGCACGTCGGTGATCAGAAACTACGGTCTTGCCCCCCCCCCCCCCCCAGTCGTCGTGAGTTGCAGCAGCTGCGGAATAAAAGCCATATTCAGCGAGTGGGTCAAGGTCCACGAGTTCGTCCTCCTGCGTCCAAGACCATCACCTCAGCGCTGCGACCCAAAACCTCACGAAATTTTGTGCAGATTTCGTTAATAGCAAAAGAATGAAGCAGTATAGTGAAAAGTACGTTGTAGAGGGTAGAATTCTGCATGTGATGCTGGACTCCAGGGAAGTGGGAGGAATCCTGCAGTTTGTCCTATTCCTAGTGCTGATATCTACAAAATGGCCGCCAGTGACGTAATTAGTCACGGAGTAAAGGTTGTGGAGGATTTAATTCTCTTTCCAACGCATGATCTGGTTTTTAATAAATCTATTCAAAATGGCCGCAAATCCACGCATGTTGCTGCTGTCTGCGCAGGGCTCATGTCGTGGCAGTGACGTCACTAGTCCGTGGCAGAGAATATTAAAGTGTGTAAGGGGAAGAGAGTGTCTACATACTATTGCAAGGAAGAGAGAACAGCAGCAATCAGCACGTGACGTCATCAGCTTTCCTTTACTGCTGACCGCCTCCTCTGTGGTTCATTTTAAGCGTTCTGATTGGAGACGTGTCTTACCATTTATAATCGTACTATTGGCGTTTGGGAACAGTTTATTCCTTCTTTCCCGAGGATCACTTTCTGGACGCCTCAACGTAATGAATTCCCTTTCCTCAAGAGTTGGTCACGACCGACGTCAGTTCTGCTTCGGAGCCTTCCTGCAACTTCCTGCCGTTATGTGATGCGACACGCTGCCTGGTAGCGACGTGGCGATGAAACAACGTTGTCAATAACAGAACCGCTCAGTTTCTTCCTGCGAGATCGGAACCGAGATCCTGCACCTCAGGGACATCAAATCAACAACGTCACGTGTGAGACGAATGGACGAATATATTTCTGAGAAGAGGAAATAGAGAGAGAGAGAAAAAAAGGAAGAAAGATTGAAAAATAGAGGAAAAAATATAGAAAAGTAACGTAAAGAGAGGAAAGAAAGTTTTTATTTCTGACAAGAAGAAATAGAGGGAGAGAAAAAAGGAAGAAAAATTAAAAAAATAGAGGAAAAAATACAGAAAACTAACGTAAAGAGAGGAAAGAAAGTTTTTATTTCTGACGAGAGGAAATAGAGAGAGAGAAAAGGGAAGAAAGATTAAAAAATAGAGGAAAAATATAGAAAAGTAACGTAAACAGAGGAAAGAAAATTTCAAAAAAGAGAGAAAAATGAGAAACAGGAAAAATAGAGAAAGGTAAAGGTAAAAAAATATAGGCAGAAAGGAGAAAGAGAAAATAGAGACGAAAGATATACAAGAGAAATAAAATTATAGAAAGACAGAAAAGATTAAAAAATACATATATAGGAAGGAGAGGAAAATTAGGGCGACAATAGAGAAAAAATGAAAAGAAAAAGGATTCTAAATATGAAGGAAAATGCTGAATAAAGAACGAGAAGCCGGGAAAGATAAATATATAGAGGGAGGAAAGTGGAGGCAATGCAATTTTCTCTATTTCTTTCTGCCACTATTTTCCCCTCTTTACTTTTCTCTATTTTTGGTAATCTTCTTTTCTCTCTTAACGTTACTTTATCTCTCTTTTTAACCTACTTTTTCCATACATGTATTTCTTTCGTGACTGAGGAGAAGAGCCAGAGACAAAGCGACACGCAGAGGGAATGGAATGCGGGCAGCTGGTTATAATTTAATTTAGTGAGCACTTAGTTGGCCCAGTGCCACAGACACGCACGAAGGTTAAAGGGAGAAAGTAAACATGAGGCTTGCGTAACTCATCCTCGTATACTTTCATCGGATCCGGGGATCACTTGATGAGCGCGTGAGGATCCTCCCAAGGGATGCGAACCACTGACTGACATTCAGGTCTGCAGACGGACTGGAAGCAAGGAATGCACACACACACACACACACTCGAAAGCCGCGCACTTGTAGTAATACTAGAGATAACAGTCAGCCTGACCTTCGCCACGCGACGCGTTCCCACACAAATATGGCGGACCGCGTGGCCTAGTTTGCGAGGATGCTCAGGCCGTGACGTCTGTAGCCGGGTTGGGACGACGCAAGGATGGTTGTGGAAAATCCACCATCCAGAGGACGAAGGATAATTTGAAAGTGGAAGAACGTTTTCAATTGACAAGTGCAAAACCTTTCATTTTTCTTCAAAATCTCAAAAATAATCCATTTTTTGACTTCCACGACATGGAAGGATGGACCAACAGTTCCGACTGTAAAATAAAAATCAGGGAACTGACACAAGAGTCCAGACAGACAGCGTCTCCAGAACGGCCTCTCATCAGGGTGAGGAAATGTAACTCCATGGTGAAACTTCACCGCGCGCTGAATGACGCTTCCACTCTTGACCGTCAACGTCACTGAATCCCATGAGACTAGAAGGAAAAAACCTCCGCTCGTTGACGCCGACCAACTCCTCACGACTGCAGATGGCGCCGCTTGTTCCTTGTGAACCCAGACGCCACAGTCATCAAGAGTCCACTTGCACGGATGCGGAAGTTGTTTACAAGAACAGATTTTGGTGCTTGTGTTTGTGACACTGTCCTTGAGTGGTTGTGTCCGTGCGTTGGTTCGTTGACCCCCCCCGTGGGTTCGTTGAGCAACGACGGCAGCAGCGGCGCTTTCACTGCCGCGGGCGGGTCAAGCACCTTTAACAAATATGAAACCCAGGAAATGGAGCCACCTGGCGGGAAACGTCCTGGAACGAGTGTTTCCAAAGGCTTCTCCTTCCCACGTTCATTGTCTCTGGTCTCTGTCTGTGGTTGCTTGGGAGTTGACGTTCTCTCAGCTCCAGCACGATCCTGGACGGTGTTGACATGTTTTCCTTGGAATGTGCGATAAGGGCCCCTGATGACTGATAAGAGTGGCGCTTGCTAATGGCGCTGATAGCGTCACGGGCTCCTTCTGCTGGACGGAGGTTTCCTTCCGGGTGACGTTGACGGTCAGGTTCGTGACCTCTGGACCGCTTGGTGACGTTCCACCATGTCACGTGATTCCTCGCCTGTGACGCTACCTGATGAGAGACCATTCTGGGGTCGTTGACGGTAACGACGTCCGGACTCGACAATAAACGGATCCTTCCGTAGTGCAGTTCTTTCTCTCTGTGAGCAAGTACGAGGGAAGGACGCGACGGTCTTCACGCCCGACGAAGCGGAAACTCGTCGTGTCGCGGGTCTCTCAACATTCCCCATGTCCACGACGAAACCTGACCCCGGACGTGACGACGGAGAATTGCTGCGTCGCGGGACTTAATTGAGGCCAATAAATACAGAGAGGCACGATGAATAATTAGAGCCGAGTGACGTCACGCGCTTCCTCCTGGCAACCGCGACGCCTGTTGTACGGGACAGACGCAGAGATCGCTGCATCGTGTCCACACGACTGAAGTAAAATCTGAGATGTTACCACTACAGCAGCTGTAAATGGGAAATCCCGTACCAATTATTTAAACAAAATTTACATTTTAAGACATTCTTCTGCAATACAGTGCTGCCATCAACCTTACAACTTTGCAGTTGTGTCGCTCTAGGCTCTTGTGTGCGTTTCTTTTTTTTTTAGATTACTTTGCACCTGAAGAAAGGAACAAGGCTTCCAGAAACGTCGCTGTCTGATATCCACATGTCATCACTTCTTCTGTCTGTTTTCGTCCATTTTTTGTTATTATTAATTTTCAAACACAAGTTAATTTTTGATTTTTTTAAGATTAAAATGCTAGTATTATCAGGATGTAGAAGCAACAATACATTAGGCTTTTCTCTTATTTTCTCTACTTTTTCTCTCTAATTTTTTATATTTCCCGTTTCTATATCTTTATTTTTTATTAATTTCATTTTAATTTCTCATCTTTATATTTTATGCCTATATTTTTTTATCATTTTAATGTTTATTTAGCTCTTCTGTATGTCTTATCTTCCTCTTTTCTCTCCGTTATTTTTCTTTATCTTCCCTGTAATTTATTTATCTTTAAATGTTTAATTTTTATCTTATTTTGTATCTCTCTCTTTTTTTAAAAAAATTGGCATTATATCTTATTCTGTTTCGTCTCTTTTTATTTTTGTCTGTATCTTCAATTATTTATCTTATTTTGTAATTCTCTTTTTTATTTTGCTTTTCTGTATTTCTTATTGTCTTTTCTATATTTTTTCTCTTTATTTTCACTGTAATTTTGTTCTGTATCTTCAATTATTTAATTTTTATCTTATTTTGTATCTCCTGTCTTTTTATTTTGCTTTTCGGTATTTCTTATCATTCTCTTTTCTCTCTATTTTTTCTCTTTATTTTCACTGTTATTTTGTTTTAGCTTTAATTGTTTCATGTTTATCTTTATATCTCTCTATTTTTTATCTTTCTATTTGGGTTTCTGTACTTTTTATCTTTTTCTTCTCTATACATTTTTTTCTGTTTATTTTCCCTGTAAATTAATTTTTTTGGCCTCTCATTGTTTCTTTTTTTCAATATATTTTTCTGTCTGTCTCACACAACTATTTATTTCCCCTTCCTGTCTCCTTTTACGGTTCCTTCGATAGCAGTGACAGTGTTTTTGACTATTTGAACTGTCTATTTTTGCGACGTTGCAAGTCTCTCTGTGATAAAGCTGAGGTGGCCCCCTGTTGTCGTGGAAGGCTGAGAGAAACCTCGGCAAGGTGGTCGTCGTCAGTCAGAGGTAATAATATTGACGTTTTCGGCGTAGATGACACGACCTCGAGGGGGCGAGGCGCGGGGCCGTGAATCCGGCGGCAGGAAACAGGAGCCACGGACATTATCCACAGCTGCGGTCTGTAGCCCGACGCGGCTCGCGAGGCTGCAGCGCGCTCCTCGTCGACCTGTGTTGTTCGTGAAGAAATTCGTTCTTCATCCGAGGTCGTAACATTTGGGCCCTGTGGCGTCCCCCCGCTGATGACCCACTTACGGGTGGCGGCGGACCAGAAACTCGCCGGCTTGACGCAACCTTCCGTTCCTTTGTGCGGAGGCGCTGCTGCGTGCACTTGCATCCGTCACGTCACGTCAACTTTCCTTCCGACGATATTATTTTTGCTGTTTTTGACTGACCTCTTCCGCGAGTGTTTCCTTTTTTTCCTTCTGGAAAGTTGATCGAGTGCGTTCCAGAGCCCCAGAGTGCTTCATGGCGCACGGACGTTAATTACTCAAACTGGATGGCTTAACCTCAATGCTGGGAGACATGAGAAATAAATTAAACAACCAAAGTCTGATCTAATAAGAAAAACACTTAGGGAAACCCAACACATGTGTACTGGAGGACCTCATTACATGTGCGTTCCTGTCCATCAGCTTCTCCATTCTTGTTGCCTCTGTGACGTCACGCCGTGTTGGTTTCTGCTTGATGAATGATAATGGCTGATAACGTTAATTAACACACGGGCCAATAGAATTTGTTAATCAGTTGACGATCTTTTACAGACACTTTATTTATAGCGTTACGACGTTTCGTTGCGTGTTCGTATCTTCTTCAGGCTGAGGTATTTACAGATGATTAACATACGGACTAATTACACGAAGTAAACGAAAAATATGTACTAGTTTGTTATAATTATTTGCTTGAGGATAATACCTGAAGATGAACCGCACACGCACCGAAACGTCGTACCGCTATAAATAAAATAAATAAAGTGTCTGTAAAAAGGTCGTCAACCGATTTATTAATTAAAAAAGAGACGTAATGTAAACACAGTCGTTTGTTGCGGGCTCACTGCTGCCAACCTCTCAACTGGGAAAGTTCCCGAGCCGTCGTACAGGTTCTGTGACTTCTCGAGTTGCCAACACAACGAGCGGGAAAACTCTTTCTAGTTGTAAAGTAAAGAAGGACGTTTAAAAGGCGGCGAGGAATAACAAGCAGTGACGTCACCAGCGGCCCACGGACACTTTGCAAGTCGAATTAGAGCTCGACGGACGTCAGAACCACCAGTCGTCGTCGACGTCACGTCGTGGATCCTTCGCGGCCCTAATTAATAGTAATAATTACTCGTCTGTCTGCTGTGGCACGAGGGTTACGTAACTTAACTAAATACTACAGGAAAAAACACGACGTTTCGGTTCGTGTTTGTACCTTCTTCAGGTCTTTTCCCCGTGGAGAAGATTGTAATAAAAGAGCAATGTTGCTTCGTTTCGGTCGCAACACAGCGAAACCACGCATCTAATTATTTTTTTTAATGATTTCTGTATGAAATTACTAAACCTGAAGAAGTCCTAAAACAAGGACGAAACGTCTGGCTGTTTTTTTAATAAAATTTGAAAGTAAACTATTCTCTGACTCAAGGTCCTTGGGTAATGCCAAGAAGAGTCTGTCACAACATACACGAGGGTTGCCTCCTATTTCTTTTTCACTTTCATTTGTCAAGACAATTAAATGCAATTTACGCAGCATAAAACCACAACATTGGTGATTAAATTTTCTTTTTCTCTCTTCTCTCAACGTAGTCTCCGCGTCCTTTTCCGACCGTTTTTGTCCACGTGTTCGACTGCTGGAGTAAAGAGCGTGGTCTTGCTTCCTCAGCCATCGACGACTCCATCGGTGCTGACATCCAGCGTTGCATGAACGGGCGTTTCACTCACAGAACGCTGTCTAATACGTACGTCAATGTCGGGTGCAGTGCTGCCACCTGTTGACTGAGGAAGTTGTCACTGCAGTGAATGTTTGAGGATTCTAACTTATTTAAGGAGGCTTCACTTCCGCGTGGTTTCCCGACGTTCGTGACGGATCTGGTTGGAAGCAGGTCAATCTCCAGGCCCTTGTATGATAACAGCGCGCCTTGCTTCCTCCACAGGAAAAGCCCTGCTGAAGACGGTACAAGTGCGTAGTGAAACGTCGGCGACGTTCACCAGCGAGCTGTTGCTTGTTCACGTGTTATTTATAAACGAGTCCCGCCTTCAGAGGACTTTGGGGGTTGTAAAGCCAGAGCGGGTGATTCACGACCGTGACAAACAAATATATTTGCTTGCGTAACGACTCCCGACGTCACGACGCTGTTGCGACATTCCTTCCGCCGCGCTTTAAATACTTGTCGGAGAAGGAGAAGAAGAAGAGGCCTTGCTTGCTTTCAGCGCACGACAGCGAGAGCCAATTCCTTCCAGAAATAGATCGCGTCCTCCTCCTCGTGATTCACCAGCGGCCAGGACCTGGGACAACCTCCAGGTCAGGTCTTCGTCTGTGACCCCTGCAGCACGTGGTGGAACCTCCCCTGAATAGCGTAGGAATGGGTAGAGGCCAAGGGTTAACTAGGGCCCCTCGGATCCTACCCGGCAGTGATGCAGGACAAGCCCTAGAAAAAACCTGCATCAAGCAGGTCGGGCTGTTGGTGCTTGTCCCACGCCCTTCCTTGGATAGCCTGTGTGGGGAGTCGCAGCATTCCCTTCTCCGTGCCTCGACTAGTTTACGAGGCAGCTGGCCGACTGTTCCAATGGGAGCAGGGAACAACTATTAACCTACGCCCAAGGTCTGCGTACCCGGAACATGCAGCTATCAAAATACAGGCCTCGGCTTGTGGGAACCTTAGTTCAAAACCTGAGGGAGAGGAGGAGGCATCCCCAAAGGTAGAACAGCTCTCACAGGTCCCGTGAGTCTATTAGTAATGTTGAATTTGATGAAAAAGAATATCGATAACTGTTTGCTGTGAGAATGTTCCGAGCGTGGCGACGAGATTCCTCTGGTTTTTGGGATGATTTGAGAAGCAATGAAGGACACGCCCGGCTCTCTGTAACCACTTGGTGAAGTGTATTTAACTATGAGAGTGGCATTGGCCCGACCACGCGGACACTAAGAGACAACACTGGAGATCCTCGACGTTGAACCCAATTATTTATCAAAGACGATATTCAGAAACATTGAAACTCCTTCATAAAACTTTTCGTCCGTGATTCCTTTGCAACGGCTTCTTTTTTTTGGAGATTTTTTTTGCTTATTTTTCCATTAGCCTTCATGTCCCCCTTGTGTTGGTGTGACGACGATCTCTGTGTCTCGTCTCCCGGGCTTGTTTCAGACTTTCTTTTCCGTGATATCGCGGCCTTGCCCCCCCCCCCTCCCCCCACAGCGACATTGTCAAACTTCCCGAATAATTTAAATCTCTTGCGTCGGTGGAACGCGGACGTCGGGGCCGTTGCTTATTGTCGTCGGCCTTGGCCTCCAGTCGTCAGCTTGACCATCTTTTGGATCGGTATATATTTTTTTTCGTTGTCTTGGAAAATTGTCGTCTCTGGTTTTTTTCGTTGCTGAGATGAAGCAGGCGCTCCCTTCTCCCAGTACTAATCTCTGCAAATACCCTCGTGGCGTGTTGGCATACCAAAGTAGACGGAGGGGAGCAGGGATACTTTATTTGCGTTAGCTTTAGGGCTGAGGGATGGGGATGGATAGCAACGAATAACGCGCTCAGTCAAGGCAATCCTCGCAGAGCGACCAATTTAGTAATCATTTTATACAGTTTGCTGCAATGCTTACTAGGGTGTAATTACTGAGAGAACATTCACTTACGTATCTTTGATGAGACCTTTTGCAATTAATGTTTAGTTACCGATACACATAATCAGTCAACAATATGTCCACAAAAGAAAAAGACCTCCCAAGATGAAGAACAGGAACGATGTGGACCTGAACTAGAGACGGGGAAACTTCTGTGTGCTGTTGTACCTGTTTTGATTCTTGTAAGGTCTTTTTTTTTTGGCCGTATTGTTTTTAATCATAACATATATACAACAGACGTAAATTTTAACATTAATAAGTCTGACAGATTTTTTGGTATACTGTTTGTGGACTTGTAACGTTGACAGACCAACGACCGTCGCTAATGTTCAACCGCCGGTGTCCTCGGTGCTATGTGATTCAGTTTATTCTGCCAACCTTGGGGATTGTTCCTCCTCCTCTGTCTGCCAGGTGCTCTTTAACGCCTGTGGTGTCTTAAGGGCTTTGCTTTCTTCTGGGAAATTTATTTATGTTGATTTGTTTAAAAAATTATCAGCCTATTAGTTAGAAATTCCTTATGAAAAATTTAAAACAAGCACAATGCATTATCCATAATTTGTTTGTGTGTAAATTTTAATAAACTGATAAATTTGGAATCTAAAAAATAATAAAATACTTGATTTTATAACCAATTGTGTTAACAAAATTTATTGGAAAAATTATTTTTACACCAAAATATAAGAGATGATACAAGGAGAGTGTTTTGTTATAATGATTTAAATCCTTCATAATAAATTTCTGACTAATGGACTGATGTGTTTATCTTTATTTGAAGTAGTCACAAAAATATAATTGTTTTATAACTCAATTAAAACCATATGCAGTCTCAGTATATAGCAGTATCAGTCTTATTCATAAATGGATAAAATTGTTATTTATATTGTTTGTTTCTTATCCACCTAATGAGGAATTTAAATTCCCAAAGCTATACAAAATGCAGAAAGTTAACTAAATCTTCTATATTAAAATTGCACAGACCAATGGTTTGAACTTGAAAGACTGCCCAGTCTGGATGGGAAAAAGCATGCAGCATGCAAACCTCGTCCAGCTCTTAATAGTGTTTGACCATCAAAGCAGAGAGAATTTCCGTTAAACCGAATGAAATGTTTTCCTTCTTTTTGCAGAACTCCTTCGGCCGCCCTGACGAGGTGGTGGCTGCGGAGACGTTGGCAAACCACGTCCGGTGCAACAACAGCTTCGTGCACGCCGTGTTCCAGGCGCAGTTCCGTTCCTCGCTGACCTGTCCCAGGTGTCAGAGGCAGAGCAACACCTTCGACCCCTTCCTCTGTGTGTCTGTACCGGTGCCGCAGAACCAACGTCGTCCGGTCTACGTCACCGTGCTCTACACCTCTCAGCAGCCACGACAGGTAACACACACACACACTCTTCTCTCTAGGAGAACAGGCTAGAAATAGTTAGAGAGAGAAATACAGTAGAGTTGTTCCTTGTGGTGTGGCTTGTCAGTCTGAATGTGGGATAACTGGAGAATGAAGGCTTTCCCGGTGAATGTGTTGAAATTAGTTTATCGGGTTTCAACCCAGGTCAAATCTTGTGCATTGCACAACATTTCCATTGTCGTAGGTGATTGATAAACTTATCATCTGTTTCTATATTCACTTGCCAGGACTGATAAATGCTCACTTGCCACGTAAACACACCACCAGCTTACATTATACTTTAAATAACATTGACCGAACTGGGAACTGATTTTATACTATGATTTTGATTGTGTTTGCCAAGTTGGAATATTTATTATCCGTTTTTATATTTACTAACTTATTCTCAGCTGAAATTATACAATATGGAGAGCTACAGAAGGCCTAAGACATTTCATTATGTCATTCCACTGAAAAGCACAAGGAACCACATAAAAGAGAAAGCGCTGTGATTATGGAATTAGAAATATTAATAATTAAACCTTTTAATTACATTGTAAGATCTAATAAAAATTTTCTGTACATATGTGATCTGTGAAACATATTTTAGCTCAGTAATAACAGGAGTAGCAGGACCCTGACCAAAAAAAGGTCTACTGATCTTCTCATCACTGCCATGACACTTTTTCTCTTGTGGTTTTATTCCTTCACCTTCAAGAACAGTGTTTTGGGCTGAGATTTGAATTTTACTGGAGATAGATGTTTAAGAAGTGGCTCTCAAAAAATAGGCACATTCTTGTTGGTGATAGAGACAGTAGAAATTTTTAATATCGTGTGATTTCCCACAGACAGAGCCATTGCGGTACCTCAGCATGATCCTGTCCTGTCAAGGGTTTCATTGTAAAACTGTCTGGCTTGTTGTTTATAGCATACTGTAGTTCTTTGTGAACCATACATTCAATATCTGAGAGAGACAAGCAAATATTTAACTGTTAATTGCAAAGTTGTCTGGTAGAAATAATTGTGGGAACCCGCAACTGTGCCCTGATTACACAAGTTGGAAATTGAAAATTAAATTTGAGTATTTTGATGCACAAGTTTTCTTTTGTCAGGAAATTTTAATTTTTTTTAACAACCCTGTTAGTTTAGCAATATTTCATTAATTTTTCTAGCAGCTCATTAGTCCACAACAGTGTTGCAAAATGATTGTAATTAAGTGTCAGGGTTCCCAAGTTAATTTAGCATCAGAAATATGAAAATAGATAAGAAGATTGATTCCCGACATTCGACAACAAATTGTTTCACAGGTTCTTAATGTTATGTTTCTGTGGGGTGGGCCGGGGTTGAATTTTTTGATGGGCATTAATTATCATTTGTGTTTTTCTTGTGTGACATTCTAGGTGAAACTGGGACTCGCACTTCCCATCCATGCAGAAGTGAGGGAATTACGTGAGATGTTGGCTTCCGACACTGGCGTATGTGAATCTCACATGCTTATCACGGAAGTGGACGACCTGGGTTTTCATCGAACATTTTCAGGTAAGTAATTAATTTCTCTTTGGCCCGATTACAGAACAGTTGATTGAAGTCCTTTTATGTTGTCTTCAAGTATTCATTGTTTAGATGGCTTATAAATCACCAGGCAGAAAGTTAGTAAATGAATGAGTCCATTGATTCATTCCACATTTTTACTGACGACTGTTGGGCTTTTTCCATGCATGAGTAACTTGTGTGAATTGAGTTGTGATGTGATTAGTTATCATCTTTAAATACAAGTAATGAAATTCAAAAATCCTTCCAGATGCCATCTTGCTGGTGTAGCCTATTACAACCTTGCTGTTGACAATATACATACAATTTTGCTGAAGTGTTGTGTTTTAGTAAATTGTTGACCCAGTTGATAAACCAAGAATCTTTTATTAAACCTATACAACATGAATCCCTATGTTATTGGAATACGCGTTCTTCTTTCTGTAGATTCCCAGCCCGTTTCAATAATCAAGGATACGGACCCCGTGTATTGCATAGAGTTGCCACAGCTGAAGGAAGCCACAGAGGACAGCGGGGCATATGTGCTCCTCTGCTGGGTCAACTTGCTGGTTGTGGACGATCAATGTGCCAGGTTGGTGCTCTCAACGTTATGTATTCCTTTTTAATCTCTGCACTCTTAGGAAGTGCACATGATCATCTCTGTGCATTTAATAATATGCTATTATAAAAGTGACAGATACTTTTATCTGCTTACCAGAAGTGCTATGCTTGAAAATAACTGCTATAGTGCAAATTACAACGAGCACAATTTTATTTTATATTTGCATAAGCAATTTAATTTTTTTTGTCATCATGTTAAGTGTCCCCACTCTTCAATTTTCAGGTTCAGCAGTCCACACACAATGCAAGTTGGTCGTGAAACATCGTATGAGGATCTGCAGAAACTCATCCTTAAAGAAATGAACATCATCCTCCATGACGATGTGTTGGTTAATTCGCAGGATGTACGTTGCATATATATCTGCTTAAAAAGTTTATTTCTTTTGGTCAAGGCTCTAGATTTCGATTTATGTGAAACCAATGATTTATAAATAATTATTAGCAGGTAGTAGTGAGAGTTATAATGCAGATGCGATGTCCAGTGTTTCTGGTATTATGCCTAAAAATAAATTAAACTACGTCGGCTTTTGAAAAACATTTTTCTTTATGAAGCAGAAATTGCTTCTTTTTTAAAGCACTTCCATGTGTTTTCCTTTTTATAAACAATTATCATTAAACTTTTAATGATTTTAAAATTCTAAGCAAAATGAAAAAAATGATTTATTGGAGTAGATTCACATTGTGAAATTATTTTACACTCAAGTGATTCATTTATTAAATTATTAGGGAATTCAGAAATTGAAAAAAATAATTTACATCTGAAACGTTATTGCTTTTTTCCTTTTACTAGTTCTCTGTGTATACTTATTATGTCGCTAAACAGTTATTCTTTCCTTTTTTATGTATTTATTTTTTGAGTGGAAGATATTGACGCCTAAAAGTTGGCCCATTTTGCTACATAATACGGCATAGTATTATTATTATTGTGTTATACATTTCATCTTATAATGATCCATATTTTACTCTATTATAATAATATGTGAATAATTGTTTGTGAGTGTTATTACTAGTAATAGAAAAGTTGTAAATCTTGTTCATTCTTATATATCTGCAGATTCCTCTGTTTCGTATGTGCATTATCGATGGCCTTGGAGGAACCCCGACTTATCTGGACCCGACACTTGACCATCCACTTTACATGGAAGCTGTGGAACAAGCTCTGGCTCTTTGTGAAGAAGACGCAGGTCCTCCACATTTGAAGTTGGTTCTGGAATGGGATCTGCAGGCCAAGGACAGGTAAAGTGTCAATTTGAAGTCATTTTATTATTGCCATAATGTCATAGTTAATAATTTCTGTATCAACTGTGGCAGTACAACTTCTTGACTGTAAATAATGAACACAAGTTCTCTGCTTCACACAGCACCATCGCTGATGACAGCGACCAGATGGAAGAGTTGGCTAGTGTTAAACAACTGAAGATCAGTACGGAGCAAGGAGGAACAGTTTCACTTGAGGAGTGCTTTGAGGTAATTATCATTTTTGTGTTGTTTCTTATATTTTGGGTGTTTATTTTTGTGTCATAAATTTCTGTTTTTCCAAGCAGTTCCAATAAAAAACCTTATCTCTGTTGCAGTTGTACACCAGGGCTGAAGTTTTAAGTGCCGAAGATGCTTGGCACTGTCCCTACTGTAACCGTAAGCAGGAGGTTGTGAAGAGACTGGGCCTGTGGTCCTTGCCGGACATCCTCGTGATACACCTCAAGCGTTTTCGGCAGGTATGTGTTCATGGGATAAAAGTAGAAACATTAATTTAGTTAGTTAGACAATTATTATTAATTATGTCTAGTCTGAAGACTGATCGCTTATAGTTAATATCCTTTTTTAGTTCACTCTTCTGTAGCTATATTGCGCTCAACATTTGTTTAAAACAAATGATTTTGTTTATTTCTATGTTTACTGTTAATATTTGATATATAATTGGGTAAATAAGAATGGTCTTTTACAGCAATCCAAACAGCGGTCAACTGTTAAACTCACGACATTGGTTGAATTTCCTCTGTATGGCTTTGACATGACCCCACACTTGGCCACCCGCCCAATTGGTTCGAGCCCACCAGGTTTAGGGTCTCCCGGAAATAATGGAGTGTTGGGTGGCCTGGGCTGGTCCCCGTGGAAGAGACCCAGGCGAAATAACAACCGACCAGATGATAATGTGTACGACCTGTATGCTGTTTGCAATCACCACGGACAGGATTTGCAGGGCGGCCACTACACTGGTAAGTTTTTAGGTTTCGGGGGAACATCTGGTGCAATAGCTATTTTCCACATTCACATACTTTAAACATGCATGAGGATGGCAATGGGATACAAATATGGCTGTGTAAATAAAAGTCTGTATTGTTTAATTAAAAAGACATAATAACAGGAGTTTGGAAGAAATTGTTATTCTATTAGCCATTTACAGTGACAGGCCATTTGTGCCTTTGACTGTGTAGTGAGATACTGTAAACATAATTACTAGTTCTAGATACAGGATGACCATTATTTTGTGGGCCACTTATTTTGATGATTGTGTTTGATGTATTGTGATACAATGTTCTGCGCAAGTAATCCAAGACTATCAGAACTGAATTTTACCAACACAAATTCAATCACTAAGTTTTAATTTTTTTAGTCTTCCATTTTTTTCCTTGTGCCTTTCTACCTATCTACCTGACGTTTGAAATTGTGTATTTTATTACTGAAGGAACACAGTTTCAGATGCTAATTGAACTTTCTCTTTCATCTAAAAAAAATGTATAGATCAAAAATGTTCTTTACATGTAAACAAAACTATAGCTTTATATATTGTTCAATAATAGCACTGATTTAAAAAAAAAATAATATTACCCTTTCATCCATTAGCATTCTGCCGGAATCCGTACGATACCCAGTGGTATTGCTTTGACGACACTCGAGTGGAGCCCATATCTGACGAGTCTCTGGTGACCGCTGCAGCATACATTTTGTTTTACCAAAGAAGGGGCCTCGTAGCTAGTAGCTATTCTGCTAGTTCGGCGGCTTCGACAAGTTCATCTGGATCAGGACTGGAACATTGGGTGTACCGAATGCCTGCCTTCAACCACTCCATAAGTCGATCTCAAGAGGAACTGAGCAACAAAGGTGAGGAGTGCTAATATGCTGAAAAAATGTACTAGCAATTTGAAAACTATTTCAAGAATTTACAAGTGGTTCATCACAGGATACTTACAATATAAAAACTTTGTTAATTATAATTATTAAATCAAAATCAAATACATTTAATAATATTGTTAACATGTATAAATTTCAGGATGTAGCTCCAGTTATTCCTTGGTTGCAACAGTTCCTGTACATGTCAATTGTCCTGCCTTAACATGTGAATGAGTGAACAGTAATGAATCGAATATTTGTTTATTGCAGGCATGATTACTGCACTTGAATTGGTTCTCTATATAATCTGTTCAGTATACTCATTAGATAGATAAATAGCCAAATAACAGACAAAAGTAAACTTGTATCCTTGTTGCTTTTGTCAGGTGCACTGTTTTACACAAGAGCCATAAGAACAACACTGCACAAACCAGGCCAATAACTCAAATGATTTTGTATTTCTAATCATCTGTTGATTAGGTACGTTGTGAGGTATTTAATATAACACTTATTGTTGTCTGTTTTTTGGCTATTTATTTACCCTATTGATATACTTTTAACACAGTTGTTTCATATTTTATCATTTCAATTATTTGTCAGTGTTGAATTTAATTATTCCAGGTGAACAAAATAGTTTGATAATTGGAAATGTTACCCATGTTTGTCCACAGACACGACCGAAACGAAACCTGTCACGATAGAAGCCACCAATACCACAGAAAACCGATTTTCGAGAGGCACCCTCCCGTATTCGACTCTGCAGCCCATCAGCAAAAGATCAGTTGCCACCGATACTGAAACGGACCATTACTCTGATGGAGAAGCACCTCTCGCGTGTCCCAGGAGCGACTGGGTGAGAATCAAATCAAACTTGGGCCACGCATAGAGGTGTAAGTGGATGTCATCAGCTCTGCTAACACCACTTACTAACCCAAGTGTGGTTGCCTTGTAGTTGTGGCTAACATGGTAACCTTATATTTTTAGTAGAAACCAAAATATAAACGGGTTTTCCTGAGTTTGTACCATCTGTGACATAAATATGATATAGTTAGGGCGTATTCTGAAAACAAAAGTATTGGAGAGGCAGGAAAGTTATAATAAGAAAATTAAAAACACTGCCAATATTCTATGAGAGGTGCTTTCCCGGTGTAAATTATGTAGAAAACATTCTGTGGTTCCAACTGGGTTAAATATTTATTAATGCACACAATGTTACCATAGTGTGTTGTCAGCTGAACTGTGGTTACTTGGTACATTATTTGTAGTTACAAATACACATTAATCCATTTACCTGCCAAGGAACTGTACCTTGGTGAATTTGTGTGTAGCTACCGAACCGGGTAGTCCATAGGCATAGACAGTTGTAAACACAAAGTTTCTCCCTTCAATTTTCTTGATCAACATCTCTTAACTGGAAACTCAAATCTTTTATCCTCAATGTTGAGTAATTAATATAAGGGTTGTAATGAATAATTTTTTATTGACAGTTTTATTATAAAAAAGTTTTTGATTAATATAAAATATTTTAATTAATATCACAGCAATTAAATGGAAATACATAATTTTTACAAATGTCTAAAAACTATTTAAAACGTGTATCACCGACTGTTTTCATCGGGGTTAATTTTCATGGGGAGATAATGTTTGGTGCAACTTTTGTGGCAATATAAATGTATTTCTTTAATAATTTTTATACACTAATACCTTATCTGAAGTGCTGGTGTCTGCTACATTTATCGGCAGCCTTTCTGCAAGCCCGCTGTCTTGAATTATTTTCTATGTAACATTACAATATTCTTTTGATTACAGTTTTATTTCACAATACTCTACTTTTTAATTCGCATCACTTGACTTTTCCATTCAAACGTCACACTATAACATCCACTTTGGCGACTTCATATTTTACATATACAATCTTGCTCTCTGGAACACTGAAATAAACTTTATATTTTACTGTACGTCAACTTTAGTCGGACACTCAACAGCTTCTGTTTCACTCCTCTTGTCTGCCAAACAGATGTGTGAAAGTGAGTGTCCTATCAACAAAAGGCCGGCTGCTGTCACTAACACCCAAGCAACCTCCAGATTTTGTCTTTTCCAACACGCTCCAACTCCTTGTCAATTTTACTTAATTTTTCATATAATGTTAGAGGCATTCAAAATTACAGGGTTAACACAAATTGTATTTATGTTAAAAATTATACCCAAAATTTAAATTGTATTTATTCCTTTTTCAAGTATTTTCTCTTTTTTTATGTTTTAAATTTTGCTATGACACAAGTTGTTTTAACTTTAAATATTGGCATAAGTTGTTTACATTTCAGTTATGGACGTTGTATAAGAAGGTCTAAATTACGTGAATTATACTAACATACATGAGTTTTTTGTTTTGTTTGGATATTTGTTCATTACATTATATAATTTTCTTTATTTTTAGATACATCTGAAAGTTAAGAATTAATTAATAATATTGTAACACCTGTAGAGGAGATAAAATGTTGTGTTTTTATTAAATATTAAATGTGACTTCATTTAGACGATAATTGCCAATAAATCATTAAATTTATTTTAATTTTCTCATATTATTTACCAGGGAAAATAAAGAATGTGTTATGTTTAATCCCAGATATAATTATTACTTGAAAATTGTTATGAATTTGCTTTAGTCATGTTTTAGTCGGTTTCCTAATTTTTATTTGATATTGTTTCTCTCATCTTCCAAGAATTGTATCTGAGTTTGTGTCTTTATTACCAAGTTAAATTTTTATCATTTATTCTGTGTACATAGATTTTCTGAGGTATCGTTCTTCTTTTAAACAGACTTCTGAAAGGAGGGAAGCCACTGACCTGGACTCTACGGCCGTTATAACATGCGAAGTAAAGGTGAACTCTGGGGAAGAAAAAGTGGATGCTGAAGTTCAACACCCCATGGCAGATCCACCCACCATAATAACGGAATCGTGTGTGTGACACAGGGCAAATTCCCCCCTTCCCCTAGTCATGGTCATGTCCTCTTCTCCTCATTATTCCCTTCATATCCGTTTCCGGAAAAAGAGAGTCGCATTGCACACGTTCTCCCGTCTGCTGTGAAGCTCTGCACCGGATCCCATGACACCATCTCGAAATTGTATGGAACGAATCTCGGGAAACCACAGACAGTACCTCAACTTTTTTCTACGACACCACAATAAATTATTAACTTTTGATAATATGTCCGAGCTCCTCATTACCTTACTCTTGAAGAACATATCAGATTCTGTAATGCAGCATTTGTCGGCTGAAGGTATTGTATGAATTTCACCAAATTGTTTGTTGAATTTTATGCACTGGTTGTTCTGTTTAATAAGATTTCTATAAGTGGTCTGATTTTTTCAAAGTTTTACTAGAGCAGAGTAGAAGTTCTTTTGATATGAAATGCCTCTAGGAAATGTAAATGTGAAGAGGTACTTGGCGTAAACTACATGGATAATTTATCCAGTTTGTAGAGCATAATTCTCATCCACCTCAGCAGCTACATTTCATGAGTTGCTATGATTTATTATTATTATGTGATGTATAGTTATTTATTCAGTTTCTGAAATTAAGGGACAGAGTTGTGAAAGTTGGTGTTGAAGCAATTTGCAACATCTCTGTTCTGGTTGTGGAAATGTTGTACTCTTACATAACAATTGTAAAAAAAGAAAACTGTATAAAATATTAACCTACGAAACCGGTATTTTCGACTGTCTCCGCTAAGTTTTCGAGATGAGACGAGGATGTGTCAAAGTTCAAAGTGAAATACAAATTGAACTAGCAAATGTGATTTAAAATCTTGCAAATATTTAACATGTGCGTAGTGGTCATGTATAAAAGTGCCAATATGTACATATTAAGATTTATTTTTACTTTAGATAAGTAAATGAAAAGTTTTTACCTAAAGAAAACAAATAAAACCAATAAATTATTTTTTTGCAAGATCTCTTGGTCAATCTGTGCAGTTTAAATTTATTAAAGTCACTTCAGAAATTACGTTCAGTGTATTTTATCTGCTGTGATAAAAATAGGGGGAGAAAATAGAGTCAGATACAGGTGTGAAAGGCAAAAGTTGTGATTGAAAGTTTTTCACACAAAATGTTTGCTGATTTTATTACCGTCTGTTTATTGAATGTGTTGTTCTTGGCACACTTGTGTGATTACAATATTTATTTTTGTTTTCAACATGAGGTAATAAAGAGTCATGTAAAACAAGGAGAAGTTATCAGCCTTTAAATAGCATGTAAATTCTTTCAAACACAAGGAAAAAATGGCAAGATCAAATTAAATTACTTATTTGGATAGGAAAGAGATAGAGTGTAGTAATATTTCAAATTTTCATTACCCACAAAGAAGGTCTGAACTGCATGTCAATCATGCCTACTTTCCTGACGTAGGGGTTCCGGTCCTCGAAAATTAGTTATTAGTTTATGCTCTACCCGACTGGACCAGCTGTTTATTTCAGGTTAATGTGCCTATTGCTTTATTGTTATTATCAATATTACATATAATAATAATAAACAAGTAGGATATTGTGACATTGTCAAATTAATTTGGACCTTAAATCGACAGGCTGGTGAGGTATGTCAGCTGTGTTCTGTAGTGAGTGGCTAACCTGAAATTGAGGTTTGGTTGCACCATGTTGTGCAGGAGAAAGGTTTTAGCAGCTGCATTCTAACTCGTGAACCTGATAGTGTCGAAAAACATTTTCTATCCCAATCTGGTAGTTGTTAAAATTTTCAGAGGTGTTATTCTCCTCCTCCTCCTGCCCAGCATGGCGACACTGGACCACAATTTCAGGTTAGCCACTCACGTTCTCTCTTTAGTTTCCCCTCCCATTTATTTTAATTCTTTTCAGGAGGTCACATTCTTAATTGCTTTTGTATGTATGTTGTAATATAATGAGTTGGTTGTTTTAATAGAAATATCTTGTCATCATCATCATGTTCCTCTTATGACAAGAAAATCTGTGGTGGGTCTTTTGTACCTCTTTTTATTGCTTTTATCTTCAACTGATTTTTTTCCCTATCTCTAGTGTTTTTTGTCCATTTTAGGAAGTATAATCTCTTGTATTGAGCTTTTTGCAGCTTAAGAATTCACTCCAGTTGGAGGGTTGATGCCAGGGAGCTTAATTTCCGACCAAGCACTCTCTGGACACTACACATTCTGCTGAAAAAACAGAATTTTACTATTCTTATTGCACTTACACTAACAAGTTCACACCAAATCAATTGTAACTGATACACGTTTGTTTATCTTTTAATTCCAATTCACAGGAATATGTTGCCAGCAAGCAGGATTTTATCTTAAATGTTGATATTGGTCTCATCTTTTTTAGCCTATTTTAAATGTTACTGTCAGTTTACTTTTCACTGTGTCAGAATTGTGTGAAGGAACACATTTTTAACAAATATTTTTTTAGTTTATTCTCAACTGTTTAAGGAAATAAGTTCCTTACCATTACAGTGCAATGTGTAAGTGTTTTGTTTACTAGGTATTTCAATTTGAGAGGAAACATCTGTCGCTCTTCTTATTTCCATTAAAGAAAAGTCTGTGTTAGTCACATCCAGCCAAACCTCGGTTGGCAAACTTAGTTTCTTCCCAAATATACTTGGAGGCAACTTTTTCATAGGCAATTAATTTTCTTAAACCTGACAATTGCTTTTCCTCAACAAGGAGCCGAATTCATCTTTGTGTTGCACTTTTTGCTCCGTGTTTTAACAGTTTGCAGTGTTCACGTATCTGAGTCGACAACCACAAATTCAGCAATCGATGCATCATAATTGTCCGCCGTCCAAGTAGCAAAGGTTTGATTGTACTCTCCAGTAGATCAGACATAGATGTTTCGATCCAAAAAAACACCCTGCACTTTTAATTTTACAGTGTAACAGTTTTGTAGCTCTACGATTCTTTCTCAAAGAAATCTTTCAGTGATGGATATCACTTTTTTCTTTTGAGTTCTTTTTTTTAAGAAATTTGCCTTTTTACCTACACTTCCTTTCCAGCAAATAGGAATTAAAAACTTCTCATTGTTGATACTTGCGTAAACATGTGTGTACATTTTATATGGATATCAATATACTTTTTAAAGATATGTAATCGCCAGTGTGCCAAGATGTAAGTATACTCTGTGACACTGACTCAGTTTCTTAATTTTTTCCCCGTGTCTCGTCCGGTTACTGCCTTAAGCCCAGCGCATTGGACTGTTAGTGTAAATAGATTTTAGGCAACTGTTAATTGATACATTAACTTGTCAAGTTTGGATAACCACGGATCCTTCTTATTTATTTTTTTCCCCACGTCGATGCCGACGACTCGGTCGAAACCGCTATATAAGGAAGGGATCAAAATTTGGGAACAAACGTCGACCATTCCACTCACGCTGATAATGAGAAGATGTGTGCTAGTCAAATATATGAAACTAAAAGTTTTATTTTCTGTCTCTCTCTCTCTCTCTCCAGAAAACTTTATCGATTATACTGTCAAATACTCTTACTTTACTCCTCGATGTGGTTCTCCTCACTATTGTGAGAGAATTTCTTTTGTTTGGCAGCGTTTATTTATGTTATTGTAACCATTAGTATATTGCATTCTCAATTTTAATAGTTTCTATAAAGTTTCCTCATTTTCAAGAAACTTGTAACTCAAGTTTCGTTTTATTGTCTTCATTGTACTGAAATGAGGTGATGAAAAATATTTAAGTGTGATGCTACATTGTAAGATTATTTTTTTTTGTATATAATATATATAAATATTTCTGGACGAAAAATAGATTCACACTCACACGTATATAGAAAAACATATATATATATATATATATATATATATATATATATATATATATATATATATTTTAGAAACAAATTGAAGAAGGATCATAAAATAAATTTTTATGATTTACTGTTACATTGTTATATGCATATAGATTAATAAAATGACGGGGGGGGGTGACATTTAAAGACATTTTCTTTTGCCATGACGTGTTGTTGGCAATGAGGCAATAATTACCATGTAATATTCAATGTGTGATTATACTTATTTCTCAAAAAAAAAAAAAGGAAAGAATGTTGAAAATAAAAATATATTACTCTTTTACTCTTGAGTGTTTTTATTGGACCGAAAGGTGGGAGAGGACCCCTGACATCATTTTCCCCTCCCGGGAACTGCCCAAAACTGTTCAAGGGTGAGATATTTGAAGAAATGAGTGAAGCAGAGGGAAAGGGCACTGTTCTGGTTCCCTGGGATGTGCTCTAAGGCAGAATAGGTAGTAATAATAGTTGTATGAATGTAAGTATTGATTGGGTATTTCATTGTTGTTTGAGTGAACAGAAGGAATAAGAACCAACGATAGAGATGCAGGAGGGAGGAAGGAGAGCTGTAGGCAGGACAGAAGGAAAATCGACAAGGTAGAAAAGAGACGAAGGAGGGTTTTAAGTAGTGTTCAAATCGTTGCAGTGATCGCTACTCTCACTCTATGTTAACCTTCTTACTCAGTTCTTCTGGATGAGTTATTACTACTACACCACATTAATCTTATCTGTCCGGTTTATGTTTCTGGTATCCTTCTGCCTTTTTTAAATTGTCCTTTGCAATTTCCCCTCTGCCGTGTCTCTACATTTTCTCTTTGTTTGTCCATATTCTTTTCTCTTGCTTCCTCTTCCTAAACTACAAAAATACAATAATAATGATGATGTCATGAAGAGTAACCACAAGTGAATTACATAATAGATTTTTAAAACCAGGTCATGTGTTGGAAAGAGAATTAAGTTCTCTAAAACCATTACTCCATGACTTTACTGGCGGCCATTTTGTAGATGTCAGCACTAGAAATGTGACAAACTGCAGTCTCTTAGAATATGTAAATTTGACGCAGGATTTCTCCCACGAAAGAATTTCGTCCTCGATTACGTGCAGAATTTTATTCCCTACAATTTATCACTGAACATTATTTCAATAGAATGCTTCGTTCTTTTTCTATTAGCGAAAAACTGAAAAGAGGTGCAAAATTTCGTGGGTTTTAGGGCCAGAGGCCTCAGGAATTGTAAAACTTGGGGGTTTTCATTAATGGCCACGGTACATGTTTGACCTGGCTGGATCGTACGTAGTCGGGTCGCGTTCCAGCAGCGGAGCTCGACGGACGAGCCACCTGGCGACGAGGCGCGCAACCAGCAGCGCCCCGAGGGTCACGTGACTGCGTCGTCGCGCTCGTCGCTGCGGTCAGTCCCGTCTCAGCTCCTCGCGCGAGTGGTGCGTGCGTGTGTGTCCGTGTGCGTGTCCAGCTCCGTCCTCCACAGACAGCAGCAGGTACGTACTTCACACGCCCGTGTCCGTGACGTCACGGGCGCCACGTCACTCTGCTCTTCTACCCCCAGCAGCAGGGGACGGACGAGTTGCTGGGGGTGGGGTGCGACCTGCACCACGGTCGTGTGTGCGTATGTACGTCTACCGTACAGGTTGACTACGGGCGACGGTAACCATGGCAACGCAGAACTTTCCCCACCCCTCGCGACTCTGGTCCGTGTCCGCTCGATACTGTGTTTTGTGTGAGCCACCATCTCTCTCTCTCTCTCTCTCTCTCTCTGCGTCTTCCAGTTCCACGCCAGGCACCAAGGTCCTTCTCCAGGCCCCGGAAGTGGATCTGGACTTGCTCCGTTCTTTTCTATTACAGGGGGAATTTTTCCATATTTTCCCCCCTTGTAATTGATACAGCAGGAGCGGAACGTAACGTTGAATAAAGACAGACGGTAAGGAATCGACCACGCCTTTGCCACGGAGAGGGATGAAATCCCGCCCCTTCAACCCTGAATGAGGCAACATTAATTCCCCTGCGCAAGGAAAATATCCGGGGGCAGATGCGAGTTACGTTTGCCACTCTTAAGATTTACTACGGGACGAAGTGGAGACTCCACCGCGTAGTAGCGGGATGGCGTAACGAATAAGAAGAAAGATAGGCAGGTACAGATAAGAGACTTGACGATGCCTTTCTTCAGGTGCTAAGAAAACGCAAGAGCCTAGAGCGACACAACTGCACAAGCCAATTGACGAAAGGTTGCTTTAATTTCCTGGTCCACCGCGGGCTTCTGATTGGTGCCGAGGCTGCTGACGTCACTCACATCTGCGTTTCAAATCAAAAAACAGGGAGCGAATAAAAAGCCCCGCATCAGTTAATTGAATACCATTTTTCGGTCAGTATGATAATTACGCCTTTTATTCTCGCAGCTTTGGAATGTTTCCTTAGCTCAGTCGGAAGAGCGACGGCCTTGAACTCTGCCCCCGCAGGGGTCGTGGGTTCGAGTCCTGCTTCCGCCGACTGTGTGTATATTTTTTTTTCACATATCTCATTTTTGTTGGATAATTATTTCACCGTTGTTCTCTTTTCATTGTCATACCCAGTCTTTAGACACCTGACACGGGGTGTGGTAGCGCCATGTTGGTAATTTTAATGGTAAAAATTTTTTCCTTTCCCCTTAAATATTTAGACGAGACGAGATCGTTCCCCCCCCCCCCCCGCCCTTTCGTTCCCACCCGCCATTTTGCCTCTTCGAACGAGGTCCTGAGTTAGTTAGCGAATTAATTAGCTTAAAAATTGTTTACCCCGGGCGTTAAGACGCCTCCTCGCCCAATTAGGTAATTAATCAGTGGGTATTGTGGACGAGAGCTGCTTACAACCCCTCTGCAGAGGTCCTTCAACCCTCCCGCGCAACGCACACACTCAACGGCGACTGCCATTTTGTAAAGCACGCGTAATCTCTCCATGTGCGTGAGTGTGACGTCACGGGGGACCTCTACAGTTAATGTTTATGTTATGAAAAATAGCGGTTATGAGAAACGATCGAGTCTCTCTGGAGTCGACCTCGGTATCTCTCTGGAGACGCGGCCCTTATCTCTGTGTTTCTTTTATCTTTGTGTGACGTCTCCGGAATGGCTCGCGTTTCGAAAGGTAAACATGAAATAAAACGTTGCTTTCTAATATAATTATGCGAACTCTGGGGAAAGGCTGCAATCTTTGGTAAACATAAGAGTTTCTTTATTTTTCGGTTTGTGTTTGTCGCGTGGTTAAGAACTTGAGAAGTTTCCTCGTCCGCGGTCGGAGGTTTGAATCTCGCGGAAACGCTTTGTTGTTGTTTTGTAGGTTATCGGCCGCGCCCTCTTCCTGCCTGTGGTCCTTGTCCTTGTGTAACTAACACCGTGGACGGTCTTGTTGAACCTAACCTCCCGGATTCCGGCGACGTTAATAAGGTTAGGAAACGGTATTTTCAAAATTTGGAGATCCCGTGTGTTTTACGTTGTATGAAGCTCACGGGGGCAACACAAACCCTTGATCAACAGCGGCCATGTTTAAACATTTAACCTGCAAATCGTGTCACGTGAAGTAAGAGCGGATTCCTTCCAGGGGACGTTCCAGGGTAATTAACCACGTGTGCTTGATGTAACCTGAGACGTATTTATTGAGACGAATCTGGCTAAAGTTGAACGTGACGTCACACCGCAAGCCCCGCCCACCGCATTATCTGCGGAGAATCCAAGTAATATGCGCTAATTACGACTATTCATTTAATTATTTCAAACGTTTGTAACTTGACACCAGGATTTTCCTCGAAATATTGTTTTTAATGTACGTTAATTACGACGGTTCCGAATATGGCGCCTGTCGCCTTGGATCGAATTTAATGCAGGATTTCTGTGGACTACATCCGCTTTAGTAATTGTATTACGTTAAATATAACGTTAATTAACGTCTGTAACGAGAGTTGTTTGCAAGTAGTTGGCCGCAAACAGAGAAATAAACGACAAGGTTGAGGTCTTCTAGCAGTTGGCAGACCTGCTGGAGCAACGTACTTCATCATCATCGCGAGTGGAAGGTCTCGTAAGTTGCTCGGATTGCTTTTTCTTTTCTGTTGGTGGCCATTTTTACCTACAAACATTGAAAGTTAGAAAAACAAATTGACAGTGTAGCGTGATGTTGGCCACCCTGCGTCGCGGCGGGGAAGAAAAACACCCCGGGGGTTGGTATCGATTCCCCGATTTGAGTAAGAGAGAAACGCATATCGTGGGTTACGGCACTGGATAGAAATCTACACCCCGTGGAGCAAATACCGTACACGCGGTCCTTGCGACCAGGAAACAAACACTGTGGGGGCGGGACACGTCTACCAACCACCCCATAGAAACGGCCGATATTTTCTTCGGATGAATATTTGTACAAGTCAAAGAAATTGATTGTTTCTCCCGTTATTTTTTTTGTGTGTGTATAATTTTAACCCACTTGGGGCACAAGACGGAACCACCCTTAGGAGTGGGGGTGGAGGGGCGTTACATGACGCCAAAACAAGCGATACTGGAGTCAAATCCGCGGTTATGGATGTCGCTGACTTGGATTTGCTGTTTAATCCCCCCAGGGATGGTGGTGGACGGGGGTAGAAATTTTAAAACATGGTAAAAGGGGCGATATTTGCGTCGGGTAAAATATTTTTCTGGGGTCAGTGAGATTCATAGCATTTCTACCGATGTTGTTTGTGTGTAATTTCAACTCCTTATTAGCGTAGAAAGGGAGCACACCCTTAGGGAAAGGGATGGAAGGGGCGTCACATAAAAATAAACCAAAAACAGCCGAAATTGGAGTCGAATCCGAGGTTATGAATGTCGCCGAGTTCCGTTGGGACGTTCCCGTAACCTCGACATCGTCACAGCTGTATCAGGGTAAAGAGACCAACACTGACTGTTGGTTGTTCTTGACGGCGCGAGGCGTAGTTTCATTATTCTTTGATGAACGCGACGAGCGTCGTCAGTGACGTCACACGGACAAGCAAACTCAGTTTACCGATTTTTTTTTTCTTACTGTGCGGCTGAAGGGAAATGATACGTTATAAATATTTGGGTTGTTAAGTAGGAGATCGATGCGTCATAGCACGGGGCTGTGACGTCACTGGTGTCTGTGTTCCAGAGATGATCGTCACTGCGGCTCGGATGTCGGGGTTAACTGAGGTCAATGTTAGCTCCCTCAAATCACAGAGACTCGCTCGCTCTCTGCTGACGTCACGCATTACGTCACTGCGTCCTTGCAAACGTTGCACTAGGGGCTATGAATGAATAATATTCGTCTGTTTACAAAAGGAATACGGGATGGGGGGCATCGAACAGTTCCCCGCAGGGCCCCAACCCGTATCCCTTAAATTAATATATTTTAAATATCAACACGAAATAAGTCGTGCCAATCCAACTGTATTTCTGACCAATTTGGCCGAGTCTGCGTGAAGTGACGTGAATACGACCAGTAACCGCAGGCAGTGACGTCACAGTAGCTCCGCGTGTCTGAGGCTCTCGTGACGTCACCCGGTGACGCGGGTTCGTGGTGCGTGACGTCACGGGAGTCTCCTTGTTCGAGGACTTTGGACGTGGAGGTAATTAAACGTGACGGCCGCGGGCTCCACGAACCTGATCGCCACGAAGGAGCCAGTGAACCCGTGTCTCAGGGCTGCCAACACAATCTTACTTACGCGGAAGAAGGAGAAGCGGGACTGGAGCCGAAGAGGGAAGGTTGAGGGAAAGAAGGCGACGGCAAGGGATAAGGGAACTGTGACGAGAAGAATGCGGAAACAGGATGAACGGGAAGAACTGAAGAAGAATGAAGGTGAAGGAACGTAGAAGAGAGGCGGATACGTCGAGGAACAACAAGTCAGATGAATGTTGTTGAATTAACCGACGTACAATTTTAAATCATGACGTAAATAAATTTTATAAGTGAGTGTAGTTGAAGGGTTTCATCATTCATAATATTATTAATTCCCCTGTTGACGTTTCTGGGGGAGAAACGTTGCCAACTTTGCCGCGCCGAAGTCACTAATTGCGGGCCGTCGCCTTCGACGTCGATACTCCAGGGGCCCGGTCCACGACATCCGCAAGGGAGGAGAGTTTCACTGCTTCATCCAGGATCCTTTCACGCATCTTCCTTCCTTTCCTAATTCTCAGAAGCTAAGAGCGGACGTTTCCCTGGTCACGTTCACGAGGAAAACTTATGTACATTTGAAGCGCGTCGTGAACGTCGCAACGTCCCTTCATTGGAAATTCGTTTCTAAATTTTGGCCTGCAGAAGAATAAGAATAAGCAGATGTTCACGAGAGGGTTACCGTAGAAACCCGATTAAACTACACACCAAAAAAAAAGGTACTTGAAACGTCGACGTTGTAATGTTCAAGAAAATGTTTTAAAACGCCTGTGAAAGTGCGAGCGGTCATGAATCTAAACACTTGCTGACACTGGAAGATGCGACTGGCAGAGAAGTGGTGAAGCAGGAAGCCAGAGACAGCCACGTGGAATATCAAGTGTTACACGTCGTCTCTGGTGACGTCATCAGCCACGCTCGTGCGGGTTTTAATTTAGCCCTTAATTTTGTCTGTCTGCTGGGATCAACGGTGTTTATTGATCTAATCAGTGGCCCTACTTGGTTAGTGTCAGTGTAGGTGCTGATTGGATTCTGTCTGTCCGCACGGGGGCTGTGACGCTGCAACAACACTGCGTAATTAAACAACTTTACAGAAACGACGGTACGAAAATAACTCATCCTAGAGGGAGGCGACGTGTGTGAATAACTCGCCCGTCGTAACCCATGGCCGCCGCCATCTTGTCTGTCCCCCATCTCCTGCGCCCCCTCGCGGCAATAAAGAAGAGTTTCGCAGCCGCTTCTTCGTCCCCTCCTGCAGCTGCCAGACCTGCCACCACCTTCCTCACTGCCTGCCAGGGAAGTCCAGAGACTCTGACGATTACCACAATGGCCGCTCCTGCAGTAATTCCTCATCTTCCTAGGGGTTCAAAAACTCATCTAAATACAGCTAAAGAGAAAGGAGTTGTTATTTGAGTTAATTCGCGACCTGTCAGCCCTACTTTGCCACGTTGAACGTAATCATCCGTTGCCTCAGGTGCACATGACTGTGGCTGCCGTGTAATATTTCACATTGTCTAGTTTTAGTGACGTCCACCGCTGCAGGTCGATTGTGATGTGTTTCAGGGAGACTCGCCGCCGCCCCCACGCCCCCGGCCGGACCTTGCCGGAGGATTCGAGGACCCGCTGCCAGTTTGCAGGTGAGGTGTTGAGGCGTAGTTGCCCACAGGGAAGATCCTGGTCGCTTCCTTCCTCGTCCACGTCCTGCGGCGCTTCCTCTGCGATCAGCAGCCGCTCCTGATGACTGCGAGATAATCCGTGACCTGGAACCAATAAAAGTCATCCGACGTACGCGCAGCTCGCAAGGTCGCACGCCCTAAAATATTTAACCAGAAAACGTCATCACAACGTTTCAGCCCTGGTTAGGACCTATTCAGGTGTACGGTTACGATTAAAATCTGTTATCTAATGAAGCTAGATTTTGCACATGTGACGACTTTGAAAACAACTATCAAGATAATTATGCAGAGTTTATTTTCTTTAAATATCTTAATTGTGACAAAGTAGGGCCGGCAGATTGCACACGACAGCTCATTGTTTTTTCTTTAACTGAAGATAATATTTTAGTGCGTTAAAAGGATAAGTAAAGTGTGTCCTGCTATGAGTCACGCCTTCTACAGGGATCCTACAGCAGAGCGTCTGTGGACAACACAACATTGGCAGGTAGCGCACACTTGTGGGACTTGTGGATGAATCACGTGACAGCGCTGACCACACTCAGTGTACGAGGCTAGTCTCCTTCAAAGTCGAGCAACATCTCCTGATGTGCAGCTGACAATGGCGTGACGTCACACACATGACACATGCGAGCAAGGAGCGTCCAGGACTGGTCACGATGACGTCAGGCAACGGGTTGTCTGCTGTGGTGACGTCACCGTCGTGAGTGACGTAATCACTGAGACTAAGACTACGACGCTTGTCCCCTCTGAAGGGCGCTGGACCTACTCAGTGATAGCAGCGGCAGATAAGGTAGTGGACTCGCCCTTTACCCTGCATGAGGATGTTCCTTCACGCGCGGAGCAAAGTCAGACACGTCTACCAGCGAGGGTGGAAGTGTTCAGTCATCCTAAACCGGCCGATGTTTGCATCGAAACAAAATTATCCGTGGTCAAAGAGATTGATAGTGTTTCTCCCGATGATGGTTGTGTATAATGTCAACCGCATTTCGGCCTGCGAAGGGGTGGGTGGGATTGTGGAGGGGCGTTACATGTAACTAACGTGAAAACAACCGAGATTTGAGGCGAATCCAGGGCTATGGATGTCGCTGAGCTCAATTATGACATTGCCGCTAGGGGTGCGGGTGGGAAGGGATTCTTGTTACTCTGCCTGCTGCAGGGAGGTACGAAGAGTACTTTATTATAATCATGCTGATTAAGTAAACAGCAGCCACTTTTAAGGCAGAAAAAATAATTTAATGTAAAATTAAACAACGTTTCGTGCCTTACCTGGCGACGTCATCAGGTTCAAGTTTAAAACTAAACATAAGGAACTAAACAATTACGATGAGTAGAATGACATTGTTGAGAATCATTTGGCAGATGACAAGCAGCATAAGGTGTTGTTCTTCTTGGACCTGATGAGGTCGCAAAATAAGGCACGAAACGTTGTTTAGTTTTTACGTTAATAATGTTTTGTATTGTGAGTGACGTTGGCACATGACGTCATGCACAGGGCTGAGCCGTGGCAACGTCGCTGCGAGGCTGCGTGGCGTTGGTTACCCGGGCACTGGATCGATCCCGCAGCCACGCCTCGCCCCGTCAATACTCACGTGTCGCTCACCTGTGGCGGTGCAGGGTTGTCACTTTGGAACTGAGAGGCTCTGCTGCTGTTACTGAGCCACGGCTGAAACGTCTCCAGACCGTGGTCGATATCGGGAATTCCCCCGCGACAAAGACAATCAATCATTCACGCGTCGCAACTCCAAGTCTGATGACTTCCACGAGATCGTCTACAAGCAGGCGGCCATCTTGGTTGATTAACGTTAGAAGGCCTCTGGGTGTTGTTTGTCGCGACGGCCGACTTTGAGACAACGGCCTGCATGTAATCAAGTGTTCCGCTAACAAGTGTTTGATTACTGCAACGGCACTAGCGGGGACAAGCGTCTCCCTCCCTTCCCGTGCAAGGACTGCCACCTGCATTATTACTGCTGTAATGGTCCGAGACGTCGTGTGTAAAGCAAGGTTGCAGCGTCACCGCTTCAGTCACGAAGTAAACATGGCCGCGTGTAGTCTGAAGAAGACGCTACCGTCGGGCCACGTCCACTACTGACGACCTCGCTTTCACGTGGAAGATCTTCTCCTGAAGACGCCTGCCAGGAGAGTTCGCATTAGACGCCCGCTAATGACGTCACGGACGGGGCAAAGCGCCTCGTAATCAGGTTAGCGACCTTGAGGGACTTTGCTTTGATGCCGCAGAGAGGAGATAAGCCTTTGTTCCTTCAAGGAGGGGCTCCTCGTCTCCGCCTCTGCGCTCAGTCTGTGGACACGCAACACCTGACTGCATTCGTGTGGAAAGATTACCGTGAAGATTATTGGTCGCAGGCTCCCATTGCAAGGCACATTCACATGCTCCAACTTTGCCTGCATGCCCGCTGATATTACAACCACCTAGCCTTAACAGTCGTCACAGCACGGATTTGACGAGCGAAGAGAAGTCACGTTACTTTAATTGTTGCAGTAGTTCTCTGGAACTAATTAATGAAACCTAATAAAAATGTTTGCCGCCGACGGGACTCGAACCCCAAGGCGCAGACGTCAGCAGTGGCTGTGGTTGGACGTGATCCTCCGGGCTCCTCTCCGACGCCATCCAGTCTGACTCAGCGACCTTGCAGGCAGCGGGAGTGCCAACTTCCTGGCTTCCTCGCAGCCGCTCAACAGGCAAGACAAGCTGCGTTGGCGAACAATCGCACGCGAGTCTCAGCCGGAAGTGGCTTCTCATGTTACTGCGAATAGGTGAAGACGTTGCAACTGGCCAGTGACCATTGACACGCGTCCAGAAGCGACATCTGCAGAGTAGTTAGCAGCAATGTGGAGGAATCAGCCAGGAAGGGCAAAGAGAGCAGCCAGTGACGTCATCCTGACGCTATGTGGGTAAACCCTGGGGGTAGCTCAGGTGGCAGAGCAGCGACGTGCGACGGGAAGCAATGCATGGAGAATCTTTGTCAGTGGGATGATCCGGACGTGAGCCGCAGGGAGACGAATGTGGCTGTGAAGACAGTGAGATTGACAGACGCAGGGGCGTGATAATAACAAGATGGCCGAGCCTGTAAACCAGTGGCAGCTCAGAGATGAGGGACAGAGTTGCGAGACCGCGGGCAATTACCCCTGGTCATCCAGGCTGATGGACCACTTCCTCGCCAGGGTAATTACGCGCCATTACTCGCAGATGGCTTCCTCCGCCTCTCCTCGTGTTCACACATCACTTGAACTCGCTTTGTCAGGTGAAGACTCTGCTTATAACAAATACTAGTTTAGTAATAAGGAAGAGCCTGGAGCGACACAACTGCAGGCGTTCACCTACGGGTCTCTCTTCCTCACTGTCTTTACTATCATCACTCTTCAATTTAATTTAATTTTAAATACGAATTCAGTGGCACGGACCTACTTAGTTCTGCGTGGTGCTGCTGCCGGACGTCACGTCAACGTTTCTCATCTAATCCCACGTCATTTATTACAATATTTGATCATATATGCAACTGTTATTTTTCAAAGATATTCATACATGCAGATGCAGTCTCTTAAGACGACAGGCAATTTAAAGTTAGGAAAAAATATATTTATTAACAGCAAAATTCTACTACGTTTCGTCGCCAACGATGCGACGTCTTCAGGTTGGACTGTGCGGCAGTATCTGTGCGTGTGGTGACATCTGGCAGTCGCCGTGCAACGTAGTCAGTAATTACGAGGGAGAACTGGTCGCAATCTTCGGATGTAATTTTTCAATTTAGCTTCAGTTTCTGACATCCGCCCCCGAGGTCATCAGCCTGAGGCAACCAACCTCAGCTTCCTGAGGACGTGGCCGCACAGGCCAGTGACGTCATCGCGTCACCTTGACTGAGTCACTTGCACAGGTGTTCCTGTGGCAGCAGCGCACTGGACGTGCAGAGGTTCACAACACACTTGCAGCTTCAAGGACAACAACGTAAACGCCCCCGCAATAAGCGACGAAGGGCTGCAGCCACACTTTGCAACCAATACGAACAGGAAAAGGGCACGTTTCGCCCCTGAGCTGTGCACATCGTCAGCTGTTGTGAGGCCTGGTCCTCCAGTGTCGACGTTGGCTGCAGGTCCAGCGACGGTCACAGCAGCCGCCCTCGACCTTATTATAGACACGTCGTGTGTCCCGCGCGTGACGTCACCGGAGGGAGCTTTTTCTCTTTTCTCCTGGAGCGATCTAAAACGGTAGCGAGGGTAGGACCTGTAATTTAGGACAGCAGCCTCCCCCACCTCCGCCCCCGGGAGCAGCTGCCACAGGCTGCCCCTCCAGCGCCGCTGCACAGGGAGACCCACAAGTGCGAGGCTCCTGCTGTTGGGGAACCTTGGCAAGAGGTCGAGGGACGACGGAAGCGCGCGTGACGGTCCAGCAGAGGCGATTTGCAAACCAAATATGGCGGCGATGCGTCACGCCCTCAACAACCGTCGGCTGCAGACAGGAGCCTGAGTGAGGCACGGGGAGGGTCACATGACAGCTTGCAAATTCACGAAATAATGATTTCATTACACTGAAGGCGAATATCTGAACCTCCGAGAAGTGCGTTAAAATGAGAGTTAAATTCCTCCTATGAGGAATCAGTGCAGGAGCGGCCATCAGGGTTGATATTGAGGTAGTTCTAACAGGGACAACGTGACCAGGGATCCTCAGCTTGGTGTACAGATTGAGGGACGTGACGTCAGAGATGCGTGACTACGTAGTGACGTCACAACGCTGGCTGGTAGCGTCGCACCCACGTTCCTCCTGACAGCCTGATCCATCGCCAGCTGCTTTCTCCTCCTCGTCAGCGTCCACTAAAGTAGTTTTCCTGTTGCAGGAGCGTCGCAGTGATGACCTTGAGCCGCTCCACCGTCAGCAGGTACGTGCCTCGTCAATTATTACGCACGTCTTTCCAGTCCCCCTGGAGTCCAGCTCGCACGGTTGTTGCTCCTGGTGTTGGAAGCGTGACGTCACACGCCCTAGCAGTAACTGCGTCACTCTGGCCAGGGGTGACGTCACGCTTCCTCGGACACCGCGTGATGACGTCACCCTGTCCCGAGGAAGGAGGAGGAGGAGAGGGGCTCGTGACGTCACGGCCCCGTCCGCCATCTTCTAACTTAGGGACGTGACGTCCTCGAGGACTGAGGAAGTTGCGAATACTGCGCAATAACGTCAGGCAAGATGGCGCTGGAGACCGTGGAGGACATTTTCATCTCCGATTAACTGTTGAGGTTGCAAAATTTGGGTGATTCAATTCATTTTTTGTGAATTTTACAGATTTAAATCAAAATAATAACCGTAAAAGATTGAATTAAAAAATATACGTCGCGTGTGGTAAAGGAAATGTCCTCGTAATTGCTTAAATGACTTTTCCTCCAACCCCTGCAGCCTTAGTGACTACAGGCTGTCCCGCAAGTCTCTGCACTGTAGTTGTGTTGAATCTTTTAAACTCACAGGTTTTCGTTTCTTCATCTCCCAACCACGTGTGTGTGTGTGTGCGTCACCACGAGTAGGTTAAAAATGGCGGACGCCGCGGTCCTTAGTGAGAGGCTGACTGAAGTGTGGACAAGTCAAACCTGCAATGAAATCTTGTAAATTAATAATTGTAGCGTCGACGTTTCGATGCCAGTGACCGCCGTCGAAACGTCGAGGAGAAGATTTTGTTCCCTGTTGTCTGCGATGTTGTCAATTTTCACACAGACGCCAGTTTTGGTTTAATCCATTCTCCGCCGAGGACGACCAACATCTTCTTAGCCGACGTTTCGAATATAAACAACACGACCAGAGAAATTATCATGTTTGTTGTGCGTGAATCACGTTCTATGAAAATTTTAATAATCTCGCGAATATGAGAAATTCCCGGGATTCTCCATAACGCCATGTTTCAGGGCCGAAGAATCGTCATGACAATAGACGTGAACTTTGTTGCTTCCCTCAGGTGATTGAATTCAACAACAATAATTATTTTTATATCCAATTTTATTAAATAAAACAATTGACGAACCTTCTACAGACAACTTTTATTTGTATTGTGACGACGTTTAGATACCTTTTTGCATCTTCTTCAGGTAATTTTCTACAGATGATTACTATCTATAGTACAGCTTACCGTATTAGTTGACGTGAGAGTACGGATGACGCCACCTGAAGAGGTCGCAAATAGCGACGAAACGTTCTGTGATTCCTATTGGACAACATTTTTTCTTTCTGAAGTTAAGACACCGTTGTTCCTTTACTATTGTACGCTGTTTGTCGAGTGACGTCAGCGACCCAGGAGAGAGCGTCCGGACGCCGTGACAGGTCTAACACTTGCGAGTGCTGACGTCACAGTCGCACGCCTGTCAGAGTCTCTCAGGACACGACGTGACGGTGACGCAGGATTCCTCCCACCACTTCCTGGAGTCCGCCATCACATGCAGAATTCTGCCCTCTACAATTCATCACTGAACGTCATTTTCATAGAATGCTTCATTCTGTTACTATCCGCGAAAATCTGAAAATGTGGTGCAAAATTTCGTGGTGGACCTACAGGAACTTCACCCCCCCCCCCCAGGCCTTTCGAATTCCATAAACTTGCGGGTTTTTTTTCCACTAACGACCGCGACGTGTTCAAGTTGGGTGGGGGAAAAAGAAATTAAATACCCGCGACGAGCTGCACGTCCAGGCTCTCCTCTACATCACACTTTCATTTAATATAACACTAATTCATTTCATATTTATAATTAAGACTCGTCGTCGGCTGCCTCCAAACTGCCTCTGCGACGTTTACTTGCGGCTAAATTAATCTTTTCTACCTTTACAATGTTATTTCTTGTCTTCTCTTTCTGGAGGCGGGAAGCGGAACGTACGTGGAATGTCCCGAGGAGTCCTTAAATTAAAAACCCTGGCAGGAATCTCGTTAAAGCGGAAGCAGCTTACAAGTAGAGGTGCCTGATTAATTAAAACTTTACCCGCGTCGTGTCTCGTGCTATTTCGTAATTAAATCCGCCAGAGATGAGAAAGAGACTCCACTTTCTCGGTCGCCATGGCAACGTGACGTCATCGGGACGTATATATATATATATCTATATAGAGATGCAGCCCAGCGGCAAGTTTTAAAACTCGGGGTGAAATTGCCCGAGTTAATCGCGTGGCCGTGACGTCACGGGACAGAGTCACTGCGTGGTCACTCGCGTAACTGAGGAAGGACAAAGCGGCCCGAGGACAATGGCGCAGTGACGTCGTCCTCTTCACAAACTCCGGAACCTTTTCCCTTTTGGAGGTTATTTAGCCTTAAACACGGCGATGGCGGCGCCCCCTTCACTCCCGGGGCGATAAAAACCCAAGTCGTAAAGGGGCCAGAGAGCGCTTATGAAATATTCAACGCTCGGCGCCCGGAGGAAGGAGACAGACGCACGCACAGAGAAATAGCGCTTTATCTGCCAGAAATATTCCTTTATCCTCGGGGAGGCGAACAGGTGGCAGCACTGATGGCGACAGTATATCATAATGAGGGAAGCAGCGTCGCCCCTGAGCGCCAGGCAACCCTTGTGCCGCGACTGTCGCGCGGGAGAGCCTAACCTGGCAGTATGACGTCACGTGTCGCCCCTGAGAGCCAGGCAAACCTTGCGACACGACTGTCGCGCGGGTCAGCCTAACCTCGCAGAGTCGCGTCTTTATAAGTTCACAGTATTCATCAATTAATTAAAATCAGTTGCAACTGGAGGCAGACAGAAGAAGAAGAAAAGCCACTTCTAGAAGAAATTTTAGTAAATTTGTCTGACATTTTGGCTGAATTTTGTATTTATTTCTCAAGTTACGTTAAAATCCGAGTGTTTTATTTTCCCGCCAGCGATATTCCTCTTGCAGTGATTTCTCAACGATTTCCTTTACGTTACGTTGACGTCAGCGTCGTGTCGTGGACGGACAGTGGGGCAGCCCGTTTATTTAATAAAAATACGTTACGTACCCATTGAACGGCGTGAAACATTTATTAATGGAGTCGATTGGTGAATCCGCGACATCGACAGTTTCGTGGGAGGAAATGTTATAGATACATGTGTGTGTGTGTGTGTGAGCACAAGCCGTCGCCATGGTTACCGTCGTACTGTAATTAGATTGTCCCTCCTCGCGCACGTCGTCGCCATGGCTGCAAACATAACAACATTAAATATTATCGCTGCCGCCGCTGCCAGTGGTGACGTCTGGCGGCGGGAAGGAATTAATTAATATTAGATGTGATTGCCGACGTGCCTCGTGGCAACGCTCGAAAAACATCAAACGAATATTTATTTAATTAATCCGGTTTCGTCACAGAGGCGCAACTACGGTCTGCGGGGGCGGGGGGGAACACAATAGAAATCATCTCTAATTAAATTTGAATGAAAGAAAAAAATTAATTATTCAGCATATAAAAATATAACAGATATAAAAAGCGACGTTTCGTCCCCTGACCGGGACGTCTGCAGGTGCGTACGGGTTACGACGATCAGTCATACTGACATATATTCTGATTATTCTGACAACTCACAGCAGCCAATTGGAAGTCAGAATTTAATATTTATTGAATTTTTTTTACCGTATTACGTGTTTTAACTCCTGAAGCTGCAAACCTTGTGGACGAAACGTCTTGATAGTGGGAGAATTTTTCGTTTCTCCGCCAAGTTGCCCGCGTTTGTTTCACTTGTCAGGTTAATTACCTTCACGTGACAGATACAGGCGCTTCTCCGCAGATGTCGCAAGTGAGCGAGGCTAAACTATAAACATTTACAATTAACGATCGTCTTGGGCGCGTGCATTATTACAGTGTTGCCACGCTCCAATGAGAGCAGCGGACAAGTGTACACGCGTTGCTGCAGACTCTTTACTTTCCCTGCGCTCCGCGACTTTCCGGACGCCCTGTGGCGCGAGTCCCGCGTATTGAGCGCGCTTTTATCGTCGCTCCTACAACAATTGGCCATTGTCCCGCGATTACGCCCAACAATGAGCAGCAGGGGGCGGGGCTGGGGGGGGGGGGTGGGAAGAAAACGCCCGAGTCTCCTCCGCAGTCCGCCAGCGTCGCAGCGCAGCCCCACGTCAAGGGCCGAGTACGTCCGCCATCTTGTCCACGTCGAAGAGGAAAGACAAGCGGGGAATCGCGCTCTGCTCGACCTCGGTGGCCAAGCACCGCCGTGTGCCGTGGACGGGCGCCATTGTCGTGAGCCGCCGGAGGCTGCGACGAAATCAATAAACCCTGAGAGCAGACGACGAGGGCGGCGCCGTTCAGAGTCACGGCCACGGTGACGTCAACGCCCTCTGCGCGGGTACAACGTCGAGCAACTCCCGTCCACGTGCTGCTTGGGAACGGGAAACAAACACTGTGGGGGTGAGACGCGTGCAGTGGTGACATGTGTAGTGTTGCTCCCGATGTTGTTTCCGTATAATTTCAACCCCTCTGGACGTGGGATGGGAGCAGCCTTAGGGGTGGGCGTGGACGAGCGTCGCAAGGAAATATCGCGAAAACAACCGATTATTAGAGGCAAATCCGGGGTTACGGACGTCGCTGAGTTCAATTAAGGCATTAAAAAAAAGGGCGGGGGTGTAAATTTTGCAACAAGCTAAAAACTGCCCGTATTCGTGATTTTTGGGGCGTTGATGGCATTCACAGTGTTTCTCCCGATGTTGCTTGCCTGACGGCTGCGAGGTGGAAATAACGAAGAAAACAACCGAGGTAGAAGTGGAATCCAGTGACGTCACAAGCGGCCGTCACGCAGAACGGCAACTTTATCGGGAAAAAAAACATTCACTTAATACGCGACGTTTCGTTTCGTCGTCAGCTGAGTTTGTAACTGGCAAGTGCTTAGCGAGACCAAGGTGAAGGATGAGGAGCTGCCAACTTATGACGTCATTGCAGACATTTGCTTGTTCAAGTCTCACACTGGAGTAGGGACCTGCTGCGGACGTGCTGGGAAGAACGAGGGTGCTTGTTGACAGTAGTCGGGTGTTTGCAGTGGAAGGTCAAAGACACGAGCAGAAAGACCAGGAAACAAGTCATATTAAAGAAACTGTTAACGTTCCGTCACGAGGGAAAGACCAGACCTACTTAGTTGGGCCTGAACAAGAGCAACGCAAAGGGAAGGAACCAGAGAGGCTGAGCCACTCTTCCTCGCTCCCGAGTGACAACACGATGACGTCACTTGCGACGTCAACGCCGATGCTGGACCATTGTTGCTTGCGTCAGGCATATTTCTTGTAAGGTTCGATGTTTAGTTTTGTCCTTGTGATGTTTCTTCCTCCACGGAGGACTAAAGGAATGCTTCATTCATCACATTTACCTTAGAATAGCGGCGTGTCAAGCGTTGCCCGGGTATTCATTCTTCACAAGCAAACCACGTGTTTTTCAAGAGCGTCACTTTAAATAATTCGTCAGTTTCAGGACATTAAAAATGTATTACATTTACGACGATTAACCAATGTGAGGTCCTGATCCCTCGTACTATTGTATGATGATATTTCACTACGGACAAAGGAACTATTTCCTTTCTTGTGCAGCGTCGTCTCCGTGATTTAACACGTTGTCTTTCCACCTTGGTGCCAGGCCTTCCTCAGCGCCGCTGCTCGTCCTGCGAGTGAACCAGTTGTTGTTGCGATCCGCCCACGCCGTTTAAACATCTACAGAGATCGACGTCAACTCGCATCCTTGTTTATTTCTTTCCTAAGTCAGCGAACTTCGTCTGCGCCTCAGCAACTCCACGTTGCTACGTCAAGGATAATAAGTGCCACAATTATGTTCACAAGATACATTTATTATATTCCTCAGGTGTTAGAAACATGCAGCCACTGAGTGCGTGTTGCGCTGTTGCAGAGGGCAGTGCTAGGCCACAGCAGTGATGGAGCGCAAGGGCGAGGACTACAGCCCGCCGCCCCTGGCCAGGTTCTTCCACGCGCTGCCGCACCTCAACATCAGCCTGCACCTCGTCAACAACTCCTTCGCCCCCGAGAGCGACGTCTACCTGGAGGTAACGCGCCTTCACCTCTGGAGGGCCGCAGTTGTGTCTCTCTAGGCACCTGAACAAAGGAACAAGCTTGCCCCTCACCTGAGATGCACCCTGACGACAGCTGCCTCTCCGCGAGCGTCACTGTTCTGTCGCAATGCACAGTGTGTCGCTGCCTGCCACGCCGCGTAATTACAGCGGCACTCACGCGCACTAAATTGCATTCCTCGTCTCATTTCGCTTTTCTTTTTTTAACTAAAAAAAAGGAGTAAATAACGTTCGTGGCCAGAGTAATTACTGTCATTACTGGAAACAAATATCGCCGTCGAGAACGAGCGAAATTAAGTTTCCTCGACTCTTGTAGTGACGTCACGGACGTCTGCAAGTCTCGTTACATTACTTCCTCTGGAAAACGAGAGGCGGAGTGACGTCACGGGCGCCCCTTGAGGGTAGAGGACCGCTCTTGCACTGGAGTCTCAGGCGTTGGTGAGGGGCTGGCGGATGTGTTCCATCATTTCTAATTGTTTGTGACTGAAAGTCGGTCAATTTAATTGCAATATGAAGCGAGGTGGTGAATGTACGTAACACATTATATTGAACGGCAGAATGTTGTTGCAGGCGCTGGGCATCCTGGGGTCTCTGCCCGCGGCGTGGCTCATCCTCACTCTGCTGGTCCTCCTCATCTACCTGCTGACGCGATGCTGCGACCGTAAGCCGAGGCCCAGGCACAGCATCACCGTGCTCAAGTGGACGCTCGCGGTCTTCACGCTCCTCTGCTGGTCAGTCGTCGTCCTGTAGCTTTCTTTAGTATTACGTTTGAGAGCCTCCTCGTGAGATCTCGCGGTCCCTCACACGTGGGTAATGATGCTTGCAGCGGCGCCGTGGGCGTGGGCCTCTACGGCAACGACGACGTCCACAACGGGCTGGTGCAGTTCGTGACCGCCGTGGGCAACGTGGACGACATCGTGTCCGCCGTGAAGAACAGGGTGAGTACAAGTGGCGACGCCGCCCGGGCCCGCGCCCTGAGGCTGACCTGAGTGTGTGGTCCGCAGACGTCCGCCATCGAGAGCCTGCTGGAGCTGAACATCGGGCCGCTGCTGACGGAGCTGGGCGACGTCTTCGACGGGCCGCTGGCCAACCAGACCACGCGCGCGCTGCTGCTGTCCACGCTGGGCTTCATCACGGCCAACTCCTCCACGGCGCTGAGCAGCATGCAGGAGATCAGCCGCCCCCTGCAGGGCGTGAGCTTGCGCGCCGTCGTGGCCGCGGTGCAGGAGGCGGAGACCATCCGCTGGCCCGTGACCATGGCCGTGCTGAGCGTGCTGCTGGTCTTCTGCATGGTGCTGCTGTTCGGCGTCGCCAGACACTCGCGCTGCGCCCTCATCACGTGAGTCCCGTCACCCGCCCCTGCGTGACCGTGACCCGACCTTGACCTCGTGCGTTGTCCGCAGGTTCTCCGTGTTCGGGCTCTTCGCCGTCATCGTGTCCTGGATCATGGCCTCCGTGTACCTGACCGCGGCAGTGGTGAGTGTCGGGGGCGGGGGTGCGGGTCGTGTGAGGCGAGTCTGACCGCCCTGTTGCAGGCCCTGGGCGACCTCTGCGCCGCGCCGGAGCTGTTCCTGGAGAAGGAGGTCCCGGGGTCGCTGCCGGCCGACGTCCTGGCCTACTACGTGCGCTGCGAGGGCTCCAGGGCCAACCCCTTCACGCAGCGCCTGCAGGCGGGGCAGCGCGCGGTGCAGGCCATGGGCGTGGGCCTGGGGCTCGTGGGCCGCGCCGCCCGCGAGGTCTACGACGCGGCCGAGCTGCACCCCCTGGACATGCTGCTGACGGAGCGCGGCCAGGCCGAGGGCTTCATCACGGGGCTCGTGGCCATGCTGGACTGTCGCCGCCTGCACCAGCAGTACCTGGCGGCGGCCAACAGCCTCTGCGACCTCGGCCTCTACGGACTCACCTTCATGCTCGTGGCCAGCTTCTCCGCCGGCTTCTTCTTCACGGTGCTGGTGTGGGTGGACTCGCACACCTGGATCTACATCAGGAAGAGGTGGGTCCTCGCCGCCCCCCTCCCCGCCCCCGCAGACCCGCGCTGACGCCCCGCTGTCTGTTGCAGGAGGGACTATCTGCAGGTGGACGAGCAGGACCCCTTCCTGCCGCCCTCCGCCGCCTCCCAGGCCATCGCCGCCAGAACTCTGCGAAGCCAAGGGTCGTATGGCAGCAAAGGCCACAACTACCCCTACCCCCTCCTGTACGCATGGTTCAGTTGCCGTTTCTCTTAAGTTCGCGGCGCAGGGCGGCGCTTCCGTCGGGACCCGTCAACGTGTTTCTCATTTATTTTGCAAAGTGCGGCTGTAATTGTCAACAGTTTCTTTGGAGTAAAGGCCGCGATGACGTCATGATTTCTGTGAACGTATTTCTCAATATTTGGAAAAATAATAAATAAACATCTGACAATTTTAATTCAGAAAAATCACTTTATTAATGTAAAATTGAACGTTTCGTCGCTTATTTTACAAACTCATCAGGTTCAGCTTTAAAAAATAATTCTACCCATGTGAATGTGTAGAAGCTGCCGTGGCCGAAACGTTGTTTCATTTTACGTTTTAAAATCTTTTTTCTGCCTTATAATTGGCTGATGTTTATCTCTCTAAAAATTGTATATACTGAGACTTTAGAAGTTAATACATTTAACTATGAAGAGAAATATTCAACGACACGTCGCGCCAATGTTTATGTAGTTGGCGTCACTGCCGCCTGATATACGGAAGACGCCCTGCGCCGCCGCCATTATTACTGTTATTATTTACTTATTACGCACGGTCAAAGTCCTTGCTGCGACAGGGGCGAGTCTCTGTCAAGCAAGTGCCTTGGTGCGCACACACACACACACACACACGCACGTGTCCTGTTTAACACACAATTTTGTTTCATAAATTTATTAATTAAACCAACGACCATCTTGCTTGAGGTAAATGTGACACTTACAGTAGCTCGTCATTTCTGTTTTATTGTCTTTCTCCTTTGATGTTTACTTCACGTCAAGGGCAAACAACTCGGCCGATGATCGGCTGAGTCGTTCGCTTCTCGTGTCCCGTCATTGTTGTTGAGGTTGCTGGTCCTTACAGAGATGGCCGGAGTTCCCGCGAGGAAAAGTCCCAGCACGGTTCCCATCATGAGCCAGCAGGCTGCGGAGGGCACGAGCACGGGGCCGGAGCCTCTGCCATGCTCGGACCCAACCATGGGCAGTACGCGACTCTGAGCAAGCAGTGCAAGACCCTCGAGTCCTCCGACTTCTACTGAGAGCCCGCCCACGCCCCCTACCAGGTGACTGAGCTCTGACCCAGAGCGGGGGGTGGTGGGCTCGATCCCTCGTCGACGTAGACGACGCTTCTGCAGGACCTGCAGACCAGGACAAGGGGAGCGAAGATTCCTTTTGTAAATTGGTTTCACACGACACTGCCAAAACGTTCGTAATTCATAAATGTTCTTCTAGTCAGTGAGTGGCACAAAAAAAAAAGATTAATGTGAAGTATTCAGCTCAATAACAAATAAATGGATGAGTAAAATGTACCAAGTAATCTAAACTGTACACGAAAGATAATAATAATTAGCAAAATATCCTTCAGTTACGTGCTTCGTAGTTGATCTCGTTTGCTTTCGTAGTCGACTCACGTAATAAATAAATATCTTCAAAAGAATGAGTGTTTTCAACGTATAATAATATATATGAATGGAATTTCCGTATATCGTCGGATACTTGAAATTTTCAGACGAAGTAAAGGTTAAATTACTACAATGTGAATTTATACTTTCTAACTTGTAAGGGAAAAAAAGGTTATTTGTTTGAATTTTATGTAAATAAAATTTATAAGAAGATCTTTTACAATTGTTTTCAGTTATTTGTTCCACAACCCACCGTCTGTGACTGAGAAGAAGAAGTACAGTATTACACAAAAGAATGAAGTTTGTGCTACTCACCCCAGATCCGATTCTCATTTCTTTCCCTCTCTCACAGAAGACTTCTTCGTCCGTCACGGAGCCAAAGGAAACGGGAAGGTGCTACTATTTGGAGACGTTAATGATACCAGATAAAAACAGGATATTCATTTATTTTTTTCTTCAGAGGTATAAAAAGCAACATCATGACTACATATATCACTCAAATATTTAATGTTTGGATTTAACATTTCACCGAACAATTGCATAACAAAATACAAAGATTCAGGTCTGAAGTAACACTGAATAAAAATCAAAGACATTACTTCAATGAAAACCATCCCAACATGTGTTTATAATTATATAGTACATTTATATAAATTAAAACGAGCCATCTCTGAATCTTGGCCTGCGTCTTTCCGTCCCGTTCCGGGAAGATCCAGCACTCGACGAGTATATATTTAGAACTATTTACACCGAAGAAAATCAAAATACACGAGTCACAAAATAAAATTACACGTACGTAACCACGATTTGTAAAAAATGTACCCCTCCGAGTATTTATATACTTGGTCATCTCGCACGACAACCGTTTTCGAACCATTTTCGATCCCTGAAAATGACGAAATCACAGAAATTATTGCTTTCCCCTCGTCGAGAACTGTAACTTCACCTCGGACGGAGAAAAACGCACGCGGTGCTCGTTCGATAAATGCCCAATTCTTGTCGTGAAAAACAGATAAAATTATTATTATATACAGATCAAAGATGTATAAATGTTTTACTTTTCCATTAACACACTTAAAATTATTATACTGATTAAATTACAGAAGTTGCTTACAATTTTCTGTTCATTGAGCACCAAAATATTCACAATACATAATCTTTCATGATGTTATAGAATTAATGTGTATTTTTTAATTATTATTTTACAATTCAACAATTTGATAATTAAGACAATCATATTTACTTCAGAGTTAATGACCACATGTTCGAGTATAAAAATTCAATAGTTATTTTATTGTAATGTAGCTAAATATATTCTGCCCGTGCAAATAGCGATATTACGTCTCCACGGCGAGAGGACGCTCCCTCGACAACTCACGTTTCGGAAGGGCGAACGAGAAATCTAAATACACTCCCTTTCCAAATCTTTAACACGGTCTATCCTCACACGTGACAGACGTTTTTCGGTACGTAGCTACGAAAGCGTCACGACCGATTAACGTGCACGGTTCATTCACGCAGTCACACACAATTAAATATGTAATAGAAAATCTAATACAAAGTATTAATTCTAACTGTTTTCTAAATGTCTAGGAGAATATATACATATATTTATATTTCCTTATAGAAAAGAGGAATCTGAAAAGTCTGTCATATTGTAAGAAAAAATAACCAACCACATCATCTTTGGAAAAGAACGGAAGAAACAATTTACTAGTTCTTTAAAAAGTAATGATAAACTATAAATTTATATTTTAAAAAAATTGACCACTAAGTGTTACCATAATGTTTTAAAACTGTAACAGAAATGTATAAATCTATGTATTAAGAATAAATAACATTAAGTGGACTAGCACAGCAGCACCAGAAACAAAGCTGCTGCCATGTAAAAACAAAACCTCAAGCCTCCGAGATGCAGTCTTCTAAATAATCACCTTCAAACGGGGGGGCGGCATTCCGTACGGAAACCTCTATTTTAGAAAATTATGTCGGTCGTACAAATTCAAAACGTTGAGACCTTTATGAATTTATATATATTTCATACAAATACAATGAATTTTTGTAAGTACAAATATGAACAGCAGCAGCCTTGTACTTATTAAGCAAAAAAGGGCTGTTCACATATGCAAGCGGTAACTCACTCGCCACAAATTTGCCGTTTACACACGACGAATCTGAACGAGACTCGTTCCGCTACACGAAAGCTACGTATGCGTTATTTCTAGTTACATAAAAGTAGAAAAATGTTTCAGAAGGCCACAGATACATTACAAAATTTGGCTACCGTACAAGTAAGATGCAGCTTGAAAAAAATTGTTTTGCATTTCACACTTCTCGTAATACTTGCCTCGGAATATGGCCACCTGATGACGTAACTTTATTTTTTGACGCATTAAAAATTTTAAATAATAAAAAGTTGATACTGATACAACATAAAATATTCAAATTCATGTAACAAGATATAGTTAATTTAAAATTCAAATAAATTGTACTAAAAGAAGGCAGAAACGATATCACAGCTGAAACACAAAGAAATAAAGTTACATATGTAAACAGCTCCAGGAAGATGGCAAATGAAGTAAGTCGATCGCTCAAGGCCCATTCACACAGCACGAAGCCGTCGTCGTACTGTAAACTTGGTTATCCTCGGATACAAGCAGCCGAATCGATTAAGCCCGTCTTTCGTATACCCACAAACATGTAACAATTTGATAACCACTTTTTCGCTCATCAGACTCAGATGTTGGCTATATTTTATAAAAATCAGGCAATGTAACAATTGAAAAATGTCATTCCTCAATTAAATCTAGCACAATCATTTCAAATTCAAATAATCAAACAAGTTTCAAATCCACTGCACTGATATATGCAACATCACGGCCACTACTTCGACTTGACCTTCAGATCGGGTGGGTGGCTAATAGAACAATAGATCGTGTTGTGCAAATGGTCCTTTGGATACTTTCTGCTGAACTTATAATCATTTTGATTTAAACAAATGTCACATGACATTATATAAGAAAGGGAATACAAATTTTGCAGTTTGTTAAAAATAAACAAATATTTAGTAAATTAATAATCAATCACTAGTCACACAGAAATGAAATCAATTGACTTTCAGCAAATGTCATAACAAGTCACTTATTTTGAAGTAAAATAATTCATTTCCCCTTTTGCACTAAACATCACCGCCTCTGTGTGTGTCCGTCCACTCAAATGTGTTCCCAATTATGAGAACTGATTTTGTTGAAATCTTGCGCACAACTCCCAAGGACAGTTCATCTATACAATTTCTCAACAGCTTTCAGAGAGAAAGAAAAATGAGAGGAGCACCAGTAAAATAAAATGTAGTCGAAAAAACAAAGTTCAGATACTAAGAGCAGGATGTCGTGCAATTTGATTAAGGAAATTCCCAGTAGCAATTGGGAATAAAAGGTGAGTCAAGAGATTTTCACTTATCTACTGAAATTTATAGTTTGTCCTAATTATGAATAAAAAGTACCTGAAGAAGAAAAACACACTTGAAGCTTCTCCGGTTTAAATGACAAAATAGAGAAAAAAAACACAGATACAGATTCCTAATAAAAATATAAAGCTGAACATCCCACTGACTATGTAAATGAACATTCTTTGTCCGTCGCCCACATTTAGCCGGACTCTCATCTTAAAAAAAGGATGGTGACCAAAGGTGGGCCAAGGAATGTACGAAATACTCAAAATTTTATAGTTTGGAACTCTCACCGAAACATTCCAAGTTCTCTCAGACGACAGAAACGCCAGGAGCGTGAAGTAAATTTGTGCTTTCAGTCTCAAAGACTACATTCTGTGCAGGTTAGTCAAATAACATGAGTAGCGGTAAAGAAGCAGTCATGTGCAATAAGAAAATACATTAGTGTTCAACGTCATGGATACTGCCAGCTGAGAAAATCAAATGGTTGAATTATTGTTTCAATAATAAAACTATTGTTCATGCAGATAAAAGCATCATCAGATTTATAGCTGAGAACAACTGAATAACTGGTTGAAACATTGTGCTAGAACAGTTGCATGTCAGCAAGCAATGGGACAGTGTTTCACGCACCACAACACAAATCATAAAAAGGGCGATTTACTTCAGAAAGTGCTTAGATAATTAAGAAAAACTAAATAAGGTTCTGCTCACATACCATTTAAAAACTACAAACTAAAGTCATGGGGCTGTGAAAACAACAGCTATTTGAATTATTGATCCAGAAAAGTTAGTAAAACAAACTGAAGTAAATGTCAATACTGGCCACTCAGCGTTTAATATGAAACACTGATTAAAATACTTTTAGAACTACACGAATTACATAATACCGAGGGAAGGCATCTAGACATGCAATTATTAGTGATGTGCACGTCTCCACCACACAGTTTCAGTGTCATAGCAAGACAAGTTCTAAATGAGTAAGCAACTTGGAATGTTTCTAATGAAATACAAAAACACCTATTTTTTTTGCTGGGAGTTAAAGAAATTGTTGATTTAGGCACTGGAAGGTAAGCATTGTGTATCTAACACCTTTAATTACCTATCTTTTTTGTACAAATTCAACAATTTATAAATTGTTGACCAGTCTTTTAAATACATGTTTTAAAACTATAAAAGGAGCATAAACTTCCACGATCCTGTCAATATTGATACAAATGAGGGATCTAAAGCCAAGACGAATCGATTAATAACTGCAGCGACGAAATGGCACCTACGTTCCCAACTTTGGTCAAGCACCCCTCCATTCATGAACAATATGGCGTCTTGAGTATTTGATCAATTTGGGCACCAATAATGCTGACGGCACCGACCGGCACGTTTCAAAATGTCGTAAATACACCGTACGCTCATGAACATTTTGGTGTTTGAGTATTTCTTTTATGAATTTGGGCACTAATATCACTATCACCAATTGGCCATACCTGGCTTGTTCAGCGTCATAAAATATATCTGACACGACGATCCTCCCTTGGCCGACGAGAAGAACACCTGAAACGGTAAGAAGCGAGTGTGAAACAAGAAAAATTTACAGGATTAATATTTATAAGAGCATTGATTAACATTCTAATTCCAGCAAAGTTGAACCTTTCAATGAATTTTTCACATAATGTAAACTCAATTGTGTCCCGCAAGGCTCAACGTCTAAGAAACTCTAATTTTACAATAGAATTTGAATTTGACCCAGCAGTCATATGACAAATTGCAACTGATTTGTGAAATGATTATGTGAAATTCAATACATTGGTCTACACTAGTCTATGTTTCAGGAATAGGGGCTACATTAACCATTAAATCACATTACCCACATGTATGAGAATAGTATATTTCTCTTTGCGTGGCTTAGAAACACACACAATCCTATAAGTAATATTTTAAAAGCATGAAATATATCAATGATTCTTGTAACACAGTACCCTCAAAGTATTTTTAAATAACAGTGAAAACTGTTGCCATGATTTATGTAGAACATAATAACACTGAAAAAATTTTCAACTTTGGGGATTTGGATAACATCACAGCGAGAGATTTTATATATAATATTATATATTCTTACCTTATCATTCCTCTCACAAAGAAATTTTAATCTTTGTGCTTTCTTGTGCATGAATACACCATCAAGATGACCAGTTTCAACGCTGCGAATTTCTATGGCTTTGTTTCCCCAGCCCATGATCTGCCCGGTGCCTATATACGCAACTGAGGTAGGCATTTCTCCCCACTGCAGTACTATGTTCTTGGATACCTACAGAACATGTGTAAGAAATAATTATGATGACACACTTATCTAAAGTACAAAAACTTCCTGTGTAATATGGTATTTGTGCACAAATTAAGATTCTTTAATCATATACATATTAGAGAACTAAAAGAGTGGGAAATTTTTTTTTAATTATTTTAAAAATAAGTAAATACAAAACTATTTAGGTCAGCTTTCCTAATAAATATATAGTGCATACATTAATATGAATTAAATGGGAAGAAATGCGTCAAGTTAGCTTTGAAAGTAGTGCTACAAATTTGACATACCTTTCCGTACGTATTTACGTATACTCCTTCATTGTCGTAGCACAGCAAGAGCTGCATTCCATTGGAATTGGGTAGAGGCACTATGCAGTGAGGTGTGATAGGTCCTTGTGTCTGGAAGCAAAGTGGGTTTGCACAGGATTCACCGCCAAAATACAAACACATTAAAATAAATAAAATTTCTGACATATCCTACACACAATTCAGAAGATAATATCGGTTGTTTAAAGATAACCAAAAAGTTGCAACAACCAATCATATTTGCACTCCTGAAATATATTGCATGGCTCAGATATATCTGATAAAATTTGTCTACAATTAACTCCAAATTTAGTTATTATTAAAATAATTTAGTTATTAAATATCAAATGTACAGGCTAAAATGTCTGATGAATAAAAACTAAAGATACTGATTGTTTTGTGGCCATATTTATCTCACTATTTTGTACCAATTTCTGGGTTTTTGGGCTGAGTTTTTTTCTGCCAACATTTCGCTTGATAGCACCGACATCCAATGTCCAAGCGATATATAAGCTACACGGACGGAGAGGGCAATAGTCTTGGCCTAACCTTGAAAATGCTTTGTGCTATCAAGTGAAACATTAGCAAGAACCAAATGCAGCCTAAAAACTTAAAATTGGTTCAAAATACTGACAAAAATGAAAGATACTAATTTTTTTAAATAAAATTAATGTGGAATGATAAAATAATAAGAATGCATACATGTTTTGGCAGGTAGATGTCATATACAGAGGCAGAGTCCAGATCAACTGCGTGAAACCCGTCAGCTGATCCATATATGACTTTGAGGCGACTACCTTCTTCAACCGTCAGGTCGACCAATAACGGTCTGTGAGCAAGGTCTCCAAATGACTGAAACCAATAAGACAAATAGCCTTATTATAAAGGACATACAAGTAATGATGCAATGTTTATTCATGCAAAATTAGAATGCTCATACATTTGCATATAAACTTATTTGAAATAGTGATTTATAAACAATGAAATAATGACCATTTTCAGAGACAGTGAATAAATATTTAATTATTATCAGGTGCGGCATTAGATTATTCCAACTTAGAAATTGAATTTGTAATTGTGCACTTAAAAAATCTCTGTAATAAGACTGGAAATTAAAAATTTATTTTCCATCTGAAAAATATGGTTCTCGTATCATTGTTTTTATATTAAAATACAGCAGTCAAAACATACGCCATAAAGTTCTGAAAATACCTTAAAAGCCATGAATTTGTGGTAAGGTTTAGGAGCCCAAGCGTAGATCTCTATGCTGTCCTTCAGAGCAATAACCAAAAATTTTATTCTTTCGTATTTCACTATTTTGAAGTGGACAGCTCCTTGTAGATCTCCAACGTTAATCCAACCATTTCTACGTTCCACTTGCTGTGGACAGAAAAGCAGATGAGTCTCTGTTTGATTTGCAAACATGTTGAACCATAAATTCAGAAATTTAATAAAAAAACCTTTAAGAAACAAGGTACACTGATTAATTACTTTATAGCAAACAAAACAATCAATTAATTAATATAGTGATTATTTGTAATTAACAACAAATAACTTCTTACTGGAAATTTACTTAAGAATGTTTCTAAAACCCAATTGTGTTATGAAGCTGAACGCCACTCACATCACTAACTCCGTCAGTGCGTAAAATTTTGGACTTGAGCCAAGACAGATAAAACACTCTCACTCGGTTCTTCTTGCCTGAAATGGTAACAAGGATATTCTGGCCCTCGAGAACCTCCATTTGCTGAAAGCGTCTCCTGGATATTAGCTGATACACCTTTCCCTGGCCACTACGGTCCAACAGCATCAAACCATTTTCTGTGCCAATCAGCAAGTTTACGCCTAGAAACATTAGACATTACATTTTAAATACTGATAGCACCAAAGGTTTGTTACAATACTAACAAACAAAAATTGTGAATAAAATGTCGAGACCTTCTGCAATGTGAAGCAAATCATAGATGTTTATTCAACTAGTAATCAGACTGAGATAATTAACATCTGTGAACAGAATATTTATGGCAAACTTGGTAATGTATAGTGCACACAATTATTAAATTAGATTGAAAGGACAATGGCCTCAATTACAGGTTAAAATAAATAAATCTACAAAAAAAATTTTTTTACAGAAACACTGTGAGTCATTCTTTGTTTATTTCTTTGTATTTCATTATTGATATCTAGCTTCAGTTTGTCCACAACAGACGGGTAAAAACGCAGCACAACTCTTAATTATCAAAACAATTTAGTCTTTCAAGTCAACATTCTTACAATTTAACATCAGATGTTAAACATATAATAATATTAATAATGAGGAAAGATAGACGTAAGTTGGAGAAAAGTCGGAATACACTTCATGTGAAAGCATATGCTCGGGCATATGCGCGCTTAGAAAAGCAAATGTTACAAGCCTCGAGAAGGAAATAAGACTGAAAATATTCGGCCAGGGTGGGACTTGAACACACATTTTCTTCTCACATATTTCTTCTATTTATTTCTATCTTTTCTCACTATCCATAATCACATCTGACTTTGTCACCAAATGAGAAGGTACTAACATTGTAATAATATTAAATATGATACTTACCCCACAGAGCAGCACACAGAATTTCAGAGTTGAACCTCTTCTTGTACTTGCGGATTTCTGGTGTGTCCGATCCGACGTCGTGGGATGTAGGCGTCACATTCACGTTGACGTGAGACTCCCTCCTGGCCGAACCCGAGCCTCCCGCTCCAAAGCCAAACGTCAGGAATGATCGCTGTTTCTGTTGAAGGAGGTGTGGAGCAGACTTAGAGACAGCCTGGCGGTACTGAGGGGCAGAAACATGGCAATTATATATAGATTATAATGAATTGTCAAGTTAATTTAAAAATGATATCACAAAATCTAGCAAACAAGAAAGACAAATTTTCCGCTCAAAACCAGACAACTTTTACACCACTATGGATTTACAATTGACTCAACCCAACATTCACTGCAAGCGTTGAGCTTCTCAGAATGTAACAAGTTTCTGGATGTAATTTACATGAATAATATGAGTAATATTAAAGTATATTTAGGGAAATTATAAAATGAGGAAAGTATAATCTGAAATGTCAGAATTTTGTATCAAAATTTAGAGTTTTTAGGCCACGTTTTGTTCTGGTGTTCTTACCGACGTTTGGTTTGATAGCAACGAACATCACTCTGGCCATTGTTGTGTCTGTTCTTCCTGGAATTTCCTTGTGACCCTGGATGTCTGAGCCATATATACACCACACGGATGGAGAGAGCGACAGTCATGGCCTAGCCTTGAAAATGTTTGGTGATATTGACAAAACGTCAGCAATAACACCAAGACAAAATTTGTCCTAAAACTCCAAAATTTGATAAAAAATACCGACATCAACATGACCACAAAAATAATCAGTAGCTCTATATAATCTGAAATGAGCAAACATTTAAGAGTCCACTGTAAATTAAAATATTATAGAGACCATTTATATTCCTTATTTGTGTGAAATACTAACCACAAGAATTAATGTAATAAACATGATAGGTTGGCAATGCTACTGAAATAAATTACAGACACTTAATAAAATGGTGGAATATATATACACTTTGTTGCCAGATTTTTACGTAAACCAGCCAACAATGAGCAACTAGCTAACGTGTGTAAAAAAGACGATATTTGGTACTTGGTTAGCTTGTGGTCGTTATCCAGAAATTTATATTGGACAGGAAAATTGTTGATATATGAACAATGTTTACCAGTGTTAGACACATTGCAAAGGCAAATCAGAACAATAAAAGTAGCATACACATGAAAAGTTTTGGGAATAAAACTTTGGAAGTAAGTATGCACACATCCTGATGTTGTAGCCAAATGTGACAAGATTACGAGAGAAGTTAATCTCTACGCAGAGAGGAAAATACTTCCAAAATGCAGTGCAACTAAATTGTGTGATGAGTAAAATGAACCAAGCATTAAGAACAGAAGTAATCCAGGAAGGAGGTCCCAAACCAGGTGCAACATGTGTCAGATGTGATTTTGAACGTGTAGGGATAATTAATAATGGTGGATGATGTATGTTTAGTTTTAATTTACTGATTTACACATAACAAGACCCTTATTAATGTTAACTTCTGGAACACAATGAAGACTGGTAGAATATACAGGAAACAATCCTCCAATCCAATATAATTATCAAACAAATAAAAATACTTATAGAGTGAGAACATATCTTTAACAATTATAAATTGCTTAGAATTTATTTTATACACTAAGACAAAGAAAAATGTGGAGTGAAATTTTCAATCAAGTAATACTAATATATACACAACTTTTTGATTTAGTACAAGAAATTTGTACAGTGCAAATATTCTCATAAATACTGAGTGACAAGAGAAACAGTAAACTTACAGTAGAGAGAGAGAGAGAGAGAGAGAGATATGTGCATACTTACATATTAATTAGTATGCTCGTGTCCCCCGCCCGTTAGTGGGATATTGCACCGAAGAAGAAAGAATTAAACTTATTAGTATCTCATTATTTAAACGAACACACATTTTTTCATATTCACAAACATTAAAAAAATTATATTACAAGTTCTAATATTTAACAAAAAGAAGACATTTGCAATGGTTTCCAGGATTATATCTGAATGATATCACGATCATATATTACATCATACAAGAAGGACTTATTTTATTTGGTTTCACTAGATCAGTGCATATATGTACACATTTCAGCCCCATGCATTCCCAAGTGTTTCATCCAAATGAGTTTCAGAATAAGAAATGGATACTTTCCATGCCAATAATTTCTCAAGTTTCTGCTGTGAAAGATTGGCAAATATCATAAGCTAATTGAAAACTGTTTAACAATGTTCCTGACCGATAACATATCGATATTTGTCATCTGCCCAGACTTGAAATTGTTGGAAAATTTAGAGCCATTAAATGTTAAAACTAACTACAAAATAATTTTGTAATAACATAATATATTGTGGCCGATGAAAATTCAATCAGTTGCTGTTCATGTGTTTGACAGACACATTTCCCTTGCAACTGACCGTTGACCGTCCATGGTAGAGCCTGAAGTGGCTTTTATAATCCAGTAAAGCTGACAACCACAGATGCACGAAGAGTTTGTCAAATATGACCTTTCCACAAATGATTCCAAGATTAAAAATAAAATCTGAACACACGTTTTAGTGCCCAATGTTGTTAACTCTCCAGATCAAAGTTTGGAAAAGAATTTAATATCTACAAAGGCTCAAAAATGTCTTAAGACAAGTAAAATGATTGAAAATTTGCCAACAATAAACATCTGATATCACACTAAAATCCCTGTATTCTGAATTTGGAGATTTGGCACATTTGGAAAGTGAAGAATATCATCATTCTTCCTCAATGAATCTCTTAGGCCCAGTAAGGATGGTGAAAGTCTCATCTGAACACTACTGGCCTTATTTGCTCAGGATTTACACTCAAGTCTGCAGAATCAATTTTCCTTCTCAAAGGATTTCAGTTATATTGTGTCATCATTTTTAGTTACCATATTTTTCTTCATTTTAAATGATAAAAATACAACTGCTGATCAACATTTCTTACAATAAAAATTGATTTAACATACTACAGGCAAATAATTAAGCAATTTCAGTACCTCCTCACTTGTAGATTTATCTTGCCTTTGATTGGGTGTTCCTGGGCTTGAGGATGTCTGTAATAAAGAGAGAAGTTTTAATTACCTCATATTTCTGTCTCCCCTAATAAACACAGAATAAAGTTATGACTGAAAAAAATAATATATATAATAAATTATCTGACACACACTTTGTTTTTAGAAATTCAACCAGACATGTGGGGAATAACATCGAGTCCAATATCATACCACAGCTTCCAATCTTGTACATTAAATTCTGTATATTTTTCAAGTCTACTGTTATGGGTTCAACATTCCACAAGTGTACCAACTCTGAGGTAACTATACCTCACACAAGACATTTTTCCCATGGTTTCAACTCACATCAGAGACCTTACAGGTTCTATCCCATAATCAAACTCCATTTCTATCCATAATCAAATGTATGTAATTATATTATGTTGCTCCCTACTCCAACTTTGAAAATTTGCCACTCCACCACAAACAGAAATATTTTTTCTCTCTTTCACACTATGCACAAATATACAAGTTTGTTTGGCATAGATCCTAGGCTGGTTAACTGTGTAGAACAGTTATCTTGAATTGTTAAAATGAATTTCAAGTAAGTAAACTGATGTAGCATGCTTCAAATATTCATTTCCATACTCTTAGAAAAAAGATTATGCACTGTTCAAACCATAAACACATATCTAGTTCCTGTAGTTCAAAGCAAAACGTGATTGAAAAATCAAGTTGTGAGAAGTAAAAGAGTGAGTGCCCACCTGTGTGAGTAAATCAGGTAACACAGAACTTGTGCGGGAGCCAGGAGTGCCGAGCTGCCCTCCAGGCGACGAATCCATTCGGTGAAACTCGGATCGTCTGTCTTCTCTATTCTGAAATATTGTGAGAAATGGAAAAACGTGCAGCTTAGATGCACTTGAGACATTAGCTGAGAGAAGAGTAAACAAAGATTAACTTTCTTTTACATCAAACTAACATGTGATGGAGTTATAACAATATACCATACAGTTATCCATGTGAGACAAATTTCAGATAAACACCTGACCATAATTAGTAATTTTATATGGGATGTAAAAGGCTGATGGTAACATTTTACGCTATTAACTCAGTGTGAACAAGCACTACAAGCCTGAATAAGGCAACAAATTTATAACGAATCTTTATCCAAGAACTGTAAAATACTCAGTTAATTGAGGACTTTTAAAACCAGTACAAAAATATCAAAACAAATAAAAAAGAGAGAAAATTAACAGTAACATATTTGAACAACAAATATTTACTTATAGCATGATGACAAATGTTTGCATTCAGACAATGGTTACCTTTAATCTCATTTAAACTTCTTTAATACCAAACTCACACATTTATATGATGTGTTTCACCAGTTCACTTTATTAAACACTCTTGAAATGTAAAATTAATTTTTTATTATATTTCAATAGTGAAAAATGCAAATAATTTAGACATGTGCTTTTTATAACACTGGCTTGATTTAACATAATTGCTGCAAGCAAACTTTTTCAGTGGGTTACATCAAACATGCAACAGACACCACACATCAACTGCTTTTATAAAATGGGTGGGATATGGGGGAAGAAATAAGGGCCACTTGTTCACAGAGCAGCTGAAAGTAATTCAAGGATTCACAGACATGGTAACATTAATCAGTATGTGCTGACAATTGTCGATGCACAGCTTTCACGATTTGCGAACTTTTAGCACAGCTATTACATATTGTGTATGGCACAAAAAAACACTGCAAAAATAATAACAAAAAATAAGAAACAAATATAGGGAGAAGCATTACGAGAACACACAATAATGTGGAAATGAAACTGCAAACAGTGGTTATGTGCATAAATGGCTAACATAATACCGGTCTTACAATTGACAACAGTAAAATAGGTAAAGGTTTGACACCTGCAAGCTACACTGCAGCATAATTAAACAGCTTCAGCTTCAATCAAGCCCTTGTGTAATAAATACACAACTCTAGCTAATAATTTTGTAATTTTTTTCATCATAACACATACTATAAATACAGGAACAAAGTACATTCCTGGAATGTGAGACTTGCCTTTCAGAAAATAAATCTGTGGACATGAGGCAAATCACCAAATAGCAGTGACACTAAGACAGGACAACAGAAACTTCTACCAATGGCAATTCTAGAAAAATTATGACACTTTCATACAACATTATTAAAAACTGCCGAACCTGATGAGTCTCAAAAGAGGGTGAAACATTATTAAATTAATATTGTTTGTTAATAAACATATACTTTTCTGACTCAAGTCCATGTATTTAATTATTTTCATTATTATGACTAGTCAATTATTTTTCCATCATTACTATAACACACTTTAAGTTTTCTGGTTTAATGCGAGGGTTTGCTTAAGTCAGCAATGTACAAAGTTAGCAAAATCCAATGTTCAAGACATTTAATATCTTAAATAAAATATTTTTTTTTAATTGGAATTAATATTTGTTAATGAACTGAAACTTCTTTATCACTGTAGCAAGCAGATATCAACTCTTTGATGAACATAGTTCAATTTTGCTTACATTAAAAACAGCACATTTCTTGTGTAAACACCTTATAAAATACATTTAACCTAAATTTCTCTTAGGCATTACTGTGCAAAACATAACATTCAAAACAAACTTAAATACATGCAAAACATGTCATGCTGCAGTTAGGACTCACCTTCTCGATCAAACACAACATTCTTCCAAAATTACAAAATCGATGGTTGTTAGTCACAAAAATCTGCATATCAGTAAACTTCAGGATTTGAAAACAAAGCAATGAATTGTCTAATTTTCTACAAGAATCAATGTATCATAACAGCTCATGGTTACTTAAGAACTATGTTCAATATAGAATAAAATGAAAAGAAGAGTCTATTTTAATATAAAAGGGGGTGAATGAGAAAGTAACAGGTGAGGATTTATTCCTGTAATTAAGAATAAGTAAATTCCAAAAATTAATATATCATAGACGTGAATAAACAATAGTAAGGAAATCATTTCATTATAGGTTCAGCATCATTAATGAATACGATTTCCAGTACACTACAAGTTTAGAAACTCAGTTGAACCTGCCAACGATTGAAACTCGTCATGAAGTAATCTATTTGATACAATAATGACACATTCGTCTGCTTTTAAAAAGACATGCAGCACTGTTATCATAGAGGAAGACAGTAATAATTGGAAGTCCTGTTTGTATCATGCACAAAATATGGCCTCAGCAGAAGAATTTCGAAGTTCATTCCTTGTTAGCCGAATCATCCAATTGTCGTTTCATGCTCGTGATATGCAGGTCTCCATGCAGCGGCACATTCCGTCTTACTCCCACTAGAGTTGTCGAAGGAAACTTTTTCGTCTTTTTCCACATTAAATACTTTCTCTCTTATAAATTTGATCCAAATTAACACAATCTCCAATTATTGAAATGTTCTGAATGTAATAAATAGTATTGGTGGGGCTAATACAGTCTTCAGTAACTTAAAACATCACTTGATACACTGGCATACCTTTTGTTATACAGTAACAATGTCCTCTTAGTATCCTCTTTATTCATCATTAATGGTAATCTTTATCCTTGCAGCCTCGGAATATTTAAACTTTCCTACGTGAAATCAGATGTCAACAGAATATTTCAAAGTGCTTACATTCATCCTGTCTATTTTTTCTTTGGTTAATTTCAATTGTCGGTGAACTATATCAAACATATTTCATATCTTTAATTTACAAAGTAATTTCTTTTCTAAAAAATTTGCCAAAAGTAATCAAGCACCCTCCTCTCTTTATTTTCATTGTTTTAAAAAGGTTGGTTAATAGGTTATGAAGGAAGCACAAGTTTTAGCTCCAAGCCCAACATGCGGTATTCAGTATTATGCCCAGCAACTTTGTTAATTCAGAACCTCATGGGTAAAGCAAACCTTATAATACTATTAACAGAGCAATTCCCTTTATCAATATGTACAAATATACATAAGAAAATATTGTCTAACAAGAGTCAAACCTTCATAGGTTATAGAAAATAGATTCATAATAATATGGTCAACGCTGTGGCTAAAAGTATTGCAGTTAAATTCCAACTACCTCAACTCCCAAGTACTATTAAAAGTCTGTTACCCCCATTTTATTTATGCAACTTACAGACCAAGAAAGAAGAAAAAAAGAATCCTTGTCATATTACAAGGTTCATTCTCAAGTTCTAACGTGTAACAACTGTTTTCCCTTTGTGATTGGAAACAGACACAGAGATTTGGTTCAGACTTTAAGTCCGTGGCAGGTACTCTCTGGAAATAAAATAATAATTTCCTGGTAGTACTGGAGACAGATAATTTAGAATGTATGAAGGACACAGTCCTAGGGCACTAGCAGAAAATACAAATTAAAATAAGTAACTTTCTGAACACACTTTGTCAATAAGAGAATCTTAAAACTGAACCAACCTTGTAATCAATAATCTAACAACCAACAATACAGATTGCACCCATGAATGAAAACTTTGTGAGGGTGGAAATATGAAAATTAAAAACTTTGATTACAGGACTTACCGCAACGTTCTGATCTCAGAAACATTGGGGTCAGGTCATCAGAATACTCACAACTAATACCACAGAATCCCAAAAAAGGTGCAACTTGTTCATGTTAATGCAAATCTCAAGCTTAACAAATTGTGGTTTAATATGACCTCAATCCTCATCTATAAGAAGCAATTAACTATACTATTTAGTGTTTCAGTAATCTGCAGATATTTTAAAAATTATATTAGAACCCTTAGTAATTTTTGTTGGCAAGGTTAATTCTTAATTAGAAATAATTCACATTTTGAAACATCAGCAGTTTGCATAATCACATAATCTGATTATTGCAGTATTCAAAACTGTTTTCACAAACAATTATAGCAACAAATTCTTCAAGTGAAGTAAGCTTCAGTATATTCATCATGGGCGTGAGTCCTGTGTCACGAAATAGTGAGAAGACTTGTTAAGCTTAATTCTCAGCCAGCTGAAGTCTTCCCGTGTTAACAGACAAATATTCCTTAAATCAAAACACGCAATTGTAGAGCTAAGGTTTTACCATTGCAAGTAATGGAATAAATTCTCTGTGGATTCCAGCCAAGTAAGCTGGTTGAAAACACGTGGCATTTCAATGACTGTTAGTATCGTCATCTTCTAGCAAAAATTGTACACATTTCACCAAAAGATAATTATGTTGACAGTTATCAAAACAGCTTTCTATTTGACGAGCTTACCAGGCTGGATTGAGAGAAAATTTCAACCAAAATGAACGATATTCAACTTTTCATACCCCACAAATTGACATTACAGAGCATGAACAGCAGAAACAATATTACTAGAATACCTCATTCTAAAAAATAAGTAAATGTATATTTAATGAACGGCAAATGCAATGAACCCCAAACCATAGGTAACTAGGTTACTATAAAAATGAAATTTGAAAGTAATATTTTATTATGTAAAAGAATAATAATAAATTAAAGCATTACTATAATACAATGTTAATAGTAAATGGTATTACTCAGAATGTCATTAAAACAACATTCACAGTAACTTGGTCCACAGTTATCAACACAGACCAATTTCATCTTATACATATTTTATTCCTTATTATAGAAATCCCGTCATAAGAAGGCACACAAAATAAATAACTTCAGACCCCAAGGATATTCAAATATGAAACAAATTACCAATAATTAAGAATACAAAAAAAACAACAGAATATTAGTAGTGTTACTTATAAAAGTCCAAAGAAGTAAATCCACAATCAAAGAAAGAAAGAAAGGCAAACAGAAGTTAGTTAAGTCATTAAAAACCCTCTCACAAAATCAAACACAGCTTGTTGCTGAATGGCTGAGCTGTAATTATAAGTATTTATGCGTACATGTTGCCAAATAAAAAATAACTTAATGAACTCTCATCTCCTTTGGGTTTCAGAAGCAATGGATAATATTAAATGTTAATTTGATTAACAATGACGAAGTTAATCATACTCTGCATGGTTGAAGTTACATACTTCCAAATTAAACTACACTTTTCTCAATTCATAATAAATTATTTTACACAATTGCATTTCGAACATTTTCATAAGTACTACATCTTGACAAGATAATGAAGGGTTGAACATCTTATTTTATTGAGCCAAGACCTAACAGCGGACATGAAAACGAAACAGCAATTCACAATTTTTCAAATAAATTTAAAACTGTCAAAATGTTTTACTAATTTTTGGGTTTTTAGGCCGGGTTTTGTTCTGGCGTTGTTGCCAACGTTTTGTCTGAAAACGAATATTATAACTCTTCGATAAATTTGCATTCCATTTTGTTTACATTTTCAAGTGATGGAAATTACACGTTTAATGCAATGTATCTTTTTTAAAATATCTATTTAATAAGCCATGAAATTCCTTTACTATTTGAACTTCTTATCCACTGAAAATAATGAGTTGTTGCATTAGGTTCAGGGAAAATCACAAGTGTGGTACCTCCATATCAGATTATACAAAAACTGAAGACAAAATTGGAACCGAGACTTGAAAGCTTGCACACTAGGACACTCTACAAAATATACAATATGTTGCCATTTTCACTTGAAAGGCAAACGGTTAATAAGAAGGTTTTGATGGTGTGACAAATAATATGAAAAATTGGCACTTGTACCGAGAGTTAAGTTTAACAATTGCAATAGCTTCCAAAATTTTCACTTTTCACAGCTCGAGTCATACAGCAACAAGCAGTACCATAACACCCTCTATTAGTTTACTATTTGTTTTTAGTTGACTACTTTTACCAACTACGAGCTACTATCACCTCCATGCGTCATTGACTGCTATTCCAGCTAGCCCTACACAGGCAAAAGGTGGCAGCAACTATCAATATTTCAATTTCATATCCTTCCTCAACTGGAACAAAAGGATTAAGGAGCATTTTTCTTGAAATATTGGGAACGTAATGTTTGTCAAACAATGTGCTTGTTACATAACACCTTTTCAGAAACAAGGAAATTACGTTATATGTATCACTGAGATGGACACGTAAAAAGAGAGAAACAGAATCTTACCTTAAACTGAGTGATGGTGTCACCACATGAGACAAGAAACCGTTCAAATTTCCACAGACACTAGTTTCCTTCCACAGTACATGTCTGCACCTCACACTGGCCAACTGCACAGTGTATCTCCTGAAGGAAAGGCGTTAGCATCTGAAAATTTTTAATTGTTTCCTGTGCTACATGGCAACACCAGCCCTCAATTTGAGGTAAGCCATTGACTATATTTATTTACTTGATGATCCTAAATAAAATGGACAATTTTATTATCTGCAATACTAAGTTTTACAGTGATTAAAAAGTAAAAAAGACACATTGGATCCAGTAACAAGATATGTTTGACATGTTAGAACAGGGTTAATAACCAAACCTTTCTTTTATATATGACCCAAGACAAAATATGACAAAGTTAAATGCACTAGATCATATTTGTCTGAAGGCAGCTTTAACAGTATCAATGCAATGAGAATATAATTGTGTAAGTACCCAAAACGCTCACATTTGAATTATGAATAAAACAGCTTTAAAAATAATTCAAACAAATTATCTGTAATAAAAAAAACTAAATAGGGACAATGCATTAAAATATAGTTAAAAATTTCATGCAAACTGTGCCATGTATGTTTGTTTCTATTTTTTATAGTTAGTACCCTTCAATTGAAAATTGTGCCAAAATATTATTATGTAAAAAATTTAACAAGTTTATTCTTAGTTCAGTTAGTTGGCTTAAAAATACTGAATTGGAATTGATGAGGACATAAATACATGTCAATTCACTTGTACAGAACACACACTAAGAAGCTGAGTAGTCAAAAAAGCAGTCGTAACACAGTGGCATAAATGTACGGTTTGTTACAAGAAAATAAGGACTTTGTTACATATTGAAAAGCGAAGATTTCCTCAGTGCATCTGACAAGAGAGTATTATTTCAGCAGCAGTTGGTGAAACTGTCTTCAGGTGCAGTTGTTGCCATAAAAACATGTTACCAACTTACCCAATTTTAAATATGATTAAATCACCTGTACAGGTGATAATCACTGAAAGTTTCATAATTAAACAAGAAACCATTTTAACTTTATGAACTATGTTGTATATGCCACTTTTAAGTTTCAATTAGGCACATTTTAAATGTAATTAGTTTTTATTTAAAGCTAAAGTCAGTTATGAGAAAATGTCAACACAACTATTTGCAATAGGAAATTTGTATGCATGTAACCATTAACAAAATGTGTCTACAAAAACGTGATTTGAAACTATGTTTCATGTATTCGTCTTTAGAACCTATAGTATATGAACTATCATACAGTAGCCCAATTAACTGCCACCATATTGTGTGTTGTGAGGTAATGTGTTACGTGTTAACAATTCATAAACAATATGCACGGAATGCATCAAAATACTAGCACATTATTTTAAGTGTAAAACTACTGAAATTCTGTAGATATGTTGTGAGCACTAAAAAAATGAAAATGTACTTCAAAACCACACTACAAGTGTACCATGACAATTATCCTCATTGCATGAATAATGTTAATTTCAAGCTGAAAGCAAGGTGCATGTGGCAAGGCAGGATACCCTTAAAGAGAGGAAGGAGAAACTGTCCCTCCAGCAACTAACCTGTCGGAGGCTGTACTCTCCGATCTCCAGGGTCGCAATGCTGCTCGTACTGGTATCTACTGCTCGACTGCTCCGCCTGCGGGAGAATCTCTGTTCCACATCTGAGCGCTGAGAATCCGTATCATGTTGCCTGTTCCTCAGCAGCACTATGTCCCCTTCAGTCTTCTCTCTCCGTGGGCGTACCGGGTATTCAGGATTTGCTTTGATTAGGCTGAAGTCTGTCAGAACCGGTTCCCCATTCTTGGAACCTGAACTGGCACCTTTCTTTCCTAATCCCCTCAACAGATTAAGGCCCACAACAGATGACCCTGCAATATCTGAAACCTTGCGCCCACTCCCAGAGAACGATACTCCGTTTGACTTGGACTCTAACAGAATAGCGGAATGACGACTAGAGGCAGGGAAAAAATCTGAATTTTCTCGTCTGAACCCACCAAGGGGTCCAGAAATTCTAGAGTCCGATTCGTTTCTTCTGTGCTGTACTGCAGGTTTTTGATCACTGCTACTCTTGTTCCCATTGGGCAAATCACTTTGATTCTGAATATTTTCAGAATTGCATGTGTCTTTGGATTTATCACTAGCATCACCATTCACATCCCCTTTCATTTTGTCTAGACGTTCATTGAACCCTTGAAAGAATCTAGCAAAATCCCAATCTTTCAGCAGTAACTGTTCATCTATTTCTGAATGTCGGCTCTGTTTCTGTTGGAGCCTTGCAGCGGCTTCTCTCTTCATTATCAGTGACAGAAATATTAATTTCAGTACAATATACTGTGAGGTATAAAAGGTGATTATAGACAAGAAAAGTTTCAGAGAGATTTTTCTCCCATAACCACTATATAAAAGACTAGGTCAACTTAATGAATTATTTAAAAATGAAATATGAAGTACAAAGAAACCACCACTTAAACCAGGGTACGAAAATTATGAAAAGGATATGACAGAAAAATATTTACACAAAAACTTTTCCAGGGTTGCTAACAATTTTATATTTTCGAACAGAAATCTGTATATATTTTAGAGAAATTCATGAATGTTTGTAATGAACAAGATGCTTAAATGAAGGGAAGCATAGATAGATATTAAAAACACAAAGTACACAAATGTAGTCAAGTGAAATATACACTCAACACAATTAATCTGCACAAAATTTTAAATGAATATATAAATCTTCTATCTACCTATGGCCAAGGACAGCAACATTTAAAAAAAATTGTTAAAACTTTCAAAAATGTATGTTAAACGACAATGTTAATGTACACACATTTAACATGTTGTTTGTAAATTATGTATTTATTAAAGGTTACCCAAAAATGTCAGATGGGCCATTAAAAAAGTCATTTTTTCACAAGAATGCAACTTGGAGGAGGAGGGTAGGGAGAGAGTTTGTACTTCTTCACTCACTAAATTTTAAATAATTTCACACATTAACCATGGAACATATTCACAGTAATTTCTATCCTAATCAAATGACATCATAAAAGTAAACCTAGGGGGAAAATTAAAAAGCTTACAGTAAAAAATTAGTAAATTAAAATTAACTTAACCATTTTTTAAAAGATATAACAACTAAATGACCCAACTCAAATGTTAACAGATGCAACTGAAAATAACAGGCTTAATTGAGACCGAGTATACCAAATATTCTAGTGTTTCCTTGGATATGTAATTAGAATAGTCTAAATAAACCAAGACAATTTTACTAACAGAGGAACTTCCAGATCTGATGAGCAATAAGTTTTTACTTTATAACTTAACGGGAAATATTTAAACAAGTGTGATCTCTACAAAAATTAGATTTGTATATATAAGACCTACAACACATAAAAGAATTAAATAATATTTTACAGGAAAATGATGGAAACTTAAAATTGAAACCAAAGATAAATTATCTAAAATTTTGTACCAAGGTTCTTGATGCAAGGCTTTTGAACATTTAGTGCAGCATAACATCAAAAGTGCAGTGTCTGTATCGATTACGGTGGGGTCAGGGCCGCTATCTAGAACTTACCCTTTTCAAGACTAGAGTTCTGTCAGAACCTTCCTCTTCGTCTGGTGTCGGAGGCAGAGGTCGGTTAGGCGCGCCACTAGATGATGCCCCTTCAATTAAAATTTTAAAAAAGCTACAATGAAACATGTAGAATATAATTTGTCAAAAGTGAAATATAATTGTTACTTTGCAAAAAAGTGAAGTTTTTCTTCTATTATGACATCTACAAGCAAAGCAGGGTATGTGTCCATTTGGAAACTATGTACCAGAATGGCAAAAGCATTGTAGTGGGTTCTGTTAATATTCAATAGTAACATAAATGTCTGCCATGTGTGTGGTACAAACAATTGTATAATTTTTGATTGCAGAGTACGAGTTAACAGCTTAATTTTGGCTACAAATAGGTGGTGTGAACAATGAACAGTTCAAGAGTCCTTCATGATCAGAGCCGTGGTTGAAGGAATGATGGAAAAATTTATACAACACACACAGTTAATGTACTGTATTTGTGTGAGAGAAAAATGAAGCTTTCCCACTACAAAAGCTGCAGTTGAGCAGGAGACATTTCAAAATCTTCCAGGCAGTATATGGGATGATGATGAAGTCAGGTCATGATTATTCAAAACGTAAGTTAACAGTATTTTAAAATAATATAAAAGTGGCATGTTAGTAGAAAAAGCAACATTACCTTCATGAATGACCATGGTCTGCGGAGTGTGACCTGAATCCAGAGGTCTGTAGGGAGACAGTTCCGGCCTGCAACAAAGTAAAGTTAATGTCACTGACAAGGATAACCAACATAGAAAATTATAACACAGTGTGATTGTGATTATTCATTTGCCATATTTGGTTAGTGGTGGTTGGGTGTTCCGTTGTCTGCCTTTAAGAGAAAATATAGGAAGAAAAGAACGAGGAAAAAAATAAGTGAAGGAGATAGAAGTGAAATGAACAGATGTTTCAAGCAGTCAAAACCTCTGTTCATCTTCAGGTAAGGAGGATCAGCAGTTCAGACCATACGAACATGAGTTCATAGCCCTCTAAAGCAGGGACCAACACTAACCAAATATTAAATTCACCACCATCAACCAATTTAAAATCGAAAGTGCCCATACACTTAACAAACTGTAATGACAAAATAACATTATTTTAAAAAATAATACCTACATCAACAATTCCTTGATGCTTTATATGTAATGTCCAACACAAACTGTGTTGGTGAAAACTCAATATTTCCAACAATTAAATTAAACAACTACAAAACTATCTTAAGTATGCTTTCACTTACAGAGGTTTAGGTGGATCACTGGCGAGAAGCGTGCCGTCATTTCGTACACGCCCTTCGTCGTCATCATCCGAATCAGAATCGGCAGCGTCCAGGATAGACGACGAAGATTGAGGTAAAGACGAGGGAAGAGCAGTGCTGTGGCTCTTGCCATTTTGCCGGGACCGGGCTGGAGCTTCAGGTTGACCCATCACCAACTCATTCAACTGATCTACTATCATATCGAGGTCCTGATATGTGTGTGGAGGAGGGCAGGAAACAAAAGAATATATTAATTTGCATATTCAATATAAGTCAAATTATTAGTTAAGCACAGGAAGTGAAATAAAATCTATTGAAAAACAAGCATATGCTTAGTAACATGAAAATAAGAAAAAATCTGTATGGAACTTTTAAAAATTTCGAAGTCATAATATATTAATTCTCATAATGATGACCGATAAATATATGTGATTTACCGAGTCACGGAGAAATAAACTTACTGGTCAGCTAAAAGTAACTATTATTCTTTCATTCAACCTATTTGGCATGTAAATCTCTCTGACTGGTGGTATTATTTCCAATTTTACATTGTTGATTAGTGGTCAGTCAATTGTTCGAATTCAATTCACAGGAAAAGCTTAAGGCAAACCAAAATGATATCTGTGAAGTAGGAACGTATTTATTTTATTGAATATTTACTTTCCTTACTGAGAGGGTAAGGATAATTTTCTGAATATATTGCTTAAACAATTTAAATTTGCATGTTGAAAGGCAAATTTATAGTTTGTTAATAATGTGTGGTTTCATTTTTGACAGCAGTATTTTGTTTTCTATTTCCAGATATAAAGAAAAAAAAATATTGTACAAAACATTTTGGCTAACTACAAAGGATGGGCTCTGGCTTTCCTGCTCCAGTAAGTTGTCTCATTTTACACTTTACATAAATATTAAAATTAACCTCAGCCTCAAACAGATGAATATGTCAGGAAAAAAACATGTAAGATACTGTTAAAAATATGCAATGTATGGATATCTTGTATCTATGAATTTGTATACCTATTGACAGGAATATATATGAATTTTCACCTGTTTTGAACTGGATATAAATTTACATAAAATTAAACAAAGTTCCTTTTGATATTTATGTTTCAACAAATAATTAATAAAAGCATAAGTGAATTCTTACCTTTATATGAAAAGGCTTGTCTAGGGTGGCTTCAATCTCGTATTGGACACCATTTATACCCTCAAAATATAATATAATGCTCCAAAATTACCACTACAAACATTATTTTTTAATTTATTCTAAATTTCTTTATCATTTAAAATAATCATGTTCGTAAATGTCCTACAGTGTGTTTAAAAAAATTATTAGTTTTATTATTAACTAGGCTTGTGCATAAAAAGTTAAAATGAATTATTTTGACTGGAATTTAAGGTTGCAAGAAAATTTTAAAATTTGTTCCAAGGTGCATTTACATGGAGCATTATATTAACAGCCCTGTGTCTATACGATTTTAAGAAGGCTCTCAGAAACACACAAAGCAGTAGAGCTACAGTGCATGATATTCTTACACATACAGGGGAGAAGCATACCTCTGGTCTTCGTGGAGGAGGCTTAAATAAAAGACACAGAAAGGAGACAATTAGGTGCACGGCAATTGCAAATGAAAGTAAAATTCAAAAATATTAAAATAAAAAGACTAACAGTGAACCATTATTTCAGTAATAGAGTCATAGCATGCTGTGAGAATGTTAAAAATGTAATTTGTTCATTTTGCAGTTACTACTCAGTTTAATCAGGACAAATTTTGCTGACAATTCAAAACTGAAATTAGATTCACAATTTAGTAAAATATTTTATATTTAAAATAAAAGCTACCATTTCTGTGATCATCACAGCAAAGTTAAATTTAAATAATAGTTACAAATGATACAAAGTCAAGGGACTAGAACCAAATGTATGGACATTAAACTGTTGTGTATAAAATGAAGCAGTGAAAATGGTAATAAAAACACTAGTAAATGTCTAATGCAAGACATTGCGTGTAGTCTTCAGTATTCAACAGTGATCAGCAATACTGGTGCCCAATTATGCCAAATTTGCTAGTTTCTCGAAGAATTACGTAACAAGTCACATTGGGGAAGAATAGAAAAGAAAACTTACAGAATGACTTTAGAAGACGTTGGAAGACTGTTACAATATAATATAATGTAATGTATAATAAATCAAACTGGCATTTAAAACACGACTGTCTGGATCGTAAATGGCGAAGACTCATTTGACATGTGGGGCATGATTAAAGAACAGATGTGATATTAGGAGCCAAATTAAGAGAAGATTGTAGAAATATTAGTCTGTTCTGAACGTAAAAAGTGAATTGTAATAACTGCTGTGACTGAAAATGAAAAACTGTTACATGTAAAAATGGCGAGTAAACTTTCTATGATAGAGAATTATTGAAAATAAACTTTTAAGAACAACGAAGAAAGAGATCATGAACATTCATCAATACTAACTGTATTCTATAATTAAGTACTAAGAAAAGAACAAAAATTTTCCAGAAGCAGATGTAATTATATAGATTTTTTTACTGATATATGTATAGCCAGGATCAAAACTTGAGAAACTTTAGAAAGTATGAAAACAACAAAATGTGAAAAATTGTTTGTAACTCATAATGAATGATAGTAAATAAATAATAATAAAACAAGCTGGTAAGAAGAAATTATCTTTGTAACTTTAGATACGTCCAGCATGGCAAGATAAATTAGATAACATAAATAAATCGATCAATTCAACATGTTAAAATACATTTTGTTTAGTATCTAGTAACCAATAACGAAAAGACATCTGTATACAGCTGAAAAATGCAACAGTCTTGGAACATACTACAGATGTGCAAAGCATATGTACAAAATCACGAATAGGAAATTGAGAGACAACACTAAGTTTGGGCAAAGTACTCATACAAGGTAAATGTAAAAGGTCTACATACTAAGAACACAGGGACAGTACACAGGGGAAGCGAAACAAGCAGGACACTTCTTCATTGAAGTAGATTGTGTGGTCAGATTTTTTACAATACTTTAGAATGCAAGCACATTTGGCGCCAAATAAATATTGCTGATCAGAAGGAAAACTAATATCCTGTATTAATGAAAATACTTCCCACATGTAGATAAAAATATTTCATATATTAAAAATCCATCATTTAGGTCGTTACAGATCATTATATTAATAATACAGCAAAAAAGGTATAATTCATGTAAGTAGCATGCAACGTAGTATAGAAACAAGCAGGCAATTTGTGAATTACTCAGTTAATTCAATTATTAACTAACAGGCTGAAACAAATTAAGTGAAACCACAGGTTTACATTCCTTATTTAATTGAAACAATTTATATAATAGAGATGAGAAAAAAGGTATGGTATTTCTCAAAAATTAAATGAAGCAGAAACTGAAATTGTTACACATTTTAGGGAACAATAAAATTTAGCCATGAAATGGAACTACACTAAGAAAATCTAGCTATTTCAGGAAAATATTCAGCTGTTAATTATGAATCGAGTACCCTGAAACACACAGAAGCCACCTAGTCAGTTCTCCGATTGACATTTCTGGCCTCCTCGCTATGTGGCGTTCATTAATATTGTAATTAACTTTTATATGAACAATAGATAAGTAACCCCTTCAAAGCAAGTCTGTGGTTAAAGCAGTAATGGCCAAAATAACTATTAGACAGACTAATTTTACTGTACAGTGTACCACTAAGTATACAAATGTGTTGTTATGCATGTGACAAATTCTTTTATTTTTTTCAGATTTGGTGGTAAAAACATTAAGATAATTTTTGGAAGAAAAAAGAAGGATTAACATGTAATTAAAGATAACATAAAGAAAATGCAAATTGAGGAAATTCCTTTAAAAATATAACTGTACGTAATTGCCTCTGAATAACAAGAAAACCAAAATATTCCTTGTCTAACTAGTTTATTGTTATTGAATTGGTTATTAAGAGTCAACTAAAACCAGTAACAACCCACATATGATTTTTTTAAATGTAAGAAATGGTGCATCACTTTGGATAGCAGGGAAGGTATAAATCATTTACTTACCATCGGCTTGAAGATGTGGGAATTGCGCTGCTGAGGTTGAGCCTGCTGAGATGATGACCCAGACGATTGCTGTTGGTGGTTCGAATTGCCCGTGGGTGGTGTTGCCGGCTTCTGTTGTCGATCATCCCGAGGAGGTGGTGGCAGTGGTCGTGAAGGAGGGTGAGGATCTGGCACAACTGAACAATAAAAAAATTAAATTTCAACACCGTTCCAAAGGGACACACAAAAAATTTCCAATTCTTAGAAATTAAAAATCTTGATTCCATATTTATTATTTTTAATCAACAGTATATCGTACTTTATAAACATGATCTCTTTTATAATTGACAGCATCAAAACGCTTTCTGATACATATGGTAAACTTAGTGTGCGGTATGGTGTAAGAGAATTGTAGTGTTGATAAATTACCAATCAGTCTTGGAGGAAGCTGTGGACGAGCAGGTGGACCCGGTTCAGGGATTTCCTCTCTTTCATTTTTCCTTCCATGTTTCTGCTCCTTTGCATCATTTTGCAGCAAAGTTCTGCCCTCCTGAAATAAAATTCAACAAATTTAATTGAACTCACTATTTCTGTGTGAAATATCACAATAACGGTAACAAAAGCTGATACTGTCAAGGAAAACAGTGAGACACAATTTATTGAAACAAATTACAAACTACTGAATGACTTACCAGTAATTTTACAGCTCAGATTATAAAAAATGAACTCTACTCTTGCCAAGATTCAGACTTATTTCTCTATCTCAGTATAACAAAATAGAAGCTAAATTATCCTTGCCTTCGTAAACAAGATGCTAAAAAATAAATACACTACCTGGATCTGAGCAAAATTCCTTCTAAGAGTATCTCCACCAGGAGCCTGCACAATTGAAGATGGTTCACCAGCAATTGCTGGTTCTTCCTCTTCATTCTCAGATCCGCTGTACCGGTAGTCCTCCCGTTCTGAAAACAGACATTTCTAGGTAATTCAAAAAACACACATTCCCATGTTGGGTTATTTTTTCAATGACACTGTTTCTAGAAAAAAATACAGTGTTAGTGAATTTAATGCCCTCACCTTTCTCTTGTTTCCTCTTCTTGCAACGGTCGATGTGGTCCTTTAGCTGGATACGAACTTGACGCTCAGTGGGCTGATCCCGTATGAATGGGTGTTTCAGCAACTGTTCAGTATAAGGTCGCTGGTGATAGTCTTTAACCAGGACCGTTTCTATGAATCCTAAATGACAAATCTTATTTTAAATATAGCAACAGAGGTGTCAACACAGCTACTTTAAAACAACACTGCAAAAAGATACTACAGACAAGTTATAATACTTTTTTATAAAATTAGAAAATGATTATGGAATAAAATAATGTTGATACAATTACCACAGTACTTTGGTTATTATTGATTTCAATTGATTTAGTTTCAAAACATTACTTGCATAAAATAATAGCAGCTAGTGGAACTCACCCAGGGTAGTTTAGTTTATAATTAAGTTTGCTAATTGATTTCTTCAAAAGTTAAAAACAAGAACCAACCATGAAATTTCTTGGCCCACTTCTTCGACTTGAGCCGCGGAGCTGGATTGCGAGGAATCAAGAAAAGAGCACGCATGGGGTGCATGTCACAAAGGGGCGGTTGTGACTCAGCCATTTCCAAAGCAGTGATTCCAAGAGACCACAGGTCGCTCCGATTATCGTATGTGGCATCTGCATTTTCGTCACATGCTATAACCTCCGGCGCCATCCAGTATGGAGTCCCAATGAAAGTGTTGCGACGGCCAATCGTTCGATCTAGCTGAGCACTGACCCCAAAGTCAACTGCAAAATGGTAAATAAATATCTAAGATACCTTGGTATCAATACAAATAGCATTGGTAAATAATTGGTTCTACAAGTGGTATCAATTAAGGTTATAGCGAGCTTTTAAAATATTGTACACTGTGAAACATTGTCACAACATTACCTTAACATCAGTCATTTAATGTCAACCAATTATTATATTAGCAAATCAAGAAGCCAATAAATAGACAATATTAGGTGATAAAATAAATACCACATAATGTTTCTGCAAATATTGTTGCCTCCTTCAAGTATTGATACAAGTTAGCTCCAACATATTTGACACCTCAAGAAAGCAACAAAGTTTGCAGAAACATTGTGTGGTATTTATTTTATCACTTAATATTGTATGTTTATTGGCTTTTTGTATTAATACAGACATTTTATATTTTCTTGCTGTAATATTGTCTAGTGGATGAATTCCTTGAATCATATATGTTTGTAACTAACAATTTCTAATGTTTAGTAATGGTGCAATGTGGTCATGGATCATCCAATCAGATTATGTCAGAGACAAGCTTGAAGATTATCACGTAGCAGATATTCATTGAAAAAATAATCACTTGAACTTACCTAATTTTACTTCAGCGTTGTCGGTCAATAACACATTCTGGCCCTTTATATCTCTATGAATAACTTTATTGGAATGCAAATAACTCAGCCCACGCAATATCTCCCTACATATGTAGGCAATCCATTCTTCCCTCAGACTTTGTCCTTTGGTTGCTGCACAACATAAAAATATATTAAATGTTTACTTAATATTTAAATACAAGAAAAGATCTGCCAGATGTATTAGTTACAATCGTTTGTATTAATGTTTGTTATGGTATATAATGCGTCATCAAAACCGTTACAATTAAAAAACCGTTCATCAATTTAAGAAAACATTTCTATAACTTTCAGTAGTTTTATTCAATCTTCTGTGAAACAATTTTACTAATAACACAAGTGTGACAGAAAAAGATCAAAAGCTTTTATTACGACAATAGAAACAAAATTATATCTATAAAAAATTAAAATTAATCTCCATAACAATAAAAGTCTAAACATGACAATTTTAGTCAATTTCTCTAGTAAAAATGAACTTACATTTAACAAGATCTGTAACAGATCCAGCACCACAGTACTCCATCACCAACTAAAATAAGAAAATTGGCAAAATTTGTAATCAAATGCAATAGACTTTAAAAATTCCATTTAAAAATATGATACAACATTCTAATTACCAATGAAGAGTTTTGAATTCTGTGAAGAGAAATGTCTAAATGGAATTTAATTGGGAAAAGGAGGATGTATTGTAAGTCAACATTTCCAATGTGGCTATTTATCATTCCAATATACATTCCATTTAATACTACTCGTGTAACTGTAAGACGTTCTATTAACTACCTGTTGATTCTTTAGTAGTAACCTGTAAGACTTGAGGATCGCAGCTTGGTAAAACCTACCGAAGGAAAGGAAAATTCTATGGAAGAGGTACATTTTGCTACAATTGAGGTACCAAAGCTAAGCAGAAACTGTATGAAAGAATTTTATATTCACTGTAATCCGCTAGCGACTACTACCAGTGAAAACTCCCCTAAATACAGACTTTGACACTTACCCACAGCTGATCATCTTTTCCCGGCGGAATTTTCTTGATGAAAGCACCATAGTACGTCGCTATGTTACGGTGGTTTGAATACTTCTTCAGTACGTTTATCTCTAGCTTAATTTCTTCCTCTTCATCCTGTTTTTAACATAAAAAAGTTACCATGAATATTTTGCAAACTTTACAGTACTAATAAAATTGATGATATTGATTAAATTGGAAATTGATAATTACTTAAGTTTGTACAAGATGAAAATTGTGGGTAAAATAAAGCCAATGGCTTCAATGATAATAATTTCATTTACAAAACACAACTTAAAAAATTTCCAGTATAAGGAACTTTAATATTTTCAAGCCACAATTATCAGAAACTCAGACTTGTTTACAATTCATGTTGAACTCCCTAAATAGTGCAGTGTAATTTAACACCGAAATCATCTGTCAGTGACGACAGTCAAGACGTACATCGATTACATTTATCGGAGTTCACAAAATAATTTATTCGTTTTTAAACCGCAACCAATTTAGAGGCACGCACTCACCTCGGTAACGTCCATAACCTTTATCGCTGCCAATTGACCCGTCTTTGTGTGTCTTCCCTGAAATTAAAAAGAAAACTGATTTAACTGAAACATTTATGGATATGAGAAGTGTTTTGAACTAAATGATAAATTACAAGTAACAAATTTTAACACATCCAAACGGTAAATAAAGGAAATATTGGGAGTAATCAAAATTGTAATGAAATTCAAAAAGACACGACAAGGGTATAATTTCATGGAGGTGGTGGCATAATAAATCTTCACTGGATAGAAATTGGAACACTTCACAAGTGCAAAAGTTGAGAGAATAAACTAAATAAATCAATTAGACAGTAAAGTCAGAAGAATTGGATATTAAATACATTGAAATTAAGAATTCAAAAAATAAATACAACATTTCACCCCAACTTTGGGCCCTCGCCAGTTAATGCATTAATGAGAAAGAAACCCTAAGGCAATATAAATATATACACAATACAAAAAATTCATGATGTAAATGTGTAAACACCGCAAAATTAGTCAGAAATAATTGATTAACAAAAGAAATATTCAGTTTTTTAGTCAATCTTGATGGCTACCGTTTCTACACTCACAGAAAATGTATCCTTCCTCATTCTTGCTACGATCTCTTAATAAAATACTGAACCTGGAGAGATCTAAGAAAATTACAGATGAACCGTTGTGTATCAAGTTCATTATACCATTCATTTTAAAATAAATTCTTTCAGACTTGCTTGATGTATAAATAAATTTTGCTTAGAACGTGCAAGGCTTCTCTTTCTATCTGAAATGTTCGTTGTAACCGAAATTCATGACGTAGTTGAAGTTGAATTTGGATGCTAAAGATCGAAGGCTTTCCACCCAGGTGATGTTAAACTGCAACGTTTCGAGGGCTGTCGCTGCCATCGTCTTCAGCCTGGATGGGAGTAATAACATAACCCGGGCAGTTTTCCCACTTGCGTGCTACCGTCAGTTATTTCCTCCTCTAGCGCCACGGACTCGAAGGTTACGACGTCTGGAACCCTCGTCGACGGCCTACGGTAAGCTTACTTCGTTTCCTTACAAGGAAGAAAATGAGGGGGGGGGGAGGTTGGTTGTTTGTACGGTTATAAATTACGTGGCAACGTTGCAATTTCACGTCTCAATAACGGTAGAGAGATAAGGGAAACCGCGACACGCACAACTGCAGTCCAGAGGACGCGATTCTACAACTATTTTTAAAGTCTGTCTTGAGGTCAAGGAACGCAAATATTGTGTTTGGCAGAGATCCTCCTCATTGGCTACGCTCTGCGATTACACCTATACTGTGACGTCACGGGACGAGTGACTGACGTGCAAAGTTTCTTTTATTAAACTCAATATATATATATATATATATATATATATATATATATATATATATATAGTGACTATTGAGAAAACTAATAAATAAACACCAGCCATTGGCCAATTTCAAGTTAATTAATTTCCGGCCACTGCCGCCAGCATCGACGTAGGCCTGGCCATCCAAAAATAATTTTAAACTGGAACCTGATGATGTCGCCAAGTAATAGACGAAACGTTAATTTAATTAATAAATTCTTTTTTTTTTACTTAAAATTGGCCAATGTTTATTAATATATATTCTTATTTCTTTTCTTTTATTTATTTATTTATTTAAATTTCAGATAATCTGTACTTTAATTACTAGGAGGGAAAGTTTGAGAATTTTCAACATCATTGTAGTTAAATTCAACGTCTTCTTATGAAATTTAGTATCAATTTCTTTCTCATTTAAATACTGTTGAATTTTTACAGGTCCCAAAACTTGGCGATGAAACAAAGTCATCAATAAACTACAACCAATTTTGAGGTCAGAAAAAAGAAGTCGGTCATCAGCCTGATGAAGCGTTGTTTAATTTTACATTAATAAATTCTTTTTTCTGACTTTTAATTGTCGTGTCGGACCACGAGGTTGAAGCCGTCCTCCGATGGCTCAGGGAGGGAGAGAGAGTGTGACACACTTGCTCGCGCCGACCTCGTGACAGCTTCCGTGTGTGGGCTTCACTATTTTAATCATTGATCCTCTTAAAGACTAAAAAGAAAAACGACAAATTGACCTCTGAACCACAGTAAAATAAAAAGTTTCTCAACTTCCTCCGCCCGTAGCTGCTCTGTTCACCAAGTAAATAAATTTCTTCAAGCCAGTTTTAACAAGTCTTCATAATTTTAAAAACAGTTCCCGCCGTCGTAAATCCTCCAGGACATTTCAAAAGAATGGTTTGCTTTCGTAACCAAAGCCTGTGCCGCCGAGGTCGGGGAAAAACCCCCACAACAGCAGGTCAGAAACAGGTCCACAAGCGGACGGGTGATGACGTTTCCAAGGCGGGGGTGACGTCAGATAAAAATTCAGAGGAAAAAAGGCTCGCTGAGATGCTGGTTGTGGTTTAGCTCGCATAACCGAGAGAACATTCCCCGAGGTTACGTAACGTTTCTTAGGAAATGGAATTAAATTGGGCCAAAATACGCAACTAAACAGTCCCGGTGTCGTCAGCGTAGCACAGGACTGAAGGAAGCCGCTGTGTTAAAGTTGGGAGTCATTAAGGACGATGTTGGCTGCAGAGGTTCAAGTTCAAGCCAGCATCCGTCAACTCTCGGGAAAAACATTTCATAATAGCGAAAAAATCAATTTCAGGATGCAGAACTCAAAGAACGACCAATCGGTATCCTTATAAAACAAAATGGCTGCCGCATTCCTGTCTGCAGCCGGATGAGAGAATTCACAACGGAAACTTTCCAAAAGTAGCGGCCACGTAGCAGACGAGGTCAGTGTCCCAAGGAAGGAAGGAAGGAAACGCGACGGGGCTATATTTATTTAGCGATGAAGGGTGGGTCCAGCGGGATCGCGGACGGAAATAGCCTCGACGGACAGCCGCGTGGCGTGGGAGGCCTTCATAAACCTCGGACACAGACTCCGGGAAAATACCGATCGATAATCACATTTACAACGCACTCAAGGACAACGCGCCAAAAATAAATCCCCACTTGACAACCTCCTACGTTGACGTCAGTGTCCACGGAGGAGCGACAAGGTCTCTCATTACACGATTGTCATACGACGGAAGCCAAAGAAGGCCTCGTTTTAGGACTTCACCCACCCCAGCATTACTTCCCCCCCAGTGAATAAGGTGGTGGTGGTGGTGGGGGGAATCCCCAGGGAAAAGCCGAGAGCCAGAAATAAGGGTACAAAAAAAAACAATAACAAGTGCACTTTGTGAAATACTAGAGGCATTTAGACGTTTGAGGGGAGCCACTGCAAGAGGGGGGGGGGGCAGAGTACACCAATCAGGGTGAAAATCAAGGTGACTATGCTAACTAACTAACTACAGCAGTCCCAGGAGCCTTTACAGAAGTGGCTCAATCCAGAGAGAAACAAATTAAAAATGAACAGCTGCAGTCTTCAATTCATACGTGATATGAAACCTGTGTGGTTCATCTACAGACAATTTATGAATAAACAACAGCCAATTTGAAGTCAGAAGAAAGATATCTATTTATAACAAATTATAACAACTTTCATGACTAATTTGTGACCTCTTCAGGTATGCATAATTTTCTATAAATAAATTTATTTTTTCTGACTTCAAATTGGCTGTTCTTTATTAATAAGTTGTCGTCTTAAAAGATTGTATAAATATATATATTCTGTAGACAATTTCTACAAGAAGGAAACTAAAACCACAGACAAATTTTCGGTCTGTCAAGTTACACGACAACGATTGTAAATCGATAGGGTAGAGACTTTTTTACCTTGGGTCAACGATGCCAAGTCCCTGGACAAGGGACCTTAAATGAAAAACCTTGCTGCAAGATAGTTTCCAGAAAGAACAAGACACAACTACAACATTCAACTAGTGCGTCACTCCACAGAGAGGTTGTGCGAGGAGGTAGTTGAGAGCCACACAAAGTTCCTTGTGCGTGTTGTGTAATTAGGTATTCTGTTTGTATCAATAAAAATATAACAATTTTCATCATAATCATTTCAGATTTGATGGAACCTATCAACAGATAACATTTCCAAAGTCACACTGCTTCGTTTTATAATACTACAAGTGTCCCCTTTCCTTATTACAAGATCTCGGCCGGAACATTTCTCACAATATAGCCACTAAAGTAATTTCTTTTTCTTACTGTAGCTCCTTATTTCGTGTCTGGACAACAAATAATATCAAAACCATAAGGACAAGAGAAAAAAAAATACACACACCCATATTGCAAAAGCAGAGCAGAACGTCACACTTGTTTGGGAAATTCAGTTTGAAATCAACTTTCCCGAGGGGCAGTCCATGTGTTGCAAAATTTGTGAACATGTTTCAAACCTGTGAATAGAATTTTTAACACCTCTTTAAATCAACATTTGGCTTCGACAAGGTCGTGAAGAGTTTTTGCACAGTCTATAAATTGACTGCATGCATGTCCAGGTGTAATTTACATTTCTGTGAAACGGAGACTGAACAATGTGTCAATATTATATCATCGCCAGGATGTTCACGTGATAAATATTTAAAAATCTAATGTATTGGAGAGAAGCCATCACTATTTAATCAGCAATTATCATCATTTCCCTATTTAATAAGTTCTCTGTACATCAAAATACCCACATTTTGAGTACAAACAATTACTAAAACACATTTTTATGCATGTCCATTAAATTTCCAAATTTGTTTAATGTTACTGGTTTAAATTTGTAATTTTAAGAAAAGTATTAGATTTGTAAATTGTTATAAAAACTTATTTTAAAATATCATCAAAGATCGACAATCTTCAGGTATACATTTTGTAAGCTACGCATCAAATTTGTCACAATAACACTTATTTTCTTATCGGAATTTAAATTGAGTATCTCAGAAAACAATAATGTCGAGATACCTGAGAGCATATATAGGATACATAGTCCCGATGAGGGAAACAATTTGCTCAATTTTCCATAAGTAGGAAATACTATAATTTTATAGCAACAGTATATTTGAGCTACAACAAAGTGCCTTGAGTGAAACACAATAAAAGTAATAATCATAATCTGCTCTTATCATGATTTATGATTAGCAGGTATCCACAAGACTTGATGCACTTTAATGATAAAAATATAAATCTGATTGAAAGATTAACCAACACTGGCAAATAACGGTTACCTACACAGTAGACAAAGCGTTTCACCTTAAATGAACAGCTCAGATATAGTCAACTTGATTGAAGGTTTCGAAGTCTGCTACACACAAACAAACGTGTTTATAAGTCAGAACGCCCGGACACAAACATGTTCCTCGTAATAAACTGAAGCTATTTCTCCAACGAAAGTAAGACACGAGATACCAGCACTCATTTTTAACAATTCACTAGTTTTGGAAAGTCACACAACCAATTTCATTCATTTGTTGTAAGATGAGCTTTGTTGTACATTTCAAATTATTGGGGAAACCAAATAGACTGACATATCATCCAATTGTTGACTGAAGTTTATATGACTCTTCATAAGTTGAATACATTATGCAACATTTTTCTATTGCATTACTACATTTGATTTAATAAATCTGAGGACACCACAACGCTGCAACTTAGCATTCAAAAAATAGCAAGAATTACAAACCAGGGAGTTGAGACTAATCACTACTTTTCTCAGATTAATAATCTGATTATTATTAATATTAATAAATATACCACAGTGCATTGGTCCATATCCAAAGTGCAAGATCTCCAACTATATAGAAGTACATTCATAAGAGTAAAAGTAACCAACTACTTTGGAAAGTGTGTGGAATGAATTCAGTTTTTGTTTGAATTCTCTGAGAAAATAACAGAGTTATTCTGAAGTAATCAGGCCAGTATTTGTAGGATTGCCCAGCTGAAGGTCTGACTACAACGTCTATTGTTCAACTACAACTTCTATTGTTAAAAGTGAACAGGGTTTGAATGATTCAAACTTTTCCTTTACCACTCGTCCTTCCTAAGTACTTTCTCCCTTTCTAATCACTCAACTGATTGAACTTTTAGTTTGCCTAGTATACAATGGAATAGCACACAACGAAAGTGACTCATAGATTAACAACACGTAACTAACCTTATACACTTGTCCGTAAGTTCCATGGCCAACAACTTCTATTAGCTCAAAGATGCCGGCAGGATCCTGCAAAACACAAACAATATTACTGATGAGTCACACAACGTGTAGTTTTCCGCGTTGAAATAATATAATTTTGTGCCGACAAAGAATCTGCCCGAGAGTTCACGCTGTCACCCGAATGTCTGTGACGAAAACGACCTCTCGGACGCTACAATCAACACAAAATGTAGGAGAACGAGAAACGCCACTGTCGTTCTACACGTAAACGACGAAACTTACTTTGAGCGCGTTCAGATCAATGTCATCTAATGAGCAGTTTACACTTGGTGCCAAGTGCTGCGCCATCTTGAAGAGTTCTACGAATACAAAACACTCAAAGGGGCAAGGCAAACGTGTATTGTGCTGTAAAAGAGCAACAAATGACTTTCCGCGTAAAGAAAAACATTAAGGATCACGGAAATCCGATACTTTTTCGCTATCTACGCAGTAGAAGCATCGTTATTCGGCGGCCACTATCGTCCCATATTCCATGTCTCAGCACCACAGGATCCACACCTCAACACAACGCCTGTGCCGTGACGTCACGAAAGTGACACTCGACAACTGCCGCGCGCGTCGCCAACGTTGCGGCGGCGAACTCGCGGCCAGCGCTGCCAACCGCAAGGAGAACCTCGTCCGCTTCGAATACGTCCCGTCGTCGACCATGTGAGAGGTGAACATTTCCCATTCAAATTTCGGCTTAAATCCAGTTGAAAATAAGAACGTCAAATACAGAGAAGAGAAGTGGTGATATAAATACCACACCACAACGTCTCTGGAAGCCTTGTTTCTTACTTCAAGCGCAGGAAGAGCGATCGAGGAGCCTAGAGCGACACAACTGCACTAGTCAACTCAAAACCTTGAGCAGTCGCTTAGTTTTTTATAGTATCATTCTAGAATTATTTAAGTGTCTAATTTCAACTCCTGAAGGCGAGGGAGGGAAGCAGCCTGACGGTAAGGGTGGTTTACATAAAAAGTTACACACATTAGTGTCGGCTCCGGTGGTGTAGGAGTTAACCAGGGTGATAAATAAATACCCGGGCAACGCCGCGGCCACTCAGACAGTAATTGAATAAATATAATGGCCAAACAGTGGCAGGAAGAGTTAAGTAACTGACGTCGGGCAAAAACACTACGTTTCGTCCCTTATTTGTGTCGTCATCAACGGGAAAATGTGTTATGTTTTCAGAACACAAGAAAGCACGCGCCCTGCTGGAACGTTCCATTCTACGTTGATCGGGACGAGAGCAGATAAGGAAGATAACAATGCCATCAACATTCCAGCGACGTCACTGATCTTTTGTCAACTTGTCTGAATCATGCGACAGTCCAAAAATACACCATCTTTTTCCTTTGGGTATTTAAGATATTTCAACGTGAGTTTCTTTACGATACACAACCCCCCTGAAGATTCACAAAAATCTAAGTGAGATGAAACGTCGACGTGTTTTTTTATTGTCATCTTGCAATTTATCAACATTTTTAATGCAACTTTTAAATCACTTCAGTGAATATATTTGTTCTTACTTGGGGGGTTTTCTTCCAAGCTGTTTCAGGCCCTGGCAACGTCCACTCCCGGATTAGTTGAGGAACAAGGACAGGCTCTTAATTTATCAGGGGGGGGGGGAAGTCATATTTGGTTTGCAGAAAGACTGATTCCTGTAAAAAAAAAACATTACACATATTCTTAAAGCTGTAATGGTGATAAAGAGGAGACACTGGGAGAATTAGACTATTTTAGAGTACGAAACTTGCAGTTTAACCCCCCAGGGGCGGGGGTGAACATTTTCAAACATGTTTCTGAAATTTCATATTTCATCTGTGCATAATTTCAACCCCTTTCGGGCTTGGGAGGGGAGCATCCTTAAGGCCGGGGGTGGTGCAGAGTCACGACATAAAAATAACGCAAAAACAACCGGTATTGGAGTCGAATTTTGAGTTATGGGTGTGAATAAGTTAAATTACGACACTCAACTTGCCGTTTAACTCCCTCGCAGCGGGGGTGGAAATTTTCAAACACGTTAAACGGTTGATATTTGTCGTTGACATGGATAGTGTTTCTCCCGATGTTGTATGATTTTAACCTGTTTGAGTTTTGTCAACTGACTAGTGCAGTTGTGTCGCACTAGGCCCATTTTTTAGCGCCTGAAGAAAGGAACAAGGAAACAATGTGTGGTATGTATTTATATTACCACTTCTTTTGTCTGTATTTGGCTATCTTTCTTATTATTAATTTTCAATCAGACATAATTCTTCCATTACAATATGTAAAAACCTTGAACACAGCTCATACGCAATTACTCGAAGGACTTGTGACGTTTCGACCTCCGTGTAGGTCTTCCTCACGAATATACTGAATATTTTCGCTCCTTCCCGTGCTTCTGGGTTTGTCTCTGACCGGAGATTCTGCACGTTCCAGGGGGGATTGTAAATCTCTCTGACAAACGCGCACGCGGGTCCTCCATATCTTATCGTCGCAATGGCCGCCAGATTGTTCTAATCCCAACACACACACACACACACATCGTCATGCCTCCATTTCGTCAGCTAAGCCAACGAGAAATGCCGCGGGTTAGCCTCCGAGTGGACGCCAAGTGAATGTGTAACATGTCTGGCCCTGTGAGAGGTTTCACATGTGTAGAGAGTCTGACAGACAGAGAATGTGGAAATCGGCCACCAGGATCATCCCGAGAGCAAGGGAACCATCGGTCAGGGCGCTTTCTCCTCCCTCATCGTACGTTTTCGGCTAATTTCGGAACAGCTCGGAGCGACTTCGACGATGACTTCGGGCTCGGTCTCGTTGTTGATTTGCAACCTTGATCCACGTGGTCTGTCCTGGAGCTCTGGGCTCAAGCAGCAGCAACGTCAGGGCCTGGACAACGGAAGTTTCCGTCAAGGCAACGGAGAGAGATTCCGTCGCTTCCTTCCTGGTTGATTAAAGTGTTGAGAAATGAAGTTCGCAGTTGTCTCTCGGCGCTTCCCTCTCTTCACAGGCGTGAGTATTTGGTCCTCACTTCTTTGTTTCCGCTAACTTTTTTTTTCTTCCTGGCATAATTTGTTCGAGGTTTTGGAGTTTTCTAACTCATTTCTGAAGGTTATGTTGAGTCCGCAGACACCAGCGCATCCTGAGTTCTCCCAATAATGTATTAAAGTGCAGAATATATCACAACTAAAAAAAGTAGAGCAGCCTGTCCCCAAGATGACGCTTTGTTACACAAACACACACTGTTACCAAACAAAATATTTTTTATCTGCACTCTCAGTATTATTAAAATTTAAAAAAAATAATAAACCAATTCACAACACTCCGTCCTTAAATCAGGGCTCCTTCAGCTGTATAATGGAGTAACGTGGAACTTACATTAAAAACTGATTGATATAATTATTAGAAAATTAAATTGGAAACAATTTGGCAATGTGTATTAATTATATTACCAAAAATCCTGAATTACTCAAACGTACACCTGAACAAGTCCGGGATTAAGGATGAAACATTATGAAATTTTTTCCGACACATGTCAAATTTATTCATTGTAAATTTAAAATGAACACACGGCAGTAACTTACAGGGTCACTCGGCGTGTGTCCAAAATATCAGTGGCGCATAATGTGGACACTTGTACGGGTGGAAGGCTTCCACCAGTGTTTTCAGTCCTTATTAGTTTTTTTAAATATAATTTTCTTTTTTACTTGGCACTTTCAGCAGGTAGAAAGAAAATCACAGAAATAACATCATTGGAATACAGTGCCTAATTTCATCAAAAACCTTTCTCCAAGATGCTCTTCTAAAAGAAAATGGAATACATAATTCTTACGTGTCAGTATAATTAGTAGTTGATGATTTTTATTTAATCAACTGTTGAGGTCACTAGCAAATTTGTATTTTGTTACATTTCTTTGTCGGGGATGTAACTAATTGGGAAGGACATCATCCACGCCCTAGCCGGACATGATGCGAAGCAGTCGTGCTGACCACTAAACCACAAGAGGTTGATGTTGTTTGTGATTAATGACAACCAACTATTAACAACAAACTTTGATATGCACAGTTTTAATACAAGAAATAAAAATAAATTACACAACAAAAGGAAATCTCTAAGCATCACACAAAAAGGTGGGCATTATATCACTATAATGCTACTTGTGGTTGTAATACACTCCCAATTTCCGGTGAACAATTAAAATTTCATTTTTATGTAGGCATTATATTCATTTACAGAGTTTAGCATACAAGTTATCATAGTTCTTTATAATGAAAATATTAATAGGTAGTTAGTGTTATTAGGTTCTCACAAAGAAACGTAAAAATATAAAACAACCAGGAGCTATTAATTGTAATTGTAAAGATAAAACAATAATTCATGTACAATCTGAGACTTATTTGACATCCTTGAAGATCTATGGGATCTGATTAAAATCTAGTGCCACCAGAAATTCCTAGCACATGTCAGAAATTTCCAACAACTTTTGTGGCTCTTATTCCTCACTGAATCTCCTGACTCATTTCTTCTTTCTCTAAATTTATGGGTGCAGTAATTTTGAATCTTCATCTGTTAAATTAAAGTACGTCCTCTCAGTTTCAGATCGACAAAACCAACCTGAAGAAGTGATCAGGCTAAAAGCATGAAGATTTTCGTCTTACTTCTAGTTGTGAACGTGCTGACTGCTGATGCTTGGGACTTTGGGTTCATGCAGTGCCCTTCCTGTCACATATTCGGAGGAAACATGGCCGGCTGTAATTTGACCGAAGCGGGTACTTTACCTGACTGCCTACCCAGTGACTTGATTGCGCTGTTCTTCAGAAGCAACAAACCTACGACACTTTCCGATAACTTCTTCACAAACTATATACAAATAGAAGCCTTGGCTATACAAAATGTGCCTTCCTTGACACTTAGCCCGATGGTATTTCTCTACTTGCCAGGGCTGGAAAAATTGGAGTTTGACAACGCACACATTTGGTTTATCGACCACTACCAATTCTACCCACTGCCAGAATTGAGGATTCTAGTTTTAAATGACACAAGTCTTCAGGAGCTTCCAGAAAACCTTCTGTTGAGAACACACAAATTATCGTATTTTTCTGCATCAAACAATAAACTTACCAGTTTACCTGAAAATATGTTTAAACACAACCCTTTACTTAGTGAAGTGTACCTGAGCAGAAACCGACTTTTCTCCTTGCCGGCGGGATTATTCAGGCACAACCTGAAGCTGAAGGAGGTGTACATAAACAAGAACAGGCTTCTAACTCTGCCCCCAGATTTTCTCACTAAAAATACAGCGATGGAGCTGATAAGATTAGCTGCAAATCCTTGGAATTGCAACTGTAGATTGAGCAGAACTGTAATGAACATCTCACAACGAATGAACATAACTGGTCCCTTGCCAAAGTGCCGCAAACCATATAACCTTAAGGCAATTCCCTTAACCAAAGTGGGTGAGAAGTTGAAGTGTTCACAGAAAACAAGATGGCATTAGAGTTTGTTTCAACATCCGTGTCAATAAGAAAGACATTATTATTGTGTAAAGAATCTGTTGGCTGGATAATTGAACATCAAATACAGAATTACATTAATTCTTTTTAAGAAATTCAGCAACAAACCAATCTAGAAATTTATAATTTGGAATCTATAATATGGTTAAGCAGCTAAATGGGTATAATGAAAATGTAAAAACAAAATAATCAGTTAAAGGAAGTAAAAGTATTAAGTATATGGACAGAACAAGACTTTTGAAATGTATAGCTCCACTCCTATAGTGTAAATTTCATTCTATAATCTTGTGTGATGACATGTATCTTTACTAATTGTATTAAAAATTTTTATAAAAGGCCCTAGAAGAGGCCCCTGAGGCGACCCATATTTCACAAATGTTGTATCAGAATAAATGTTATTGACCAATACAGACTCAATTCCCAAGTCTGAACCCTACATATCCAAATTTCATCTGACACTAAATAAATCAGCTTAGGCTATATAAAAAATACATGAGGTACCTTTGTAGTTACTGTAAATCAATTGATTTGTTAAACTGTTTAAGTATATGAATTTCACTCATTCAAAGTGTCTTAATATTCTCCCATATTCTAGTTGTGTAGACACATATATTAAATAAGAGTGTCTAGTAAATATATACACTATGTGCATTGCTATATAATTGATTGTATTACAATATTTATATTTACAGTTTATTACTTGATGGCCACATCAATCCTGATACTTACCTTTCCTTTTATTTTAAATAAATGGCTCACTGCAGGCTTCTGTACCATAGAGTGGAATATCAAGCACCATGTTAATCTGTTTCAGGCAGTCATAGTTACTTTTGAAGCCTCCTTTGCATACAAATTTGTCACCTTTATTTGCTGCTGATCATTTCATTTTCACAATCACCCTTTCAAAACATTTTTCTGTTCTTGATGTCCTCCATGTCCTACATAAACAATGGACATCCTCCTAATTAGTTGGGAAACAAGTTTTTCTATGATCACTACAGACTTCATACAATTAATTAATTCAATAAATATTCACATGGGTTTTGCATATTTATATTTAAACAAAAGCTCTGTCGTCATCTTCTAGATGATGACGACAGAGTTTTTAGTCATCGAAACGTTGCGTTTAAATATAAATATGTGAAACCCGTGTGAATACCAAGAACTATTTATTGAACAACTACACCGGGAAAGACTTCAATCTTTAATTATGGTAAACACAAACTGTTTCATTTTTATATTTGAATCTTCATTTAATTCATAATAAATGTTTATAAAGATATTGGTAATAACAATAAATATATTATTTCAAAATATGAAATATATTAATTTGAATAGCGAAGAAATATACACTTTCCCCAAAATATTATCATTAAGACAAATGTTGCTTGTTGAATAGATAAAGAATGGGAAGATAATTTTGTATTAACAAACTATGTATCATGTGCAATGAACCTGGAACTAAATTTATACTTATTGATACTTTTTCAATTTCTATGTGTAACATCTATGAACATTAATTTCAAATTTAAACCAACCAAAAGGATAGTTTGCTTGTACAATGCATTAGGTAATAATTTATGCTTGTATGGGTAATTAATAACAGAATAATTGCATCTTCTACTATGATAATCTACTGATATCTTCAGAAAAACATTTCACCTAAATAAAGAAAACTGAAGGTTTTGAAATGTTGTTCTTAGACAAGGATGAAAAAGTAAACTTACGACAACTGACAGAGTAACACAAGGAGAGAATATTGAGAATTGCCCTTTGTAGGAAATCAGTGATGCTTGTCAACACAGTATACTTGAAGACAAACAGCAGAAAATATGGACTTTTAAATGAGAAAGCTGAAGTTTGTTTATATGGTATAATATTATTTGTCCCTTGTTTAAACTCCTGAACAAGTGTCGCTTTCACATTACTTTGTAACAGGAGTCGATATAGTTACATATATACACACGAGACAAGAAGTCAAGCTTCACTACAGCATTTAAAATAACCCTGATGACAGTAAGTCACATTTGTAGTCTGATATAATCTCACCTTCTGCATACCTTCAGCACTCTCAGCTGTGTTATGTATATATATATACCTCAAGCCTGCGAGAGGATTTCTCGCAGGTGAACCTTCCCAGAGAGCTCTGGCAGGGGCTACCTTTGGGGATGCCTTCACATCTCTCTGGTTTATTTGAACTAAGGTTCCCACATGCCGAGGCACCTCGGCCTGTTCTGAGAGGTGTATGTTCCGGGGTCGCAGACCTTGGGCATACGGCAAGAGTTGTCCGCTATTCCTATTGGAATAGTCGGCCAGCTGCCTCCTAAACTGGCCAAGGCATGGCGAGGGGTAAGCTGTGTCCCCACAGCAAACCCCTCTCCCGTCATCGGAAGGGCGTGGGACAAGTACCAAATGCCCGACCTACCCGATGCAGGTTTTTTATAGGGTTTGTCCTGCATTACTTTTAGGAGAATGCCGGGTAGGATCCTTAAAATATAGCCCGGGGGCCCTAGTAACCCTTGGCTACCTTCCTACACCCTACTGCATCCCCCCTTTCAAATCCCTTTCCTATGCTATAAGAGGGGAGTTGCCACTATGTGGATCACCCTATACATAGCCTATCTTCACCCCAAAAAAATAATATATATATATATATATATATATATATATATATGTATATATATATGCATATATATATATATATGTATATTTGCCCAATGTGGATCACCCTCATGTAGCCTGTTGCCCCACCGCATCTCCCCTTTCAAATCCCTTCCTATGCTATTAAAGGGGAGTTGCCCAAAGTGGATTACCCTCATGTAGCCTGTTGCCCTAAAAAAAAATATATATTTGCCCAATGTGGATCACCCACATGTAGCCTGTTGCCCTAAAAAAATAATATATATATATATATATATATATATATATATATATATATATGCAGAAAAAACACTATCGCAGTTGGGTTCTTGCGTTTTTTCTGCACCTGAAGTTAGGAACAAGGCTTCCAGTGTGATATTTATATCATCACTCCTTTAGTCTGTATTTCACTATCTTTCTTATTAAAATAAATAAATAGATGGAAAACTTGCAAACACATCTCAATCAAATTCTAAAATGAAAAAAAAATGTGGTAACACAATTTTAAAAATTAGACACGTTATTGTTTCCCAGCCTGGTGACGCCAAGGCTAGTGTCTGTCACTCCCTAAACTCCTCAGGTAGGAAAAAGAAAAAGAAGAAAGCAGCAAATCTGGAAATAAATACGTATCCATGAGTTAGTTGGGTTGTTTTACAATAAAAGTCGCCACATTCCAACATGACGCAGGTGTCAGCAGATACCCCCCCCCCCCCATTTTTTCCCCTTCCATAATAATAATAAAAAGAAGCTCGAGAAACGTTTCCACGGGTCGCACTCAATTGGCACAAGAAATAAAAAATTTATATTTACATATTAAAGTGAGTTTGTCTGCGAGTTTTATCTGCCGAGACAAGTAATTTCCTGTAGATGAGTGCAAGTAATCAAGCCATTATTTTGCAACGAAGGACGCAGCTTATCTCCAGTTGCCCAATTGATGGACATATATAAAGCGAGAGTGGTTGGAGCCAGGGAGATCCGTCGCCATGCTGCTGCTGCTGCTGCTGGGCTCCTGCGCCCCGACGATGGCCGCGGCCGAGTGCCTGGGCTGCGACCTGGACCTCACCAGCGCCTACTGCTGGGACCTGCACCTGGAGGCGCTGCCCGCCTGCCTGCCCGAGTCCCTCACCTACCTGGACGTGTACAGGAGCGCCCTGGTGGCCCTCACGCCCGCCACCTTCCTGCGGCTGCCACACCTGGAGATCCTGTACCTGGACGACGACCAGCTGCAGCAGGCGGGGGCGGGGGCGCTGGCGCCGCTGGAGAACCTCACGCAGATCAGCCTGGCGGGCAACGCCCTGGCCTCCGTGCCCGAGGACCTCTTCGCCGCCAACGCGCGGCTGCGGCTCATCAACCTCTCCTCCAACAAGCTGACGGCGCTGCGCTCGCGGGTCTTCCAGGGCCTGCCGCTGCTGGAGCAGCTGTTCCTGCACGGCAACCGCCTCCTGCAGCTGGAGGGCGACTTCCTGCCCGCGAGTCTGCGCACTCTGGACATCAGCGGGAACCTGCTGGCCACGCTGGAGCCGGCGCTCTTCTCCAGGACTCGCGACGCCGTCGTCGCCCTGCAGGAGAACCCGTGGCTGTGCGACTGCCGCACCACCGGCATCCTCGACAGCTTCCTGCGCGACAACGTCACGATGGTCGTGGAGCCCAGCTGCGCCGCGCCGCCGGAGCTCGAGGGCCTTCTCTGGTCGCAGGCTGGAGACCTCTGCCTGTAGTTAATTAACCAACATAAATACAATACATGTTAGTCGTCTACCATATGAGGCTCTCTTTCCTTCATCGGTGCTTATTCCCAAGGCGTCGCTGTCTTCTCCTGTTTCACGTCAGTTCTTCACCTGCTGCTTCTCTCATGGTTCGCCCAATAACATAAAGGACACGTCTGTTTTGAAGGATTAGTCCAGTTGGCAGACGTGACTGCGTGCTGTGGTAGAAAACACAGTCACTACAATAACAAGAAAAAATAGCCAAATACAGACAAAGAAGTGGTAATATAAATACCTCACAACGTTCCTGGGATCCTTGTCCGCTTTCGTCAGGTGTGAAGAAGAGCCTAGAGCGACACAACTGCACTGGTCAGTTGAGAAAACTCAAAAGCCTTTTTATTCTTCAGTCTGCTGTTTGTGTGTTTAATAATAAAACTTAAAGGGTTCTCATTGGAGATTAAAATGTTTCGGACAATGTTTACCTTGTGTTGGTGGAACATCTGTGGGATTGTTCACCATGGCTCTCTTTAGGTTAGGAGGATGACCAGGTTTGCCGAACCAACAGGTGAGAATGCATACGGTGAAGAGTTCATGGGTGAATTGTAAGTATTGACTATGAGGTTGATTTGATGTAGCAAAGAGGTTGGACAGGAAGCCAAGTCTCTCCTGACTATCTCAGAAAAAAGAAAAGGACAAGAGAAGCTTTGACTTGAAGTAAGTGCAAAGGTTTCATCAAGAGGAATTTCAGTACATTGACCGCCACCTGTGTGTGAAACTGTTGATGACTTGTTTTGTCTGTCTGTCTTATTCAACAATCATCATCATCAATATGGCGGCGCTCTCGGGAATTTCAATGTTGCCACCTGTGGGCAGACTCCAGGAACTAGCGGCACTGCTTGCGTCATCAAGTTCTTCATTGAGACAACAGGAAGGTTACACTGACGTCACGTTTATATGGACGAAAATGAGTCATTAACATTATTATTCATATTATCGGCGTATTCCATTCTCTGGGAGTAAGAAAAGGGCAAAGAAAATAATAAAGGGAAAGGTTGTAGTTTATCTGAACTTGTAGACCACATTTCACGTCATCTCTTTAACCTAACTTGTTTCTTGCGCACTGCGCCTTGTTGTTTTTTTCTATTTTCTTCTCTTGCAGTAAGTCTCTACATCGTTTCTCTGATATTTATTTTTAACCAGCTTCTTTCTTTCTGTTTTTCATTTCTTTGCCTTCTCCCCCCCTCCCCACCCACCTTTTCTACCTCATGTGTGTTCTCCTCAGACTAGGGAATTCCCGAATAATCTAAATAAAAACGTTACTTCACTATCGTCGTGTGACGACGAATCGACAGGAATAATCCGGGGGTTTCCCCACAGTAGCAACACAAGACTCGCTCCACATAACCTAAAACATTCCCTAGCATCCCAAAGCAACCCCCCCCCCCCCGTTTCGTGGTTTTTCCTCTCCACGAAGTCGTAAAAGTGAAACGGAAGATAGAGGGAAACAGGAACTTCCTCGTGTTAGGGAACAGGACTACGTGTTGTTGCTCGGTTCCACGAAGGAAACGATTATCAATAAAGGTAAAAAAACAAAAATAAACACACTGAAACGAGGAACAAGTAACTGGTAAGAATTAAAACATATGTTATTGGGGAATTTCTTTTAAAAAAAAAGAAAATTCAGGCAATAAATTACATAAATCGTAAAATCGAGGAAACAGGACGAAGAAAGTTTCCAAGGTACCGTAGTGAAGATTAGGGTTTGTAAAAATTTAACATTAATAAAATAAGGGAAAATACAATAAGGGAATATAAACAAACAAACTACCGGGGGGAATTACTGTTGCAGTGGGAGCCGCGGACAAGGCCAGAAGGTTTAGGAGCGCGTAGGCGATAGTGGACGTGACAGTTGACAGGCGCTGCGGAGGAAGTGCGCACAGACATTCACTGCACTCGCGTACGAGGGGCGGAAGGGAAAACGTTTCACAATAATGGCGACGGTCGCCGTCAGAGCGAGCGCGCGGCGCGGTCTCAACAAACAAAAACACTTACGCACGCTAGACGAGGACAGTCGTGCGGAGGAGAGCGACGCCATCGCTGCAGGTGAGTCACAACACACACACGCAGGACACAGGGTCACGGAGAAAGACGTGCGAGGGGGGGGGGGGAAGTAAACGTGGGGCGGGAAACATTAAAAAAATATGTAGGTACAGATGAGGAGTAAAGAATGTCAGAAACACTCCAGTTACACTGGTGAGCAAGAAGAAGAAAGCAAAGAGAAACAAAAGGCAAAGGAAAGAAAAAGAAAACAAGAAAAACAGAAATAAAGAGGCGGCTTAAAGAGATGACGTGAAAGAGCGTCTAGTAGATTGCTTTCCTTTTCCTTGGTCGCCTTCCTACTCACAGACAATGGAATACCCGAATAATCTAAATAATAATGACTCCAATTACAGATCAAGCGGACAGATTTACACATAAAAAATACATATTGTAAAATCACTTATAAATTATTTACATCACTGGTCGTAATTTGCGAGATACGAGAGTAGACGAGGGGGCGGGGGGGGGGGGCTGACTGTCCGTCGCCACTAGAGTGACGGATGACGTCACTGCGGACGTTCAAGACAAACGCATCAGCTCAGTCGTCCGTCGCTAAGAATAATAATGTATGTATGTCTACGTGTGTTACTTACTGTCACATTAACATTTACCACCGGGCTGGGCCGTGACGTCACCTGTTTACTGCGCAAGATCGCATCAGATGCGCGGTGACGTCACCCGCGAATAATTGGGGGCAATAACGCCATGACGTCACGGCCACGCTCTACCTTTCCTCCCTAAAACCAATCATACATATTCTGTATGTGCTACGTATAATAAAATAGAAAATGTTACCTAAATCAAGAACACACATTAAACAGGAAGAAGGGTTGGAGGAGGAGAAATGAATAAGACACTGAAATAAACGGTGAAATATATAATCAAATGAAAATGCAGCAAAGGGACCGGGGGGCAAAGTAGAGTGTGAACTACAGACATAAATGCAAAAGTTAATACGAAATACCGAGAAAAACCGACAATTGTAAGTAAAGATTAACCGAACAGAATGAGTAAATTCAAAAGGAAATAAACAACAAGAAATAAATAAAACATTAAAGAGACTAGGAAACGATGCAAGGAAATACAAAACAGGAATAATTAAATTAACAAGTGACAGACGGTAGAAATATAAAGAACAGAAAATATATGATCTAAAATACATTCAATGTAAAAGTAAATGGAAACACCGGATATATACGTGTCAATTGGCAGGAAGAGGAGAAACTGACTCTTGATAAAGAAAAGTGGGAGAAGAAATGGGGAATTTGAGGAAGTTGTACGTCACCGACAGGTCTAAGAAACGTTGTTCGTCTGTTTGCGACCAATTACACGCCAGACAACAGCCGCGATAAAGGCCACAAGGGCAGGTAAATAAGGCGGAAAAACGGACTTTGTAAAGGACAGATGCCTGCCTAGGGAACTCCGTCTTACAACGAGTAACTTGAACCCATCAGCCACTGCTCTCAAAGTTCCGCGACAGAAATTGAATTTTTTTTCTTCGTCTCGGAAGGTCTGAGGCTTCGTCGCCTTCGTTGGGCCGAGTGCGGTAACTCTGTGTTCCTTCAGTTCGCAGTGGCGATGACGTCACGCGTCCTCCTGCTGCTGCTGCTGTGGGTCGTGGCAACGGAGGCAGAGGAGTGCGCGTGCAGGACCATGGGCTGGTACACGACGTGCGAGCTGGGGCCCACGGGCAGCATCCCGACGTGCGTGTCCAACGCCACGGAGTCTCTGCTGCTGGACGCCAAGATGGCGGCGGGCCTGGACGCGCGCTCCTTCGCGCTGACGCCGCGCCTGTCCAACCTCAAGGTGCTGCACCTGCCCTACGACGCCCTGCGCGAGGACCTGTTCGGCGCCCTGGAGGACCTCCTGTACCTGGACCTGTCCTCCAACCACGTGTCGCGCCTGGACGCCGGCGCCTTCAGCCGCCTCCGCTGCAACGCGCTGACGCTGGACGGCAACGGCCTCCGCTCCGTGGCCGACGGCACCTTCCAGAACGTGACCTCGTTGTCGCTGCGGGACAACGCGCTGACGTCGCTGAGCGCGCGCGTCTTCCTGCCGCACAGCCAAGTGCGCGTGCTGGACCTGGCGCGCAACCGGCTCCGGGCCCTGCCTGAGGGACTCCTGGACGCGCTGCCCCGGCTGCAGCAGCTGCGCCTGCGCGGGAACCCGTGGCGCTGCGACTGCGCGCTCCTGCGGGAGGTCCTGCGTCTGCGCAACGTGCTCCAGGCCGCGGCGCAGTGCGCGGACCCTCCGGACCTGCGAGGCGTGCGTCTGCTCGACCTCCCGCGGCGCCTCCGCTGCCCGCAACAATGAGGATCAAGTCTCCATCAGATTTCATTCTAAGTGAGAAAGTTGCGCTTGTACGTAACGTAAATACTGACCAAAATGTATATCAAACTAAAATGTCGACCAAGAAATGTATATAACACAAATTACATCAACTACATTCACCATAAAATTTCGTTAAATATACGCCTTTGGTCCTTTCAGACACCAATAAACAAATTTTTAAAAAAGGCAACTGAGGTATGATATTGTCATAAAATAATAAATATCAATCATATCAAATATTTTGAAGGAAACACAAAGTAAGTTAATGAAACTATTGTGGGGTTTATGTAAAATATAAACACACATACAAAAAATCAAATTTCATTTAACATAAACTGATTGACATCTTGTGTGTCAGTTGAGTGACTGAATTTACCTTTTCATGCACATAACATATTTTTAAACAACTTATCATTTTTACATTACAGTCACCAATTAGGTTCAAACATTAGCATACAGAAGAGTTTTTTTAATAACAAAAATCATGGTATATATATTCAGACTATTGAGACAAACAAATAACAGCCAATTGCAAGTCATTTCAACACTATTGTAATTGTTGTGTTAAACTTCAACCTGAAGAGGTCACAAAGTTAGCGACAAAACAATGTCTAATTTTCCATAAATAAATAAAAAAATTCTGACTGGCTGTTGTTTATTTATAACACCACTTCCCAGAGGCCAAACTTAAACACAGACATTAACCAGAGTGTTTAACCCTGGGATGTACCCAAACAGGAAACTGACTGCAAGGGAGGTTGCCTGTAAACTTGGTTCACAGAATGGTTAAGTTGTTAATCTTCAACATTACACATTACAGTGCAGGTCCACTTTACTGAGAGGAGGATTGTGTTGAAACAGATTCCCTGGCAAACTCTTTGAGGTTATGTGCCTGTGCCACAAGGTAACTGCTCGACACCTTCCGTCACACAATCTTTGGATCTTAAACATTCTTACAATTTTGATAATAATGCTATTATTTTAGCAAAGGAATCTAATTTTAATAAAAGGCTACTCTTATAAATATCAAGTCCAACTAAATTTTCATTAGATGTAAAACAAGACACTTCTCATTTAAAGAATATTTATGATATGATATTAAGTAATCTTTATTCATTAATATCTTGTATTCATATTCTTTATAATTTTTTGTAAGTGTGGCATCAACTCACTTCATAATTTAATTGTTGAAAACTAATTTCTGTTTCTACAGGTCATTAATTTATTGGGTCACACTCATTAATCTTGGAAGTCAACGTGTAGATATTGTAAAACATTACTACTTGAAGCTGGGTCATATTTACAACAAAAACAACTAAGTGTGGAGCTGTATAGAAGGATATGTTTTAACACCACTGAGTATTTCAAAATACTTACAGTATTGATCCCAAGAAAATTCTTTAAAGTTGTCAGCAACAGCTAAGTATTTTAAATCACTCGACAGGTCTGGCAGAGTGTCCTTTAGGTACAGTCACTGGACAGGTAGGACAACACCCACTTACATAAACAACATCAGCAACCGTTGCAGAAGTGATTAAAATTAGAACACAAATCTTCATGTTGGTCGGTGATGACTTGTGTGCATATATGGGACGGTCTCCTGATTATAGTAAACTAAAGCAAATAATTCAGTGTGTGGGTTTAGTAAATATTAATTGACAATACAGAATAGAAAGAGAATATTGACTCAAAAATTTAGCACGTTGGCATTAAAAACCATTTGTACATGTATGTTATTTTCTTCATGTACCATTTCTTTAAGATGTGTATCAAGAGGATGACCAGAAACAGTGTTCTTTAAAAAACCACATATTTTTGTTGTTTTGAAGAAATGGACACGACTTGAAGCAATATGAATTAGTAAAGCATCTAAAATTACCGTTAGTTATTTACTACCAAAATAGTTCTGAAAATTTAACCTATGTTTTTAAACCCATTCTTGTGGAATAATTTGAGGAGACATCGTACCACAGGGAAACATTTTGGTACTGGTTACTGCACATGAAAGTGGTTCTAACCTACATAAGCGAAGGCTACTTATTTTAGCACGTGATCCAGGATCTTCATTAAAGATCAACAAAACAGTTTTATTAAATAATTAACTGAACATGTATTTGACAATTTGTGCAACTTTGGACATAAACGATGGTAAATTCGACCTGTTGGTGAAATGTCTAACAGGAAAAATGTAAATATTTGTCCATTGGAATGAAGACTTTTCTGTCCTCATTGTTGAACCACAAGTAATTCAGGGTAATTGAGAGTCATTCTGATTCAGAACTCAATTTGTGTCTCATGTCTGTAACTTAAAATTAGGTTAGGAAATTGTAATTAGGATGAAATAATACTTTATTTCTGTATATTTTTATCCTGAAGGAATTGACAACCTTCTGGACTGCATCTCTGCGCTTGCATCTGCACCTCTCAAAAATAAAATGCACAAAATCACCGCGCAACATCATGAAAGTCACATCTGATTGGCCCAGCTGCCATTATCAATTAGCACTTTTACCGTTGTTTCTTTCTTTGCTGCTGACCGTTCGACAGTGGAACGAAGGAAAAAAAGAATAATTAGCAAAACGTTAAAATACGAAGAGGTTCTCTCCATCAGTACTGGAGTCGACTCTTAACAAAATACCAACTTGACCTTTCCTCCAGACCTGGTAAGTAGGTGCTAGAGGCTCTGTCACGCGGTTTCTTAACCCTCGTGAGTGAAAGTAGGCGACACACCGTGATTCATGTCGACATTTGGGAACTCTTCAGGTGTTACAATTAGGAGAATTAAACATTCTGTAACTTCCAGATAAATCTAAAAATATTCAGACGGAATTACAAATTTAACACAACGTCCACGACTTATGAATATTGCAAGATTATATTGAATACCTTTTAACTGTATCACACACACACACACACACATGTGAGTACAGATTACGAGCCTGTATTTTCAAGTATAATTCCACAATCTTTCTTTTTTCAGGTCACAACAATATTACTCTTATATATATATATGTCATGTCCTTCTGAAAAATTGATCTTTAATTAAGATTATTCTTTATGTATATATTTTTTTGTAATTGAAATTCTGTCCTCCTGTCCGGTTTATTTTTTTAAAAGAATAATTACATTTACTTATTGTTTACATTGTTTATTGTAATTTGATGTATCTGCCACCAGGGACAAACTGGCTATTTGTGTAGATTAAGTAAGTGCACATAGTTGCCAGGAAGACGGGACCTCAGATACTCTTCAAAATTTTCTCCTTTTTATCCGCGGTTTTCCTCTGCCTTTGTTTTTTCACTTTCTCGGTGAATCATTTTCCTCTTCTGCTTTGTGTTGTACGTGACTCAACGCCACAGTATCTTTATCCTTTTCTGTCTTGTTTGCAAGGGAAGCAGAAAGAAGAATCTTCTTTCATATCCTCACCCACACCTCGCATAAGGTCATGGAGTAGAGAATTTTAGTTTCCCCCCGCCTTTTCTCTTGTGTACAGGTGATTCAAAATATCCAAGTAAGGTTTTCCATTCACTGTGATGATTCAGGAGGGAGCATTTTTGTTAGTTAACTGGATTTCGCGATACAGCACATTATTATTATTATTCATTCTTCACAGTTAAACGTTTTATGTATGGGATAAACGAGAAAAAGTTATAAATTTAGCTTTAAGCGTTAACAGATTAAGCAAAGGTTTTAAAACACAACTATTGACCATTGTGTAGCAACAAATTTGACTTTTGTTTCTTAGATCTGACACAGACGTGGAGAATCCTGTAGCTTACAATTACAAGGACCATTGTGATACAGGAGTGCCCAAGGGGTAGGTCGTGGACCCAATTCTTACAACAGGAATTGAGTCAAGTAAAGTGGAAAATAAAATAATATATGTCTAGTGCGAAGTCTTCATCATAGTTAAGTAACAAATTTAATACGTGTAATGGAGCGTTAATTTAGGTTATGTTGATGTTTGTGTCCGTCACTGTCAAGGGTTGAAACAGGCTGACCACACGCTCAACTACAAGGTGTCGTTGAGAAGGTGCCAGGATTCTGAACTTGTTTTCGAAAACCTTGTTCGGCAGTCCGCATGTGTGTGTATCACGTATGTTAATCAGGCGACGATAATGCACATGCTCACGTCAACTATCAACCAAGCAACTAGTTATTTTCTTATATACATAAAACAACTGACGACCTTATACAGACACTTTTTTTTATATTTTAATTGTAACGACGTTCCGATACCTTATTGTAACCTCTTCAGGTATTTTCCTACAAATAATAAGATTTATAGTGTAACTGTACAAAGTAAACAAAGAGAAACTTCAGTACACAAAAAAACAACTTACCAACTTAATGTAATAGACTGGCAACAGGAAAACGATTAACAATTTACAAAGGAAAATACATTAAGAAGGTATCGAAACGTCGTTACAATATAAATATAAAGTTCCTGTATAACGTTGTATTACTTAAAAACCAGACTATAAATTAAAGCTTTTTAATGAAATAGGTAGCCAAATAGAAACTGAATACGTGAGGTGTTCATATTATTATTAGTGTTTAATCAGGCGCATTGTCACCAACCATGAAGCAACTCGAGGAGCAGAGAGTTTCTGTTATCGTGTGGTTGTATCATCTCCTTGGCCCGTGCGTAATATCTCTGCCTTGAAAAGCTTGTATCTGACGTGTATAATAAGTTTCTCGTGTAACAGTTTAGTGTTGGTTTCAAGGTTCACCTGCAGAACGTGATAAAGCGTCGCTTTGTGGAATTATCATTGTTATTTCTGTCGTTAAATTATTATATTGAATTAGTTGCATTATTTTCTTTCTGAAGCCCCACCTTATGATACGCAGAAAAGTACATGCTATTACTACAGAAGAAACGGAGCCCCGTGACGTCTGTGGTCCTAGCGACCTCGACCTCGGCCCAGCGAGGTGCAAGGCCGTCCCCGTCCTCGTCCCCTCCACCTGCGGCCGCAGCCAGCGTCGGCAGTGCCGTGCCAGAGGCTGACGGTGATGGACTGCGGGCGCCACCATGGATCACGCCAGGTACACATCCAAGCGTCACCCTTCCTGTGCGTCAGCAACACTTCAATACAGATTACCTCGACGTTTCGTCCCCAGCTTTGCGACTTCTTCAGGCGTGCAAGTAGCAAAGTTGTAATGAGGTGAACAGAGAGCCCGAACACTTGCTCCTTGTTTCTCATAACTAAACAGACGTTTCAAAATTCCTACTGATATAATTTATTTCCCTCTCACACGCACCCGAGGAAGTCGCTCACGTGAGCGATGGATTCACCTACCGTCAGATAAATACAACAATTTCTTTACGGTCACTCGTTGCTTCTCCCTCACCCGCCACGATGAAATGTATAATAATAATAATTACTTATAATGAGTGTAAAAGACAGAATTTGTAAATTAATTAAAATTTAAACACAACCTCACATTTATATTTTAATAAATAAATAAATAAACAACACAGTCAATAAGTCAGATAAAATAATTAATAATAGATACAAAAAAATCGATTGAATGCAACTTTTCGTGTATCAGGTAAATCCTTCGGCTGAAACCGACGTCAATGGATGTGATTACGTTGGATTGACTTTACAAGAACGTTTCTTCCCTTTGCTCAGGCAGACATCTTCAGATGTATATAATAAAAGAAACAATTAAAATATTATGTGAATTTAAATGTGTATAAATTTAAAAGTGGCTTTCGAGTGCAGTTGTGTCTCTCTAGGCGCTTCTTAGCCCCTGAACAAAGGAACAGTGTGGTGTTGTCACTTCCTGTAGCTCTTTATTATTATTAAATAAAAGCAATTTTCACATAAAGAATTTAACCTCACTCCGTCGACTTCCGTGGCCGACAAATTTTAACGTTTACGCTAATTATATTGAATACGTTTCATTGCCTCAACGGCAGCTCAACAACTGCCTGGGTTTTCCCGACTTCCTGGACCCGAGGAGTCTACGGTAACCATCCTCCTCCTCCTCCTCCTCCTCCTCACCTCATATATGCAAAGCGTCGGCCTTGGACATACGCAAAAGGGATAAATGGAACATTAACTAATCTTTATTTATAACGTTTGCTGCTCTTCCTTCTTTCTTTTTCCTTTCCATTCCACCGTTAGTTTATTACTAATTTATTCATAAAAAATACGCCCATTTTTTTCCAGTCTTTAATAACATCTCAGCCCTTTAATTCATACTCAGGTATAATTAATGAATAAATAAAGGGTAATATAAATACCACACAATGTTTCTGGGATCCTTGTGCCTTACGTCAGGTGCTAAGAAGAGCCAGGAGCGACACAACTGCACGTAGAATTAGATCATGGACAGTCATCAGTAATAAAAAAATAATAATAATGAAGAATTGAGGAAAAAAAAATAATTTGTCTTTTAGAGACGATTTTTTTTTAGGCTACATGAAGCTAATCCACATGGTGGCAACTCCCCTTTAATAGAAGCTTAGGAAGGGATTTGAAAGGGCGGAGGAAGGTAGCCAAGGGTTAACCAGGGGCCCCTGGGGCTGTAGTTTAATAATCCTACCCGGTAATTCGCCTCAAAGTGGTGCAGGGAAAACCCTATGAGAACCTGCATCAGGTAGGTCGGGCCTTGGGTACTTGTCCCACGCCCTACCCTGGATGGCGGGAGAGGGGTTTGCTGTGGGGACGCAGCATTCCCTTCTCCGTGCCTTGACCAGTTTAGGGAGGCAGCTGGCTAACTGCTCCAATGGGAACAGCGGACAACTCTTACCGTATGCCCAAGGTCTGCGACCCCGGAACATGCACCTCTCAAAAACAGATAAAAGTATGTTATAAATTGGAAACTTAAACTGACTTAACTACTGTTAAAGTAGTGTTGCAAGTAGTCCAAAAAATTGTATTAAATAGTTTACATTACTTCAAATCATATTGTTTTAATTATGTACAACTGAAGAGGAAACGTTTTTGTACCAAAGATAAATTTTAAATTTAATAATTTCTCACCTTTGGCCATTTTTACACATGAAATGAATAAATTGTATCAAGAGTTGCAAGTATTGGTGTGTTTTATGACAATATTTAATAGAAAAAAATAACAGAAAAATTATATGTGACTTGTATTAAATATAAATGTATAATTTGCGTCTGATGAGGAAATTATTAATATGAAAGAGAGACAAATACAGAAAAAAAAATTATATTATAACTTCCTTAGTCTGTGTCTTCCTTATTAAACATAATTAGTGGAAAATGGCCACAATTCACCACTTTATGAACATTAACAAAGAAATAGAAAACGTTTCTTCCCTCTGCTGAGGGACCCTCTTCAGTTGCATAAATTAATTTAAATAATATTATTAAACTGGAAAAACGACTCTTCCTCTTTGAAACTTGCATGACCGAAAAAATATTTTATGTCTGACTTTATGCTAATTGCTGTGACCGTTATTGCTATTTCTCCAATCCTAAGGTGAGGAAATAGTCGTACATTAATATTTAAAACAATCTGACGGTTTTCATTTAATAAATAAACAGAAAGAGCGGGCAATTTGTCGGGGGGGGGGGTGGGAGGGGGGGCAGTGTATTATTCAAATAAAATAAAAACACGAAAAATCTTTAAAATATTACGACGTTTCGTCCACAAGTTTGGGGCTTCATCAGGTAACAGACAGTTGCATATTAGACGTCCAAATAATATAACGGCAATATGTTATTTTGATCATGATAATGGCACGTGGAATGTGTTACGCACGTTGTAAGTCAACTGTTTCCTGGTGCAAATTTTTTTTTATATAGTAATCAAATTATTTATTTTTTTTTCAAAAACTCAACGTAACGGTGATCGTTGTATGACGTCATGCTAGTGACTTTAGCGTCGCCACAGTTGGCAACGTCACGCGTCAGCAGGTGCGTAAATCGTCGGCCGTGACCAATTAAAGAAAGTCTCACGCTGATGAGGTTCGTCCTACTTCCTACAGGAGAATTTATTTTATACGTTTATCAATGTGAACAATTACATACGTTACAAGTTGTCTGTATTTATGACGATCTTTCCTTATTAGTCTCGAGGCTACTTGCAAACTTTATACTTTGAAGTTGTCTTCCCTTGTTGGAGAAATGAAACAACCAGAGGCGAAAATTATCTCACTCTAACGTTCCAAAAATTATAAGAATAATGAATAAATATGCACAAGACAGACTAAACATTATCCATAATTAAAAATTCGGCTTCCCGTCCTTTCAGCTCGCCGACATCTTATCTTAGCTGTTCGCTGAAGAACTTCTTCTGAGGGCGGGTTGTCGTAACATTGCGGTCTCTCTCTCTCTCTCCCCCCCCCCCTCTCTCCCTCTCTTTTTAAGTTTATCCAAGCGATTTCCACAATCTAAAAGTCCGATAAGGATATGAAAGTCGTCCCTCGTAACCTCAACCTGGAAAATTACATTCGGACGAAATGGACTTATATTTCACTTTTATTAGTTTCTCGTTAACACAGAGACAATATAATGTTTTCCTTCTCTCCTGGCGTGAGTTTCTACAGTGTGTTGGCCTTCATGTCACCGCCGTCCGGGTCAAGAAGGTCCGCCAACGCCGGCTAAACCCTCGCATACCTTCTGCCATTCTATTACAGCAAAACTACGGTACGGTTTTTTCTTTTAGGGTACCAGGCTGCATGAGGGTAATCCACATGGTGGCAACTCCCCTTTAATAGCATAGGAAGGGATCTGAAAGGGGTATGGGAAAGGGTAGAGGAAGGTAGCCAAGGGTTAACTAGGGGCCCCTGAGCTATGGGTTTAAGGATCCTACCCGGCATTCGCCTAAAGAAATGCAGGGAAAACCCTAGAAAAACCTGCATCAGGTAGGTGGGGCATTGGGTACTTGTCCCACGCCCTTCCCTGGATAGCGGGAGAGAAGTTTGCTGTGGGGACGCAGCTTTCCCTTTTCCGTGCCTCGACCAGTTTAGGAGGCAGCTGGCAGACTATTCCAATGGGAACATCGGACAACTCTTACCATATGCCCAAGGTCTGTGACCCCGAAACATTCACCTCTCAAAACAGGCTTGTGGGAACCTTAGTTCAAAAACGGAGAGGAAAAGGCATCCCCAAAGGTAGCCCCTTCGTATGTCTGCTACAAGGTTCTGCCTGCGAGAGAACATCCGTCGCAGGTACTGCCTGCGAGAGAATAGCCCTCGCAGACCCCCAGGTACATACATACATATATATAGGTATATACATACATATATAAAAATGATTTCCATTTCCTCTGGCGAACGGCTCCACAGGAAGTGCTACAAGTAAATTTAGGCAGAGTTACGTAAACGTCAGGGACATTGGCACGTCACAAAGAACATCTCACAAGGAATTTATATACGTATAGGGCTAAGGAAATTTTAATACGCAGAAAAAAAAACACGAAACCATAAAAATCGTACAGTTGTGGGAATAATTTAATAAAATAATTAAAATAACAGGCATTACGGTAATTTTAAAAAGGATAATTTATTTCAAACCCGAGGCAATTTGTAACAGGCATAAAGAAACTCGCTGAAATGGCAAATACGAATGAGGAAAATTAAAAACTACGTTAGTCTGGAAAACGTAAACAAAATGGAAACTTCGGTGCAAGAGAAAAAAATATATACCTACAATAAAAATGGGGATAACATATATGAAAAATTGAAAATCCGGGCAAGTAAACGAATGATCCTTTATAAATAAGAGTAAATACAGTAACCGAGATATATAAATAAACGACTAGAATATTTAACTGAGAAGAAGGCGAAATAAGTGAATAAGGAACTATGAAGGAGTTGAAGTAGTTTGGAAGGGTTGGACCAAGGAAGAAATACCCTGGGAAACGTGATCTTGGAGAAGAATAAACTGCACAGATACGGCAAGAGTACTCAAGGGAGTGTTGACTAGAGAGTGATCACAGGAAGGACACGTCGATGCAGCTGCTGAGTGAGACACAAGGAACAAGAGCCTGCACAACAATAATAATAATAATAATAATAAAATACACTTAAAATAATATAATTATGAAAATTTGTAAGTAACACGGAATTAAGAATGACATAAGAAAATGTTTTGAAGAGACAAAAATAAATTCAAAAGTATTATTAAACATGCATAAATACAAAATGCTACCCATGAAAAGTCCAGAAAAAAAAGGGGGGGAAACAAATGAAAGCATATAAAGGGGCGGAAAATGCCGAAGCGAACGTAGAATAAATATTGAAATTGTAATCCGAACGCCAACCTCAACATTCAGCCCTTTAACGAATCGTTTAAACCGAAACAGATGACCGTGACGTCACGTCCTACACACACTTACGTCAGCAGAACAATTACTTATAAAGCAATCTAATTAATATTTCAGTTATAATCTTGCGCCAATGTTGACTTGTGTGAAGGAAGTACACAGTGTTTACCCAAGGAAGCGTCATTGCCCCCTTCCTATACAACATCTTCTCCCACGACATCCCGCCACTAGCATAATCTTCTTCTTCAGTCGGCGCTCAGCCACCTAGAACAATGGCGAATCAGCATAAATCCCTCCAAATCAGTAACCGTCCCATGCACACTATCCAAAAATCCTCCTCCGCACATCCCCCCGTATCTAAACAACGCCGAAATACCCACAAAAACAGAAACCACCTACCAAGGACTCCTCTTCGATTCAAAACTCTGTTGGAAACCCGACATTAAACACCTCCTCTCTAAAATTCAGAACTTTATATCCTCTCCTAAACAGAAAATCCCCACTCACACTCAGCACTTGAGCCTAGTATATCTCTCCATAATTCAACCCACCTGGTCCATATGGGGAGCAACAGACAAAATCCAAACCAAACACAATCCTTCGCACCATCACCAACTCTCCATCATCCACTTCCCCAAGTCAACTCAATAATCACCAAATCCGTAACCTCCTTAATCAAAAGCACCTTCAATCATCCCAACACCACGATCCAGCAACTCCATTGCAACCCTCCCCCACCCCCACACGCACGTCCCCCAGAACACTCTGGCACCTCCTAACCCACCCCATTCCATCCATCCCAGCAAATTCAACATCACCAGCGATCCCTCATAACTCAACAATGTATGTGTATGCCCCTCAGACACCCAAATTGAAATACAAGAAAAAATTTGCAAAATTAGGTTAATTGCTGGATTAACTTAAGTGCCAAGTTCTCAGGTTAATTATGTACATAATTTTAATTGTATATACTCTAATACTTTATGCAACAACAAATAATCGTAAGATAAAAGTTTTGTCTAATAAATCAAAAAAAAACGACTCTGCTGAAGCAGGTAAAGGAAAACTCTTCATAATGGCGAATGCGTGACGTCATCGCGCAACGTCAACGCAGGAACCCAAACATGTAATACAAAAATTACTTTTTTAAAAAAATAAGCGTAATTCTCTTATAAACTGACTAATTGCAAGCACTTTGTTCTCTCTGCTTTACCTGCCGCAACTATCTGCGTCTTTACAATCACAATTCCTTCATTTCACCGAACTATTCTCCATTCTTCGTGTTTGTTTACTTTACATTGATGTGTGACGTAATTACAAGCAAAACACAAACACGACGGATTTCGCAATTTCTATTCCACAAAGAAAGCTCAACAGTGTTGACGTTGTCGTCGTCTTAGTCACGTCCATCATCCGCAAAGACGTTCCTCGACAAAAGACGTCGGATCAAAGACGATAGCCACTTACTCACTTTGCATCTGTGAGGAGACAATCGCGGCGAGATTGCGAAATATTCCAGACACGTTGACAAGGAAGAACACACGCGACTCTCGAAAAAACAAAGATATTAGCGAGGCATTTCATACGTTTCTCGTACCTCAATTGTGAAAAGAAACATGGCCGTATTTATAAAGAATAAGTTATCTCTGGCATGAGCAAAGAGGCAACTTATAATTCGTATTCCATTCGAAGAAAGAAAGAAACTGTCTGCTGGTGACGTCACACCGCTCACTTATTTATCTCTTATTTTATCCACTGTCGAGAGCGGGGAAACAACCGCATTATATATAGAAGAACCTGCTAAACAAGTAAAGCAAATCAGACAACGACAAACAGAGAATTATACAGAACGAAAAGAAAAAAAATGTTCAGAACACAAAAGCAGACGGATGTGTAATAAATAATTTTGTATTTTTTAAAAAAAATAATAATAATTAAGAAGGCACGTAGACGAGATCAATCAGAATACACAAAATGAGGAATCTCAGAAATTACGGAGTTACTTAAATTTAGGAATAAGGAAAGTATACAGAAAATACAAATATCAATGAAGACATAAGGGAAAGATAAAGAAGGGAAAAGTCAGAATTTTAGAAACTAGATACATGCGGAAACACTGAAAACTGAAAAAAATAAATGTGTAGCAAAATAGATAAATCAAGGAAACAGACACACCAGAGAGAAACTGAAAGGGAATACCAGAGGAAGTATTAGATACACATTACAAGATAAACTCTGTGAAATATAATTGGAAGAGAAAAATAACGAATATACAGAAGAAGGGAAATTATAGAGAAGAAACAGTAAGACTAGAAAATAAATATAATTACTGGAAAAAAAGCCAGAATTATTAAAATTTTCGTTTACTTGAAAACGTTCGCTCGGGATGTTCAGAGAACTTGTTGGAAGAAGTTCAAAAATAAAGGGTTTACATAAAGATATTTTGTTAATTATATACACCTGAAGACGTCCCTGATCGAAACTTTTTATAGTAAATGGAAACGTTAATAAACTCTTGACTGTTCACCATTGTACATAAACTATATTTTTATATTAATTCAAATCAAATTAAGTTACGAAAACTTACTACGGTAAACAATTAAACATCTAAATATATTAAACAAATTATCCATAGATTTTACGTAAGTAAGCAAAGTTTTGATCAGCGAGGGAATGACAAGTGTTGCGTGACGTCACAGATAATGTTTGTGTATCTTGGGAGAGATTGTCACGGTCACGAACAAACGAGGGAATCGTTGCTTACGTAAAGGCACAAGAACAAAGTGAAGCACTCGCAGAAATGTCAACGCTCGTCCTTTCTTTTCATTTATGCACTTTGTCTTCTTTATTTAGTTGTCGCTTCTCCACTGTCGTATTCATTTGTCTGTGTGTTGTTCTTTGCTTTGTAATTTATTTCACAGTACACGAGGCTAATCCACGTGGGGGCAACTCGCATGGGAAGGGGTAGAGCAAGCTACGAGTGATGCAGGACAAACCCTACAGGAATCTAGAATCTCACCTCAAGCGTGTTACACGGTGACGTCACTGAGGGAGAGACACACAGAGATAAACCACGGTCCTGAGAACCTCGTGGCAACGTCTCTGGAGGAGGACACTCAAGGGCAGACATCCGCATTTCAAAGATGTAACTAAAGTATAATAATAATAAAATGAACCGGCCAAGTAGGAAGCAACCGTTGCAGTGCCAGAGGGAAGGATATAGTTATAATACTCTCTCTAGATGTGTGTGTGTGTGTGTGTGTGTAGAAGACGAGTGCCTGGATTGGGACGTGTGCGTGACGTCATGCCTCCGCAGTAAATAATGACTATTATTGCAATCACCATTACACGGTTAATTAGCGAGCGGCAGCTGCAAAGTAGCGAAGCACACACACACACACATGCGGAGACAGAGAAAGGCGTTGCGTAATACGAGAGTAATTATCAACAAGAGGAAAAAAAGAAAAGCCCGGGATCAGCCAAGGCTGGCGTTTTTGGCTGACTTGCTCAATTCCCTCTCGTCCTCGCTGTCGACGTCACGCAGGCTCCTCGTGACGTCATCAAGGTAAAGGTACCCAATCAGGGTAAAGGAAAGTTTCTTGAGCGCCAGGACCCAAGATCAACCCCTTACAACATAATTTTATATATTTTTTAAAACTAAATTATTTAGTGGATGTTTCCGAAAAATATGGTCGAAATTTTTATTATGTTGGCAAATATGCAACATCATGGAGGTTATAAACATTCAAGTTGTTAAGCTCTTTTTTGTGCTCGTAAATAAAATTTGGCTACAGTGAAATTAAAAACTTTCTGTATTAAAAGTTAGCTGATAAGAAAGTCTTCATTTGGATTCGTAAGACATTTTTTTAAAAAACGTTAAAGCTCTAACGAATATAATTGGGTCTCATTTCTCAATCATTCACATTAATTGGATAATTATGATGTTAGTATACCTTGGGAATGGCGCTTAAATTGAGAAAAAAATAAAAACACAGAAAATAAATAATCTGTCCGTTGGGGTTGCCTGACAGAAAGTTAGGACAGGCATGTTGTTAGCATATACGCTACAGTAGGATCCTCAAAGTGATGCCTGGACAAACCCTACAGAAACCTGCATCAGGCTCTTAATGACTGGAGCCTCTACCAGTGTAGGGGGCAGCTGGCTGACTCTTCCAATAGGAACAACTTACATTTTACCCCCGTATGCCTCCTACACCACGGGAACCTTGACTTTGATCCTTTGCTTTGGAACCAAGCACGAAAATTCTTAAAGAAGGATGTAGCATCTTTCCTCAATCGATTACAGATTACTTGTTCTTTGACGTTATAATATATATATAAGCAACAAGTCTTAATTCAAGTTCCTGTCCATATTATTATGTTAAAAGAAGAGAGAAATCCTCGTCGGTGAACCAGTGTGTGTGACGTCACCAGAGACATGAGAGTATGTTTTCCTTGACGTAGTGGTTTTTCCCCCTGTGTGTTGGCTGCCCTGGCCGTCCTGGGAACCTGAGCACAGAGATTTTACCCAACTGAGAGTTTAGCATGAACGTCCTTGGCACACAAAGTCTTCGCGCGCTAACGAGATGGATTTAGGGAATAATACACTCATCTGTTGGCCGGCCTAGGTTGGTACCTCCTCACTCAAAATATATGTATCCCTACAGTAAAAAAAAGTATGCATATATGTTTGTATATTATTTATATAAATGTAAAAAAATCAGCAAACAAACTGTTGAGGATGTGTGGCAGTAAGCAGCCTACAAGGTCGAAGGAATTTTGAGTTTATAAAAAGTCCACATATAACCTATTGAGAGTCCTGTAAGGTTGAGGTACAGTGAGGCAGTTGTTAATCCCTTAAGGTCCGAGGATAATGCACTTATTCTTGTTACCGTCATCACCGCGGTGGCCAGGCACATCAACGGTCTCGTGTTCTCCAAGATATTACGGTACAAGTAACGCCTTCTCCGGAATAATATAAATAAATAGCCGACCCTCTGGTAGTAAATAACAAAGCCAAGTTTTCTGGGTGTTCACTTTTACGTTACCCATCCACTTACAATCACCAGCCTCAGAAACAGTTTACTACATTAATAACAATTCTGAGTATAAATCTGTTAAAATAAAATGATTACATGTAAGAGAAGTGTACATTAACCTGTACAAATGTTTTAAATCCTGTTAATAAACTGAACATTACGGTGAGATTGTGACACAAAATCTTTTCCATAGCACAATATTTTGGTTTCAACACATCACAGCTATACATTGAAATTATTTACAAGTTACTAACATTTTAGTATATATCAAAATACTTGATAAATGTTAAAAAAACAACCTATTAGTCTGAAAAAGGTTTAAATCAATTTTTTTTTCTAATTTAAAGTAGGAAAGAAACATTTATTTTCTAAAGATAAGATTCTGAAAATTTTATTAGGAATATGATGATGGTTACTTAAATTTTGGAACCAATAAAATTCTTATGTTAAGCGACCAATCAAATTCAAAAAGAAAATTCTTCATTGATGTTGTGATGAAGTAAACTAAAGTATGATATAATAATGTTAAAAATCCTTGCTATATACAATGTGGAGTTAAATACATATTGTTAATAATTTGTGCTGCAAAAAGATTAATGTGTTTGTTGAACAAACTAATCTTAAGAAGATTTAAATGTTTGATGATATGGTTAGAAATTGAGTCACATTTTCTGCAATTCATGAGAAAAACCATTTGTAGTAATGATTCCAACAATATGTTAAAATAGTGATTTTTACATGAAATTAAACACAAGTCCGATTGTTGTAATAAACAATGATAATCAAGGATTACCTGCAGTTTCATACAAGTGATGTTGTTGTAAATGAGAACCGTGTGATTTGCCGCCTGCCTGAAGCTGATCGTCACGTGTTTACATCAATTTAAAAGGTCTCGATCGACTTATCGAAATTTCATATCGTTTCTCGATTTTCTCTCTGCCAGCGATGTTTTCATACTGATTGTTTATCGACAATATTTATTTATTTACGATGCCTATTAATATTCCAGATCCTTGTAATTTACAGGTAACTGGTATTTAAATTTATATAAATTGCTGTGGAAAGTCAAAGTTTCCATTCCAACTCATCTCCGTGGTGTATTTGAATGTTTTTTCAAAATTAAATTCAGTTCTTTCCTGTCTATTTTGGCTTCAAGGTTAATTAATGATTTTTTTTTCGCTTTCTTAAAGATGTTGTGTGCTAATATAATTGAAATTAATTTTATAAACCATAATATTGCTTTGATGGATCTGTTTTGACAAAGTATTTATATGATTGATGGGTTTAATTGGTAATTTAGTTTAATTTATATTAACATCTTTTATGCTTTTATAAGTAAGGTTATTAATATATGTGACACTTTATGTGTGCTAGTGGTTTAACACAAAAATCAAACCAATCAAAGAATTTTTAATGTATGGTCTTCTTTTATTGTCACTATAACCCAATGTGATTATTAACATTCCGCCCTCTCCTGTGTCATCTTACTTTCATGGTTTCTCTATGTCATCCACCCAGTCCATAATCCGTGCAGGTGTTCTGCTTCCATCCATCCTAAGTACGTGTCCAACCTTCTGCTCTTGATAAACCTAACAATGCCCTCGTTATTTATGAGCTGCTCTAGTTCTCTGTTTGTTCTAAATCGTCCATACAGGTCTCAGTATCTTGCGTTTAAATATTCTGCGTACGTGCTCATCATTTTTAATATATTTTAATAATTGTAATTTCTTTGTTTGGTTTTGTTGTGTTAAACTTCAACCTGAAGAGGCCGCAAAGTTAGCAACGAAACGTAGTTTAATTTCCCCTAAATAAATGTTTCTCTGACTTCAAATTGGCTGCTTTTTATTTATACATTTTAAATTTGTTTGTGTTGGTCTAATTTGAGGACTTTGGATGGGTTTTGCCGCCATTACTTTATCTGTGAGGCTGGTGTTTGTAATGTTATTTAGCAATTTATTAAATTTCTTTATCTAAATTAGTCGAAAATGTGCAAAAGTCAGAATATTTATTTAGGAAGGTTAAATGACACATACATCACATAAGTTAAAAGTCCACTTAACGTTTCTTCCCTTTGTTTGCGGACCTGTTCAGTAGATACATTATTAAATAAACAATTTATGTATGTTCTGAACACTTAAGTTTGACAGGCTGCATGAGGGTAATGCACATGGTGGTAACTCCCGTTTAATAGCATAGGAAGGGATGCGGAAGGGTAGAGGAAGGTAGCCAAGGGTTAATTACGGACCCCCGGGCTATGGTTTAAGGATCCTACCCGGCAATTCGCCTAAAAGTGATGCAGGGAAAACCCTAGAACAACCTGCATCAGGTAGTTCGGGCATTGGATACTTGTCCCACGCCCTTCCCTGGATGGTGGTAGAGGGAGGATTGCTGTGAGGACGCAGCTTTCCTCTCACCGTGCCTCGACCGGTTTAGGAGGCAGCTGGCCAACTGTTCCAATAGGAATAGCGGACTGCTATTACCGTATGCCCAAGGTCTGTGACCCCGGAACATACACAGGCCTCCCCATGTGGGAACCTTAGTTCAAACACGGAGAGGAAAAGGCATTCCCAAAGGTAGCCCCTTCCTGTCTCTCCTACAAGCTTCTACCTGCGAAGGAATATCCCTCGCAGGCCTGTTTCCCTTAAATTTGAAGTGAGATAATGTTCGAGTGAAAACAAAATAGACATTGTCTAGCAACTGCGAGAGTCCAGGTGCGAAATCCTTGTTCTTCACGTGACTAGTGACACAGTCAGCAAGGGGGGAATAGGTTAAAAGGAAAGGATCCACGTGCCTGTCGTGTAAAGGGGAAAATAGATTAATCGGGAGAGAGGTTAAATAAAAGTAATGGAATAGCAACGACGTGATGGTAATATATGTTGTAAACACATGGAAATAAAGGGAGAAAATAAGGCGAAGAGGGGGAAAGAAATCCGTGCCCATTTGTCAGGACAAAAAGAGGAGGGAGACGAAGATACGAGGAAGATGTCATGACCAGTGACGAAATACCTGAGGAGAGGAACGTGCAGTCACGGCTTTTACACAATCTCTTGCGAGGAGGCGACGAGATGAGGTTCCTCTGCTGCAGGTACGTCGAGCACACATGTAAACTACGGTTCTCTCATATCATTGCCATCATCAGCTTTACAGTTGACCTGAAGTAACTTGTATGCATTTACAAGTTGTACTGACATCAGACTTCCCCGTCTCTCATCTCAGAGGTGAAATGCGATAATATACTGCAGGTGGGGAAAGAATAAGAGGGAGGAATGTGGAGGATCTGAAGACAGAACGTGCGTGTAAAGTGAATGTGGCCTTGGCCCAAAGCTTCTCGCATTCGATTAAGGATATAAAGAGGACTCGCACTGACGTCACACACCACTATGATTTAACTTGTACAAATATATATTATGACTGCAGAGGAAACTAATACACAAAAAAACGTCAGCCAAGTTTAAGTCAGAAAAAAAAAGAATTTATTAATGTAATAGTACACAACGTTTCAATGCTATTTTGCGACATCATCACGTTCAAAGTTTACAAATTTTTTTTGATAGGCAGGGAATGAACATTTTGGGGCACAGCAGGCAGCAAGTTAAAAAAATTTAAACTTGAACCTGATGATGTCGCGAAATAAGCATCGAAACATAATAAAGTATTTGTTCTGACTTAAAATACACTGACGATAATATATTTATTAGTTTTCTTGACATGGAGACATCGACCATTAGATCGCGATATCGAGGTTCGATAAGGGTCGAGCGACGCGATTTTGTTTCGTCAGTCAGTCGTTTTGCTTCCATTTAGTTTTAAATTGGGATCGTGTGAGGCAGCAGACACAACTACGACGCCAGCCGAGGAAACTTTTACGACATCACGTAAAGAAGACTAAAGCGAAGTTACTTTACGACCGCTTAAATGATCGCCATTACCAACATTGGCGAGTGAGGTAAGAAACATTTGCACAACCACAGGTACTCAATTATCCACTGTCTATACCTCATTACGCATTTGTCTCCTCACATTTCATTGTCTGCCTCAGACACAAAGTAACTGTACTAGATTTTTATATATATACATGCAAAAGTAATCTGGAAATAATTGATACACTAATCGCTATCCCGTTTAATGCTTCTTTGTTCCTCTCCCACTGGCTGCTTGAGAATCTGCTCGAGTGCCTTCGTCTGCCAATATGAGTCCAAGAGCGCCTTCCTTGGTGGCTGAGGACGTCACATTTACCTTGCCTTAGAGGCTCACGATATCGTCTCGTCCTGAGGCGCAGAACGTTGAGTGTCATTATTAAACACAGCGACATCCATGACCCTGGATTTGACTGCATTCTCGCCCCTCCACCCCCACCCCTGATGGTGCTCCTCTCCCATGCAGTAATGGGGTTGCAATTATACACACAAAACATCGGTAGAAACACTATCAATCTCTTCGGCCTCTAAGCATATTTATCCGGCCATGTTTGACCGCTTCTGACGTGTCTCCTGACGTGTCTCAGCGCCACAGTGTTTGTTTCTCCGCGGGTGTAGGGAACATACACACAAACAAGCACTCTGAGTATTTATTACAAGATAGATCAGTACTTTTAGTTTTGTTGCACAGGATTTTTGTTTACGTTAACTTTTAATTGTTATTAGCATCCAATAAATATATTGCAATCCTATTTCCTCATCCGAGGACTAATCTTCTTCTGAATGTTAAACACTGGAGCCATTACACAACGGCAGCTACTCTTCTGGTACGGTGTTGTCGCGCCACTGGAGGTCACTGCTTGTTATTTCTTATTTTGTGCTTGGACTCCCGCTGTTATCATGAGGAACAGACTCATTGTCGCCCCGCAGACAGTAATTACAATCTCTGGCCAGTCGCTGGTTATCTCTGGGATTTGAATGCTCGCGTTAGCTGCTTGACGACGGGACGTGAGTATCCTTTTTAATTGGATGACATACGAGACGCGTGTGTGCGGGAACCACGCGTTGATAGCAGCCGAGATTTATGTTATTTGAAGGTTAGGAGCGACATTTACGACAGACTCGATGTTTTCATGTTTCCGTGTTTCTCGGTCACGTTTCGTCGTGCCCGTTGCTGAAATTTGCATTGTCAGTGGGAAAACAAACGTCCTTTACTTACGTTACGTCTGATTTATTTTCCGCCGCTCTTCCAGGAAAGTGGCGGCGCAGTCGTAAACGTTTTCTTTCTTTTTTTTTTTTTTAGGGCAACAGGCTACATGAAGGTAATCCACGTGGTGGCAACTCCCCTTTAATAGCATAGGAAGGGATCTGAAGGGTAGAGGAAGGTAGCCAAGGGTTAACTAGGGGACCCCCGGGCTATGGTTTAAGGATCCTACCCGGCATTCGCCTAAAAGTGATGCAGGGAAAACTCTAGAGAAACGTGCATGAGGTAGGCCGGGCATTAAGTACTTGTCCCACGCCCTTCCCTGGATAGCGGGAGAGGGGTTTGCTGTGGGGACGCAGCATTCCCTTCTCCGTGCCTCGACCAGTTTAGGAGGCAGCTGGCCGACTGTTCCAATGGGAATAGCGAACAACTCTTACCGTATTCCCAACGTCTATGACCCCGGAACATACAGGCCTCGGCTTGTGGGAACCTTAGTTCAAAAACGGAGAGGAAAAGACATCCCCAAAGGTAGCCCCTTCGTATGTCTGCTACGAGGTTCTGCCTGCGAGAGAACATCCCTCGCAGGTACTGCCTGCGAGAGAATAGCCCTCGCAGACCTTGCCATTAAACGTTTTCTTTTTTTTTTTAGGGTAACAGGCTACATGAGGGTGATCCACATTGGGCAACTCCCCTTTAATAGCATAGGAAGGGATTTGAAAAGGTAGCTCCGTTGAATATTTAGTGTTACGTTATGTATTAATGACCGGGAGCGGGTTTATCTTTGCTATCAAAATGCACGAAGGGGCGTAATTGCTAACATGAATCAGTGCACGACTTGGATGCGCAGTGACGTCATCCTGGCTACTGCGCATGTAACATACGTTTACCTTATATAATATATATTTTCTTCTTCATTGTGCATTGCTTTGCAGTAAGATAGACGTGAACCCGGATGGAGCCAGGCCTTCAGAGGGACGGAGAGTCTCCTGGGCGAACACGGCGGACGTCAAGACCGTCGCCTACGTGCAGGAAACGCGGAAACAACGGATCAAGAGGATCCTAGCGCAGGTGAGCGTTGCCATAACCTCCATATTTTACATGGAACGTATTAGTTGAACAGGAGGAGCCTGTGAGGATCACCTTGGTCAGTGTCGCTGACAGTCACAGACAACATCTTATGACGCCGTTCTTATTGTAGCTACTGATCGGGAATTCCATTGTCAGAGCCCAGATTAAGGTGCACATAAGCTCCGCAAGTAAATCAGTAAAGGGTTAAGTAGCATCGTTCCCTCTATTTTTAACCTTGTTTCTCGGTTCCTCCTCTGGAAGATTTGTTACTTCGTCTCTGTGACCTTCGCTCAATAAAAACTAATCCGCCTGTTACATGATTTTTTTTTCTCTCTGTTGCCTCGCTACGGTTTATCTTCGTTCTGTCTCTCTTTTCGAGGTCATTCTTTCTACGCTCCTTTACTCACTCACTGCAATAAAAACCTACTTCACCTGCGTCAACTATGGGCGGAGACATTTGTGAAAATAAATCTGCTCCGGCCTAGTGTTTACATTCATATTTGGATCTAAATGTATACCAATCAGTTTCAAAGTAGACCTTTTTGTACATATAAAGAATGCAACTGACGTCACGGAGTCGCCGTTGGGCCTCATCTGAAGTAGTTCCCCTCGTCTGAGCGTATTAAGGAGTTTATGTGACGGCATCCTTGTCCCAGGAGGATCGTAGATTGTGCGCTTCTGCTGCAGGTGATCGCCACTTCCGTGAAGAACATGATGCTGCTGGATCTGGGCATGATCATGGGATTTCCGACCATCCTGATCCCGGCCATTCACAACGCCAAGGAAGGCTTGTCCTTGAACGACGAGGAAACCTCCTGGATCGGTAACCGTCCTCCGTGTTTTCTGCTCTTCCGTCGCGCCGTGTCCTCCGACGTGTCGCCAGAGAGTTTGTGTGCCCCGCAGGGAGCATCAGCATGATCTGCCAGCCCGTGGGGTCGCTGCTGTCCGGCGTGATCCTCGAGGGTCTGGGCCGCAAGCACGCCATGATGCTGATCAACGTGCCCCTGCTGGCGGGCTGGCTGCTCTTCTACTGGGCGCAGACGCCGGCGCTGCTGTACGCCGCCTGCTGCGTGCTGGGCCTCTGCGTGGGCTTCATGGAGGCGCCAACGCTGACCTACATCGCGGAGATCTGCGAGCCCAGGCTGCGGGGGGTCCTCACCTCCTACTCTGGTACGCGCTCTTGAGTCTCCGTAACTGCGGCCAGTCAGCCGGTGTTGTCACTGCCTGTGTTCCAGAGACCTGCGTGTGCCTGGGCATCTTCCTGGAGTACCTGCTGGGCTCCGCCACGCACTGGCAGACCACGGCCCTCGTCAGCGCGGCCTTGCCCGTCCTCACCCTCGTCGCCCTGTCGCAGGTAAGGACCCGCCCCCGGGCCCCGCGGGGGGACGCCGCCCAGGCTCACGGTTCGTTGTGTGCAGATCCCGGAGACGCCCATGTGGCTGCTGTCGCGGGGGCGGACCTCGGAGGCGGAGGCGTCGCTGCGCTGGCTGCGGGGGTGGGCGTCCTCCGTGGCCGTGCAGGAGGAACTGGCCTCGCTGGCCACGTACGCCAAGAAGTGCGCGGCCCTGGACAAGACGCCGCCCCCGCGCCGCCGCCCCAGCAGCACCAGCAGCAACGGCGCCGGCGCCGGTGACGTCATGTCCCCGGAGGAGGAGCAGGCGGCGGCGCTGGCGTCGCTGTACGAGCGCCACCGCGGCTCCCAGCACTTCCCCGTGGGTCTGCCGGCCCTCAACGGCCAGGGCGGGGGCGGCGGGGCGGGGGCGGACAGCAGCAGCGACGAGGAGGACTGCTGCCAGCTGCCGCTGTGCCGCAAGAGCGCCGCCGTCTTCCAGAGACCGACGCTGCGGCCGCTGCTCGTGGTCTCCGCCTACTTCCTGCTGCAGCACTGGACGGGCGTCACCGGCCTCAGGCCCTACATGGTCGAGGTCTGCAGCAAGCTCGGAGTCCCCGGGGACCCGCACTGGGACACGGTGAGCGCCCTCACTTCTTCTTAACCGACCTTCGTACACAAATATTCAGTGTTCAATCCCAGGAACGGGAAAAAAATATTAATAATTTATTTAGTTTCTTCAGCACGTGTAGAATCTTGTATAAATTGTTGCCATCGTCCACATGTACATTTCTCCCTTTTCTTCTTGAAATATGCATTGATCTGATTTTAGCTGAATGAGACCTTCTGCTTTTAATTAAGTCTGTTGGCGGGTTCTGACTTCGTCCATGACGGGGCTTCTTCATGACGCAAATTTCTTTTGCTTTTCTGAAATATTGAGGTATATATCATAAAAATATTATGTAATCCCTCCTATAACAGAAACGTTCACTACTGGACTGCCTGTGTAACCTCCGTCAGCCTCCAATTTAAAAATCCCACTTGCTGGTCAGAATTTCTCTACCTTTAGCATCACCAGTGTCCAAGTGTTGTCTTTGTCTCTTCTCTTGTCAATTCTGAGAACCTTCTAAGCAATCTTCATTTTAATGTTCTTCAACTTTGAAAGAATTCTATAGTGAATTGTTGGTCCAGGGATAATGTGAAGGACTCATCTCTGCTTCTAATGTGTTTCTCTCTTCTTCAGGTCCACAACCTACAAACACAGCCTTTTGGCTGATTTTCAGGGACTTGACTACTTTAGCTTGTACTTTGTGACCAATGCCTTGTGTCAGGTTTGCTGGCCTCTTGCTTTGTTCATCAGCATCCCATAGATTAAGTAGATGATTTTGGCGCAGGTGGTGATCGGGCTGGCGACGCTGGTGGGCTTCCTCGTGTGCGTCGTCGCCATGAAGCGCCTGGGCAAGCGCCGCCTCTCGCTCTTCTCCTTCGCGGCCACGGCGCTGACGTGCCTGCTGCTGGGCTGGTACACGACGTCCACCCCCGGCGCCGTGGGCACGTGGGCGCCCTTCACGCTGCTCGTGCTCACCTTCTTCTTCTCGTCGCTGGGCATCGCGCCCGTCCCCTGGATCCTGCTCAGCGAAGTCTTCCCCTTCAGGTGACCTCTTGAGGGTTCTGCTGTTCGTCCCAAATGAGGACGAAATTAATATATTGTGTTAAGAAACATTACAATCACTTTCCAGACTCGAATATATCATGTTTAATAACAACGCATTGTCTAAACAAATATTTTTTAGTTGAAGGTGAAACACTCCACTTCACTACGGTTGCTGTTGACATTCAACCGGAATTCATTTTCTCGAGGACGCAGACATGTCAATTTCCTACGTGTGTTGTTTTTTGGTTGGTAAACCTGTCTATGGACAACATGAATGTGGATGCCTCTAGAGACATCTGCTGGTCACTGAGAGAACTAACAACACGCCTGTCAAGGGACAGATTTTTCTACCCTTCACATTATCTTCTGTGTGTTTATTTTTGAAGAAAGAAAATTTAAGCGTCATTTTCAATTGACTTTGGTCACTTTGATATATGTTTTTGGTTATTTTCCCCCCGTATTGAATTAACAAAAATTCAGCTTAAAAATGTAGTTTAAAGAAATACAAAAAAACATTAATTATACGAGCTGTCCCTAGACTTTTAAGGGTACGGGAACACAATATTTCATTAAATCCTCTATTAAATCACAACAAATGAAAGGTGTTTCACTTTTAAAATAAGAGTAAAAAAAGCTTCATTGAGAATATCTCAATCAAAGTTAATGTGAAAAAAGAAAGTTGTTTTACTGTTTTCTTAATAATTATCCTGGTGCCCGGCGTTGCCCGGTTTGTCGTAATTAAACTCAGCGATATCCATAACCCCGGATTCGACTCCAAAGTCGGTTGTTATCTTTTGTGTAACGCCTGTCCACCCCCACCCTAAGGGTGCTCCCCTCACATGCGGAAAGTGGTTGAGATTATACAACACTATGATTCTCATTGATCACGAAAAATATTTATCCGACAAATATCGGCCGTTTTAGGATGTTTGAATATTTCCACAGCAGCTGTGAATTGCCCCCACATGGTTTGTTTCCTGGTCGTGAGGAACACGTGTACGACATTTGGTGAAATTTTCTCCACGGGTGTAGATTTGTATAAGGATCACACACAGTGTTTTATACATTAAAGTTCTGTTTTATCTCCGCCATTTTGTCCAATTTAAGATTTGTTAGTAGAATGTAAGACTTCCGCGTGACCCTGTGTCACTAAAGACCTCCTGTCCCCAGGACCCGAGGCCTCGCCAGCGGCGTCGTGGCCGCCCTCAGCTACGTCTTCGGCTTCTCCGCCTCCAAGACCTTTTTCGACCTGGAGAAATCCCTGGGCCTGGCCGGACTCTTCTTCCTGTACGGCGTCGTGGGCGTCGTCGGCTTCGCCTTCGTCTACTTCTTCCTCATCGAGACGGAAGGACGATCTCTGGAGGACATCGAGAACGACTACAGCTATCCGAAAATGGACGCCGCCATCTTTCAGCATCCGTCGCGAGTGTCGGGGGCGTCGGTCCTCAGGCGCAGCGTCATCAAGAAGACGACGACGACGACGGTCCCCGAGGAGAAGGGTCCGGCGGAGGGAGGAGAAGATGATTCAGAGGGTCCCGGGATCAACCACTCAGCAGGTCCTGGGAACGGCGAAGTCAACCACGCGGACGGGAAGGGTCCTGGGACCGTCCACTCAACTGGTCCTGAGAAGCGCGAGGACGGGGAGGGTCCGGGCAAGGACTCAGACAGCGTGACGAGTCGCCCGCCACACGGAGAGGATCCTGGAAGCGGCGAAGTCAACCACGCGGACGGGAAGGGTCCTGGGACCGTCCACTCAGCAGGTCCTGAGACGCGCGAGGACGGCGAGGATCCGGGCAAGGACTCAGATCCCGTGACGAGTCGCCCGCCACACGGAGAGGATCCTGGAAGCGGCGAAGTCAAGCACGCGGATCCCGCGACGAGCCACTCCGCGGACGGAGACGATCCTGAAGATCCGAGGAATGAGGTCGTGTTGACGGAATTAAAGCTGGAAAGTCCCGACGCTGAGGATTCCAAAGTGCATATGAACGGGACGGCCGGGGAAAGCAAGTGCGTCACCAAGGTGTGAACAGCTCGACCGTTGCCTAAGGAGTGAGACGAGCGTGTGACAGAGAAACCTTCTACATGAGTGTGTGTGTGATTAACAGCGAGGGTTAAGCACGAACCATTACAGGACAAAGTGACCTCGCTGTCATCGGATGTTGCAATGAAGGGCTTGTTTAAATTTGGTATTGCAATAAATTAGATTAAGCTGAACCTGACAGAGTTTTGAATGTCTGAAGCTGTCATTAGAAAGTCTGCTGCAGAACAACTCCAGTATCCCTTCCTACGCGACGGGTGCACGCAGAAGTCTAACTCTCAGGGGATTGTACTGTCATTTTATGTATTCATCCTTATACCAGGACTGAAGACGTAAATCAAATAAAATTCTGTAATAAGTAAGAAAAACCAGTTAAATGTGGAGACACGGTAGGACAAGGAGAACGAATGACGTCAGTCAGCTTTGACGCTGTGGATGCATGTCCCTGCAGACATGGAACTCTGATAGAAAAGCCCCTGGCTCTGTATGCAAGCCTACTGACAGGACGAGTCCACGGAGAAGTCTAACTGTCAGGTACGTAAAGTTAACAACGGTCGCGCCTGCGAATGCGGCAACCCAACTAACACGTCTGCAGCACAGCAAAGTCTACAAGTAATCCTCAGAAGTATTTAAATGTCACACAAGAATAGTAAACATTAATAACATTTAATTAAATTTACGATTGCTTACCCGATTGGAAATCAGAAAAATTCTCAGTACTGTAGTAGAAAAGTAAAAATTAATTTTATTTTATATATTAATTGAAAATTACCCTTGCGACTTATCGTTGAGAGGAGAATGGCACAGTAGCGCCTTCAAAGTACGCAACCACACGCACGTGAGTGTAAGGCAGAGATGTCAACATTTAGGTCATCTAAAAGAATTGTTAGGTATATATAATGTTCGAGTCATTAAATAATAATACGACCTCAGTTTCCATACAAAATGCACTTAAAAGAAATAAACATTTCAGGACGCTTCAAAGAGTCTTATCATTAATTATATTATTCATTTATGTTTCTGAAATGGAACGAGTCGCATCATAAGACGTAAAGATCAGCCCCTGCAGGTTATGCATCACAAAATCCACGTCGACGTTGCTGAGAAGCATAATTAACTGGTTAAAGGCGCCTTGAAATTTGTCAATAATTTACATAATTTTTTTTTTAAAAAAAGTTATTTTAGTAAATGTGGCCACTACTTACTTAATAATGTTTGAATTACATTTGTAACCGATGTGCCATCACAATAAAAGCCTTGAGGACAAAGCAACCAACCTAAATCTTAATATTTTCATAATAGAATGCATTTATTTTAGTTCTATGCAACACGGTATTTCAGGACGAGTGAAATTGCAAGAGTTTCCCCTGCGCGGTATGCAACTTTACTAACTTAGCGGTCGTGCAGACACACCTAACCTACAGTCCTTATCATATATCCTGTTATTTATAATTCCCAATTAATCAGCACGTTTATGAAATGCAAAGAATTATTAGCTCTCTTTCTTTACTGACAGACATTATCTTACATAATTAGAGTAATTGTATGGAAGCCAAGTATCAGAAGTTGTTGCACAGTTCGAAAAATTTGCAAATGTTTCTTAATTCCAGATATTACATCTATCATTTACTCGTAATCAATAATTTTGTTTTAATTGAATTTACTGGACATTTGGAGTTAATTTCAACATTGAGGAATGTCTCCAAACATTCGTTTCTGCAATCAATACAAAATGGCGGTTACGTAGATGTGACAGTCTGCGAGTGCTATTTTCAAAATTACGATAAAATGAATTACAGGTAGTGCAGTGTCGCATTATGCAAGGTTATTTTGTTACATTCAAGCGTCAGCAGCAGAAGCATTTTGAAAGTCGTGAATATTCTAATAAGAATTTGAAAGCTAGCCCCTGCGTCGTAGGCAGATGAGGTGACGCGGCGACTGTAAAGTGAAGCCTAACTGAAAGGCGGTGGTTTGGCAGGTGAGGAACTACTCAGTCTTTGGGATATTAATTTACATATTTTATTAATAAAAGAGTTGTTTGTCGTACAAGCGGAGGTTACGGCGCGGGCGGCGCCAGGGCGGCCCTGAGTTTCTCCCAGAAGAGCCTCTGCTTGCGGTGGTCCGCCTCCCACTGCAGGTAGATGCGCGTCCGCAGCAGGTGCCTGAGCGTGGGCGTCATGTGCGCCGACGTCACCTCGCCCAGCTTCACCATGACGAGGCCGTCGTCGCCGAAGACGCAGCGGTGCTGGGCCAGGTGCGTCTCCCACTGGCACCACTGCGACCGCGCGAAGGCGTCGCTGACGACGAGCAGCGAGTGTCTGCTGTGGGCGACGCTCTCCAGAACGGCCTCGGATATGGCGGAGCCGATCTGGAAGTCGCGCTCGTATACGCACAGCTTGAGGAAGGGCTCGTAGTTCTCCAGCATGGCCACGAGCCTCACCACGAAGTTGCGGTCTTCGCTGCTGTAGGACACGAACGCGTCGTACTGGTAGTTGACGAAACCCTCGAGGCGGCGCTTCTTCTCGCCCCGGGCGTCGCCACGGGACAGACGCCGCCCCACGTCCATCCTGGCCAGGAAGATCCAGTAGCGGATGTACGCCCGGTACGCGTACGCGAGGCCCCCGAGCAGCGCCGCCAGCAACAGCACGCCGCCCACGGCGACGCCCACCGTCAGCAAGGAGACGCCGCCGTCGGCGTCCGCGCCCAGCAGGTCCATAAAGTCGGTGACGTTCCTGTTCTTCCAAGCGTCGGGCGAGTAGCAGACGATGGCAGACGTGAGGTTGCGCAGACTCGCGTTGTTGGCGGCGAGCCACGCCTGGGCGTCGCTGAAGAGCGGCGGGTAGCAGTTGAAGGGGTTCCCGTCCAGCTCGACGCGCGAGGGCGTCGCGAAGTCGCGCAGCATGGCCGGCGTCAGGTACGTGAGCTTGTTGTGCGCCAGCAGCAGCGTGCTGAGGTTGTCGTTGGCGCCGAAGAGCGTCCGCTCCGACCAGGACTCGAGCAGGTTGTGCGAGAGGTCGACGCCCGCCAGCGATGACAGCGCCGCGAACACGGAGTCGCCCACGGTGTGCACGTCGTTGTAAGACAGCGACAGGAACTGCAGGCCGCGCAGGTGCAGGAAGACGCTGGGCGCCGCCGCCAGCTGCGTGAGGCCGCAGTGGTCCAGCAGCAGCACCTCCAGACTGAGCAGGCCCGCGAACGTCTCCGCGGTCAGGTTGGCGTCGCCCAGGGGGTTGTTGGCGAGGCTCAGGAACTTGAGCAGGCCCAGGTCACGGAAGGCGCCGTCCTCGACCCTGGTCACGTGCGCGTCGTTGAGACAAAGCTGCTCGTCCAGACCGCGCAGCCCCGCGAACATGTCGGCGCCGACGACGTTGATCCTGTTCATGGACAGGTTGAGATACTTGAGGTGACGCAGCGCGGCGAAGTTGCCGCTGGCGACGGTGAAGTCCGGCTGCTGGCGACGGTCGTCCTTGCTGCCGGAGACGTCGAGGGACTCGAGTTGGGGCAGCAGGAGCCCCGCGCCCACGGCCGTGAGCTTGTTGCCGCCCAGCAGCAGCACCTTGAGGCGCGGCACCAGCGCGGGGTCGAAGGCGCGGTCGTCCACGAACAGCGCCGAGACCTCGCGCAGGTCCAGCATCTCCAGGCGCGGCATCGCCGGGAACGAGCCCGCGGGCAGCGTCGGGAACTGGTTGTTCCTGAGCAGCAAGTGCGTGACGTTGGCGCGGCCCACGGCGGCCAGCAGCTCCCGGGGCGGCTGCCTCTGGAAGGACATGTCCTGCAGGTCCAGCACGGCCAGCGGCAGCGCGTGCCTCGCCACGCCGTCCAGCAGGCGCGCCAGCGTGGACGCGTTCAGCAGGTTGTGGCCCAGGTACAGCCCCCGGAGGCTGCGCAGCGGCGCCAGCGCGTCCTCGTGCACGAACTCGGTCTGGCACAGCGCGAGCGTGAGCTCCTGCAGGGGGCTGGCGGCCAGCGGCGCGAAGTCGCGGGCCTCGACGGCGGGCAGCACGTTCTCGCTGAGGTCGAGGCTGAGCAGCGCCGGCAGGAAGCGCGGCGCCAGCGCGGGCGTCGCGTCGCCCAGCTTCGTGAGCCCCGCCTTGACCAGGCGCAGGCGCGTGAGGTTACGCAGCCCCGCGAAGGCGCCCGCGGCCAGGCGCAGCGGCCCCGTGAAGGAGACGGACAGGACCTGCAGCAGCCCCAGGCCGCGGAAGGCGCCGTCGCGGACGTGCGTGAGCCGCAGGTTGTTCTCCACGCGCAGCGTCTGCAGCTGCGGCAGGTGGCGGAAGGCGTCGCGGGGCAGCTCCGTCAGCGCCGTGGCCCGCAGCAGCAGCGCGCTGGAGCGCACCGGGGGCGGCCGCGAGCAGTCCTCGCCCCCGCACAGCGCGCCGGAGGCGGCGTCCTCGGTGCACGAGCACGCGCGCCGCCCCGCGGGCAGCAGCAGCAGCAGCACGAGCAGCAGCATGGCAACGCCGCGGCATCGTCCCCTGCAACATCACGGCCACAGTTGACTGTTCGGTCCGTCCCATGTAACAAGCCTTGATGATGCTGATCTAATCTTTGCCAATTTTTTCTTATAATAAACGGTACTGGTTTGCTAGTTCCATGCAGCAGTGGCGTAGGACTGACATGTTAAGTGTTCCTGCTCCTTGTTACTCACGTCAGGTTTGTCGCTGTCCCCTGATTACGTAATCGCGAAGCGGGCGAGGAAACTCGAGGTGAAGAACTCGTCCAGCGCCCTTGGGATTGAAGGACAAGACAACAACAAGATAATAGTTATCACGGAAGCGTCAATAATAGCAAAGTCTCACATAACAAAGAAGAGACGAACGGACGGACAAGGAAAATATTTTTCTTTGCGAGTGAAGGTTCCTGAGGGCTTCATCTCCCCTCAGGGGCTCCAGGATCAACACCGTCGTGACTGTGGACAGCTTCAGCAACCTTCAGCGCCACGACTCACTGTCCTCCTGAGCTGCTCCAAGGCATGGAAAAGGACAACGCTGCAGCCGTCCCCGGAAGGGCGTGGGACGAGGACGCAGTGCCCGACCGACCTGATGCAGGTTGTTTAGGGTTTGTCCTGCATCACTTTTAGGCGACTTGCCGGGTATGGTCCTCCTCGGCTACCTTCCTATCCTGTGAGAGGGCAGGTGCCACCACGTGGATGAGCCTCCTGGCACTCTGAATGGGAAGCCGAGTAATGAACCAGCGCCACTGTCCGTAGTCACTCTGGCGTTCGCATAAAACAGGTAAAGTCACGTTGAAAGGGCAGTAGTTACGGGCACAGACAACTTAATTGAGATGCTTGTTGCTTTCCTCAGGTGTCTGTCACGCCCTTCTCTTCCTCAGCTTCACCCTGCATTGCTGCTCCTCTTCCGCGCCGACCACGTGGAGCGTTTTCACGACTGTCTCTTGCGTAACCTGCGACAGAAACTTTTCCACTTGGATTCCTACGTTTACGGCCGCGAGTCTGCGCAATTAAGATTCCAGGCGCTTCTTGACGGCGTCGTAACCGGCCGCGGAGTTTTCCACTCGCAACCCCCGAGGACGCGTGCGACGAGCTCAGGACGTGTGGGAGGTGAAGTCACGGATCCAAGTCGAGGTGCTTGGTCGTCGTCACGTCCGCCATTTTACGGACGACGCAGGCGTTGGCAACACTGCATTTGGCGTTCAGGACGTCCGCGGACTTCCTGCGTGACCAAGAAAGACGCGGCCCGCGCTGCGTGACCGCCATGGCGATGTCGGGCTGGCCGTGACGTCATCAGCACCCTCGCGAGGAAGCGGGAGACGTGACGAGGCTGCAACCTCACCGTCGTGGCCATCAGTGGAAAACCCCAAACTTCTACAATTAGAAACGGCCTCCGGAGCAAAGTTTCTCTGACGCTAAAATCCACACGACATTCAGCGCCTCTTTCGCAGTTTTTCGCTGATAGCAGAAGAATGAAGCGTTCTAGTGAAAATAATGTTCAGAGATAAATTGTAGAGGGTAGAATTCTGCATGTGATGGTGGACTCGAGGACGGAATTAGGTTGAGGGAAGTGGGAGAAATCCTGCGTCAAAGTCACGACATGTCCTAAGAGACTGCAGTTTGTCGCATTTGTATTTCTGATATCTACAAAATGGCCGCCCGTGACGTAATTAGTCACGGAGTAAAGGTTGTGGAGGATTTAATTCCCTTTCCAACGCATGATAAGGTTTTAACAGTTTTCTGCTCGCCACCTACGAGGTTCCTCGCACGATCCTCTGCCTGTGGGCCTACTTCCTCTGTTTCGCCAGAGAGACAGACACGCGGGCGAGAGCTGAGGAACCAGAGCGCGAGTCCGCCGCCACTCGTCACGCTCCATCGCGCTCGAGAGCAGGCAGACAGGAAGGAAGGCGGGAAACCGCAGTGACGTCACGTGCAGTGCAGCTGGCTCCAACACGGCCGGTGATTAGTCGTTGCTCCACTGCACGTGACGTCACAGGCCTCCGTATAACAGCGGTACACAGTCGCGGCCCTGGACCTTCACGAGGAGTCATGGAAGGTCGTCTGCAAACAATGACGTCACCTCACCACTGCAGACCCTGAGAACCAGCTGACTGTAGTCGTCGTTGCTTCAACTGTCTGGAGACGCTCCTGCTGGTCTCAGACCGTAATCGTTGCTTTTAATATTCCAGAGAGCTTGTGAACCCTTGGTATACATCCTCTTCTTCGTGTCTTAACCGTCGTCGTCACTGTGCAGACGGCACAATGCTGCCACGTTGCTCTTTCTCATTGCCTCAGTACGGTCCGTGTGTGTGTGGGGGCCGCTGCAGAGGATCCCGTCCTCCCACGTCACGGCGCCAACACAAGGACTCGTCCACGGAGCGCTGGCAACGTCGCTTCGCCGTGACACTGTCGTCGGGGGTGGAACTTTGCACCGCAGCTCAACCTCTCTGGGCTCGCGTGTGTCATGCAAGGTGTCTCACAAGCAAAGATGGCGAACACCTGCCAGCGGTGGCGTCCTTCACGTCGTGTCGCGCGTTCCATACTGAATAACGAAAATGCTCTGAGCTGCTGCCTCGCAGATGGACCACAGCTTCACCCTGGCCGCAACGTAGAGTGACGTCATCGAGGTCAGGGCGCGTGCAGTCTGCAAGCCGCCCCTTCACGACCGTGACGTCACGCGGGAAACTTCGGAAGTGTTCGGGTAAAGTCGTGTGACGTCACGCGGGTCAGCAAGATGGCGCTAAGGTGCTTTAAACAAATTAAAAGTATTTATTTGGACTGATCGCGTCCTCAGAGTCGTCGCAAGGCTGCAGGAACTAATTAAGTGGCGAACAACGCTGCATAATCTGTTATTACGAGGAATCAAAGTTTCCTCCTGGCGGCGCTGATAAGGAACTCGTACGCGACGTTTATCAGTTCCGCGTATGCAAATAGTGCGACGCGACGCCCACACAAGTCAATGTTGCCGGGGAGGAACGTCGCAGAGGAAGCCCTGGACCTGATGACGCAACGCGACGTGGCGAAACTGCGACGCATTCCTCGTCCCGGAGCCTCGTAAACCAGTTACGACGCGCCTTTATTACCTCCGCCATCAACTGCAGCGGCCGCGAGGAGAAAGCGCGTGTGTGAGTCTCTCCCGGCCCTCGACACGGTACATCGCGAGGCAGCGGCGTCCGAACGCTCTCTCTCTCTCTCTCTCTCTCTCTCTCTCTCTCTCGCTGAGCGTAAATAATAGACCCAGACTACTTACGTCACGAAGGCGCTTGTTTCCCACAACGGACGTGGCCTTGACGTCCACCAACTAGGGACACGCAGCGTTGGCGAACAATCGCAGTATGTGTACTCTACTGATACCCTTCATACGGCCACCGTCGACAGGCTAATTTTAATGGTTTTGAGAGGGAGTCAGCTGCTCCCACTGGAATGAAAGTCACTCCAGTCACAGTTGGCAACCTTGCTGTGTTAGACTAACCCCTGTGACGTCACGTCTGGCCTCGAGCGCCACTAACGAGCTGACTTTTCCTGCTCCCTAAACGACACCCACGACACACAGCGAGGCGCCGGCCATTTTTACCAATCGTTCTTGACTTACGAGGAAAGCTTGAGGACGTCCACGCTATCAGATGTGGACGGAGCTGGTTTACAGGGTCAACGTGCACGCTGCGGTGGCACATCTATCAGCTGTTTGCAGGCCGGAAGAACAACAACAGTGTGACCAACTTTATGGCGAGGGAACCTCTAACAGTTACATTGTACCAATATTTACATCCACACATTCTACGTCCATTGGCTCACAGATGTTGCCTTGAGCACTTGACAGCTGCTACACAGGACGAGCAAAACGTCCACATCAAGGACAATCTGCAGTCTCCACTTCACTGACTCGCATCAGGGATGCAAACGTCACAGCAATGGCTACTGTCTTCCCATTGTCGTTGCGTTTTCTTGGCTTGTGCAGTTGTGTCTCTCTAGGCTCGTACCTTATTTTCTGCACCTGAAGAAAGGAACGAGGAAACGTTGCAGTGTGTTGGCTGTCTTGCTTCTTCTTCTTCTTACCTAAACGCTTCCCTGACCTGGGACCAGCTTTTGAGAAATGTAGAAAGGGACAAAACTGCCCAAATCCTTAGTAAAACATGTCATCTTCTTGTATTCCTGTTTCAGCTTCTTCAGCACATTGTCAAGTTATAATAACAAGGTTGCAATTATTAATGTACAGTTGGACAACATGCGCAGGTACAAGAGGTCAAGGACAATCCTCATCCACAACAAAAGCAGAGATCACTCTTGGTGCATGTTCCTTGACAAAGGAAACTTGCCACACAGCATCTCACATACATCCGCCCATGGAACGCCAGTAACACCAGCAGGAAGGAGCCTCAGGGCACTGTGAGAGGACACAGTCAATGTAACTGTCCACACTTGTAAACCCTCTGGCCTCATTAACGTAAACACGAGCGCCTGTGACGTCACACGCGCCAGAGAGAATGAGACGTCCAGTAGCAAGAGTTGAAGCCTCACTCACGTGCACCTGCCTGAGGGAGTGCGGAGGGTCAGATAATTGCATTAAGCGTGACAAAGTAGGGCTGATGGATTGCAAACTCAGCCACATAATGATTTCATTTGACTTTAGGTGAACTTTCGTAAGTTGTAGATGATTTTTGAAAGCACGAGAAGTGCGTTAAAAGGAGAATTAAATTTCCTGCTATGAGAAATTAGTGCAGGAGCGGCCATCAGGAGTTACGCCTTCTTGAGGGTTGATTGTTAACACTTGAGGTAATCAATCTTCAGGAGCCTTGCAGCGGCGTTGGAAGCAGAATAGAGACTGAGAAACGTGACGTGACGTGACAGAGCGTGACATGGCAGTGACGTGACGTGGACAACACTGGCAGGTGGTGTGGCAGGCTTACGTGACGCTCAACCACGTGACAGAGCGTGACATGGCAGTGACGTGAGCGTCACACAATACAATCATTGGATGAAACAGACAAATGACACACTAAATCCCTCAGCTTAACTTCAAAGGTTGTATTTTTAGGGGTGTCCATATTAAAGAGATGCTACAGACGATGTTTAGCTAATAAATTAAAACAACGTTTCGGTACGTGTTTGTAGCTTCTTCAGGTCTTTTCTTTGCGGAGAATTTATAATGCTCAGCAGTGGTTATGATCACGACGAACTTGTATACCATATTTTCTCTTCAAGGAATGAGCTGAAGAAGCTACAAACACGTACCGAAACGTTTCTTTAATAAACATCGTCTGTAATTGGTCAAAAAAAACCTGCGTCACTTGGTTGTGTCTGTCTTGAGGGTTAGAATCAGCGACCTACTTGGACAGACACACACGTCTCCGCAATGTTTGTTGCTTTCGCCAGGTGATTGCAGGCAGCTCCTCTTGTGTCGTCGTCCTGACGCGGCGATGAGTTATTTCACATATGTGTGGTTGTGTTTTATTGTTATTGCCGGCTGATAAGCGCGAGCGTAACATTCAAGGACGTTTCACTCTTATTTTAATTGTCGCTCCACAAACCACGTAAACTGCAAAGATCTTCTTCACTAAGAGAAGAAACACACGCACAAAGAGAATGAATGTCTGTGTGTGTGTGTGAAAAAAACAATTCAGAGGGAACACAAAACCAAAAAAAAAGAGACAACAAACTGGAAAGAAAAGACGGGGAGGAAGACTCAAAAAGAGATGTGCTAAAACCATTTCATAAACAAATAAAAACAGATTTAAACAAAGAGAGACACAAACACTCAGCAAGAGAGAACCACAGAAATAAAGGAAGGAAGAAAATACAACGGGAGGTACAAAGAAATTAAAAAACGTGACAAGAGAACACCAAAGGTACAAAGGAAACTAAGAAAAAGTGATTTACAAAATAAAAAATAAGGAGAAAGTATAAACAAAACGGGGGGTGAATGAAATATAAAGACCACAAAAGAAAGGAAAGGATACATATAAAGGAACGAAAGTAGATAGAGACAGAAGAAGAAAAGAAGCATACGCACAGAGACAGAGAGTGTGTGTAATTAAAAAGGAAATTCAGAGAGAAACAAAACAGAAAATAGGCGCGGGGGGCGGGGGGCGGGGGATGAATAAAGAGAAGGTCAACTGCAGAAAGGAACGAAGAGGAAATATAAAAATTACAAATAGTGATTTACAGGAAAGAAAATAAACTGAGAAAGACAGAAGAGAACTTGAAAGGAGCAAAGCGAAAAACTAATAAAACTGTAAAGAGAAAATGGGAATCGATAACCAAAAGGCGATAGGAAGAAATACAGATACAAAAAAGAAAGAAAGAGAGGAGTAAGGAAGGATTGAATGATGCATAAACAAAGAGAAAAAACTAGTGAATCTAAGGAAGGAAGGAAGGAAGGAAGGAAGGAAGGAAGGGGGAAACTATGATGTGTCCACACTTACTCACTGCAGCCGTGGAGGAGTTTTCCTTTCTTTCCGAGGATGGCGAAGCTCACTGACACACACCCAGAGAGACACTGCGCTGCCACTGGTCGTTGCGCAGGTGGGGGTAAGGTGGGAGGGGGGGGGGAGGGGGAGGGGGGCCGCTCCTTCACCTTGCTTGATATGAAATCCGCGTACGCCTGCGACCAACGGACAACCTCGACAGGAAAAGGCACAAATAATAACGAAACGCCAAGGAGAATCAAGTAGGACAAACGTGAATCAGCAAGGCGCGTGAGCAACCTTCATTTATTAACCACCATTAATTGCTTTGATAACGGGATATTTTACAACCTCATTCACAGAATAAAAACAGCAGAAACGCCTTCACTTTATAGTAATATCTTTGCTCACGGAACCAATACAATAAATTTTAATACATTTACTCACTTTTTATATTTGTTTATTTCTGGGTTCCACCAACATACATCATTTAATTATATTTTAATAACTTTTTAATCTGCACCACCAACGATGCTCTTACCCTACAGACACTCTTGCCCCTTGCTATCTATGATTACAAAGATATACAGTTAAAATTATCTCTACACAAACTACTTGAACATAAAATATTATTACAACTTAATAAAGATAAATTAACAATAGTTTGTTGTCAGAAAAACATCTTTAATAGAATTTAGTCACGTGTGACGCTGCAAAGCCAAACAAATACAATAATTGAAATAGAATTTTTATGACAGATGTACCACACAATTTTAAGCGAGAACGACTCAGTTACTTTGTTCAGTGCGGGACCTGGACAGCTATTATCTTTGGCACGTTTATGACGTAACTTCGAGGTCTGAGTTCCAAGAATGTTGAGGAAGTCAAGGACGGGCAATTCAGGGAGCTGTTTCAAAGGAAGATCTTTATCTGCAGCGTTTGGAGGGTGGAACAGGCGTAAACACTCAAATATTTGTGTCCTCAGTCCAGGGAGACTTGTAAACACTTCCTCCAGAGATAACACATGAGCGGAACGTCAAAGTAGGCGTGTAACAAGACCCCAAGAAAAAACAGGAAAGTGTAAGAGGAAACACAATCGAGTAGAACTAGAATGTGAACAGTAAACAACTAGCAGAACACCAAGATAAAACGGCAAGGAGTAGAAGAAAATTTAAAAAATATCTCAAGGAGTAATGGAATAAAAACAAAAACCTGAACCAAAGCCCAACAGGCGGATAATTTGAACAGAAAAAAAATGAAAATTAGGAGTGTTCAGGAATAGTTGTAGGAAACGAATAGTAACAAGAACTGTAAGGCTACCAAGAAACAGCAATGGGGTAGAAAAATGAACACTGATGAGTTCTACAAAAAAATATAAGAATAAACAAAAAGAAAATGAAGGACAATAAGAACCAGGAGAATAAATAGCACGTATGAAGTCAAACTGCAATTGAAAAGGAGGAAAAGATGCAGATGTTTTCCAAAAATGTTGTATTTACACAATAATCAATTTGTCAAGTGGAAGGAATCCCACATTTATGTAATCTTAAATTATTAAGAAAATATCTGATATAGGACCACAGCAAAAGAAATAATAAACAGATATTCTTTCCTATTCTTCAATTTGAAATACAGAGAACAAACTCATTATATTTGTACAAACATAAACGTTTACAATGAGATTTTTTTGCACGGTTATTTTAAATTTCTCTCTATATATATAAAAGCAACCTACTTCCTTAATATATATATATATTAGTTCATCTTCTTGAAGAGTAGGGGCACTTCGCCCTCTGGCGTCAGGAGTATTGCGTTTTTGTTTATCTTGAGAGGGACGGGACTTTCCTGACAAAGTTCCAGCGAGAACCTTGAGAGGATGTGAACCAGCCCGACCTTTACTTGCATCAGGCCCATTCGCATACCTGCAATCACAACATTAATAAAACAGAAACTCTTAAAAGGTTGTTTAGTTACAAATCTTTTATGTAATTCGCAGAATCTGTAAAAAAATTCCAATTGTCATAAAAACTTCAAGACATAAAACAACTTTTGCTGTTGTGGTTTAGAACACCCTTACAAGGACGTATAAAATTTAAATGTGGACTAGCTGTTCCAATTGTACTCATTCTGGTCACTTGATTCTCCTAGGTGCACTCTCAGAGAACAGAAGAGGCGTCTGACATCGCCTCTGGAGACTTTGCTACATTGAACTGGGAAAATCTCATTGTAGACACCTCAAAAGAAATTTCTAAGGACGCTCACTGATATTTTTTGACACCACCACATCACTCAAGAGACTCACTCACCTATGCAGTTGTGAGGACCTTCACCGAAGGGCATGTACGTGTAACCTTGTATGTTGGATCTATTCTCCTCAGAAAAACGTTCGGGGTTAAATACCTCCGGCGTTGGATGATACTTTGGGTCCATGTGCAGCCCTTTCACTGATATCATGACGCACGTGCCTTCAGGGATGGTGACATCCGAGTCAGGCATCGTGTAGTCGGACATTGCCCTCCTCTCCAGAAACGGAACAATAGGGTAGTAACGCAAAGTTTCTGTAAAACACAAAGTTAGTAGAAAACAACAGACACAATATTTACATGTGAAAGGTTTTCTCTGAAAGTTCTGTACTTCTTGTTTATTTCTGTCTCATTTACAAATGTGGCAATGACCTTGCCTTCAAGTCAGTAAGAATTATATATATATATATATATATATATATATATATATATATATATATATATATATATCCCCAGTGATGAGTGAGATTATAAAAGAAGATTTGAAGAGAAGAGGCAATTGTAAATACAGACAAGGGCAATCAAAAAATGAAAATATTATAATTTAACCTCAATATAATGAGAAAACCAATAATCCTTAGATCTTTAAACTTTAATACTTGATAATGATGATTCTGTCAATCTTTAAATAAAGTATAAAGATCTCAGGATTATTGGTTTTCTTATTACATCAACTATTGTAATCCTTTCACTGATAAATAAATAAAGTTTTAACCTCAATTTAAGTCTGTATAAAAATAAAGGGAATTTCAAAACAAGATAGAGAACAATTTGAAATTAAAAATTGATAAATACAAAGAAAGTGCATGTTAAAGTTTACACAAACGTATATTATCGATACTGTTAAGATATATAGTATCCTAATTAATATTACATGCATTATGGTAGGTTTTTGTGTGCAGCATTTAAAAAAGATTTAGGTTCCAATTCTAATATTGATGGTTATCAAAATTAAACTCTAAACAATGTTATAGGAAATTTTATATTCACTTTATGTTCATTAACGCTAGTGGCCAAAGATGGTATACCTTAACCCACATTTTTCACAATTATGCAAACAATATTGGGATCAAAAATAGTCCAAGGTTGACTTGTAATAGTTTAACTTGCTACTACAACTAAAAAAGAAGTTTGTGACTTTTGTGCAGATTCCATTCCAGGTGTAATTGATACAACATGTAGTGCCAAGAGCAATACTGTTTTTACACATATGTGTAAGTACACAATGTACATTTACCAATATTGCTAGTCATGATTGTACAGAAGCATCCTTTATAATACAAATAACTTCACTTATACATTTATTAGTAAATTGCCTCACCTGATACAACCATGTGCAAATAGCTCATGTTAGCTATCGCCTCATACGTAAATGATCCATCACACTTTTCTATCTCCTGCTTCAGTTTCGCCTGAATATCTTGATTTTTGGCCAGTTCATATAAAGTGTACGTGAGAGTGCTTGACGAGGTGTCGAATCCAGCGATGAGGAAAATGAAACACTGAGCCACGAGGTCGTCTCCTTCCAAACCTGTAAAAGTGTTTAATTTATCATCATCTATCATAAGCGTTAAAATGAAGAGTCTTAGTTGAATGAGTGTTTAATGAATACATATATTATTATGCACTCATCAAACTTAGAACCTTTCAGAATGTAACAATAACATTTCAAAATCTCAGAATGTTTTCTTCTTCTGAAGCATCAAATTCATTTGACTTTTTATAAAAGAAAAAATGACAAACTGTTTTTGAAACTCCACCTGAACTGAATTAAAATTTTCTAATGTAGCCTAATTTTTATGACTATAATTTCTTGTACTAATTTAAATTTAACAATTCAAAGTTACTTACTGAATGGTACTTTATCTGACTTGGGTGCATTGCCCGAGTCCCCTTCTCCCTCATCTGGGGCAACTTCACCCTCATTTTTGAGCTGAATCAGCAGGTCTAGAAAATCATTCCTGGTGACTTTGTTCTTCTCTCTATACTCCACCGCCCCCAGAACAGCTTCCCGCAGGTAGGATTCGAACTTGCCGTCCGCCACCTTGATGTTGAGAGTCTTCAAAACCGAGGGGGCGAAGAACACCGCCAAGAACTTGAAGGCCTTCACCAGGTCAAAGTGATTGGCTCTCCGCACGTGCGCCCTGAGTGTGTCATTTGGATCTTTGATGGAATTGCTCCTGATGCCCAAAGCACAGCTGGCAATGACATCTGTCGTGTAACATGACATGGTCTCCTTCACTGGCAAAGGTTTCCCTGAGACACAGTATGGAATATCCAGACATTATTATCTCCAAATGATGTTGAAGTGAGAGCTGGAGAAGTAAAGATGATGAGCCAAACATACATATATTAATTTTTATTTGTCCTTCCAATTGATTTCTCAGTCCAATTGACAAATGAAATTGAATAATGAGACCTCTTAACAGAGGAAATTGGCCATGAAGATTCTCACCATACTGAGATCATCGTCCTACATTTGCATGAGCTTTCAATACTTATTCCTGTTTACTATCCATAAAATAAACATATGTTTGCAACATTCAGGTATCAAAAAGAATAAAAGAAATCCTACATGCATGACACATTTTGAACTTGAAATAGAACATGGAGAATGATCAATATAGAGTTCCTGCCCTCACATGGGGACTTCATCTCTCTGAGGAAGTGTCTGGATAATTTATGAAAACAAAGAGAAATAATCATGGCGGATAATAAACCTGGATCATATCCGTTACCTTTCACACCTCGTTGGTTCAACCGTCCGCACATTGCAGAAACTCACTAACCTGATTCCGCCCTTTCTTCGATGTAATTCGCGAGCTCCTTCCCAATTTCACTGACAAGATGAAACAGCCTCTTCATTTTACCAGAAGTGAATGTTGGTGTCAGTTTGTGCCGCATTATTTTCCATCTGCAATGGTCAAAATGTTGGTGAATAATGAAGTGATTGTCATAAGGTTATAATTTATTGAATTGTAACGCAATAACGAATTTTTTGGACATGTGTGAAGTTTGCTCCACAATTTGTCCGCAATAAACAACGCTTGAGATTTTGAAGGTCAGCTCACCTTTCCCCGTGCAGACCGAAGAGACACTTGGCTCCGATGGGATCCAGCTCCGGGATGAAGGTGAAGTTCCTGTCGTGGAAGACGGCAAAGTCCTTGACGAGGACGTGCCTGACGACGGCCGGGTCCCTGATCAGCAGGATCGGCCTGTCGAAGCTGAAGAAGCCCACGAAGGCCTTCGCCTCATTGTCCCTGTACAAACCCTCCACCAGCTGCGAGACGCCCTTGCGGGACATCACCACGTCGCCAAAGTTGCCCAAGAAGGCGACGGGCTTCACGCAAAAGACGCCCTTCTTCATCCAGAAGTTGAAGTTCCGCGTCACGTACACGTACAGCAGCAGGTAGGTGACCAGGGAGGCGAACAGGAGGTCCGGGACCACCGAGTCCGCCAGGAACATCCCCATCCTAGACATTTCGATCGACTGCTGTGATCTTTGTCAATACTAGAGACAGCCTCAAATGATAGAGCCAAAGTTGCAAAGCATCACAAATAAATACAAATACAAGAGATAAACTATCAAAGAATATTTAATAAACCATCATAAATACTGTTTAAATGATAAGTGTCTTGTTTATATGGAGCATTTCTGAGATTAATCCTTTATTTAAAATCAACTTCCTTATCTAAAATAACAGTATTATCAATATTGAAAGTATTTGTTAAGTTCCAAACAATGTTTAGTAATAGAAGAATGTTTACATGAGATTTATGATCCTAGTGTAAAAAGATGGTTTAGTCTGGCCAATTTAACAAAGTGAGCAATTATTGCAACTAATTTTATAAACAACATTATTGGAAATCCAAAATATTAAGACCATCTTTTATGCTTTTTTAACAGAATAACACAAACGATTAACAGATTTGAAAAATACAGAGGTATTTAGTTTTTTAAATAACATTCCAATAGATAAACAATCCTGATGTGGTAAACCAATAAAATTTCTAGAATTGGTTTCTTTGAAGAACAAGTTATTTTACTGTTATGAATGAAATTAATTCTGAGATTAATGATTTTGACATTAAAATCAATTAGCAGTTAAGATTTTGAATACGTAATTAAGGTTATCAAGTATGATGTGATATGTACCAGCACAATAGCAAAGCTTTGGCAACTCCACCTCAGTAAGCAGACTTGTGAAACTAATTAAAAGTTTAAAAAATGATACAGACACTTCTAAAAAAAATTAAGACAATCAACTTCCAATTCATAAGTGAATTTAATATACAAAATTAAGTTTATAAAATATTTTTTGTAATGTCTTGTAACCATGTCACTTGAATCTGTCTCTGGCGTTGACAAAGATCAGTTAATCTAAACGTCTACTCACTTTTAAATTTTGTTTTGTTCAAAATTAATGTGTTACACGGGAAGTTATTTGTCTTTACAGATGTTCATCGTGTTCTTTTCCGTCCATAATACTCAAAACCGAAATAAAATAATTATAGTGTGCGCATAAATAACGCTTGACGTTTGAAATCTGAAGATGGAAAGACAATGCTGTGCAGTGACGTCACAAGTGTTACTTCTAATGGACATATTATTGTAAAAAAAAAAAACTTCCCCCCCCCACATTTGAATTTAAATGACACAAATGCAAAAAGTATTGAGCGGTCGCAACAACTTCTGGAAGAGAGTTGGAGGTCAGGGTTACGGGGCAGCCATTTTCATGCGCAGTGGCACGGATGACGCCACTGCGCATCTGGACAACAATGAACCCTTCATTCTTACGTGGGATTTGAACTCGTAAAGTCACGTCGTATATTGTGTGTGTGTGCGACGAGCCTGACCACTTAATTTCCTCGCACCGAGACGAAGGTACATTTGTTACAAATGCGGTTCGTGTGACACGTGGACGTACTGGTTTGAGGTGAGTTCAGAGAGAGGATTCATTTTCTTGTACTCACGTGGTTGGTGTTCTTCGCGACGCCGCTGACAACAGTCGGTTAGTTCCACGATCGCTCGACAGAGGCGCTTCAAGGTCACACTCGTCTACTCTGTCCGATTAGATTAACGGATATGAAGTCACTTGAACTGGAAACTACGGCTGATAATCACAATACATAGACAGCTTAAAACGGCCCATCTCTTTAATAATATCTGTTCCTTCTCATAATTGCTTAAGAACCACAACTTCCGTTAGGCGAGGAATCACAGGACGGGCAAAATCAAAGTAAATAAGAATGAACTGTTTATTGTCTCTGCCACAAATAATTGCTTTGGCTAAAAGAATCTACATCTTCCGGGAAGTGCAAATTTGAATAATAATGATGTTATGACATTTCTAAGACACTCTTAATTACGGAGATATATGCAATTAAAAAGTAGACATTGACTGACGTCATCACGTGACACATGAAGATGCATCCCAAAAAAAAAACACATTTATTTTTGCTTTACCATCTTATCTATAGACATTTAGTAAAGTTTGTAATATAGTAAACAGTATGCTAGAGGTAGTCCATTGACTACTTTAACAGAAATTAAGTTGTAACTCATGTGCAAGTAACATACCATAAATTAATATAATTATTTGTCACCACCTTTGATTAGATACTTGGCAAGTTTGTGTAAGTGCATCAATTCTGTAACAATATTGAACACTAATTTAGGTATTCTTTAGCTTGAAGCTTTCATTTTGTCTCACCTGTATAAAAAATATATTAGTTTGACATGCTTCATTGTGCTTCTCCAAATTATGCAATACTTCTTTACAATTTTCGACCAAATTTTAATTATTGTATGTTTTTTAAATATCATTACAACACAGTGTAATTGGCATATAGGTTGATTAATGGTATGCAGCCCATAGTTTTATTTATATGGATTGCTAAAAGAATTAATCAGTCAAAACTTTCAGAAATATAGTTTATTAAAATAAAAAATCAGGACATAACAATAAGGAAATAAATCATATTCAGTCTTGTAAAGTTTTTATCTATGCAACTGAAGAGGTTATATAATAGACTGGCAAGTCCTGACTATTTTTTTTTATTATGGTTTGGGATGAAATATTTCAATTGTTTTTCATTGTATTTTTCAAACAATTTTAGATAACATTGAAAGAGGTCCAGAAACTAATATCAGAAATGTAACATGGAATTTTATCTTCTAAATTATGCATCACTTTTAATTTAGCCGATATAAAGAATAACCTTTAACAGTCACATTAGTATTTTTTTGAATGTCACGAGGCAATATTCATCAACATATATCAATGGTTAGTGTTTACACTGTTTCAACGCTGGTCGGTCTTCATAATAAGTAAATATTCTAACCGTTGCCCATTTTCTACTTATTTAAATGTTTTTTCTTGAATGATAATTATAATTCATTTAGTCACGAGTGTTATCCTGTTGGAGGATATGGCATTTATCTTCCACAACTGTATATGGCTGGGATATCTGGTGAGTAAATGGGGAAGAAACGACAATATCCTGGTCTGCCGTTATTCTTGATGTTATGTTTAGTCTTCCAATTTCAGCCAGAAAAATGGCCTCATTTATTATTTTTTGGCAATAAGGAACCATCGATGTCGGAATAGATCTCAATTTCTCTGCAATATATTTTCCGAAGGCATCGTGGGGTTTCCCAACATATGAAAGGGAAGGTGCATCCAAACGATCCACAATCTTTTCTAAAATTGCGCCTGCTTCCTGTTGAGTCCATTTGGATGCGGATGTGGGTAAGGGTGAATGTGGGCTGACAGGGCAGGGTACATCTTCATTCCAATCACTGGTCTGGAACACACATGAAAATTAGTACTGTAGCATGTATCTTAAAACAACTATGTGCATAATTGTAATAAAAATATGTATGTTATTATTCGTTGTAGACAGAATTTCCCACATCGCCAGGGAGGGGAAACGTGCTCAGATCCAACCACACCTCTGGAAGCTGTCCGTACATTTTTTATTGTAAGCACATTCACTCCATCATACTTATGACTTCTGTTAGCACCGGCCACGAGATTATCTGGCTTGATATTGAGAGGAATATCAAATAAGAGGGGAGGGGAGGAACAGCTGAAAACTCAACCTACCTCCAGCAGGACCTGTTTCGGATGATACAACTTTACCCTATGGCTTTTGTGAAGGTGAGGAATTTTCATTAAGAAAGGACTGAAAGGTCAAAGGCTTCCTGGTGTAGTTGTAGATAAGGTTCTTGGGTTTCCACACAGGGACAAAAATCAATGTTTATCAAGAAAGGACTTGATGAAAGCATATGGACAAAAGTCTTTGATCAAAGAGAGAAGAATTTGTCAATAATCAATGACAGGAAGAATAATTGAGAATGTGAGCATGACAAATCGTTCACAGAATTTTTCCCGGATAGAATATATCTTGTCTCACTGCATCCTTCTGGAGACCAGTTCCACATACTCTGTAAGAGACGTGTGATTGGAAGGAAGTGAAGAAAAGCGTCTGCAGTGTGGCAAGTACTTCAGCAAAGCTCATTTGGGAAATGTTTAAAGATTATTTCGACAACTACCTTGGCAAGAACCAAGAATATAAGTAACGTTCCCTGTTATATTTACTTATAACAATGCCCGTGGAAAGGGGGAACCTTAACACATCTCTCGAAACACCTGTTAAGGTCTGCATTACTGTGAATTGGCACTTATTTACCTCATCTTCGTCAAGTATCGACAAAGTAGTGTTGCCTTTGAGTGGCGTCTCTTGGTCTCCGACAAAACTTAGGTGTCTAAAGTACCAGAGTTTGGGTACGTGAACATTGTCCTCGTCTGACCTAGTAGTCTGGGAATGTTTCACCTAAAAGAAAAATGAAGGGAAAAAATGTCGAAACGCTGTTGAGACGTTTATAAAATCTGTAGAAAAAGACTAAAGCTTTAAAGAACTGAATCTTACCTTTCTCAGCTCTTTCTTGTACGAACCTCGCATAGTCTGCAGCTTTTTCTGAACACTTTCCCGATTTGCTGTCGGGTCCTTTGTTCTAAATAACTTGACAATGTCGTCGAGAGCGCAATTTCTTTTTGCCTTGTTATGATAGTCCTTGTGCCTAATTCGCCAAAGACATTCGTGGCATTTGTACTTTTCGATAACTCGTAAAATGAAATCTCTGCCACTCGTAGTCATCGCGATCGTTCAACGTCTTGAGTGTAGACTGTAAGCTCGCTCCGGGGCCGCCCGGCCATTTGGCTCGCCACGCATGCGACGCCGCGGCGCGGCAGAAATCCAAACTACCTCGCCAAGGCCACTCACACACGGCGAGGTTGTGGACTGGCGCTCGGTCGTTTGGACGCACGGCGAGACGTGAACATGCACAGGAGTTACAGAAACAAAGTAACAGCTGTTTGTTATCTCCGCGCCTTAAGGGTAAGCAGCAGTGACGTCACAGCAACTTGACACCTGTCCAGAACAATCGTGACTCTGATTTCTGCCGCACTAAATTAGAAAAATGGAAGGAAAATATATTCCCAACGACATCGTTTAATTTTTGGATCTTCTCTTCGTTACGTCATAGAGCAAAGTGCCTGCCGATGACCACCTCAGGTATTTATTATTCAAAATAAATAATAAATAGCAACCCATACCTACGTGTTGATATATTCCTGTCTTTATTAAAGAAAAATTATTTATTCAAACAGTTAATTATATTTTCATTGGTCGTAAAGGCCTTCTGGCTTCAAATATAAATAATACATAAGTGAAATAATTATAATATTTATATCAATTATATTATTTTATTTCATTTCAGGCCGCAGTTTTCGAAATTAACAAGACAAACGGTGACGTCACGGCACTCGGGGACACTTGGTAAGTAATGACAGAGCTTCACTATTACGATAATCACTCCATTTAAGCCGCACTTTTCAAACTGTACGGTGAATGAAAACTTAAAAAAAAATATATAAATATATATATGAAAACCGGTGTGGCCTTTACGGAATGCGTATTGTCTGCGTATTGTATTGTATTATTAATAATAAAGACAGCCAAATACTGACAAAACAAGTGATAGTACGAATACCACAACGTCTCAACTGACTCGTGCAGTTGTGTCTCTCTACGCTCTTACGTCTTGGAAGGAACGAGGAAACCTTGTGTGGTCTGTATTTGGCTATCTTTATTGTTTTTAATCCGCCGTAAATATTTTTCATTCATGTATTATTAAAGATATTCTTTGGCGACTTGAACTTATTGTGGGTCAAGAGCGCAGTTATATATATATATATGTATATATCGTCCTTCAACGCGGACATTTAAGTAAGATTCAAAGGTTCCGTGGTACGAAGCTGTGACGTATCAGGGGGCGGGGCCTGCAGGTCAACCTTGGCCTAGTGCGCAATAATTGCAAATAAAGATACATATTTAAATAAATGATTTTTTTAATTACCGTCTGCGCCAGTTTCCGGGGAAATGTGGGGATATATTTAATATAGACGGTCGTTCTTTTGTATTTATTTTGAAAAGTGAGGCAAATCTAAGGAAAAGTCATGTTAGTACGAGATTTATGACTTTATAGCGTAATTGTGACTCCCAGCATGGGTCTGAAGCAGCTCGCGCTCGTGCTGGACGCTCCGGAGGCCACGTACAGACCCGGGGACGTCTTCTCGGGGAAGGTCGTCGTCGACGTCGACGCTGCCAAGACAGTGCGAGGTGAGTGGCATCTACGCGCAAAGGATATTCCATCAAATATAATTATGTAACATAATATGTAATAAATCTTGAAAGTCCCTCATACTTTCACTGCCATGTAATATAAAATGTTATGCAGATTCTGTTTTTTGTTTATATGAATAATACTGTATTGTAGATGGTCTCATATGTGATACTGAATATCATATAGAATAGTCCACGTCCGTAGATTTCGCGTCACTAAATTACAATAACAGGACCTGCCTGAGAGACTAAGGCACGGGGAGGATCAGATAATTAAATTAAACGTGACAAAGTAGGGCTGATAGACTGAAACCTTCATAGTGGTTAATTATTAACACTTGAGGTAATTCAGTAGGGACAAAGTCGCCTTGAGAAACGTGACGTGTGATTGTTATTTATATTTTTCGGATATTCGATTGTCTAGAAATGTGAAGTCCTCGTGCTTGCAGAGATCTACGTGAAGCTGACGGGCCGCACTGAGGTGAGCTGGTCCGAGTCCGAGAGCCGCACCGACATGGACGGCAAGAGCGAGACCGTGTGGGAGACGTACAGCGCCAAGGAGACCCACGTGGAGCGGCGCGTGACGCTGCTGGGCGGCGCCGGCCAGGAGCTGCTGCTGTCCGCGGGCGAGCACGTCTACCTCTTCCAGACGGCGCTGCCCACGGGGATTCCGCCGTCCTTCGAGGGCGACCACGGCCACGTGCGCTACCGCGTCAAGGCCAAGGTCGACAGGCCGTGGAAGGTGGACCAGGTGGTCGTGACCGGCCTCGTGGTCCGCGGCGACGTCGACCTCAACCTGCAGCCCGCGCTGCTGGAGCCGGCCAGGAGGATCAGGGAGAAGACGCTGTGCTGCTGCTGGTGCAGGTCGGGGCCGCTCACGCTGGTGGCGGACGCGCCTTCCACGGGCTTCGTGCCCGGACAGAGCGTCGGCGTCACCGTCGAGGTGGACAACGCCACGGGCTCCAGGGTGGACAGGGTCGTCTGCAGGCTCAACCAGGTGACTGTGGCCGTATCACTTGACAAAGATCATCGAAACGTCAACTCACTTTTCAATTATGTAATTTCGTTAATTACTTGTGTTATTTTGTCTTTGCAGACGCTAATTGTGTTCCTTATGTCCTAATAATAGCCACGGCCATTTCTCGACATTATCTACCTGAATAAATTATCTGTCACCACGGTAATTTTTTTGGATGTATATTTGTTAATTAATGCGACACGTTGTTCCTCCTGTCTAGGAGAGACTAGAGTTCCGTGGTGCTTTGCTGCGTCCTTCCGCTGTCCGCCACCGTCCTTCACCATTGTCAAGGAACGTTTCCTGTTGTTCCTCGCGTGAAGCGGCTTCTCTTGTGATCTTATGTTCATATTTATTATTATTATTTTCAGAAGGTGCAGTTTAGGGCGCAAGGGAAGGTGAAGAACACCCAGGCCAAGATGGCGTCCGTCCAGTTTGGCGCGGTGGAGCCTCGCGGGTCCAACACGTGGACGCGCGACGTCACTCTCCCGCAGGAGCTGCCCCCGTCGGGTCTGCCACACTGCAGCATCATCCAGATTTCCTACTTCCTGTCGGTAAGCCACATCCTCCTTCCTGCGCTCCACAATCACCCGTGGTTGTTGTCTAGAGCAGGGTTGAGATTAAAATTTACAAATTTTTATTTTGCAATGTCTGTCACAAACCATCTTCAATTAAATTTCTTCTTTCATCTCTTGCACACTACTTAATGCTTTAAATTCTACAAATTCCAAAATTAAATTCACAACAATTAGAATAAAAATTAATTTAATTCTATTACAAGCATCACTCGGCTTCTCTGCGACAGGCTCGTCTGTGTCTGGTCGGTCACTGCCACTCAGACACAATTATCTTCACTCTCGGGTGCGACACGGAGCGACACAGAGTATTATTATTGTATGAGTCACCATATTTTGTCTGTTGCAATTGATTTTAGAATCAAATCATTTTCAAGATCTATTAATCGAAGTTCAAGTACATCTTTGTTAAAATGTTCAGTCATGCAGGCAGAAAATTCTTTAGCATTCACGTGTAACACAGGCAATGCAGTAAATGGTGTGAGGAGTGCAATTTTTTGAAAGCTGATATGAAATTCCTGTCTTAAATCAGATATAACTTATAGCACCTTTCTGGTCAAAAAGTGTTGAGAACATCTGTGTTTTTCAAGTCGCTTCTTCGAGAGAGGAAACTGGCGACTCCATTTCTAAACTTTGTTTCCCAAAGCTAGAATTTAGCTAAAAATGATATTATGTCTGAAATATCCACCCATTCCTTTTCATTTCCATGCAATTTTCAGTGCAGTACATTCATATTACTGTCTCTTGTTGCACAAATGTTACAATAAACACCTTTCATACAGACTAAAAACAAAGTTAATAACTATGATAACTAAACAACATGGGGATTCCTTATTCTGTCTTTTGTCTAATAACATTTCGGAGCTACTGTTTGGCGATCTCTGGTCTAGAAATTACTAATAGGCTACCTAGGAACCAAAAAATACTACAGCAAGATACAGGCTGTGCCAAAAGTAGTTCTACACTCTCCAAAGACATTTCCTGTCATACGTAAGGCTTGGTGCATGGAACCATCTCCTCAGCTGTACCTACTACCGAATAATATACCATTTGTGTGTGTGTGTGTTATGTTATCTCATCCCCTGTAACTTTACCATATGATCTGGCAGGTAAAAGCCGAGGTATCTGGCCCACACCTTTCTCCCACCGTTGAGATTCCCGTGGTTGTGGGCACCATACCCTTGACGGAGATGGCTCCGTTCCCGGTCGCGGAACCTTCAGCACCTCCTATGTCTTCGGAACTGCCGCCGCCTTCCTACGAGGAGTCTGTCTACGGGACCGGAGAGCGTCTGACCAGCTTCCTGTCCTCGTCGAAAAATAAATATGACCGCTTTACATAGAACAGGTGGAAACCTTCCCCAGGGCGACTTGCCTGAGGTGCAATTACAACCACAATACAAAAAAAAAATATTTGAAAAGCAGGTGCCAAGCAAGATGTAGTCACTCATTGTACAGATCTAAAAATAAAACTAGAATAATATTATTGCTAAATATATACCCTACATAAAAGTCAAATACACAAATGAAAATGATTTCTCACAGGTGTAATATTTACAATGCAACGTCAACAGTGGTTCCAGATCGTCAATTTACATGAATTCCAAATAACGTTGGAACTGTGATCGTGGCTACAGAACAACCAAGTTCGTAAGGTGAGAATACGTACAAATTGGGACGGAAACTTTGTCACAGTATTTGTATTTTACAATTGTCCGTTAGTTCAGAAAAGAACAGCATCAAGGTGGCTGTGGTCGATTAAAAATGCCTCCTCTCTGAGGTGTGTTGTGTTCAGAGACCAGACGAGAGTCCCGTCTATCAGTTTTCTTATTTATTATTATTAATTAGTGTGTTGTCATCATTCTGAGAATAATTTTCACTGATTCAACACACTGAGCCTGTGTTGCTCCTAAATCCAGAATTTGTCACATAAGATGACAGTCTGGCAGTAGTCACAGTAGGGTCAAGGCCCTAAATGTGTTGTAGTGCAATGGGCGTGAGACTCCATGATAAATCTGGCTTTCAAACCAAGAGGAAAATTAATTCCTGAGTAAGTATAATAGTACCATACAATTTTTAATTTAATATTTTTTTGTGATAATTTGCCATAATGTTACTTACAAATACCATCCTGTCAATTCATTAACTGAATAGAAGGAGCAAAATCTTTGTTTGTAATAAAATTTGTGAATGTGATATTAAATCATTTGATTCATAAACACTATATTAATGAGCTACTCGTTTGAGAACTACGGCAGAGACGCCCCGGGAGTTATTATTGCTAACCGTTGACCAACTAATTAGCAGAAAACACCAAGAAGTTAGCCTACAGAAAATAGGAGCACAGATATTGTCAAGTCCCGAAGTATCAGTGTATGCATTAATTGCAGTGTTGTCAGATTTAGCATGAAGCTATTCTGATGTAATTCTGACTGGTGTCAACATAAAATGAATGTTTCAAGACTACAGCTTGTTATTGATGTTGAACCGATGTTCTTTGACTTGGCTATTTAAGTGCCCTCGTAGTCTGTCCCGTGTAGCAGCAATCGGAGCAAGGAATTTTTTAAAGCACATATAGTGTAATGAATAACTTTACAGGCTCTATGTCGTGAGTGCCAAATTTTTGTAATGTTATTGTGAAAGCTCTACTATTGGATGTTAAAATTATGCTGAATTCTTGTAAGTTATATATATATAACACTTAAAGAAAATGTGACGAATCAAATTAGATAGGAAGGAGAGACAGCGAAGTTGACTTGCCTGACATCCAGTCAAGCAGAAGAGTAAAGATTTTCAAGTGTCTGAGGTGAGAACTATCCAGCCACGTCACACAACATTTTAGAGTCATGTGTGACATCTGGATCGCACGCCGAGACCCTTACGGGAGAGTGCATCTTGCGTCGTGATGACGCAGCATAGATACGGACGCGCGGTTCAGTGACGCCTCGGCATGGGTCTGGAGCAGATCGTGCTCGTGCTGGACGCTCCGGAGGCCACGTACAGGGCTGGAGACGTCGTCTCGGGGAAAGTCGTCGTCGGCCTCAACACGGAGCAGAAAATACGCGGTGAGTGAGAAGCGCAATGCTGCCAACGGTCACCAAACAAAATCACTACAATCCCTGACTTGTGTGCGCTGACTTCTAAATCAACATTCAGAATAATTGTGAGTCGGGACGTTTCAGGATTGTGGAGCAGCCTGTGCATACTAAAGTTTTTCGGATTAGAATGGAGAGATAAGCGCGACAACGCAAACAGAACACTCGACGATCTGCGATAAAAATAAAAACTTATTCAGCAGTATTTAGGATTTTGAGAAAAAAAATCCAACTTTTCCTTATAAGGAAATAAATTTGCATTAAATATGGGAGGGTTGATTACAGCTGGAGGATTCTGTTGCAACGATTACGAATGTAATCCATCTCGTTGTCGCTTTTTTTAAAGACGTTGATGGATCGCTGAAATGGCCGACATTCGCTGATCTAAATCATTCAACAAGCTTCGGAACCTTTCCAGGGATCTGCGTGCAGCTGACGGGCGAGGCGGAGGTGAGATGGACCGATTGCTACGACCGCAGGAAAAGCGACGGCCAGACCGAGTCCGTGACCGTGGCGTACAGCGCCAGACGGAGCTACCTGGACAAACGCGTGACGCTGGTGGGCGGCGCCGGCCAGCAGCTGCTGCTGTCCGCGGGCGAGCACGAGTACCTGTTCCAGGCGCAGCTGCCTCAGGGACTGCCCCCGTCCTTCGAGGGCGACAAAGGCCAGGTGCGCTACCGCGTCAAGGCCGTCCTCGACAGGCCCTTTACGTCGGACTACGAGGCGGTCACGGACTTCTGCGTCCTCGCCGTCGTGGACCTCAACGAACAGCCGGCGCTCAAGGTAACGTCCTCGCAGGCCCTCGCCGGTCCGCTGATTCCTGCCGTGACTCGCAGGGTCTGTGTCCGCAGGTGCCGGTCAGGTTGCTGCGGGAGAAGACGTTGTGCTGCTTGTGGTGCAGGTCGGGGCCGCTGGGGCTGCTCGTGCAGACGCCTGCCACGGGCTTCGTGCCCGGCGAGAAAGTCAGCGTCACGGTCGACGTCGACAACGTCACGAGCTCCAGGGTGGAGAGGATCGTCTGCAGGCTCATCCAGGTAAGCTCCGAGAGTCCGACTAAAAGGCGCCGAGCGCGGAACCTTTGTGTCGACGTCCTCGCTCTTGCAGAAGGTCCAGTTCCACGCGTGGGAACCTTCCACAAACTCCTTGAGGAAGGAGACCAAGTTGGCGTCCGTCGAGTTCGACTCAGTAGAGCCTCGCGCGTCCGCCACGTGCACGCGCGTGCTCACTCTCCCGCAGGAGCTGCCCCCATCGGGTTTGCCCCACTGCAGCAGCCTCATCCAGCTGTCCTACTGCCTGTCGGTAAGACAAAGAGCTCCACCATGTTCCTTGGTAAAAGAACCAGAACCACTTTGGCCTTTTAGAGATTACTACACTCAGGCACAGGGTGCACCATAAGTACTAAAGCAGCCTACATTAATTTTGATCTGTCCTATACCAAAAAAATTTCACAATACTGTCATTGAAAAAAATATATATTTCAAATTTATATTCAGGACAGTCTCCCTGCAAGATTCCAGGTCTGTCATCAGACTTGGAAGCCTTTGATTCTCATGTTCCATATTTTGCAAACTTGCCCTTCATATAAAATATGTAATGAACATTAAACATGAAAGGAAATTAAAGGTTAAGTAGTAAACTACCTAAGTATAAGACACTTTGTCAGCTGTCGCTCCCTCATAGTAAACCGTGTGTGTGTTGTCAACTCATCCCCTGTAACTTTACCGTATGATCTGGCAGGTGAAAGCTGTGGTGTCTGGACCACACACTTCCCCCATTGTAGAGATTCCAGTGGTGGTAGGCACCGTACCCTTGAGAGAGATGACTCGGATCCCGGTTGCAAAACCTTCAGCACCTCCTATGCCTTTGGAAGCGCCGCCGCCTTCCTACGAGGAGTCTGTCTACGGGGCCAGCGAGCCGTCAGCCAGCAACCTGTCCCCATCGAAAACGGAACGTGACCGCTTTGCATAGTTGGGTTGAAACCTTGTCCACAGGGACTTTCCCCGAGGTTCAATTACATCTTTAACAGTAACCTCACACTAAAAAGCAGTTGCAATCATGTATTCTAACTTTTAAAAATGCATTACTGTAAAATATATACCCTACACAGAAATCAAATGTTATATCCATTCCTCTGGTTCCAGAGCAGGATTACAAGCATGGTGTATCATTTGTCGTGGCAAATCCTCCACTTATGCCAACTTCAACGATGAAACTCGCCATCCCAGGAGCCTGATCTTCAGATTAAGGAAAGCCTCTTGGGTTTACGGTTTACACAGGTTGACCCCCCCCCCCCCCCCCCAAGGTTTCTCTAATTGAAGTACAGGTTTCTTATACTCTATTTGTAATAGGACCTCTATTCAGCTCGTGTGAAGAGACCCAACATTCAAAAACCTGGTTTATTTTTCAGTTCTCAATTATTTAACAGCAGCAGCAAGACAGCATGAAGTTGCTTTTAGAGGATCATATCCTGACATAATGAAATGTGTTACAGCATGTAAATCTCTTAACTAAATAGAAGGAAAATCCAACATTTGGATAATCTCCCAACCGTTCAACAGTCTGGGAATTTAAGATAATGTGCAATTTCTATTGCATCCTAATGCATATATGGTCTTTTACATTATTCCCCCAGCAAAAATGTTACAGGTTTCTTTGAATTAAAATTGTGCACATAAAAATTTACCAGAAGCTGTCTGAACTAATTTCCTCTCAACAAGTTGTTCATAATCAGCTACATGGAATTTATGAAAATTGAATTAATTAAATTTCCACACATGTTCAGCTAATTTAATTTCCAATTCAAATTTAAAGAAACCTTCAATACAAACGCGCCAACATCGGCAAGGCAATTTCTCTCAGAATCCTTATTAGTGGGTTCCACAACAGAAACTTTGCTTCCAAGTTTATCATGGCCAGTGAAGATAGTTTTACAGTTCTATTCTAATCCTCAAATTTTTTTCGGCTGGTATGGTTTAAAATAGGGGACGGGAGGTACTCGTGGGAACCACCTTGGCTTTGACTAATAGAAAAATTATAACTGGTTCATCTGGAAATAATTGGTTCAGAGGTAATCACTTAAACAATAGAAAAAGGTTGGAGAAATATTTATTACAGAAAAAACTTCAACTACAAAGTCAAATCCTCAATGCAGCCAAACACCACATGCTGATGATGTGCAGAACCCAATGAAGACTCCTGAAATAAAAGGATAAATTTTAAAGGTGCAAATAAATGACATGGAACACCCAATTCATAAATTACTACTGAATGCAAGGTGTGCATTCCCCAAATCCTAAGCATCTCGCCACATGACAAAATCTTTGGCATAAGGGAAAGTGCCTTCATTTAGCACCGTAACAACCCAACAGCTATCAGGCTTTGAGTAAGGTGAGGTGCATGGCAAACTATTTCTAGCCACGGAAGCAAAAATTATTTTGACTAGTATATTACCGATCCAAATCAATCTATCTGAACCACTGTGGGATCCAGAAGAGGTGACGAGGCCTCACATCCACAAGCTTCAGCAAGTAACTCCATATAGAAAGCTACACTTTGATCTCAACCAACTCCTGGAATATAAAGAGAAGCCATCAAGAATTGAGCACAACAAACTTCAGTACTCTACAGTAATATGAGCATCAGATGTGGTTAATGTCAGCATAGACTCAGAGTAGGTAAGGAAAATCATCATTTAACATAAAAAACAATTAATGGAAAACTACTTTAATAGGGCACTTGATGGAACTAACCCATTAACAATAGACTGCTAACATTAACTGTATCAAAATCTTACCTGATGTGTCCATAACCAGGAACTGAAAATCACACCGACAAGAAATAGGACCTGCAACAACAAGGAGCCACTGTAGAGGAAACTTGGCAATGTGTGTGAAATTACTAAACTAACAATTTAAATCAGTACGTTAGAGGTGAATTAAATTCTTCACAGAATGTCAGGATGAGCTGCTTGTGCAAATATCATCATATGCAACTTTGCAATTTGATTACATATTGAAAAACTTTGTAAAATGAAAAACAGATTCTGTATTTAAATTTAACATTAGCAAAAATACTTACCAATGCTGGATTCCATTATCTTTGGTTGATCAGGCTTGCAAAAGTAAAGACAGGTCCTCTGGCCCATTATAGATCACTTGTATCTCAACTTTTCCATCTGAAAAATAAGGTACACAATAAGAAAATGAATACAAATTGCATCACAGAATGAATAAAACAACTGAAGCGTGATTGCATTTTACAAAGAAATAAAATTAAATGTGGGACGAAAATGGCAAGAGGGTTCTCATGTTTGCAATTCAACAGGGTAAAACCACAAATATGAAAATTCAGCCAATTGGACACTGTGCTTCCCAATTCCTAAGGTACTTCACCAATACCAAGGTGGCACCTTTGGCTTACGGGGAACCTACTTCAATGTAGCACCAGAATGAGACCCAACCGCCCTTACAGCGGAAGGGAAAACCACGGTGCAGTGGCACTGGAATGGGAAATAGCCAAGGTAAAGATAAAGTGAATTAGTCTCCACACCATTCCAAAGACCAAAATTAATATAAAGATACAACTACATGGTGCTTGTGTACAAGAAGAAATGAAATTTTTTAAAATCAATTACAATACAATGATAGGAATAAACTTGCTGGAAACTCAGCCTATCAATTCTCAAATTAATCAGTATCTGAATCACATAAGAAAATTTAGTGTCCTCACCTAGAGTTTGAAGTCTGCCAAAAGATAGGAATGTAGCCTCCACCTGAGAAAAAAAAACCGCTTTATTAAACACGTGTCACAACCGCATCAACAACTACAATAAATTATATGCAATCAGAACGCTGTGGGAAAAATGTCAGCATCTTTCTCAGAATTAGTAAGTCATCATTAGTGTTAAAAAATCAGCATATTGATCCCAAGAGGAAGAAGATCATTACTCCAAAGGCAAAAGACTAATTCTAATTCATTGGATAACGCGAAATTATAAAACCGACAGGGAAATGTTTAATCGATATCATAAACGTATATTTAAAGTGTTTTGCCGATTCATAAAATTTTCCCCAGACTTTTAAATGCCGAATTGTTGTTACTAACTGCACACGTGGACCCATTATAGGTTATGTACAAAATTTAACCAAACTTTACAAATTAATAAAAGCCAACGTGGAGAATTCAAGAATACTCGCGAAATCCTCCCAAATACAATTCGTTGGACTGTTTTCTGCTCCCTTCACCTTGTAAAGGTCTCAGACATACAGAATTTCTTACGCAAACTACCAGCCTCGCGTATAAGAAAACCAAATTAGTATAAGAAAATGCTCGTTAAAAACACTATTACTATCAAATTGTACACAAATTCTATTTTGATTTTAAGGCCGCTTCATTCTCACCATTTCAGTTCAGTTCCGTCCACGTTCACGTCCACTCACGAAGACAACCAAGCATTAAAAGAATCGCGGTGGCCCTGCCGCTACAAACCAGGAACAGATGGCGCTATTTCATTGGTCGTACGGAAGTGGGGAGTCAAATAAACAATTATATGACAAAGTATCTGAAATAAAAGGGGTGATAACTTTGCACAATAATAAAAAATAATTTTAAAACAATAAATTAGCATAAATAAAACATAAATACGTAATTTAATTATTAATTACTCTAAGGTGCTTTTGTGCAGTAAATTTAAACCCGTCTCCCATATGTTAAGGTCCATTTAAAACAACATATAAAAATAATTTACATAATCCATAAGTTTCTGTCGGTTGTACAGTTGTTATACAGGAATATCAATTTTAACAAATTTTCCTGATAGTTCACAGCCTTTTAAACACAGAAAAATATTATTAATTCAAAAAATAAAACGTTTCGTTGGTATTTGTGATCCCTTCAGTAATATAAACATAACACAATAAATTTTGATGATAGATTTTGTTGATAACGTAATAATATAAATGTGGGTGCTTCGAAATTAAAATTATCAATTATTTTTTTATGTTTGTTTTGTTGTGTAAAACTTTTACCTGAAGAGGTCGCAAATAGTGACGAAACGTTGTATTTTTTCAATTACAAATAATTTTCGAACTTTAAAAGGGTGTGTTTTATTTATAATGTACTCTTAAATAGTCAGAAACATAACTTAAATAAGAAACGCTCTTCAGTGCTCAACTTCCTCTCTGTAAAGGAGTTTTGGGAAAATAATTACAGTTATTAAAAAGTCAGAAAGTTATGTTTATTAAGCAAAAAATTAAATAAACCGACCTCTTCAGTATAATATTTTTGTATGTAATTCAGAGGCAAAAATTTGCTGTCTTGCCTGTTGTAGCCAAAGTGAAACTCATTCTGACTCAGGTCATTTATTAATTTAATGAAATAATTATATTGATTTAATTATGTAAAAAAAATTTCAATCATTTGGTTTTGATAAAATTTGTTTTTATTCTATTATAAATAAATTTCATGTAAAGTAAGTTATTAATTTTGAAATTTTATTACTAACTTGTTTTTTTGTGATTAATTTTCAACTTTATACATTTCATTTCGGCTCCGTTGGGATGAGTCGGCAACGCCTCTGAAAGACTGTCCGTGGCCTTCTACTGCAGGTCGTTCCTTTGTTCTGAATCACCGCCGACCCTGCTCTTTGTTTTACGTGCGCAACATGATGCTCGTTTGTCATAGTTCATCATCTTATTGATGAGAATTGAAAAAAATTTCTGATTCTCCAACAATGCATTGCTAAACTGTTTGGGAGATTGGTGAAATAAGAGTTTTGTCGTTTCCCACCCGGACGCGCGCGTATTCAACGCTTCTACGAGAGTTCATCGAAAAGATTAATTGGACATCTTGTGTGGTAGGTTAAGGATTCTTTTCGGCCGTTCTTATCCGCCCCCATAGTTTATTACGTTTACTGTTGATTGTCTCTATGAAAACTGTTTCGTTTCTCTGCTCCAGAATTTATCGACGTATTGAACCAATCAAATGTAATGGCTAGTTTTAATGTGTTTTTCATGAAAACACATCATCTGCACTTTACTGTGGAACAACTTTTTGGGTTTAAATTTTTATTTCCAAAGAAAGCTTCTGTAATGTGATATTTGACCTAATTAAACTGAAAATGGAATTGACTTCACTTTAGCTAACAAGTACATAAAGGATTGACTAGTTAGTACAAATGGCGAAATTAATTAAAATTCCTTAATTCATGGTTAATATCAATGATTCTAAGAGCCCTGTGAACAGTTAGTCAAACAATAGATTTATTTGAAGGTTCCAAAATCCATCCAAAAAATTAGCAAATGAAGGATTGCTTGTAGATCGTCGGTGTGAACCTGTCAATTCTGCTTGGGGTCTTTTTGGAAAAATCTCTCTTTAAATGTGTCATATTTCATTTGCTACTACTTCCTTGTCTTTGAATGCTTTTCCTCTAAAAGTTTTAAATATGTCTTGACTAATTTTTATGATATAAAGAGAGAAATTCTCTCATTCATGTTACTTAATTATTTTCTGTTAGTGGCTCACAGAAATGAGTTTAAATTATTATTTCACTAGTTTTTGACGTACTGAAGCAACGGCAACTTCGTAAAACATTTGTTAATTCCTATTTTATTTAGTAAGTAAGATATGGATTGTTTCATTTCATTTTTCTGGTATTCTGACTACTCATTGTCAGAAATAATTGGTAATGGTTTTTTTTAGCTCCAGTGAGGTGTTTGCTCCCTGACCAATTTGTAAATTATGATGGAGAATATGTCCCTTCATTTTTTATATTTATTAATGCAAATATATTTAATTTAGCATTTCCTTCATTAAATTTATTGAGAAAAAGTAATAACATTTCCATATTCATTTATTATATCCCTTCATTGCCATGTAGACGGTGTGGCATCACTGGTGCTACTAAACTCTTCCTGTTCCAAAATAATGCTAGAAAAGAAGTGTTATTGCTTGTAGATGAATTTGCCTTTGTTAAACATTTTTGTTGTCAGTGCAGACTGTTAGTCTTGGTTTGAAATATATATATAAAAATTTCATTTCAATTCAATTGAACTGCAAGTAGATTTCGTGCAAGATGGTGTTTCAAGGTTTTTAAGTGTTCAATGAAGGAAACCTCCTCCAGAATATTGTGTGTTCTCTGTAGCAGTGTGATGTCATTCTGATCAAACCATTAAAGTTTAAATGTAAATTTTTGCTTAAAATTCTTATTGTAGGCATTTTAAATTTCAGTGTTAGACTGTGGAATGGAAGTGGAACCAGTAGAGGAGCAGACAGATCAAGATGTATGTAATGAGGAAGAGGTGAGTTCTGTTACAGTGTGGATGAATATGGTTTTCTTTGCTTGCACATAGAGCGGATACATTAACAATAGTTTCATCTACTTTGATGTTTAACGTAATTTAATGGATACAGATCTGGTACCAATATCTCAATTTCTGTACAAAAATGAGAGGAGCTGTATCCCACCTACACTCATAACTGATATCACATTTAAATTAAGGTTTTATTCAAACTGTGATTGGGGAGTGGCACCACATTTTTCTCATTTTAACTTAAATTTTTTTTGCAATTTTATGGTGCCAAATTTGTACATAAAATTACATTATAGATTAACATTCTATCTCGTAAATTGTTTCACTACTATTAATTTAATAATTTTCCATGTTTTCATTTCATAAGGTAAGATACCGAGCTAGTGTGTGTGAATATATATAGTTTTATTGCCAAGTTATTAGATAAAATTTTTGTTTTGACAGTTTGAGTGAGGTGTAAAGTTCTCCACTTATTCAAAGTGGGGATTTAATTGTGTTATGTGTGTCACCGTCATTTGCTCCATTACATCTCTCACGTGTGATGACTACTTTCCTCTTAGTTTGATTGTGGGTCTAAATATAATTGTAATTGTCATTTTGAGAATCCCCAGTCTACATGAACACTTCAGAGTACATTAACATCTCTTTTAAAGAGAAGATAATTTTTTAACCTATGTTTGTCTAAGCATATATATAATTTAGTTTTAAACAACATTAATTTTTAAAAGTCGTGCTGTACACATTCTTTTTTCTTCGTTTAAACATTCTTTTGTCACCATGGTCCTATTATTCTGAATTTAATCAATTCATTACTTGACAGATGGTGAGTTTTCAGCTATTTCTCCTCATTTGGTCTAGTGTCTGTAACTTTGTGGTAGTGGTGTGGCAAACTGCGAGGGACACTAATGAATTCTGTCCTTGAGACTCCTGTATACAGATATGTTCTTTGTTTAGGGGGAAATAAGCACTCACAATTTCTAGTTGAATATTATGAAACGCATACCTCAACATATTATTTAAACACATGTATCACATGAACATTATGTTTAAATGTGTAGAGCGTCATCATCAAATGCCTCAATTTTATGAGTGTTTCAAGAGTTAGAAAGGTCAGGTTTGAGCTTGGGTTAATTCAAAACTATCTGTCACTTACTACCTAATTGTTGCCATTTATTAATCTCTAACAGTGGAAAGAAATAAACTTGACAATTTGAGAACCCGCAGAGTGCTATTTAGGTATGCGTTTATAAAATATATCGTTGTGCTTTACAAAGGAACCACAGTGTAATTGTCACTTGAAAATGTCTATTGCAATTGTTGTTTTAATCTGAAGATAGTGTGTAACTCCATACATTTACTTATTGGGTGTTATTTTATTCATTATTTAAATATCTCTTGAAAATGCAAAGAAGGAAAGATTTCCATACCTCTAATGTTCAAAGTGTGTGTATCCTTTTGATTTACAGATATTTAATTTTCCGAGACTTATCCTACCAACTTCGTATTTAATATTTACACCTCTTAGGCTTTTTCCTGATGTGTAATCGTTAAACCTGTGACAAGATCCTGTATCACAATCCATTTAGGAAGCTTTGAATGTTTACCTTCTTTGCCTCTCACTGTGTTTGGTACCCTATATGCTATTTGTAGTTATAGACATATGGTAATGTATGCAGGTGAGCTGACGGTTTGTAGAATTAAAGTTCTGATGATGCAGGCAACGGAGCCTAGTTCTACGTCCACGTCACTGATGTTTAAGTTGGTGTCTGTCTAGGTTACAACCTGGGAGCCGCCTGAACGACCTGTATTCTTGCATCATTGTATATGAGGACACATGTTGATTCATTTCAGACACCGACGACCGACGTTGAATACTTAAACCTTAAGGTGAAGCTGAAAGACGGATCTTTCGGTTACATCTTCAGTACTGAAGTTGTCGGTAAATCCACACGCTGGAACTGCCACCTCTGCGGTGGCTTCGTGTTCCAAGAAGACCTCCAGAAACACATCGTCGACGTCAAGCACCTGCGAAACTTGGAAAGCATCTCACAGGAAGACACGAAGTCATCTTTCTTGAAGGTGGAGGACGATGACCAAGAAGGTAAGTATCGCAGCATGTAGCTAAGCCTTGCGCCGTGGAGCTTCTCGTCTTTGTGGCTTCAAAAGGAAACTCTGTCAGTGGCTGAAGGAGGGTCCTCATCAGGGTGATTTTATTTCATTCCTTAAGTGATTCAAAGTAATATTTGACAATAAATTGGAAGTTCATTTGTTTTCTCTTAATTATTTGGCTAATCCTCATTCTTGTTTGTGTCATATTTGGTTTGTGGTCTTACTTTAAAAGATAAAATAACTTAAAATATATTATAATCAATTGATTATACTATCTATACGGAGTTCAATGCATAAATCACCAATGCAGAAAAATTTTATTGTTTTCCCCCTTGTAAAAAAAGTGATTTCATATTGTTTTGTTCTCATACATGTAGTGTATTTCTCTTCAACATGAGATAAAGTCTGCCTAGTTGAAACCCTGTTTCTATTTAGCCACAGACTCCTTTGCTCAGTGGAACATGGTGCAATGAAAATGGGAAAAAGGATGTTAGGTGAAAACTTGGTGCAACATGACTAAGCATTGTAACTGGCTTTTTATTTATAAACAGAAAATGATTTGGGTGTTATGAATCACCTAAGGTAAGTCTATGCCATGTCAAGTTGAGTTGTTTTCATAACCTCAATGTACATAATGTTATCCATTTTACAAGTGGAAGTGTTTAATAAAAACAGACTCTGTAGCTATCTCGTGAGGTACAATTATCCTATCTGTCAGGTTTTGAGGGTTCCAGGTTTCCTCCTATGTGTGAGGTGTCTGCTTTGCTCTAATTATTTGTCATATCGTGCCTTGACTATCGATTCTGATACAACCCTTGTCCTTTTCAGGTGGAGAGGTGGAGGTTGTCAGTAATGAACCTCCAGAGATGACTGTAGATGAAAATTTAGGTATGTTGCTTTGTTGTACATATGTTGGAAAATGTATAACATGGACTTGAAATTATTTGAATATGTTTACAGTAAGTAGTCATGTTATTGTAGAAGTTTCTAGGCTCAGTTATGTTACTCGTGTGAATGTTAGTAGTTCCTTGGATATGTTTGAGTTTTATGCACATTTTGGCAGTTGTGATACAGTTTTTATATCGAGCTCATTTGTTTTACAGTTGATGAAATCAAGGAAGAAGTTGTCTGTGAGAATAATGGAAATGTAGAATTGGAAGTAGTGGCAGATTTGGAAACAGTTCCAAATATCTCTCAAGAAAGTCCCCAGGAAGTTGAAAATGACTGTGTTACTGAGATCCAAATGGGTATGTTATCTATATTCTGTCATACATATTTTATGTTGAAATGAATTTAGTGTTGTGTGTAACTCTTGCAAAACACAAAAATGGTAACAGTAATTGTTTTCTTACACAGAAGTGAGCAGTGTTGGCTCTGGTGATGCTGTCGCAAAGGATGAGTGTGAGTACTGTAGGGACAATCATCTCGAAGCTTATTCTCGTGTTACTTTTTCTCACACACAGTCATTTATTTAGGTCCCTCAGAGCTGTCCCCACTTTGGAAGGATGAAGTCCCCCGTATCTGGGCCACGTTGGAAGAGATCCAGAATGTCCCACTCATCGGGCTGGAGTACTTTGTCGAGATGGCAGAATGTGATGAGACCAGATATGTTTGTCTGCTGTGTCCGGACAAGAGACCCATTCAGGCCTCATCTGTGGAGCCACATGCTTCTAACCCTAATCACCGTGCAAAATATTTGGGACTCCACTTTCCTAAAGTTAACGTAGCACTTTCCTACATACTGAAAACGACGAAGCTGGTCCAGAGAAACATCTACTTCACAGTTATGGAAATAGTGTGCCGTGAAATCGAAATTAAATATGGCCGAATGTATCCGAAAGTAATAGACAAGGCCACTTTTGTGCAGAACAAGCTGCAATGTTTACAGATGATGTTGGCCTCCTCCCACTATCAGTAAGTTGACATGTTAACTATCTATAGCGGTCTATAGAGTGACAAACACTGTGAACAATATATTTACTGACTTTACAGGAATAATACAGATGAAGATAATTTTGAAGAGGTGGTCTTGGAAAACGTGAGTGCAGATTACCGGAAGGGAATCCAAGCTGCCTTAGAAGGTAAGAGAGGATCGTAAGTCCTTGTAGCATTGTTGATTTAATATTTTTTAGTAATGAAGCATTTGTGTGTAGATTCTGAAAGAAGCATAGACATTGAAGTTCCAGAAATTGCATTGATCCAGAAAACCCTCGACACTTACAGCGATGGGCCTCTCGTTGGTGAGTAAGTTTTCTAAGTCACATAGTTTTCAGTTTTTGAAAATAGTTTCAATGGTTTTTTCTTCAGGTTTGGAATACCTTGCTGAAATACTTGGTATGGAAAAATCTTCCTCATTGGAATACTGTTGTATCTTGTGTGAGAAATTTGGTGGTTCCCAGCCGATGGTGTGGCACTTTGGCTGTGACAACCATAGGGCCAACTATCTGGTAAGTGCCCTTCATATTTCATCTACACATTCATGTCACCTGTGTGCTTATTACAAATTATATAATTTGAAATCCAGATGCTGCACTTTCCTACTTCTTCAAATATACTTTCGGGCCTTCCAAAGAACACCAAGGGTGAGAAGCATGCATTCTCAAATTACTTGAAAGAGGTCTGCAACAAAATTGAAAGAAAATATGGACGACACAAACCTGAGGTGGTGTCCAAGAAGAAGTTCGATCGAGACAGGCTGGGAGTATTGTCCAACATACTTGCTCACTCTTTACGGTAACTCACAGCTCATGACTCTTAATGGAATAGTGCAAAACATGGTCTCATATTGAGGGTTAATTTTGATTACAGAGAATCCGAAGATGACGACTTTGTAGTCACAGTGGATCTCACATTAAGTTCTGGTAACAATAGTAGTACTTTATGTTAAATTTTTCACATAACTTGGGTGAAGTTCATTACAAGTAAAATCTTTTTGTGTCACAGGTGAAGATGCCGAACAACCGACCATGGAGGGGGCAGAAAACTCTGTGGAAGCTGTGACTGTCATCGGCGAAGGTAATTTAACCATCAGTGTTCCCTTTTATTAGTTGATTGTGCCAAAAGTTTGGGTAAATGTTCATTTGCTGTTACAAATTGTATAATATGAAGATCCGTCTACAAATAGTTACAAGTGTGAACATTCTGTTTGTATAAAGGTCTTTATCATGTCTCCTGTTATATTTGGGAAAGTTCCTGGATTACCATGTTCAACGGAACAAAAGTTTCAGTGTTTCTCTTGAAATACACAGAATGAGTCGTTGACATTTGTTATGATCTAAAAACTACATACCACTGGACATGATCATTTTTTATCTGTCTGATGAAATAATGGTGATGTGAATTTGTTTATACACTTGTTATTTGTTCTGCAGTTGAGGAAATTACAGTCTCAAATCAAGAGGAGGATGGAGGGAAAGTTGAACAGGCACCCCAAATCTTGCAGATATTGGAGTCCAACAAAGGCACCTCACTGATAGGTGCGTAACTCCAGAAGTCCCTGTCGTGTGTCTCAGCTCAACCCTGGAGCTCACGGATTAACCTTTGTTCGCTTGTTTCAGGACTGGAGTACCTCGTAGAAGTGGCCGGCCACAAGTACCACGATTACTACTGTATGCTGTGTCCGGAGAGAAAACCTCTGACAGGCTCGTGTGTGGTGCGTCACCTCACCTCCAACGGCCACCGCTGCAAGTACCTGGTACGTATCGGAAGCTCGTTGACGAGCCTCTGGTGCCGAGATGACTCCCTCACAAGTCTCCTCTCATCCTCAGAGCCTGCACTTCCCGGCAGTGAGCCGCATCATCTCCCACATGCCCAAGACCACGACCGTTGACAAGGTGGTCTACTCCTCCACTCTGGAGAAGTTGTGTGACTCAATTGAGAAGAGAGGAGGCCGTCTGCATCCGAAGCTGACCGGAAAGGAGTTTGAGGTTGGAAAGTTAGATTGTTTGCGGGAGATGCTGGAAGGGACTCACCTCAGGTAAGTTTCTGGTTCCCTTTCACGTCCCAGCTCAGTCTGAATTAGACAACTTTGATAGTGTGTCTCACCCACAGGGAAATGCCTGAAGAAGATTTAGCCACCGAGGTGATGTCCAATCTGGATGAAAACTTGAAGAAGGAGATCCAGGAGAATTTGGACAGTAAGTATAGTGCCCTGTATGATGTCATATCTTAGGACAAAGCATCTATACAAACGCAACTATTTCAGCAGCATTTAATATTAATATAATCTGACAATTATCATTTAATTTAATAAATAAACAAAAAGCAGCCCAAAAGTTATAAAAATGTATTAAATATTATAGCGTAACATAATACAATGTTTAGTTCACAATTTTACTTTTCAGGTAATATACACTTTATTTACATATATATGCACAAATTCAAAACTGAAAACTGTATATTGCCTGCAGAAGGCCCAAAATCGTGGACAACACATTGATTTTAAAAGGATTTTTGTTTTAATAGATTTTTTTCGGACATATTAGCTGTTTTGTTTATTTGTGTCAGCGATTATCTGTAGTTGCATAAAGTTAGCTCGTCTTTCAGAGGAGGACGACGCGCCGCCACGCGAGGAGGCCGACGCTGAGGCGCCGACCGTGGCTCAGATCCAGCGGACCCTGGACGCGCACGAGGACGGCCCCTTGGTGGGCCTGGAGTACTTGGTGGAGGTGGCGGAGCCGGGACAGCCCCCGGAGTACTCGTGCGTGCTGTGCGACAAGCAGGGCGGCGCCGTGTCCCACCTGACGTGCGTCAACCACCGAGTCAGCTTCCTGGCACTGCACTTCCCCTCTGCCGCCAAGGCGTTGGCCCGCCTCCCGCGGGGAGGTCGACGCGAGAAGGCTGCCCACGTGGCCGCCGTGACCGACGTCTGCGCCGCCATCGAGGCCCGCTACGGCCGTCTGCATCCCACAGTCACGGACCGCAGGGGCTTCCGCGCGGACAAGGAGGCTCTCCTGAAGGCCGTGCTGCGGAACAGCTTCCGAGAAGAGGCGGGCGCGGGCTGCGGAGACGTCGTCGATGCGGCGCTGGCCAAGCACCAGCTGGACTCCGGTGGAAAGAGGCACCGCAGGGACGACGACGACAGCGGGTCGAGGCGCAGGGCGAGGGAGCGCATGGACGAGGAACTGCACCGCTTCAAGGAGGAGTCTCGCGAAAAGCTGAAGCAGTACAAGGCGGCGCCAAAGGACCACCCCCGCTACGAGGAGGAGCGGACGCGCTTCTGCGAGGAGAGGGCCAAGCGCATGCGCGAAGAGGGAGCCGACCCTGATGCCGTGGACGTGGAGCCAGAGTGGAACGATTTCTGGGAACGCAGGATGCGGACACTGCAGGATGACCTCGTGAAGAAAAAGAGCGACGAACTCTGGCAGAAGTACAAGGCTTCGTCGGGGGAAAGCTCGTCCAAACGCCGGCGCAGGGACTCGCCGCCCAGGCATAACTCTTCCTCCAGGGTCTCCAGAGACAGGCCGCCGTCGAGGTTCAACAGGGACGGGTCCTCTTCGCGGTTCGGTAGAAACGACCCGCCGTCGCGGTTTAACAGGGACGGACCCTCCGCGAGATTCAACAGGGACGGGCCCGCGTCCAGGTTCGACAGAGACGACGCCCCTTCTCGATTCAATAGGGAAGGTCCCGCGTCCAGGTTCGACGATCAGCCCAGGTTCAACAGGGACGGGCCCGCGCCCAGATTCGACAGAGGCGAAGCTCCGTCTAGATTCGAGAGGGACGATGCACCGTCGCCCAGATTCGGCAGAGACGATCCGCAGCCGCCCAGGTTCAACAGAGACGGTCCTCCATCTAGGTTCAACAGGGACGATCCTCCTTCTAGGTTCAACAGAGACGGGCAGCAGTCTAGATTCAACAGGGAAGGCCCTCAAGCTAGATTCAACAGGGATGGACCACCACCGTCGAGGTTCCCCAGGGACGACGCCCCGGCGAGGTTTGGCGTGGAACCTGCCAACAGGTTCAACAGGGAGGGTCCCCCGTCACGGTTCAATAGAGACGAGGCTCCCTCTAGGTTCTCAACAGACGATGCGGCTCCTAGATTCAACAGGGATGAACCACCTTCACGTCTCAACAGGGACGGTCCACCATCACGATTCAACAGAGACGAAGCTCCGTCACGGTTTGATAGGGACGGACCGGCGACACGGTTCAACAGAGACGAGGCTCCCTCAAGATTCAATAGAGATGAACCACAGTCTCGGTTCACTGCTGACGAAGCGCCTTCACGGTTCTCTGCCGACGAAACTCCATCACGCTTCAACAGGGATGCACCACCGGCACGGTTCAACAGGGACGAACCTCCTGCGAGGTTCAACAGAGACCCAGCTCCCTCTAGATTCAACAGAGACGAACCTCCCTCGAGGTTCAATGCAGAAGATCCTCCGGCGAGGTTCGACGCGGAAGAACCGACGCCCAGATTCAGCAGGGAGGGGCCGACTTCTAGATTCAACGCCAACGAGCCCCCGGCGAGATTCAACAGAAACGAGCCTCGGCCCAGCTTCAACAGGGACGAACCGCCGCCGAGGTTTGGCATGGCCGAGCCCGCCCCCGCAGAGGAGGTCGCAGGCAGCTTCGGATACGCGGGAGGCTTCCCCTCGCGGTTCGACAAGCAGGACGCGACGCCCGACATGGACGTCGAGATAACCGGCTACGGCGACGCCTCACTCCTGGCCAGCTTCGACGCGAACCGCCCACCGCCGCCGCCTCCACCGCCCCCGGCGTACGAAGCCAGCGCCGACCAAGGCTCCGGCTCCAGGTACCAAGGAAGCGAGCCTCCGCAGTTCAACCGCGAAGTCCCGCCGCCCCCACTGGCAACCGCCTCTACAGGGCGGGACCTGCTGGCGGCGCTGGACTGCCTGATCGCCGTGGAGGACGCCATCGGCTGTCTGGGCCACTGGGTGCGCTTCGTGAAGACGCGGGCCGTGGCGGCCGAGCAGCAGAGCCCCGACGCCTCGCTGGCGCTGTTGGCGGAGGACCAGAGCGCCGTCCTGCTGGAATACGCGCGTCTCCGGCTCCGGGGGCAGCGCTTCGCGGGGGCGGCCGAGATAGTGGCGCAGATGGACAAGCTATTGGGCGCCGGAACATCGACGATGGCTCAGCGGGCGGCCATGGCTCTCGTGGCCCAGGGGAAGCCCTGCGTCACCCCGCAGGAGGTGAACGACCTTCTGGCCCAGCTGCAGCAACCGCCACCTCCGCCGCAGCAGCCCCAGCCGCCTCCCGTGGCCGTGCCGCCCTTCCCGCCTCCGGGCATGTTGTCTTACGCCACATACGACTACTACACGGCCTACGGAGGCCAGACGTACCAGCAGGCCGCCCCCGCAGCTGCAGCCGCCGCCGCGGCCACAGCGCAATGGCCCTCCTTGGTCACCTACCCTCTCAACTATATGACAGGACGACCAATGTAACGAAAAGTAAAGTCCACTGTAGTTTGTAACTTTGGCAACAGGTTAAATAAATGTTTAACTTGGAAATCTTGTACCAATTGTATTGTCAAAATATAAAATTCAACATTCTTTATAGTGGCCTCTTGTATTCTGTGAAACTTACTTTCATTTCCTGCCAGAATCTTTCTTAACCTCTGGAGTTGGACAGTTTTCTTGGTTATGAACATATTTTTAAAATATTTGGGGGAGTGGAATCAAATTCATTTTTACATGCATATATAATTGAAATTTGTTCTCCAAAGAAAAAATTGTCACCTCTCTTCAGTAAATCTGAATAGGATTGCTTCACCCAAGGTCAAAGTAAGGCAGCACAATACTAGGGTCCAGTAGATAAACAGTTTAAAATAAAGTAATGGGGTCATTCTTGCTGTGAATATTATTAATGGCTTAAGATGCCAATAAATTTGCAATGGTCTGATGTTAGAAGTAATTATTTATATAGCAGTCCTTTTGTTCAATATTTACTCATTTAAACTCTACTACATGTGGTTAACTTGGCCATGTGAGTGAAATGCTGTACAGCATGAAACGGCTGAGACTTCTCTACAGATAGACACGTGGAAAGGCAGTTAAGGGAGTGAAAGGAAATAAAATCAGTCTTGTGGAATGTTTTTATTTCTAAACAACTCTATTTCTATATACAACTGAGAGGAATTCCTCTTGGTCCCGAGTAGGCACTTCTTGAAGATGGGAATACACTCCTCCTCCTCCCACCATTATTCTCTCTTATATTCTGGTATGGTCGCGTTCAGGTAGAGAAGTCCCGAAGTTTTTGCCTACGGACAGATGGAAATGCCAAGTACAATATGACAAAATGAAAATACATATAAGTTTGCAACCTTATAGTCTGTGTGAAACTGTTCCCAGAAAACATGTGATGAAATAGAAAACATATTAAACTAAAATTTACAATAGGCGCCGATCTCTCGATATGGTGCTATAATGGGTTTGTTATTTTTTGTCAAAAATGAATTGGCTAGTTTTTAATTTATTTATTTCCCCTCATAAGTTATTCAAACTTCTTCAATACAAGCTATGATTTTTAAAAATTGTTTTACAAAACACGCTGCTTTTTTACCAGTCCCCGACGACACACATAAATCCCTCCCTCAATATTCCTGTAGTCAGTTTTCAAGAAACAAGTCACATCTCAGATGCAGTCTTCCAGAGTAGATCCTAAGTGGCTGAATTTTTTATTCTGAAAAACCTCAACTACGCTGGAAAGTTGTGCCACGTGTTCCATTGTCTTTGATTAGGTGAAGTAAATAAGATAGAAATTATATCATGTTCAATTTAGCCCACCTACACTGCATACATCCTCAACGAGACTCTGGATTTGACCAAATCAAATAGGTCCACATTCCTTAAAGGAAAATTGCTAGTAAAGCATAATGGTTCATGGCTGCTAAATATTAATCACCTGTCCATCCTCTCTGTGTGCTAATATTCCTCCCCTACCTAATTCTCTTATTTTCCAAAGCTCAATTTAATCCCATAATGTTTTGGGACTTTACACACACACAATTTGTGTAAACTTCAGGTGCCCTCTATTCCATCTATTAATAAGCACAAGTCGAGTAACGCGTTCAGGTGCAGATTCTCACCACAGCCATGGTGACACCGAAAAAAACCACACCGGCGATCAGGTGCATGTTGTACTTCTTATTCTGGGCGTTGTAGTGATCCTGCCAGCAACCTTTCGGCACAGGGAGGTCGTCCATGTGGGCCGGTTTGAACGGGACCGCAGGAGCTTGGTAACGACGTACCAACGGCTTTCCTGCAAAACGAAATAAGTTTATTACATTAACAAACTTGTTGGACCCAAGAATCAGACATGTCAAACTATGAAGTTAACAGTAATAGCATCCATTATTTTTTAAATGACATTAAATCAAAGAGTAAAAAGAAACATTTACAGGGCACCTCGACTGCCGAGTTTAGATGTTGCAAAATATTTAGAACAAAATACGTTCACCTTACATAGACTCTAGCAAGTACTTTTAAAAGACCAAAGTGCACATGAGGTACAAGATAAAGTACAACGAACAACAACCATGCTAAGACGACACTCCGAAGTAAACTGTAGGATAGTGGAAAATAAGTAAGATATTATTGATGTTTCACTCTCGAAGTTTGAAGGAAATTTTCTATCCGGAAGTTGCAGTAAAACTTCACCGAGAATACATAAATAGACTTGGTACGTACAAAACCTGAACAAACATCGTCCAAAGAGAACGTTAGAATATCACATTACCTAGACGCATCACTGCTTTCGAGAACATTTTGTGTCAACAGTGAACAATTATCTTCCGAAACCTTGCAAATAATTTTTTCCACCTTCCAACTGTGTAGTCACGTGACCGAACAATTGAATGTCTACAAGGCTATGAAAAATTGAGCAACCTCACGTAGACAAAGATAACAGAAGCTCGTGAAATTCTTTGAAGTTGGTATATTCTTCCTACGTATCAATATATAATTATACTATAGCCCAAAGCACCAATTTTTGAAGGAAAGCTTGTAGTTGGCGTGTTGGGGAATACGAATATAACGTGAAAGCAATTGAAGTACGGAGACGACTGCAGCTTGAGAGCGAGTCTGTGGTTCGCGTGACGTCACAGTTGGAATTCAAACATGGCGCGCGGTTCAATGTTCCGTACGCGAGTGAGGTGGTAATTCCGGTGGAAGGGCGAGTAATCGAAGACTTGTTGCAGTGTGTAAGGTAAGCGTTGAGTATATTGTCTTTATATCTACCACTCTATCACAGCCATAATTAGATATTTTTGTTCTCTATGTATTTCTGATGAATCAAACTTGGTGTAGTTAAATGTACTTTTCGGTATGTGTCTAGAAATCGAATACTTTTTTCTTTCCGAGTATTTAAGGACTTGGTGCTATATATAACGCAATGGCGCACTTTTGACGAACTTTAAAATGTTCTCAGTTATCTTCATTAATCAACAAATCGCTGCCACACATGACAATAATAATAATAATAATAACATACGCATAAAACTTCCAAATCCAATGTTGGCATTTCCAAAGTTGAAAGGAGATAAAGGATTATCAAATGCTGATCTAATTTTGACTGAATACATTTTAAATTAATAATTCTTGCCATCAGTAAAGCAGTGTACGATTAACTGAGTACGAAAATTAATTAAGGATGCAGCCGGAGTTTGGAAGGAGAAATAAAAACATGTGATAGTATGAGTCGTTTAATTGAGGACAACGTCTCAGTCGCGAGCCTGGACGCCGATGAGCGCGTTGAAGAGCCAGCACGGGTCCAGAGGAGCAGGGTCCTCCAGCGTCGCCCTCGCGTGGCGCAGCGCCGCCCCCGCCAGCTCGCCCACGCTCCAGCGCCGGTCCAGAAGCACGCGCACCACCGTGTCCAGCTGCAAAGCAACAACAAACACCAGTTGTTCCACATTACTAAACGCAAAAAGGCCGAAGAAGACCGTGACAAAGTGCGGGCACGTGGAGGTGTAAATGGCCGACCTTGAGGAGATGCGGATGGCCGCAGGTGTAGTAGACGAGCGTGGCCGCCCCCGCGGCGCTGGCGGCCAGCCACTGCAGCACCATCTTGAGCTGGGGGTCGCCGGCGCGCGCCGCCCCGCAGCCCCAGTTGCCCGTGACGACGCTGAGCGCCTTGGGGGAGTGTCGCTCCTGCTGCAGCTGCAGGAGGGCGGCGAGGCGGTGCTTGCGACGGGCCAGCTCCAGGCTGAGGGAGCGCGCCACCACGCGCACCTGCGCCTGGGGGGCGTCCTCGCCCAGCGCCGCCCCCGCGAACGAGTCGCTGAGTGTGCGCTTGAGCAGGCTGCCGGCGAAGCGGACCACGGCCACGTCGCGAGCGTCGAGCTCGCGGCCCTCCAGGTCCTCCAGCCAGCGCGAGTACCGCGAGCACAGCTCCTCCAGGTCTGCAAGGTCGCTCAAGGTCAGCGTCACCCCCACTCGCGGCGCCGCCCACCGCGCCTCGGCCACTCACCGGAGCTGTACTCGGAGCTGAGCTCCTGCAGACGCTCGTCGGCCGAGTCCTCGCGCAGCACGAAGCCCCCGGAGCCGCCCCTGCGCACCCTGCAGCCCCCGTCGGCGTCGTCCACGTCGGACCCGGCCACGCTGATGCCCACGGCGTAGCTGCTCGAGTCCTCGGAGCCTTCCGCCTCCCGCGCCAGTCGCAGCGCGTCTCGGAGGCGGGCCGCGAACGTACGGCGGCGTTCAGGCGTGTCCAACAGCTCCGCCCCCGCGCCGTCCTCGTCGTCGTCGTCCTCGTCCAGGGACGCCCTGGCGCTGACGAAGTCCTCCGTGGAGGCGGACGTGGAGCGGCAGCTGGAGTAGTGGCTGCCCGAGGAGGCGGGCCGGGGGCATGGGCGGCGGCACACGGGGAGGCGCTCTCCCGAGGAGCCAAGCACGATGAAGCGCTGTCGCAGAGTCTCCTTGCGGTTCTGCGAACAGGAGTCGTAACTCGCATTAGATTAGAGGAAACGTTTCCGAGTAACGGAGGACGCCACGACTGAAATAACCCCCAACGCTGAGACAGAGCGTCCGAATGAAACGGGAACAGAAGACTCTGTTAGCAGCTCTGGCGTTCCTTCACTTGCCAAGTGGCTGACTGTCCCTTCCCAGTGCCTGAATTAAGAAGCTTAGCCCGGATGTTGAAGATATTCGATTTTCAGGAAGGAATAATTACAACATTGCTTGCGACGTTGCCAGTTAAGCGCAGAGCGTGAGTCTTATAAGTTCACCTCTGGGGGCGTGGAGCCGCAGGACTCGCCGATGGGCGACAGCCGTCGCTGGGGCGGCGCGGAAGGCGCGTGGTGTCGGAAGCCCAGCAGCGCCTTGTTGAGCTCCCTCAGGACGTTGTCCTCCTCGAGCTGACCCAGAGGGAGGTTGCGGTAGTCCTCGGCGTCCATGCAGCAGACGCGCAGCTGAAACCATCGCGACAATCACGGACGGTCCAGTCGGTCAGTGACAGGCTACAGTCACAGCCGCACTCACGAGGGTGGGTCTGGCCGTGGACTCGAACTCGGCTCTGCGGCGAGGGTCCGCCACTCTGGCCACCTGCAGGACGCCGTCCACCAGCATCACCTCGTTGTCCTCGAGGGCCTCCACCCAGGGCAGCAGGGTCAGCAGCTCCGGCGCCGTGCAGAACTGGATGCACTCCTGACACACACACAGACACGCGTACGTTCAGCCACGTGCCTCTCATGACGCGTTTCTCCTCGACATCGCGTGTTTACTTTGCGAACATTGTGACGTCACGCTAACTCTACCTGCGACGTCACGCGCACCTGACTCCGCGGCCAGCAAATGAACGGGCGCACACGTCGACAGTCGCGTTTCCCACACGTCTTAGTGTCAATGACAAGGTGGAAATGTCATGAAGACGTACCTGCGAGGTCCCTTGGGCGAGGACGTCGCCCCCTAGACGACTGCTGGCGAAGCAGACGCGCAACGCGGCGCTGGCGTCGGTGTCGGCCCTGTCCAGACGTCCCTCGTGACGTACGCTCACGGCCGTCAGCGGCGCCTCCAGCTCCAGCCAGTCCTCCACCGTCAGCCACTCCTTGCCCGACATCACCTGCCGAAGACGCTTCCAACACTCAACAACAACCTCTAAAGTCCTGTCCGTGCCACAACAAACCCTACGACGGCCAGGGAAGAAGACACTTTTATATGCATTGTTGATTGTTAACTATGAATAATTGGACAAAATATCCAAATGGTAGACAAATTGAAGTGATTATATAAATACCAACCAAATTTTTCAGGAACTAAATTGTCATGTTTTAAACTGTGACTTGAAGTAGTAAGGAAAGAAGCTTTTAATAATCATGAGAGTTAACGTGTGTGGTTATGGAGTCTACTCTGTGACATCATCACGACGCTGTTGCTGTGTTTCGGCCTTTGCACTTTAGATATTTGTATTCAGGCCCACAGACCATCTTCATTCATTAAAAGAGAAAAGAAACAAGGCTTCTGTATTAAGACTAAGATCTTCTCCAACCCTAAAAATGAAAGCACCCACAATTCGAGGAGACCAAGTGCTTATTCCCCAGTTTCCAGTTGCCAGTTACATTTGTTCGCATATCAAAGCACGGACAGGAACTAAGTTATTACAGTAAAAAGTTTGGGAAAGTTTGGGCCTCACAATTCCGGTGGCGGATCGGACACAGAGGCACGTGTGGATGGATCGACACATTACGTTATTCTCAAGTTAGGGAGAACTCGACGAGGAACCGAAGCTGGTTAGTCTGGGAGAGGGGTCGGTTGGTGCCGCAGTTTTACCTGCCTGGAGAAAGCTATCGTCCCCGCTGGAGCGTCGGGGGCGTCCATCCGGTCAAAGTACGCCAGGATGCTGCGCAGCTTCGCCTTTTGTGGAGTCCTGCATTCAGAAGGCAAAGAAATCCACATTGAGGCTAGGTCTGTGAAATTAGATGGTAGAAAAGGGTCTGTCTTTAGGCAGGAAAGAGTCTTGGATCTACTCAGTTGAGTACGTTCATTGACGAGGGCTGTCTGTTTTTCATTTCAGCTGTGTTATTATCATTCTATGATTCCTGCTCCTCTCAGTCCATTAGATCATTGCAGCCTGAATAGTCTTATTAATGTGTATGGAGCTATGACACATATTATGTTAAGAAAAAGTAAGAATAGATAGAAAAGAAATAGAAAGATCAGCATACATTTATATTAAAATAAGCTTTATCCATCTGCCGTTGATGTTTCTTACATTTTAAGAGCAAAACATTCCTTTAAAGGATTATGACTGTCTGAGGAAAATGTCAAATAATTAATGACCACCTAAAAATTAACCTTCCAATGAGGGAATTAAAACAGACATCTTCAGGTAGTTAATGCTAATATGTCCACCTGACAGGGACAACATTTCCAAATAGCAAATAGACAATTGTCTTATAATTTTATATATATATATATATGGGAAATTAAACTACTTTTTGTTGCTAACTTTGCAACCTTCTCAGGTTGAAGTTTAAAATAACTAATTGATGGCAGTAAAGGGAGAATGTGACCTGACAATCAAAATTTTGTTAAAACTTCAACCCGAAGAGGTCACAAATAAAGTGACGAAACGTAGTTTAATGCTCCATAAATAAATATATTTCTTCCAACTTCAAGTTGACTGTTGTTCATTTACAATTGTCATATGTTGTGCTACAAAGCTGAAAAACTGAACCTGTTAGGTTATAAATGGGAAAGAGAATATTTGAAAAGGATACACATGTATTTTAGGATATTAAAATTAAGTGAAGGTAATTAATTGTGTCCAATGACTTAATACTAGTTTTGTTATGAATGGGGTAAGAGGATGAATCAAATAAAGGCACTTGTCGTTGGAGAAATTGAAATAGAAGAAAAGCAAATCAATGTTGCCATATCTTGTAGGTGGATATAAATTCCCATTGACAGAACAAATTGTAATAGTAATACCACATTCATAGGATTTTTTATAGGTATAAAATATCAACTATTATGGTACAAGAGTTTAAAGTTCAAAAATTTATCATTCAACTTCTTATTTTCTAATCCTCATTTTATTCAGTTCTGCATTTACACTATACTGCACATTATACATTAATCATGTTAAGTGAATAATAACTCCTGCATTTATTCCTAGTCTAAGACCTCAGTATAACTGCATCCTACATGAGTTGCGAATGGAAATCTTGGACAATTTCTGCAACTCGGAAACAAAGGACTGGCTATAATGCAAATTGCAGACAGAACAAAGTAGGAGATGGATTAGATTAGTCTTTTTCCATTGATCACCAGGTGAAGCAAACAATCATTGCTCTTGAGAGTTGTAATAATTTATTAACAGGATCACAACTGAGCACTGATCCTTGAAACGAGGGGTGGTTGGAAACAAAAAGGCTTCAAGGACATGGAAAGTGTCATGTGATACAACTTACGGTAATTAATTATACAACCTTAAATTTCAGACTAACTTTAATTTGTGAAACAAAGAACTACAATTTTTTTCCACATAGCTGGACTTTGGAGGATGCTTTATGATGAATTGTCTAGCAATATTGAAAAATTTTTATTTCTAGTTCTTTGTTTCTCAAATTAAAGTTGGTCTGAAATTTAATTAGTAACTCATTTCACGTTGTTATTTGGGTGCGAATTGTGATCTCTTGTAACACACATTCTTGTAGTGTTTGCCATCAAAACTAAGGTTTCATTCTTTGATGTAACTTCATCTGTGTGCCACTTAATAACTTTTATCATTTTTCATTCAATACGGTTAGACCTTAATTAGGAGTTCCACTTTTTCTTCAAAACTAAGGTTTTGTTCTTGTATCTTACTTTTCTTGTTTTATATGTTTAGTTTTTTAACACTTTATCAGTTTTTAACTTCTATTTTTCTTCTTAATCATGCCGACTGGACCAGCAATCAAACCCAGGACCTTCCACTTACCGGGCGGCTGCTCAGACCACTAAGCTATTCCTAGTCGCCTCCTGGCCCGGTACGACATTCCTCCTAAGATCTCAATTACCTACAATTTACAAGTCACTTTTTCTTCATGGCCTAATCAAGGAACTAATGGAGAAGGAACATTTAATGTAAATTGATGATGGGTTTATGGAAGTATCAATTCAAGAGTAAAGAGAGCTTAGCTAAGCATGCAGCCTAAACTGAGAAGGTCAGGTCTGTATTGTTTTTGACTGTCACAGATCATTGCTCTGTACTGGCTCTCTTTCATCCTGAAAACTAGGTTAATTTAACAATTTGGAACGTGGCTTTACCTTTTAGCATACAACAATTTTGATAAAAAGTCAGACTATGGAAAACATCCTGTGGTGCAGGGGTCATCACAGAGGTCCTTGATTTGAATCCCGTTATGAGCATCAATGTCTGTGTGTGTGAAAGAAACTCTTGTCAATTAGTCCCCTGACAAGGCAAATATGAGTAGCCATAAAAATGATTCACTAATGACCAGAGAAGTCAATGTGACTGTAAATAAATCAATTACAAAGAAAACAAGATATATAATATACATCTGTTTTGAAAATTAATAATAAAATAAAATAGTCAAATACAGACAAAAGAAGTGATGATATAAATATTTATAGATGGAAAACATAATCAATGATTTTATCTTGATAAAATAATAACATATCAAACCGAAGTATGAAGACTTACTTGTCAAGATGGATAAAAAAGTTTGTGAAGTTTGAGTCCTGCAGTGTGGGGTGTGTCTTAGGTGTCCTTTTGGGAAAGGTGGAGAAGAAGGAGTGTGCGAGCATTGATGCCACGAACTGCCGGTCTAGCTCCACTTTGTCGGCTGCAATAAACATGGAACACGCTAGAGATATGGTTATGGTTCAGGGCTGGAAAGGGTTTGGCGACTCATGTTACCTTGCTGCTGGAGGCTGAAGCGCAACCCAGAGGCTGGCTTGAGTTGCTTCAACTGCAGCGCCCTCTGCACCATGGAGGGCACCGTACTGCCCAGAAGGAAGCTCTGCTCCTCAGGACTCAAGTCTCTTTCCATAAATATGTGCAAATTGGCAAACAGGGCCTCCTCCGACTTCTCCTCATCAGGATCCAGGCCAATGCTGTGCACAGGAAACAACATCAGGATTAGCATATGTATTTATTTTGTAATGATTATGTCACTAGGTATTCCATTATTCGTAATAGAGGAAATTATGATAAAGTAATGAAGAAGGAGATATAATAACTGTAGAACCTCACAAAACTCTGTCTGTCTTCAGTGTAAAAAAGGGTGGAAGACACACTGCACTCATTTCTCATCTTTATTCATTACTTTAATTTTCAATATTTCAATCTCATGTTCCCTCAGTCTGATTACTACCTTACTGCTTTATTCTGTTTCCCTCATATCCCATTTTCACTACATTATTCTCCTCTTCATCCATCCACATCTACACACAACACAGAGACTATCGAAATACCCAAGAAAATACATCTTCCATAAGTTTCACATGCACATTCAGCATTGTCAACAAATTCAGGTGTAGTATTATGTTGTATTCTACATTCTCTTGTGGATCATTAATTCTTTTACAACTAAGAAAGTGGTCTAAACAAAGATTGTGAAGTTGTCGATAACACTGGACCAGACTTCAAAACCAATATGAGGATCATATGTATGAGGTTGGCCTATCTGAGAACCCTTTGCTTGGGAACTGAAAGTTTTCCAAATACACACTCTATATGAGTACTCACTTGCACATGTTGTGTATCTTCTGCATGCCATCAGTCAGCTCCTGAGGTGTGCGTGCCAGCGCCAGCTGCGCCAGGTGTCGCTGTATCACCGGCCACCAGGGAAGGTCACACGGCAGCATGACCAGGGCCATCGCATCGCTGAAAATGTTACTTTCGAAATGTCACAAGTGTCTGGGTGACTGTCAGATGAGACAAAAATAGAGAATATCAGTTGGGAAAAAAAACTGTTTCATCTATAAACAAATAATCATACAATGGAAGCATAGAAATGGAAGTCTTAGCTTTGATACGACAATCATTGAGAACAAAAGGACTGAGAGAGATTAGAATGGGTAATGAAAGTTGAAGAAGTAGATGTAAAGTGTGCATGCGATGAACAAATACAAAGTAGGGCTCGAGGAGAAAGCCTCAGTGTCAGATAGTCGAAGAAAAAGTGGGGTACCAAATTAACGGATAATAGTATTGGATTAATAAATTACATACAAACCCACAGAGAAAAGTGTAGCTGGAAAGTAAAAAAGAAAAGTGGATCAGTATAATAATATGCAAAAGAATGTAATGTCATCAGAACATGAAAAAAGTGACTTGCAGAGGCCAAGAGTTGAAGAATGATGAGAACGTCTGAATTAAGTGATGAATGGAAACTGAAAGCCAAAAAAGTAAAAGAAAAGAATGAAAGTTATAAACAGGAGAGCAGCAGAGTTTACAAGTGGCAAAGGAACTAGTGAAACTCCGAGTGAAGGTGTGTTGGTATCAAAAGGAAAGCAGAAGACAAAATGCATTCTAGATGACGAACTAAGCAAACACAATTAGGAAATCACTGTTTCGAACAGATGGAGAATGCACAGAAAACTGTTTTGAGGTGTGACAGTTTCCATTACAAAAGTGAAAGAGGCTAAGAGATTGACAAAACCTTTAAAATAATGCAACAAATAAAAATTGGACAGAATTAGGAAACCTCTGTTCAGAAAAATAAGTTGAACAATGGAAAAGGAAATATCAAAGCAGATAACAAAGGTGTTAAAATTATAAACAAAAATAATTAGAGAAAAGAATTAAACATTTTGTTGGTCTTGTATAAGTAGGAGCACAAGTGGTAAGGCTGATCACAGAGGAATGGGCCTACTTGGTCCGGTGCAGCCTCTTGAAAATGAGTGTTTGTATAATACTTAGTTCAATGGTGGGACGTTAATATCAGGGCAATGGAGAAACGTTCACAACAACAACATCACGAACCTGAAACGCCGCCGACCTTCTTGTAAATACCGGAAGAGTCCGAGTGCGGTGATCTCCTTGCGTCTTACCTGGTAGGAAAGAAAGGAGGAAGTGAGGACGCCCTCGGTGCTCGGCGCCAAGAATAGCCGAGGCGACGACCTCCTCGACGCCCGGCGTCGCGTCGGGCCGCTGCCAACCTCACGGAACCAGAATTCCTGGTCAGACGCAAAACAGCTCGTCCTGCGTGGAAATTACTCTTATTGTGTCATGTAGCGGGGAAATTTTGGATCATTCCCTGAGACCATTTCCAAATTGTCGGGGCGGAGATTGCACCCTGTTATTATTATTTTTTTTTAAAAAAACTTTACTATCACACATAAAAACAACAGACTGTGGCAATTTGTAGAGGGAACAGGGAAAAAACGGGTCCCTAGGCTTTTCTCTAGTTTTCAGATGTAGTGCGAATAAAATAGACGCTTTTCCCTTTAAAAAGAAACCGACAGACCCACTAACCTCAACTGGTGCAAAAAGAAGTGATATAGCAAGAATAGAAAGACAAAAGTGGTGGATCATTTTTTTTATTCTGGCAACAAGGCTTCAAATATTGTTTCACAGGACCCAGAGGACTTGCAGAAACAAATATTCTGTTCCCTATACAAACCCAACCTTCACCGAAACATACTTTCCCAGACTTGTTTGTTAGGTCCATTTTAATCAACAGTACATAATTAAAGATATAAACAGGCATTTAAACAAATAACAAATATAGACATCACAAATTAAAGTGAAAAATTTTTCATCAATAATATATTATTTTATTTGTAACACAACCTACCCCTCTTTTCTATGGATTGTGTTGCAGGAAACTTTTGAGTTTTGTCAACTGGTGAGTGCAGTTCTGTCGCTCTAGGCTCTTCTTAGCACCTGAAGAAAGGGACACAGATCCCAGAATCGTTGTGTGGTATTTATATAACACTTATTTTATCAGTATTTGTCTTTCTTATTATTATCATCACAAATTAACACACTTATATTCTGACAAACAAATTTAAGAAAATAAGCAAAGAACAAACATTGAAGTTATTGGATTATGAAACGCTATACTTTGGAAACATAACCATAAATTCTTTTACTTCATAGAAACAGTTCTTCACCGTGAATATTTTAAACTTTTTTGGGTACATTTTCATTTTTGACAGAGTTTACTGTACAGCATTGAGACTGGGTTCAACAGACCTGTAACGTTATGCAGTGTTTACTATCTATTACAGAGAATAAAACAAATTATGATCGCTTGGGACTTTCCACCAACATTTTCCAAAACTAAAAATTATTAAGACACACACAGGCCGGCCTGCTGTGGTCCAGTGTCATTGCCTCACATCACTGAGGATTGAATCTTGTCGTGGGCATGGTTGCTTGCGCTCGTCCTGGTCATGAAAACTGGGGTTAAGGCTGAGGGAGAATCGACACTCTGACCAGGTGTCACTCCTAAAAAATGTGTTGTGTAAGATGACAGTCTGGCAGTTGTCTCGGTAGGCCAAGGTTCTTGATGGGCTGTCGAGCCAAGGAGAGTAGAAAAAAAGACACACTGAGACAGAAACCCACAATTTATTATATGTCATTGATATATTGCTGCACAGAATGTTTAAGGTTAAATTTAAGAATCTCCTCAGAATAAACTGTACTTTGAAATCTGCAACACAGTCACTGAGCCACTTTATCTGTGTTAATCCGAGTCTTTGCTGTGCAGTAAAATCTTTATAATATTTATGTATAGTCTTAGAATACTAATAGTTTTAAGTTGATTTTTGCAATGTTCCTGATGCCCTTATTATTGATAACATTGACCGTATGAGCTTGAGTCTTGGTGGTGTTGAACTGAATAGTACTGAGGTGATCCCATTCACTAGAGGCCACGTCAAGCTAGATCAACATTTATATATATTGTTGTTGTTGTCAAAAGTCAAAATAATCTTCAACAAGTAATCCGTTGAAACTAGTTTTTAAGAGATTAGCTCTTCCAGGAGGAAGTTTCCAGTTACCTACCTAAGGGTACGCCTTCTCTGCTTTTAAACCAAGTGAGACACCTAAGTGAGGAATATGCTCCGGGATATGTGCATGTGGCAAGAGTTGTTTGCTATTCCTATTGTAACAGTCAGCCAGCTGACTCCTAAAGTGGTGGAGGCTACATTCCGACAACAAACTGACTTGTAGGAGCAGTGTGGGGGAATTGCTAAAGCATGTGGCCTACCTAATGTAAGTTTTCTATTGTTTGCAGTGCATCACTGTTAGGTGATTCTCGATCCTCCCTCTAGTTGACTATCTTGCTCTCCCTTACACACCCTCAGGCAAGTCTTCTTCAAATAAAATAGTTTAAAGTTTTTTTGAAAATGTATAAAGACTTTTCTTTAAAACCAAAATTACAGGAAATACAATTATCGAGCAACACTTGTTGGCAAAACCAAAATTTGTGATCAGTGACCACTAATGTAGTCTTTGTAACACAACTTACCCTAATTTTATATGGATTGTGTTTCAGGAAGCCAATCCAATGGCCACCAAAAACAACATAGAAATTTTTTTATCCATACAATCGCCCGCCAAAAAGAAAAGTTTACAATAAATATTTTCACTTAAGTGTTTAATTTCGGCATATGGTATACATTATGTACAAAAATAATATATATACAATAACAGTTTATTTTACTTGGAAATCATGGTTCAGAGCAACCTGGGAAAGGTTTCCGCCTGAACTATGCAAATTGGTCATATTTATTTTGTGACTGGGGCAGGTAGCTGCTGGTTTGTTGCTTTCCAACCCCGTAGACAGACTCCTCGTAGGAAGGCGGAGGCGCTTCCGAAAGATGAGGAGGTGCCGAAGGTTCCGCGACCGGGATCGAAGCCATCTCAGTCAAGGGGACGGTGCCCACCACCACTGGAATCTCAACAGTTGGGGAAATGTGCAGGCCAGACACCTCGGCTTTCACCTGCAAGGTCATACGATGAAGTTGCAGGGGACGAGTTGACATAAACCATTTGTTTAATATATAAAACTTCTTAAGTGAAAGGTCAGGTTACAAAAATGCTGGAAATAAAGTCAGAGTCAACATAAAGACAGAAACAAAAGTATCAATATCAATGGAAACAGTTTGGACACCGACTAATAATGAACGTCTTGTAGTCGAAAAAGAAAGCAATTATCTTAAAAATATCTTAGAATGAATATTTCACTGTGTCACACTCCCTGGTGGTCACATCTCTCTGGTTGTTTGAAGTAAGGTTCCCACATGTCGAGGCACTTTGGCCTGTTTTGAGAGGTGTATGTTCTGTGGTCGCAGACTTTGGGCATATGGTAAGAGTTGTCCGCAATTCCTATTGGAATAGTTGGCCAGCTGCCTCCTAAACTGGTCAAGGCACAGCGAGGGGAAAGCTGCGACACCACAGCAAACCCCTTCTCTCGCCATCCAGGGAAGGGCGTGGGACAAGTACCAAATGCCCGACCTACCTGATGCAGGTTTTTCTAGTATTTTCCCTGCATCACTTTTAGGCGAATTGACGGCTAGGATTCTTAAACCATAGCCCAGGGGCCCTAGTTAACCCTTGGCTACCTTCCTCTACCTTTCCGCATCCCCTCTTTCAAATCCCTTCCTATGCTATTAAAGGGGAGTTGCCACCATGTGGATTACCCTCATGTAGCCTGTTACCCTTAAAAAAATTATATATTTCACTGTGTGTAATGTATATATTGAAAGGATGTGTAATAAGCACATTTCATAAATCATTAAATATTAATAAACCATCTACTTAACCGTCAGACTTGATGAAAAAAACAAAATTTTCCCTCTGTTACCGTGAGATAATAATTTATTTTCAAGTACCACATCAAGTTTGACTTGCTCAATAACATCAACACCATAATTGAAAACAGAGTGCAACATGAGCATTAATAGAAACAAAACTAAAGCAATGTAGTGTAGTCAAAAGAAGAAGAAGGTATCTGATTAGGAAATTATATTTTGCTGGAGTGGATAAATTTTGCTATTTGTTGCTATAAAATGACCATAGATTGTAGAAGTAAAGCTGGATAGCACAAGCAAGGAAGGCTTTTGTTAAGAAGAGTAATTTGGTCACATACAAATTTAGAAACTTGGAAATCAGTTCTAAAAGTGTTTATGTGAGGCGTGGCTTGTATGGGAGCAAAATTTGGACCATTTTCAATGCAGAAAAGAAAAGAAACCTTTGCATTGTGGTGTTTCAGAATAATGTTCAAAGTCAGTTGCAGGATAGATCAAGTCACAAATCTAGAAGTCTTGAATATAATGGGTGAAGAGAGAACATTACGGAGGTCACTGAAGAGGTGGTCTAATAGGCAGAAAAGTGCTCGTTAATTGAGTATCGGAGGGAAGTGTGTGGGAAAATAATAGAGAAGGAAGGTCAAGAATACGGAAGCATGTAGGCTGCAAAAGTTGTAAAGCATGGTACGTGCATCAAACCAATCTGTGGACTGTCTACCACAGCGACAAGTTTGACTTATGTCTTATTTTTACAGGGAATTGTGTTATAAGTGTACCGTTGACCTCTGTTGGCACAGTCTGTAAGTGAATTTTATCTATGTAAAGCATGTGCATTATTACTTCTTGTGGTCCTTCCATCAAACAACAGGGAAAATACAAGCATAAATGGTTCTGATAGTGTAATGGACATGGAAAGTGTTGGGAACATACTAACAATTAGAAGGAACAGATTAACCTGGTCTGTGGACCAGGGTTGTAGAGGGATCTTACCGACAAGTAGTAGGAGACCTGGATGATGCTGCAGTGTGGCAGACCTGACGGGGGCAGCTCCTGTGGGAGTGCCAGGACACGTGTCCACGTTGCGGACTTGTGAGGCTCCAAGGAGCCGAACTCGACGGACGCCATCTTGGCCTCGGTCTTCTTCACGTTCCTCGAAGGAATCCGAGCCTCAAACTGCACCTTCTACAAATAACAAAAAAAGGCCGTTTATAGGGAAGTGGTGACTCAGAAAGTGGCCGCCACATTACATCAGCTTGTGGACGTAGTTGTCACTATGTACAATGTCATGTGTCACAGAATGCCTTCTACAGACATGATCCAAGGTGACAGAGGCAAGGACGTAACTCGAGCAGTGTTGTGAGTTAAGTGTGGCGGTCTGATGAGACTGGTTTTGCTGAAGACCGCCACAAGGAAGTTCAGCGTGATTGTGGCAGCCATTGCAAGTCTATTTATGAACTCAAGCGTGGACACAATGTGGGGCAGTTGATGAGTTGCTAAAGAAGTGAGATTACCTTCTTGAGACTGCAACGGACGGCGTCGACCCTCCTGTTTGTGCCGTTGTCGACCTCTACGGTGACACCGACGCTCTGCCCGGGCACGAAACCCGTGGAAGGCGTCTCCACCATCAGCGTGATAGGCCCCGACCTGCACCAGCAGCAGCTCAGCGTCTTCTCCCTGACGCCTCTGGCCGGCTCCCTGAGCGCGGGCTGCAGGTTGAGGTCGACGTCGCCGCGGACCACCAGGTCTGCCACGACCGCGTCGTCCATCCTCCACGGCCTGTCGACCTTGGCCTTAACGCGGTAGCGCACGTGGCCGTGGTCGCCCTCGAAGGACGGCGGAATCCCCGTGGGCAGCGCCGTCTGGAAGAGGTAGACGTGCTCGCCCGCGGACAGCAGCAGCTCCTGGCCGGCGCCGCCCAGCAGCGTCACGCGCCGCTCCACGTGGGTCTCGCTCGCCTTGTAGCGTCGTCTGCCGCGTCTTCTGTTGCGGCGCGCCTGGGACCAGCTCACCTCAGACTCGCCCTTCAGCTCCACCCAGATCTCTGGAAATGACGTCACTTTCAACATCCTCCGTCGTCAACTGGGAGCGACTTCTGCATTACAGCTACAGAACATCGAGTCTCGAGTGTTTTCCCACGTTGCCGAGGCTTTCACTTTATTCCTATCAGCCTCACAGATACAGGTTTCGCAAGCACTTACCGCGATACCGGAAACTGAAACCCTGAAGGAGAGTCGCAACCGTAACGTCATCCCAGGACGCAGGATTGTCTTGTTTTTGGTTTTTCTACTGCGCGAATCTCCGTAAATTTTGTTTAACTTTTAACGTGAGATTTATGCATGTTCTTTATGAGTTAAACTCACATCTGCCGCCAGGGCCTGTATTGCCATTCCTTTTTTGTTGTTGTAGTAACAGGCTACATGAGGCTAATCCACGTGGTCGCAAGTCCCCTTTAATAGCATAGGAAGGGATTTGAAAGGCAGGGTAGAGGAAGGCAGCCAAGGTTTAACTAGGGACCCCCAGGCTATGGTTCAAGGATCCTACCCGGCATTTGCCTAAAAGTGATGCAGGACAAACCCTAGATGAGCCTGCATCAGGCAGGTCGGGCGCTTCACTCTGCACATGTAAGTAAGCTTCTTGATGATATACACTTGCTTGTGAATCTTGGTTCAGTAATGATGGGGAAGTAGCGATAATTAATATTATTCTTCATAGACTTTGTATAACTAAGTTGCTGCCCCGATGTCCAGCTTACTTTTCTAAACAAATTATAATTATAGTAGTTTCAATCATTACAAAGTCATGTTTCTGCGGCAAACTCTTTATTTGTAGATTAAATAAATACTCTTACTTAAGACTCAGCTTAAAGCGCTTTGTTCTTTAATTTTTAAAATTATTTGAAGATTGTCACATTTCTATAGTTTCCATATTGAACCAACCATTATCTAAATTTATAAAAGGTCATGCATGATCTCTGTGCGTTTGATAACGATTGTCATTTAGTGTTATGCCAAAATTTATGTTCCTAGTGCCCTAACTGCCTTTCCTCTTTGTATTTTTTTGTAACTGCCTGAACTTAATTGTTTCTGTTAACTGTTAACAAATTCCCTTTCCTCTCCTATCTTCACTCTATCTGCCCATCTTATCGTCTCCATATCCAAGTCTGTAGTGCCTCGATCCCATCTCTTTCCCGTCGCCCATGTTTCACATCCACATCGTAACATAGCAACTGAAAACCAATCTTTTTCTCAATGCTATATCCAGGTTTCTATCACAAAATAATTTATATTTCTCGTTGAATGCTTGATTTTGCTATACTGACCATTTTTGTCTGTTCAGCTATTACAACCTTCAGTCATCCAAGCACTATATTGTAAATGTGATGACAATATTGTTTGTTTATAAAATTAACTGCAAAAATTGTGCTTTGTGTTGCATCGGCCAAGCTGGACGGTCTTTGATTACCAGAGTTAAGGAAAGCACGTGTAATTTTAAAGACTCCCTAATTATGAACATGGCCTCAGCCATCACATCAACAGTGTTGTCATGAGACTTGGTCAAGGAGGGAACCCACATCCCTCCAGAAGAAACCAATCACGTTGCCAAGTAGGATAAAAAAATTATGTAATAAATCACAGTAAGCATGAAAAATATAAGTAAAGTAAAATCATACCCGGCATTTGGGTCCTCTGCGGATGTTTCAGAATATCATTCATAAGCAAAAAGGAGAACAAACTATAGAATCCAGATATATCTAAATAAAATGAAAAACTATATTCAGCAGAATAACTCACATCAAAATCAGACACTTCCATAATTCCTCTCAAATTTTCATAACTAACAACACAGTGATAAAATTAAGTATAAGGAACACACGAAGCTCGTGTTGGATGCATACAGATAAGGCAAATAAGTAGCCAAATAACTGACAAAACTGAGTGATAAAGTAAATACCACACAGTGTCATTTCTGCAAGGACAGCACAAACCAGGTGACGAATCACCTGTCAAAATTGACAAGGATTGCAGAAACGTTTAGGAGTCTGCGTCGTACTGTGTAATTTTGCTTTTTTCTTTAATTAAAAAAATTCTTCTGATAAAACAATGATGAAATTGTATGTGTTTATTACCAGGAACTAGAAATGGATTCAGTCCTTTGTGAGATACACACCCCCGTGTTTGTAAATCAGCAATTTTGAACAAATTGTGATATTTGAAGGGCTGTAAAACTTAAGGAGGCATTTAAAAGGTGTCCTCTATTATATTTTTAAAGGGAAGAGACACTAAAATTGTGTTGTAATCCATTTTTTCGGAAAACAATTCCTCATTTTTTTATTTTTTTTTCTAATCGAAACATTTTTTTGGTCAGTGTTGTTAAGAATAAGGCGGTTTTTATTTCACATTGACATATTAATAAACAAATAAGTTATTTAACTAAACTTCTGAAAACGTCAAAGAAAAATGCCCGCCAAAAGCTGAAGGTGTAATGATAAATGGTTTTGTACTCGGAGATGTGTGCATGAAGACAACAGGCATTGCTTGATTTAGAATACATTGTCTATTACATGAGCTTTGATGTGTATCGTCTTCGTATTTTATTTCTTTGCTCCCTGGTCTGAGTCAGGACCCAAACATTGTTGATGATGACATTAAAAAGGAGGTCGAAACGTTACAAGTTTGGTTGTTTTTGTCTGTAATTGTTTCCCGTATTCCTGCAAGGGGATATCTACTGGATCATCACATTAGTTTTCTTGCGTAAAAAAAAAGATGTACCGAAAAGGGGGTAAAGTTGTCCGACATTGCCTTCAAGTGACTTGCGGAAGTTCGTGAGGCAGGAGTTGGCAACGCTGACCTTCAACTACTCACCGCGTATTTTCTTGTCCGTGTCGACGCCGACGACGACTTTCCCGGAGACGACGTCTCCAGCCCTGTACGTGGCTCCCGGAGCGTCCAGCACGACCGTCAACTTGTCCAGACCCATGCTGAGGCGTCACTGAAGGAGCGGTTGGCGGCCTCGTCTCACTTTCTCTCTCCGTGCTGGCTGGCCCTGATGCTGTTGGCGGCCCTGCACGCATACCTTTGCCTACGTTCAACAAGAAAACTGTTTAAATTGAAATATGAAACGTTTATTGTCAGAGACGGTGGGCGGGGCTTGGCGTATGACGTCACGTGGGGCCTTCAAAATCAACTTTAGCCTTAAAAGTAAAATAATTCGATAAATAAGCAGCCAACTAACGGACTAAAATAATAACTTCATATTTATTTATTTCTCTCTGATTCTGTCTGTTATTTGGCTACATACTTATATAAGAAACGTATTTAATCGTGGGGACAGGTCGAGAGACGCAGCAGCAGCAGCACCACCATTGACGTCACGTCCCAACCAAACCCCGCCCCTGACACGTCACACGGGACGTGACGTCACACCCTGTTACTACGTCAACGGTGAATGATAATTGATAACCATGAAATTAACTGACATCTGCAGAGGATCTCGCCCATATTACCTGCTCAGAATAACTCCTAAATAATATTACGTTAATTATGACGTCATTTCAATCTAAAAAAACTGAATATGTCATACAAATTTCCTTCATTTTTCTTATTCAAATATTTGTAACTTAAAGAATTTTCCTTCATTTAAACCTCAAAATAAAGAAATAGTGATTTAATACAAAATTACTTGCCTTCATTTTTGAGATTTAATTATTCAAACATTTGTAATTTAGCCATCGATTTGCGGTCGTTTTAAACCTCGCTTTCGATAATAATACAGAAAAATATTAAATACACAATAATTTCTATATTGCATCTATCTATTAATTTTTTATATTTTATTATTTAAATATTTGTACATTTAAAATTGAACTTTTAAAAATAAATAAGAAAAATTTTAATTACCGAAATGACGGTAGTAGTTAATCTTATCAGTTGATTGAAAATAATTAAATAGGCTTTTCAGTTTTGTCAACTGACAAGCGCTTTCGGCTCTTCTTCGCACCTGACGAAAGGTACAAGAAACGTTGTGTGGTATCACTTCTTTGTATGAATTTGTCTATTCATTATAACAGTCTTCAATTGGTTAATTGGACAAGAAATGTATTTTTATTTTTTAAATATACGTACGGCTTGGTTTTCCTTCCATATTGTAAGAATCGCTGCACTGACTCGCGTAGTTGCATGCGCAGTAGCACGGATGACGTCACTGCGCAACCTCCTCCCATAAGCGTTACAGCGAATACGTAATGCTTATTCCTTTCTTAAAATATAATTGCCAGATTATATACAATAAGGATTCTTACATTAGTCATTATTGTTCTTTAAACTTTATTTTACTGATTTGTTTGGCCGATCGTTCTGCGCATCCAAGGCTGGTAGATAATGAAACGAAACTATTTTAATATACATTGCAGAGTGAACAAGAGACTTAATGGAGGAGAAGTGGCCGTAACTACCGAAGACTGTTTATCGGTTTGGCTTGTTAAAATAGTGGCTGACATGATATTAAAGGGTGGGGGCGTCACTGTACAAGCATGATAAAGATATCTGCGACAGTTGCTTACGTAGTACTACGAACGTGTTGCCTCTGGCTACTCTGCGAGAGTGTTCGTTTCCCAGTCGTGCCGCTAGAGCGCAGCAGCCGTCTGGATTTTGCCGCCATTTTCGAGGAGGACCAGGAGCGTGACGAGTCGTGCAATGCGTAGGCCAATCGCATCCTCCTCCTGCTGTTATCCTTGGTACGGCATTACTTAATTAAGCGCGTTTGTCTGCAGCTTTCCTTGGCCCGATCAGTCAACCGTGAGAAGTCATCGATCGAGACTTTCCCGCTTGAGCGACGCTGTCCAATTATCCTCGCGCCACGGGATCTGTGTCAGAGACGGAACGCCTCTTGCAAATTAAGCTGGAGACACGCTGCTGCTATCACGTCACGTGGTTCATGGCCAGCAACATCAAGTCTGAAACTAGAGGCGGTCACGTGTAACCATGTGAGCGTTTACCGCGGCTAAACAAATCTCGACCAATGAGGACGCTCCTTTTCAAACCCCCCCGCCTCGGACCTTGTCCAATCAGGACACTCCTTGCGTTTACTGCAATGGCTGGGTGACGTCAGAACCGCGTTTCGAAGGTAAATCAATTGAAGTTTATCTTCTTCTTCCATGGTGCTACAGTCCGTAGTGAACCTTGGCCTTTCCAACGAGCTTCACGATCATGTGCTGTCCTCTTCCAATTTCTACATCCCAGCTTCCAACCATCTTCTTCGGGGTCTACCTCCTCCTGGGGTTCCCATCTTATCCTTCGTATGATTTTTGTTACTGGAGCATCAGCGTATACAATTCTGTATTGTACCTTTTCCTCCATTGTCCCTTATCGCACACAGGGCCGATTATCCTTCTAAGAATCCATCAATCAGCCTTGCGTCGGTTTCCGTCAGGGGCCGTGCTTCTGAGGCATATATATGAACCGGTCTTACAAGAGTTTTATAAATAGTAAGTTTTGTTGGGCGGCTGAGGAGTCTTGACCTGAATCAAGGTAAAAATGAGGTATCAATAGAGCAGGTTGCTATGGATACTCTGGAATGTATGTCCATCCACTATAAAGGTCTTTGACATATTGGGCTGATATGCTTCCCCGCACGGTTTTGTCCTCATTTGTCATTAGACCCATCTTCCTACTTGCTTGGTTTAAGGCTTCCTTCAGCGCTGGTATTGTTCGTCTGCATATGCACTGACTTAGTGCCTCTAATCTGTAGGCCTGCATCCCTAATCACTTTCTCGAGTATTCCAGTGCATCTCCTTGACGTAGCCCATTTTTTATTTTAAGTGGGTCCGAGTAATTTCCACCAACTCGGATGCGGCTTCTTTACATCAGACATCATCATTTTTACCATTGTCAGCAGCTTTCCGTGTATCCCTAACTCTTGTATGGCGCGATACACCTTGTTCTCTATTCACACTGCCATGTGCAGCCTTGAAGTCAATAAAGAGGTGATGAGTTACAATTCTGTATTCAGCAGTCTTCTCCAGGATTTGTCGAAGGTCTATGGTTGACCTCCCTTGTCGGAATCCACTGTCCAGCAAGGGAGACCCTACAGCTGGCACTGCTCTCAGGAGCACCACTGGTGGGGATTAAAGTTTATATCCAATGATAAATGGATGAAAATTCAATGTTAAAATTAACCTGTAACCCTGCCAATATGTTAAAATCCATAGACATAAAATATCCTTTCGCTACAGAAGCTTCCGTTGTTGATCTCTGGCATATTCTTCTGCTTTGGTTGTGAAGCTTGTCTATGGATTGTAATATATTGTCAGGGGTAAAGTAATAACTTATCTAATTAGAATTACTCCGTTGCTTTAAACAATTCGCTTCGAAGAAGAAAGAATCTTTGTATTCTGTACGGGCAAAGTGTAACATCCTCCGCTATTGAGTAGGAAGTTTGTTGTCCGCGTCTTGGAGCAAGGAAGAGGAAGGTCGCAGCGCCGGAAGCGGGCTCTGGTGGTCACGGCCGCTGACCCTTACATAACCTGCACCAATAACCAAGGACAGCTCACATGAACAAGGCAGCTCCTCCAGACTGCTGTAAAGGAACTTCGGGTTCCCAAAAGGCGAATGTAGGAGAGGTCCCAGGATCACCTGCCTACAGTAGGGTTGCCCTGACTCAAGACACATTTCTGCCCGCCATTTCACATACTTTCCAGGAATAGTTGTAGACATTTGAATATTTTTAACCAGGCCTAATAAGAAAAATAGCCAAATTCAGTTTCTTCAACTGAATTGTGTGGTTGTGTCGCTCTATGCTGTTGCGAGTTAAAGGAACAAGGTTTCCAGAAAACCTTGTGTTACTTACATCGTCTACATTTGGCTATTTCTATTATTATTAATTTTCAAAACAGACTTAAGTTTGTAATTCCCCCCCCCCCTTAGTTCACTTTGTAACACTTGTAAACAAACAATCGGCCTAATTCTCACTACGCGTTTCGTATAAACATAATTTATAATATAATGACATATTCCGACTATTTATAGATAAACCACAGCCCTTTAACGAGTTTAATAGAAATTATACAACGTTTCGTTGCTACTTTGCGACATCTTCAGGTAATAAGTTTTACATGATCACTGACGTGCTTAAACAATAATGAAGAATCTGGTTGCAAAAATGATTTCATTTTCCGACGTTAAAAGGCTGTGGGGTTTTTTTCTTCCATAATTTAATCTTAATTAGTCTGAATATGTAATTATTTAATACGGCCGGGACAGTCAAAATGTTGCAAAACGACTCACCTGAAGAAGGTCGCAAATTAGCGACGAAACGTCGTGTTAATGATGACGTTAAGAGGCTGTGTTATGATTTAAGTTACAGGGTTTAAAAATGATGATTTCGTCAGGTTTTATTGCTTCAGATAATTGAGTGTAACGTTGAGTACACCTGAAGAGGTCCCAATCAGGAGACGAAACGTCGTGTTCGATATTTATTTTGTTTTAAATTGAACCTTTGATTTCTTGTGACAAACACGGCTGCTGCTATTGTCATTATTTAATTTAAATATGAAGCCATATTATTATTATTATTATTATTATTAAGACGAGTATTGGTCATTATTCTCTGTACAGCACTTGCAATGTCTTGATGGACGTGCATGGGATGACTGTTGTAGGACCAATGTTAATTGATATTTATTTGTGAAAGCAACGTTGTCAGCTGTACCTGAAATTCTTGGGTGTCTTGTCATTTGTCAACACCACAGAATTGTTTAAATCCTCAAGGGTCGTCCGAAACACATTAATAAAGTTGTGGTTCCTGTTGAGCAGGAGGATCCGTGGCCCTGATTATAAAGTCAGGACATGTCGCCACAAAACTTAACATATTTTAAATAGCCAGTTCCTTTTGTTAAGATATTTGTTTTTGAAGAGTGTTTGGACATCGTGTGTTACCTGGCAGCAGGGCATCAAGATGGCGGGCGGCGACCTGCAAATCCACCATTCAGAAGAAGCAGCTTCCAACCGGATTGTGACTGTACCAATGTTGTTCCTTAAGCGTGACGTTTCTCACATGCTGTAACCATCAATCACTTCATATAAAGAGTACGGATTCTCCCTCAGCTGCAGTAGTGACGTCACGCGGTGAGGCTTCAGTTAACTTTCTTTAAAAAAAAACACACACACACAAAGGCGGTAGAGTGGCTTTTAAATATAGTTGTCAAATGTTAAATCGAATACATAAAAAAAGAAGAAACAATCTCAAATTCTAACAGTTTAAGATCTCCTGTATTTTTAATGTGTATGACATGAACAAGTTGTAGAAGGGAACAATTACTTAGTAATTAAATAAATGTTTTTATGACTTCTTCGGCTATTGTAAATAATTTAGAGTGTTGTAACTCTAGTTGTAAATTGATGATAAAGGCGTATAATAAGTTAAGGATTGTCACTGGACTCCTCCTCTCCCTCCCCTCCCCTCCCCCTCCCTCACTCAAGTGCCTCTCCTGGAGGAGCAGCAGACGCCGGAGGCTCCTCGGCAGACATGCACGGTAAGGCGTCAACGTCCTCTCTCAACTGTTCTCTTATAAACGTGAAAATCACCAGTAGTCAGATTGTTGTAATTCTTCTCTAAATGGCATTGCCTCTTTTCTTCCCTTCACTAGCGTTGACCGTGAACCTTCACTTACTTTAAGTTTAAGTTTCATCTTACTGCTACGCGTTATTTAATTTCTCCTTCATGTTCCCTTGGAAGGTGATTGAATATGTAATGTATTTATATTCTGCGAGCAACGGCGTCACACGTGGGGAATCGAAACGTCTACTTCCTTATGGTGAATATCTTTTATATTATTTAAAGGGTTATGGGGTTTTGTAACATGGCGCCAGGAGGCTGACATCTGTGGCCGAATGGGGGTAAAGGGAGACGGGAACAAAAAGAATCGAGAACGTCACGTGAAAGCTCCCCGTGGAGTGTGTCCACTTCCCGGAGGACGCTGCGACATCCCGCGTGGCGCAACGCTGGTCTGAGCGCGGCTGTCGGTTGCAGTGGCGTCGTGGCTGCTGCTGCTAGGCGTCGCGCAGGCGTCGTCGCGCTGGAGGCCGCCCAGAGACGCCATGGCGGACGCGAGCAACGACCTGGGGCTGGCGCTGCTGCAGGACTTCGTCGCCGCCCCGGGGAACGTGGCGCTGTCGCCGCTGGCCGCCGCCGCGACGCTGGTGGCGCTGTGGGAAGGCGCCCGGGGCGACACGGCGCTGCAGCTGCGGCGGGCGCTGGAACTGCCCGAGGACAAGGACCAGGTCCGCGCGGGCTTCAGGGACCTGCACCGCCTCCTGAGGGCGCGGCACTCGGAGCACCAGCTGTGCCTCAGCGACCTCTTCCTGCTCAGCGCCGACGCCGTGCCTCTGGAGCCCGCGTACGTGGACGTGCTCCGCTTCTACGGCTACCAGCTGGCCAACGGCTCGGCGCCTCCGACCACGGAGCCAGTTCCCTCGACATTAGCTCCATACACTGGACAAACACTCGTCCCTCCAGGAACGACGACGACGCCTTTGCCTCTCCAAGTCCCTTCCACGTCAATTCCAGAGGGCGTTGTACCTCCATCAGCCGGTACAGGAACAACAATGACGGACCTGGACGCTGATTCCACTCTTGTTCCAGAGACCACAGAGGCACCAGCTGCTTCACCCTCGTCAGTTCCAGGAGCCGCGGTGGTTGCTTCCTCCACATTAAGTCCAGACACTGAAGAAACACCACTTCCTCCCCAGGTCTCAGTTCCAGGAACGACGGAAGCTCCTTCCACCCTAAGTCCAGAAGGACTCTCATCTCACTCAGAAACCACAATAGACCCTCCTACTGGAGCACCAATTGTTTCAAGAGTCACGACACCGCCGGCTCATGTCCCCTCCACAACAGTTCCAGGGACTACGGAAGCAACAGCTGTTCCAGGAGCCACGACGACGCTTGTGGATGTTCCCTCGACACTAGCACCGGAGACTACGGAAGCACCAGCTGTTCCAGGACCCACGACGCATGTGAATGTTCCGCCCACACCAACTGTTCCAGGAGCCACGACGACACGTGTGGATGTTCCGGCGACTCTAGCACCGGAGACTACGGAAGCACCATCCGATCCAGGAACCAACACGACACCTGTCTCTCTTGGAGTTCCTTCGACGTCAGTTCCATCGCTCTCAGCTGCTACAGGAACCACAACAATGACGGTCACGGACGCCCCTACGGAAGCACCAGCTGTTCCAGGACCCACGACGCCGCCCGTGGATGTTCCGTCTACACCAGCTCTTGACACTGTACCAGGAGACACGACGCCGGGGCTCTCCATAGCGTCGGAGGTTCCCGAGTCCTCGGACACAGAACCACCTCGGTCCAGGAGAGCCATTCTCGGTACGCGTCTCGTCACTCCCTAAACGTTTATCGTAAGTGCTCCTTTGTACGCTGACTTTCTTCCCTTGCAGGACCGTCGTCGAGGCGACTTCAGAGCCTGGAGGTGGCGCCGTTCCTGGTCCGCGGGGCTCTGCAGAGGCTCGTGCCCGCCCTCAGGACCTCTGGCCGTCTGCCCTTCGCCAGGATAGACGCCCTCAGAGCCTGCGTCCTCCAGATCCCCATACAGGTGAGTCCGCTCTTGACCAACGCCACCCTCGTGACGTCAGACCAGTGACGTGCGTGTTTCGTGTAGGACGCCTCGTACCGCGTGCTGCTGGTCCTGCCCGAGACTGCGGAGGACCTCCCGAGGACGGTGGCGGCGCTGCGAAGCTTCCCCCTGCGCCAGGTGGTGCGACGCCTGCGTACCACCGCCGTGAGCGTCGCGGTGCCGCTGTTCAGCCTCCACGGCGTCGTCCTGCTCACCTCGACGCTGCAGCACGTGAGTGCACCGACGACCGCTCCCGGCCCTTCCCCTTGGTCTCTCTTACCCTCGTCCGTCTGTGCAGCTGGGCGTGTGGGACGTGTTCGACCCCCGACGCGCGGACCTGAGCTGCATGAGCGTCGCGACGCCTCTCTACGTGGTTAACGTGGCGCAGCGCGTCGACCTGGAACTGCGGCCGCGACCTCTGGAGGCACGCGGCGGCGTCGCCGTCGAGGACACCTTCGTGGCCGACCACGCCTTCCTCTTCTTCGTGCTGGACGGCGTCGCGGACGTGGCGCTCCTGGCGGGGAAAGTCGAAGACCCGCTCTCCTCGGACATCACATAGTTCTCCCTTCCTGCTTGTGCATCACTTTCATCAATGTCCGCACTTCTTCACGAACCACAATTCTCTGCACAGACCACGTTGGAAGGCACCACGTCTCCAACAAATGGAGAACTTGACAGACTAAGTACAAATCGTGACTTAGGAACCTTACTTGGGGAACAAGGGTGAATGCAACTAATTATTGTAGTTAAAGAAAACGTTCTCTGGTAGGTCCGCTACGTTTCGTTGGCCATATTCACCCAGCGAATGGAAACCAGAAAACATTTTCTTCAAAAGATTAATTTTTCCAGCTGCCGTTAAAGACTTGTCAGATTCAGAGACAGGCTGCAAACACGTGGGAAAGGAAACGTTGAAGAGCCTCCAAGAGTCGTGTGAAGTGAACGTCAACCGTTTCTAATGAACAGTTAAACTTTAATTGAACTTATAAGCAACCACTATTGACATTTACTGCTGATGACAAGGTTCAAACATTCCACTCATCTTCAGGTAATTCTCAATTAATAAAAATTTTAAAACATTGTGATAATTGTCCACTATTAATATATTAAACTTAATTGTGACTAGTTTCATATTATTCTTAGTGTTAGAGAATTGAGTCCAAACCTTTGTTGCACAATCCTCGTGATCACTCAAAACACAGGCCACACTACGACTTACTTTCACAGTGACCGCCTGGTAGTTCATACATCTAAAATATGAAAGTGTGATATTCATGTACACCCAGGTACATCTATGGACAAGTTCACAAAATAATTACAGGAAGGAGCCCAGAACAGATCAAGGAAGGATACAGAATAACGAGATATGAGTTTGAGGCCAAGGAACAGCATTTACAATGGACAATTTGTGTTCAAAACAACTTGATATACCTGATTGGAAATTTTGAACCATTCATTGTAGAATTGTAATCCTCAGAATGATACATTCGAGGTCAAACAGCGTGAACTGCACTACAGATGACAAAGTCAGGAAATACACAAATAAAGTGACTAGTTTTCACAAGATAAATTTATTTCACCTTGCCATTTACATTTTTGTGTAACAATAGAGTTTACTTGGCCTTCTTAGCCTTGGTCTTCCTGATGTAGAACTCGAGCTCCTTGCCCTCGAGGATGTAGCCGTCGGCTCTACCGCACTGACCCGGCCGGCTGGCGATGCACGCGAGGACTCTGCCGGCCTGGAACTGCTCCTCCAACGCCGGCTCCACCTTTGCCAGTCGTTGCCTTGACTTGTATTTTTTCTCTACCTTCTTGGAGCGCTTCTTGTTCAGAACCTCCTCGTCTTCTGGAGTCTGAAATACGAGGAAATTTAATAACTAACTGTTTGTGCACTACTGAGGGAAGGAAATTAAATGCAGTGTCAGGACTAGTGTCTCGTCACAAGGTCAGATGACACGCATGATTTCATCACATGATTAAGAGGAAGAAATAATAATTGCAAATTAGCAATCTTATGATATATAATTTAATGTTTGTGTCAATAGTCCATTTCCAACTTAGTAGAAGTATAAGACAAAAATTAGCAACAATTTAAATTAAAAATGGAACTTTATCTGACTTATTAAATTTAACTAGTGGACATTTACCAAAGGTCCACTTATTTAACATTACAATTGACTAAAATACATAAAATTACATGTTACAGAAACAATTAAAATATTTAAATTAGACATCAATGAACTTCCATGGCAGGAAAGGCATTTTTTTAAACAGATTCTTTAATAATACACATTTTGAAGAGGTCCATAAACAAAGGGATGAAACTGTATTTTAATTAACAGTAAGTTTAGCAAACACTCCTGAAATATTTCCATTAAATGACTTGCAAATCTAATGTACACACTCTTCACATTGGAATGTAATAAGTAATGGAAGAACCATGTAAAAACATCTAATTCACAGCTACACACCTATGGGTGACAAGTTTTGCTCAGAGTAACTATGACATCAAATCACAAGGTTAGAATAACCTGTCAACAAAGTTTGTCATCATTGCGTCAACCTCAGGTGTAAGCTGAAAACCACCACTTCCAAATAAATATACTAAGGTACTCACCAGCTTGACACCCTTCTTCCTTCCCAACGGCAATGCATAGTGTGATTCATACCACTGCCTGAAGGGAATGGCGTCTATCACAACGATGGCGTTCTTCACCAACGTCTTGGTTCGCACAAGTTCATTGTTGGAGGCATTGTATACTACGTCTATTATACGGGTCTTCCTCGCACAGCCTGCAGAAAGTAGACAAACCTTATTACTCAATCACAGAAGTGCACATTACAATAATTCATGCTTGTGAGACAATGCTGTGACACTCAGAGTAACTATGACGTTAGAGTTCATCGGCAGGAGGGGAGCTAAGACAGATCCACCAAGAAGCCTCTCTAAAGGTATTCATCATTGTGACTGTCCACAAACAGTACCCATTAATCAATACAAAATAAGAAAACAGGAAAGCTGTGAATAAATACTACCCAATGTGTATTTCTCTCTTCAGAAACTACGAATAAAAAATATTTCCTCTTGGATGTGCTATCAAGTAATTTCATGAAGCAAATTGGTGCTTTCATTTCTCAATAGGTTATTGGAATCACAAAGATTTTATTAAGATGTACAGGATGACACTCACCTTCTGAACCCCATGCAAAGTTGCCCTGGTCCAGACGCAGAGCCCTGTACTTCTTGTTACCACCTCGTGTTCTAACAGTGTGGATTCTTCGGGGCCCTAGCTGTAGAGGAGAATAACGAAACATTTGTTTAATAAACTTCAACTCTAATAAAAAATACTGCAAATTGATTAGATCATAATTGGATGAGAATAAAATTGCAAACATATCACTAGGGATAAGAGAAAGTAATTTTTACAGCATTATTGCTAGTGTATATGTAAGAAATCAAAACTTGTATGATTAAATACATTAGTGGAGCATTCACTCTTACATAGAATGGCAGAAAACTTGCAAATAAATACAAACCAAATGTTTAAACAACAAAGAACATATTCATGTATTTTACTAAAAGAATCATAAAACTTCAAACTTGCAATCAAACATTTTTCTGCAGGAATCCATAATCAATTATTGGAATATCTTTAACCAAAATGTACAAATATTGGACACAACAGAGACCAATGATGTAAACGATTTGGATACCAGTCTACCTAGCATTGAGCGCCGGAAATTTAATAAAACAATAGTTCTACTAATTTACACCGTACATTAACAATCCAATAATATACAACAGAAAGGGAGACATATGAGATGAGATAAATGTTCCAAATTACGCACTAACGTGACTTGGGTAATTTTTTGCTAATTAGCAGAAAAGGTGAAGAAACACGATTTACCTTTGTATTTGCAGCAGGCCTTCCAAGTTCGAACTTCCTCTTCTTACGGATCGGTTTCCTCTTACCGCCTGTTGCCCTCCTTTTATGCCAGTGGTCTCTCGAAATACCTGTGGATTCACGGAAAACATTTTATTGAACAAATTTTCATCAAGCCACTGAATGAATTTGGAAATCTTAAATCTTGGCCACGTTTTCTTCAGTAACAACAGCAGGCCGCCATATGCATTTTAGCCGAATTTACAAATAAATGCACGAATTTTGGGGAAATAAAGACCAGTTTAACGACAAATACGATTAAAGTAATGCTTTGGCACAGTAGAATCGACCGTAATTTGGCGTTACACGCAGATGGTACTGGATTAGAAGAAAATTTACAGCAGAGATCACTCACCCATCTTGTAGCCGCACTAAGAGAAAAGAGGGAACAAGTGAATGTCGCTCTACGCAGGCAACTGCTGCCAACGCTGCGCAGACAAAACTACCAGCGCGCGGTACCACCTTCCCCTGCGTCGAGACTCCTCAATCCCAACACGTGTGTATAAATACTTAAAACAAATCTGTACGTTGAAGTTTCAGAATTTCGAACCAACTGTAGACACCCGTTTTTGTTGCTTTCATTATTCGAGAAATCTGTGTAAAGTAAATCTCTACCGGAAGTTTGCTTTCGCTCAGGGCAATGTATCAAGAATAAAATAAAATGTATGGAATAAACCTAGTCTGAATTACTTATAATCAAGAACATATTGTGTACTTTACTAATCGTTGTGAAACGCCAATTAGCATAATATTAATCACACTTTACGTTGAAAGAAAAATTAATTAACGTAAGTGATCGATGATTGTCGCAAACTACGAGTCGATAGTCGAACTCGTAAACCCTAGAAATGAAACGAAACATGAAATCAACGTAATCAAAGACTGTAGAAATCAACGTAGTTGTTTGTATTTTATTAAATTCGTGGATTAATCGTTTTTTTACCGTTTCAGGATTTGTATATAGGGAGAATAAATACACACACGCGCGCGATTTAACTGTAAAATGTCGAGTCCGTCGAAATCAAGCAGAATTACTTTGAATACCACATTGACAGCAAAGACTTTAATAAACGGATTTGCCAATCTTCTTTGGGTAAACAAACGAAAGAAGAAAAAATATTCAAATTTCCGCTTTTGGCCGCATTTGATTGAAGTCACCCTGGTTTGAATATAATTCATATTTTTATTCAAGTTAAACAATTACAAGTTTGCTAAAAGTGATAAATTCCATCAAGCGAAATTAATTTCGTCGCCGATTGAAGCGTAGAATCGTTCTTCTTCAGCGTCGGACTTTAACAGTGAGTGCAGCTTAGCTTAGGCTTCCCAGCGTCGCGATGGACGACATCGACGAGGGCCTGTACTCGCGGCAGCTGTACGTGCTGGGAAGGGAGGCGATGCGTCGCGTGTCGGTGGCGCACGTCCTGGTGTCGGGGCTGGGCGGCGTCGGCGTCGAGGTGGCCAAGAACCTGACGCTGGGCGGCGTCGGGTCGCTGACGCTGCACGACACGCGCCTGTGCCGGGCGTCGGACCTGGAGGCGCACTTCCTGCTGACGCCCGCCGACGTCGGGCAGAACCGCGCCGCCGTCTCGGCGCCTCGCCTGGCCGAGCTCAACGCCCACGTCAAGGTGAACGCGTGCACGTGCAGCCTGACCGACGGCTTGGTGCGACGCTTCGACGTGGTGGTGCTGACGGACGCCCCTCTGGCCGAGCAGCTGCGGGTCTCGGAGGCGACGCACGACGCCGGCGTCCCTCTGGTGTTGGCCGACGCCAGAGGCCCCTTCGCGCAGATCTTCTGCGACTTCGGCGAGCGCTACCGCGTGCTGGACCCCGACGGGGAGACGCCGACGTCGGCCGCCGTGGTGGGCGTCTCTCCAGAGGGCGTCGTGACCACGGCGGAGGAGACGCCGCACGGCCTGCACGAGGGCGACCGCGTCGTGTTCCGCGAGGTGGGCGGCATTCCCGAGCTCAACGACCTCCGGCGTCCGCGGCAGGTGCGACGCGTCATCAGCCCGCACGCCTTCGCGATGGAGGAGCCGTCGTGGGGCGCCTACGAGGGCGGCGGCGTCGTGACGCAGGCCAAGGTGGCGCGGGACCTCGACTTCGAGCCTCTGCGACGCTCCCTGTACGCGCCGCGCTTCGAGGAGTGGGCGACGCGGCCCTGGCAGCTGCACCTCGCCTTCGCCACCTTCCACAGGTTCAACATTCATGATTTTTTTAATAAACAACAGCCCATTTTAGGCCAGGAAAAAATATTATTCTACGTTTTGTCTGCAATTTACGTCCTCTTCTTAACAAAATTCTACCTCGATTATCGAAAAATATGTTTTTTGTGACTTGAAATTGACTGTTGTTTATTTATTTATAAGTTGTCTCAAGAGACATATATATGTCTCAAGAGATATATATATATATATATATCGTTTACAATAATTGTCTGTATCTTATTATGTTTATATAATTCATATTCTTTTATTTGGACACGTAATCCATATTTTGACATATTTAAGAGGGAGCCCTCGCCAATGTTAATATAATGATTTCGAGGTATGTTTTTCTAGGGAAATTTTCACAATTTGTTCCTAAAATCGGGTGACGTCACGCCTTAGGTACGTGGAGCAATTCGGCGAGTCTCCGCGGCCGTGGAACCTGCACGACGCCAACAACTTCACGCGCCTCGCCTTCAGCGTGAAGAACGGCATCCGCATGGCCGAAGACGTGGACGCCTCCTTCATGGGCCTGTTCGCCAAGACGTCGCGCGGCGTCCTGGCGCCCCTGCACGCGGTCGTGGGCGGCGTCGCGGCGCAGGAGGTGATGAAGGCCTGCACGGGCAAGTTCACGCCCGTGCGCCAGTGGCTGTACGTGGACGCGTCGCGGGGGCTCCTGGACGGCGTCGACGACCGCGACGACCAAGAGACGTCGCTGCTGGGCGACCGGCTGAGGAGGCGCCTGGCGGGGCTGCGCGTCTTCGTGGTGGGCGCCGGCGCCGTGGGCTGCGAGGTCAGGGTCGTGACTGTAACTCAATCATTATTTCATCTGTACCGGAACCCGGGAATCCCCTTTCTTCACATGACCGGCACTAACCAGTTGCCTTGCGTTAATCCGCGAGGACAATCAGTTCTTTCATATTGTCTGACAGCAGCCGCAACATGAGCGTCCAATTAACATTTACTCAATTATTCTGATTACTTTAGGTGCGCGTTGTGAGTCTTCAATTATTGAACTTTGTGCAAAGCGAGCGGTGAATTTGCGGCTGAACTGTTGTTAATATTATTGATGAATGGTATTTCTGCTTGTTACAAGGTGCTGAAGAACCTCGCGCTGATGGGCGTCGCGACGGATTGCGACGGTCTGATATCTGTGGCCGACGCCGACCACATCGAGCGGTCCAACCTGAACAGGCAGCTGCTGTTCAGGGCGCGCGACGTGGGGCGGCCCAAGGCGGTCACGGCGGCCGTCGCGGTGGCGGCGCTCAAACCCGAGACGCGCGTCGAGGCGCACGAGGACGCCGTGTCTGCGGACACCGAGGCCGTCTTCGACGACGACTTCTTCGAACGGCAGGACGTGGTGGTTATGGCGCTGGACAGCGTCGGCGCGCGTCTCTACGTGGACCAGCGCTGCGTGTACCACCGCGTGCCGGCGCTGGAGGCGGGCACTCTGGGCGCCAAGGGCAGCACGCAGGTGGTGGTGCCCTTCGTCACGGAGGCGTACGGGTCCTCACGAGACCCGCCGGAGCGCGCGGTGCCGGTCTGCACGTTGCGCAACTTCCCGGCCACGCCCGAGCACGCCCTCCTCTGGGCCCGCGAACTCTTCGACGCCCACTTCCACGACGAGCCCGAGGCGCTGCGGCGCTACGTGGCCGACCCCGGCGCCGCGACGCCCGCGGACCCCGATGTCCTGGAGTCGCTGGGGCGTGCGCTGGCTGTGGAAGCGCCGCGCTTCTTCGAGGACTGCGTCACGTGGGCGCGGCAGCTCTGGCAGGAGCTCTTTTGCGACAACGTCCGCCAGCTGCTGCTGGCCTTCCCCAAGGACATGTCCACGTCGTCGGGACGGCCCTTCTGGTCGCCCCCGCGCCGCGCGCCGCACCCGCTCGACTTCAACGTCGAGGACCCTCTGCACGTGGACTTCGTGTTCGCCGCCGCCAACCTCAGAGCGCGCGTCTTCGGCGTCGCCGAGTGTCTGGAGCGCGACGTCGTGGCGCAGCTCTCCGCCTCCGTCAGCGTTCACAACTTGGACCTGCGTCCCGAAGTCGACGCCGACGAGCCGAGGATCCCGCCGCCGCCCGAGGGCGTGATGGCGACGCCCATAGAGTTCGAGAAGGACGACGACGAGAACTTGCACGTGGACTTTGTGGTGGCGGCGGCGAACCTCCGCGCGGCCAACTACGGCATCGAGGCCACGGACCGGCTCGCGGGCAAGCTGGTGGCTGGGCGCATCGTGCCGGCCATCGCCACCACCACGGCCGTGGTCGCGGGCCTCCTCTGCATCGAGCTGCTCAAGGTGGCGCGAGGCGTGCGCGACGCCGCCGTCTTGAGGAACCACTACGTGAACCTGGCGCTGCCGCTGTTCGCGTCCGCAGAGCCGTGCGCCGCCCCCAAGGCGACGCTGGCCGGCGGCCGCGAGTGGACGCTGTGGGACCGCTTCGACGTGGAGGGCGACCTCACGCTGTCCGAGTTCCTGCGGCTCTTCCAGGAGCGCCACGGGCTCACCGTCACCATGGTGTCGCACGGAGTGCGCGTGCTCTACTCGCACTTCCTGCCCGGCGAGAAGTCGCGCGACCGCCTCTCGATGCCCCTCAGCGCCGTCCTCGAGAGCGTCGCCGGGAAGCCGCTGGATCCGGGCGTCCGCGCCGTGGTCCTCGAGGTCAGCTGCGACGACGCCGACGGCAACGACGTGGACGTGCCCTACGTGCGCTACTCGCTGCCTTCACGCCGTCGATAGTCGCGGCAGACTATCGATTGTCGCGCTCGCGCAGTGGCGTCTCTTTCCGCCGTACTTCTCTGGACACTTGCGACTTTGCCGCCAAGAGTATGACATGGACCTGAAGAGGAAGCGGTTTGTCGGCAAGAACGCGTCGCCGGCGCCTAACAAGAAACTCAGGTGAAGACTGCAGCTGTACCGTTAACAAAGTTCAATAAATTACCAGTTGTCGGAGTCCAAGTGTCGTCTCTCACTTCGGTAGTTTGCTTCCCTTCTGTCGTCAACAACAATGCCCTCTGTTTACAATCACGTCGACGGCAATGTCCAATGCGATCATTCCAAAGTGTGACCGTAATCCAGACACCAACCTGTTTCGGTTGCTGTTTTTGTGACGTGACGTCAAGTCTGCGCTTTGTTATGAGTGATTTCCACTAATACATCTAGTTTCTCTACGGTTTTGGCCTGATCTGATTTGCTGTCTTGTGTTCAGGGAATGGGACCGTAGTTTCTGTATTTTATTTTTACGGAAGCTTTCTTCATTTTAATGTAACCTGTAATAGCTTTACCTCACCGTTAATGAGATGCATAATATTTTCTTTGTGGTAAGTAAAGTGACACTGCTATTAAAATGATTTTTTATGGCAGGACTGAACCAAGTGTACACCCTCTGCCCGTGCTGCTCAATTTGAAGCTCGATGGTGCACGGGTCCTGTGGCAGATGACTGATGTGAAAAGTTACTATTGGCCTTTTCATAAACCTCAAGCATCATTTATACATATTTAACTTTGTTGTGGAGTCATTCTTATATTTGGTCCTGTATATTTAAGGTGTTGATCCTTCCCGTACACTATTCAACTAGTCACTTTCTGTTATTCAATCATAAGAAGAGAAATAATGTTAATGTAGGAATTTATTTGTATTCGGTGGTCCTCTTATCTATAGTGTGTTGTCATAGTATATGGAGGAGGCAGGCACGTAGAAAGTGAGTTTACACACGGCCGACTCTTGAAGAGTGGCCGAAGAACTTAGAAGACCGTCTTTGTAATCAGACTTGCAGCCAGTTGAAATGCTACCTTTTTGAACCTGACAATTTTCTGTCACATTTGTCAATTACTATAAACCTGGAGTCCCGTGGATTTAAAGTATGCTGATTTCTGTTTGAAATTGAAGGAATTGCAACTACAGGATGAAATAGCAAGCTTGATTTTACAGTATTTAATCAACATGGAATTTCCATTTGTGGTATTAACAAATTATTTTGTTTTCCAACTGAGTGAAAATTTTTTTAAATATGTCACCTGGGATGGATGTGCGGTGTGAAATGCAGGAAGTTCTAACTAATTTCAGCTTATGAAGAATATGTGTGGTATTTATTATTATAATACCAAAGTATCTGCACTTCTTGAAACCATCTCTTCTGGTTGGGTCGGACCTTTTAAATATGTTCTCGCTCAAGGAAGTAGATTCTGTTAAAACACTTTATGCAGAAGCATGTAGACCATATAAATGTTCAAAGCTGAAATCTTCATTTTTTTTAATGTGGTAGAGGGTGTTGCCTTTGATGGTACATTTCTCAAATATGAACTGTGCATGTAGGAATACCTATTTTAAAATTGCTTCACTGCTCTGCGTGTTGCAGAGGATCATTTGACGATGACGATGCCGAGGGCCCCAGCACCTTTGAAGCAGAGCTGGCGCTCTTGGAGCAGCTGGAGGGAGAGCAACAAGTGGAATCCCAAGACCTTGTGGGCCAGGTAAACCCTTGTTTAAAAATAACAGTATGCTTAATGTCAGTTATGTTGAAAAAAGGTCAGTATTTAATGTAAATGTCTTCTTGAATTTTCTGGTATTGCTATCCAGATGTGGTGACGGACACCTACTTTTCAAAATGAAATTTATGACTATGTTCGTGCCAAATCAATCTGGATCTAAGTTGTTGACAGTGTCGTGGCGAAACTTGGGATATTCCATTGTGTGTAGTGATGAGAAGAGGAAAGTGGAAAAAAAACAATTGTTTGGGTGTTTTTGCTGGGGTGTTTATTAAATGCGATGGAAATTTTCCTTGCTGTTTTTCCGTGGTATGTTGTTTTTTACTCAATAGGAGGAGGTTATGGGGAGTAAAATGGTGCTTTTGACAGTTAACTAGTAGAATTATTTTATTATATATATATATATATATATTGTAACATGATTGTTGCGAGGTACGGTCAAGGGCCCTTGGCGGGGGGGACTGCTGTGTTTATGCATGTGCAGGACTGCGGTGTTTTTTTAGGTGCCAGCCAAGGGGAGAAATGAGGCTTCAGTTCCAAGCTGGACTCGACAAAGGACGGACGTCCTGGGTTTGGGAACAGAGTGTGATAAACCACGCCCTGCATTTAACTTATGCCTCATGTTCAAAAAATAAATAAATCTATTTTGAAACAGTTGTTTTGGTGATTTTCTCCCAAAAATTACCTGGCGCCCAAACATTATAAATAATCAACCAAAAAACGCAAGGAGGTTAGTGGAGCGGCTACAATATATATATATATATATATATTGAGGCCATCACCATTGTTTTCATCTTGTACAATTTTTCTTACCCTGTCCTGTGTATTTCTGGTGTACAGCATAACTGTTTCTCTTCAACACGTTATGTACATTAAGTTAATACTTTTAAGCACGAGTATTGTGTTCACTGTGAATATATATTTTTTGTACACTGGACAATGTTATCACCTGAATTGATCAATATCAAACACCAAGCTATGGATCAAACTGACTAATTACTGCCCATTTCTCATTATCAGCTTGTGAGCTTATCTCCAAAGATAATAAATATATGGATTACTGATTTGATAAGACCTATGACTGTTGGGGCAATGTGGTTGCAAGACTTCCAGAAGGTGAGAGGTGGAGGGGTGTTGGTTAAAACAGCTTTCAAAACTTGCCGAGAACATCGAACATTGGTACCAACTGAAACCCAAGAAATGTATTTGAAGCAAATTTACTCCGAAAGACTTTGCTCTGTAATACAAATTTGTAAGCTTGCTTTTTAGTATTGATAGGTGATGTGACTTCTGCCATTAACTGCATATCCACCTCTTCAATCATTTCCTTGTCTTTCAGGGTCCAGAAACTAGTCAGACCAATGTGAAATGGAGCCGCCCTTCTCCTCCCGAGCTGGAGCCGTCACGGGACGCGCTGGAGTTCCAGCAGATAGACATCGATCACTACACAGGTGAGTTGAGCTTCTGCTGATCAATTTGGATGCAGGAAGTACCGGTTTAAGGTAATATCACCCTGTTTGTTGCAGGTCGTCCTCTGCGAGGTATGCCAGGATCACTCATTGCTCCCGTTCCCGTCATGAGGATGTACGGAATTACGGCAGAGGGCAACTCTGTGTGTTGCCACGTCCACGGATTCTCCCCTTACTTCTTTGTGTCTGCTCCAGAAGGATTTAACGATAAGCATTGTTCAGCATTTAAGGTAACTGAGTTTCATGTTTGATTACATTTGTTAATTTGGTGTGATATGGCCACCATATATGTAGTGAAATATGTGTAAAAAGTCATATTTGTCTCTGACATTTCAATTTTCAGCATCTGTTGCTAACTTGTATTATTTTTTACTCTCTCTTGCTGGACCTAGATTCTGAAACGAGGGCATCATAATTCTTCTAGATTTATCTAGAGATATTTTCTGATCTTTTTTTTTTACTTCCTTTAAAACTGATAAGTTTTATACAGAGTGCAAAATAGAAATAAAAATTAATGTGAGTGGGGTCTTAATCTCTACGAAGAGATAAAAAGCTGCATAAAGGGAGTAAAATGACAATGATTAAACAAGAATAGATTTTTATTACCAATATTTTAAACCTCCTTATTCTGATTTTCCCGCCTTTTTTTAATCATTTTACATACTACACAAATTTGATAATTTGACCATTCTGCCAGAGAGTAGATGTTTATGTTTAATGCTTGACAGGATTCGCTGAATCGCGCTGTGATGGCGGACATGAGGTCCAACCATGATGAGGTGAAGGAGGCTGTCTTAGCAGTGGAGCCGGTGGAGCGCAGGTCTCTGTTTGGCTATAATGGTCAAAAGATGTCCACGTTCATCAAGGTAACAGTGGCGCTGCCTCGACTGATCGCCCCAGCCAAGCGACTTCTGGAGAAGGAACCTATATTCACAGCTCTTGGTCCTCACCACTACCAGGCCTATGAGTCCAACATTGATTTTGACATCAGGTGAGTCTTGTGTAACATACCATAAATGGTGTCCCATAAGTCTCTATTAAGAGAGGAAAGAACTTTTCGATATATATATATATATATATTTAACTTTTTCTATACTAAAACAATTTTTATGTATATGCACTTGTTACTGGTACTCAGTATGTGCCATAATTGTCTGTGGTGATGGAATTATGGGAACAATTTTGGTTTGCTGGAATGTATATGTCTTCACGTCTTTTGACATTTTGTAAGAAGAGGATGGTATAACTTCCTGGAAAAATGGAGTGTGATGTCAGTTTGTTATTCATGTACATCAATGATTAAATTTGCAAAATCCAGATATTTGGTGCCATAGATAAACCAATCTCAGCCCCACTTGGTTTTATCTTTGGAAGTATTTGAAATTTATGTGTAAGAAACAAAACAAATCAGCTCACGGAATGTAATGTGAATTACACTACAAACATCTGCTTAGCATAAATGATAAGTGGACTTGTGAAGTGGACACACATTTAAATGTAACTTCACTAAAATAGCACTTGATTACTATACCTTTCACTTTTCTCAATTTGAAACCTCTCCGTGAATTTTCAATTCAAGCAGTTATTACAACACATTTATTTGTTACAGTATTCTTCACACATTACTAACATCAGCTGTGTTTATTATTATTCACATTAAAAAGTTGTTGAGAGCTTCCCATCTTATGTGTTTTGCATTTCATTTCCATTGCACATTGTCCCCAAATTATGCTAATAAATTGTCATTCTGACTTTCATGGTGTAAATTCTTCTAATTCCAAATATAATAAAAATTGCTGTTTTATCATTGGCTGTAGACAAATATTTTCAAACAAGTTACTGCTAAAATTACTTTCAATTTTTTCAGTGTGAACGATTAAGTCTATTGAGTAAATGATGCAATTACCATGGTTATTATATTAATTAATGACTTAGGAGTTGAGAACTTTCTTATTTTGAACGACATTTTGCTTGCAAATCGGATGAAAGTTCATCCACTTTTCTTTTCTGACCAAGAATATTATCACATTTCGCAAGCCAGTTTATTGATGTCCCAGGTTCATGGTGGACACTGGCATTGTGGGGTGCAGCTGGGTGCAGCTTCCTGCCGGCAAGTGGCAGCTTCGCCCGAAAAAATCCTTGCAGACAAGGTGCCAGATTGAGGTTGACGTGTCCTGGGAGTTGTTGGTTGCCCACCCTCCGGATGGGGAGTGGGGTAAGGTGGCACCTTTTCGTATCCTCAGCTTCGACATTGAGTGCGCCAACAGGAAAGGTGAGATCTACGTTTAACATATATTCTAGAGTAAAGATGTGTGTCATCAAGATGTTAAGGTATCATCATGTTAATTGCCTTTTATTTTGTGACACTTAACTTGATCCCATTTTATTTAGAATTAATACCTTAAATTTTTCTTGTATTTCCTTGCATGAATATGTGGCAGGATAAATGAGAGCTAAAATGTAGTTGTTATATTAAATGTTAATGTTGTATTTTATATGTTGTCTCTGTTCTCCATATCTATTTTTAATCAGACTTTATTTGCTGATTGAGGTTTGGTTACTGGGTTTTTGGCCTGTTCCCAGGAACCTCTCCAACAATTCACAGATATTGTTGTTTCCCGTTGTTGTGACACCTTGTGTGCTCCAAAGCATTGTTATAAATATGCTAAAAATGTATTTTGTATGTTAATTACTGAAACCAGTGTTACATGTAGAGTAAATTGGGCCTCTGATGGGTATTTCCTTTCAGGAATATTTCCGGAGCCAAATCACGACCCTGTGATCCAAATAGCAAACATGGTGATTCGCCAGGGTGAGCATGAGCCCTTTGTGAGGAACGTGTTCACGCTGGACGAGTGTGCCCCCATCGTTGGCTGTCAGGTTCTGAGCCACAAATCAGAGACGGCTATGCTGGAGGTGAGGGTTACATTTCTTCCTTGACCTGTGCTGTCCCATTTGTAGTCAATTCATCACCATGAGACATGTATGTTTCAGAGGTGGGCCGAGTTTGTACGGGAAATTGACCCAGATATCATCACGGGGTACAACATCAACAACTTCGACTTCCCTTACCTTATCGACAGGTCCAAGCACCTTCATGCACGCAATTTCAACTTTCTGGGAAGGATAAAAAATATCAAGTGAGCATTGAATAGTAAGATTATAACATAATATGAACTGAATACTTTCACATTAGACCTGTACATTGACAATGTGCCTGATGAAGAGTGAAATGACGGATATTGATCTTGACACTTTTCTAAAATTACTCTTCTTATACTTTGATAAAGTATAGAAATTTTTAAACTATTTATTTTAACTTTGACTGCTATTATTTCAATACTTTGTTGATTACAAAGTAATTTTTCTATGTTTTATGGATCTTTATCTTCAGTTTATATCCATGTTTCACTTGATTTTGCCTTTGCAGGTCTGTGATTAAGGAGCAAGTGTTGCAGAGCAAGCAGATGGGTCGACGAGAAAACAAGAGCATCAACATTGAGGGCCGGGTTCCATTTGACCTGTTCCTAGTAAGTCCTCCAAGTTTTGACAGTTCTTTTGTTGATAGAACCACAAAAATTTGCCTACCTTTGTTCTTATGCTTCTGGTGTTCTTGCACTTTTCTCTCTTTTAAGATTCCTAATTCTTATTCAGTTAAATCACACAAACATTTATTTTTACTGTTTGAATTGTAGGAATTTTTATTCTTTCTCCATACTGTCCTATAGTTTCCTGTATTATAGACAAGGGAAAACCAGACAACAAATATACCAAATAATTTTTTCTCCAATTACTTGATCAAACCTTACGTCATCATCCAAATAATTTTCATCTTCCAGGTGCTGGTGCGTGACTATAAGCTTCGTTCTTACTCACTCAACGCTGTGAGTTTCCACTTCCTGCAAGAGCAGAAGGAGGATGTGCATCACAACATCATCTCTGACTTACAGAATGGGAACCCGCAGACTCGACGCAGGTGGGTTTAGTGTGAAATGTACTTCAGGTTTAGTGAAATTCCAAGGGCTATGTTGATGTACAACTCTCCTCAGGTTAGCGGTGTACTGTCTCAAAGACGCATACCTGCCTCTGCGGTTGCTTGACAAGCTCATGTGTATTATCAACTACATGGAGATGGCCAGGGTCACTGGTGTGTCCCTCTCGAGTCTGCTCACCCGTGGCCAGCAAATCAAGGTCGTCTCCCAGCTCCTGCGTAAGGTAAAAGTTACTGTTTTATACCCAGTGTCTTGGTATTGAAGGATTTGTATTTGTGAAACTGGTGTCAGTCTAGGTGTGTTCTCTATCCCAATTAAATGTATTCTGTGGTTGTAAATGGAGAAGAAAGTTAATCAGCCCAGAGACTCGGTTCAGAGGTAAATAAAATAAACTAGTTATGCATAAGGAAGCTAAATTCTGAAATCTCAAAGGTAATGACTGTGGTCATATGCCAAATCATGATATCAAAACTCAATTTTGTGTTCATCTCCTGGTTTGTGCCAGTGTGCCATTCTTATAAGGGAATATGGCTTGCTTTGTTCACCTGCCAAAAGCAACAAGGATTGCTGAAATGTTCCTTGGTATTTATTTAGCATGTGTCACTACATTTTGTCCCTGATTTGGGACTTCCATCAGGTGAACAACAGTTGGAAAAAAATGAAAAATAAGATGATACCATATTTATTATAATCTGAAAATTCAATGATTAATTCCAAAAATTATTTAATTTTATATAAAAAAAATTTCAATCATTGACGATTAATAATACTTTTCTGAGTGTTTGGCCATTATATTTATTTATTTACATGCATTCTGATTTGTTGATTTATATAATGACATTAACAAAAAAAATTAACAAATTAAGAAAAGATTCTTAATTTCCATGTATGTCTTGTTTCAATAACTTGCTCCTTTGTCATTCACATTCTGGCCAAGTGTCGACTGTTGTTTGCAGCGATTCCAACCTCTTCTATTGATGCCATTTAATTTTTTCACAGGGAAAACCTCTGATCTTTACTGAAATAGTAATTTTACTTTCTCTCTGATATAAACATTAAATGGGATAAAGGCCTTAACAAATAGTATATTTGTTAATGAATGTAAGTTTGCCTGATGTAATTATCAAAAAATTAAAAAAGTTATTTAGTTTTCTACAGTAATGCCGATGTTCAGTTACAACACAAATACATAGAATATTCTTCATATATATATTCAGCTGTGTGAAAATTCTCTTTCAACAAGATTCATGAATGGTGACAGAAACCCTTTCTTTCAACACATAAAAATATAAATTTGTGACTCATTTTGTTGACAGGCTAAGGAGAAAGACTTTCTGATGCCCACATATGGGGGCGGTGTGCAGGAAGAACAGTTTGAAGGGGCCACTGTCATAGAACCAAAGAAGGGTTACTACGGAGACCCAATCGCCACGCTGGATTTCAGCTCGCTGTATCCCAGCATCATGATGGCGCACAATCTCTGCTACACGACGCTGCTGCAAGGGAACGCCAAGGATCGGCTGGGGTATGGTGAACATGTAGTAATAAATAGATATTATAACTAATGGCCATTATCTACTGAGTTAAAGTACTCTGCTTTGTGGTACTTTATATGCTTCAATTTGATAAGTGGTTATCCAGCATTTATCTGAATTTTGTTAATAGAAAAACATACTTGTATTGTTTGGTGAAACAAAACTATTGCTAATTTTTTTATTGTTCTACATCTTTTAAGGCTTTCTCTGGAACAGTATGTGAAGACACCGGCTGGAAACTTCTTTGTGCGGCAGTCTGTGTGTAAGGGCCTTCTCCCAGAGATCTTGGAGAATTTGCTGAGCGCCCGCAAGAGGGCCAAGGATGAGCTGAAGTGTGAGACTGACCCATTCCGTCAGAAAGTGTTGGATGGTCGCCAGCTTGCCCTCAAGATAAGTGCAAACTCTGTCTATGGTTTCACGGGTGCCCAAGTGGGCAAGCTGCCCTGCCTGGAAATATCTGGGGTGAGTAAAGTTTGGTCAGATGATTTGGAAACTATTTCAAAAGGATAAAATAAGGGCAGTAACTTTGTCCCCAAAACAGCATGTTGTGCTATTAGCCTGCGTCCTGTAGCAGATAGTACACAAGAATTGTTGACCTCAGTCCTAACTTTTATTTGTGAAGTTACACCTTTGTAGTAAAGTAGCATAAATTTATAAAGCCTTTATTAGGCACCTTCATCTGTGAGTTTACTATCCTTAGTGGTTATTTTAATGTAATTAATTGTTTCTTATGAAACATTCTGTCATGAATTAAGAAAAGGTCCATATCATTAGCATCTTCCATGGTTATATGTAGCCATAGGATTAACTGAAGAATGCCTGTGATTTCTAATGTGTTGAGATTTGTAGTTGTTGGTTTCAGAGTGTGACTGCTTACGGACGCACCATGATTGAACAGACAAAACTGGAGGTGGAGCAGAGGTACAATGTTGCAAATGGCTACGACCATGACTCTGAGGTCATCTATGGTGACACAGACTCTGTTATGGTCAAATTTGGTGTGAAGACACTGGAAGAGGCGATGACACTGGGCCGGGAGGCTGCAGAATATGTGAGCTCCAAGTTTGTCAAGCCCATCAAGCTGGAGTTTGAGAAAGTGTACTTTCCATACTTGCTCATTAGCAAGAAGCGATATGCGGGGCTGTACTTCACGCGGCCTGACCGCTATGACAAGATGGACTGCAAGGGGCTTGAGACAGTTCGCCGAGACAACACGCCTCTTGTAGCCAATATGATGAACATGTGCCTGCAGAAACTGCTCATCGACAGGTAAACTGTTCTGCTATCCTTTTTCAACTTACATATGTCACTTCCCCATTCTCACATGTACTGTATTTAGATACTGTTGAATTATTGTTAAGTTAGCTGATAATTTTGTGTTAAGACATTTGATAAAGGTATAGAGGAAATTATGAGGGAGTGAAAGGAAGCGAAAATCAGTCATTTAGGACTTGTGAGCCTATCTTCTTACTTCCTCCTTTTTTCCTCCGTATTTGTCTGAACTGTTTGAAACGGTTTTTCTTTGTTCTTCCACTCTCATTATTTCTTCTATTGTAGACAATGCTTGAAATATCATAATGAAATATTTAATTCTGCTTTCATATAGTCGGTTCTTGCCATCCATGGTTCACTTAAAAAGCATTGGATCATATATTTCTTACACACATTTCCTTGTCTCGCAGAGATCCTGATGGTGCAGTCGACTATGCCAAGCAGGTGATCTCTGACCTGCTTTGCAATCGCATTGACATTTCACAGCTCGTCATCACCAAGGAGCTGACCAAGTCAGATTATGCAGCCAAGCAGGCGCATGTGGAGCTGGCAGCCAAGATGAGGAAGAGGGATCCTGGTACGGCGCCCAAACTGGGTGACCGTGTACCGTACGTACTGGTGTGCGCCACCAAGAACACGCCAGCGTACATGAAGGCTGAGGACCCTATCTATGTCCTGGAGAACAACATCCCCATTGATTCAAATTACTATCTCAACAACCAACTGTCTAAGCCTCTTCTTAGGATATTTGCTCCCATTCTGGGTGACAAAGCAGAGTCTGTCCTGTTACGTAAGTAAAGCCTTGCACAATATCTAGAATTATTGCCCTAGTTTTATATACATTACTCTGCTTATCTTTAACCAGTTTTGGTTCACTTGTATTATTATGTGACACTTCATGAAGGCTCCAACAATACAAATTAAATTAAAAGTAATCAACTTTGTAAAATGAATTTTAATTCCTTCGTCCTCGGTAGATGTCTTGCACAAAACTCTGGGTCCTACAGAAACAATTTCAATTTTCTCATTGTCTTTTACCAGGTGGTGACCACACACGGACAAAGTCAGTGGTGACTTCGAAAGTAGGCGCCCTTGCTGCTTTCACGAAGCGCAGGGAGACTTGTCTGGGCTGCAAGTCTGTTCTACCAGCAACAGAGACCAAGGCCCTGTGCGCCCACTGCTGTCCTCAGGAATCTCGACTCTACCAGCAGGAGCTGTGCAAGCTCATGGCCCTGGAAGAACGCTTCTGCCGTCTCTGGACGCAGTGTCAGCGCTGCCAGGGAAGTCTGCATGAGGAAGTCCTGTGTACCAGTCGTGACTGTCCCATCTTCTACATGCGCAAGAAAGTGCAGATGGACCTTGACTCACAGGACAGGGTGCTTGACAGGTTTGGCAACCCCACCTGGTGAAACTGTTTCCTGTCAAAAACTGTTAAATTATTAGAATTATTTTACAATAAATCCGCATAATTTTTTAACATATATATATGTATATATTTAAGCATATTAAATGATTGTTGCATTTCCCTAACATTTTTCATACTCGAAGAAAGACGATTCTAATCCTTAATTTAATCATTTTTAAGTACAGTAGAATTTCAATTAATTGTAAATTGTGGGACATAGTCTTGATAATTGAAGTGAGAATGAGAAACGTACTGTTTTTTTAAAAAAAGAAATACACAATGAATATGTGCTATTTACATAAAAATTTTGAAATGTTTATTTGGTGTTTTTATTAGTTCATTGTCTTCACACTGCATGGTTTTTCGTAGTTTTCAAATAGGTAATATCTGAGCTGTAAGTGGCCTGATAGTTACATGAGGAAGACAAGTGAATCGGATGGTGTATCACTGTACCCTAACAGATGGCGTTAAAGATTGTGTAATCTACTGCTAAAGCAATAGAGTACAACTACAGGCATTTGGAATTTGGATAGAAACGTTTGAGTAATGGATGGGCACTAAACAGTGAGTTCGTTGACATTATTCCCTCTGGATAAGTAGTGCACCCTCAAAGCATCCACAACAGATCTCATTAACGAATATATTGAACAAGGTGACAGTTACATGCAAATAAGATGATTGTATGTTAAAAGAGAGAATAGAACCTCGACTAGGTAAACTACACTGGAGTTCATTTCAATGTGAAAAGAAGGATAATAACTACAACAACTATAGCACGGTGTGAGACTTGAAACTTTCAACATTCTCCATTACAGTTTCAAATAGTTTTTGCAATATTGGTATGGAAGGAGAAATTGTGAAAAATGTTAAAGTCATTGCAGAACGTTGAATAAAAGATTGCATTTTTAATGGTATTTTCCTTCTACCCACTTATATATCGTACTTCTCGGGGTCCCCATTGTTCAACAGTTAACACGTTAGAACAGATTAATTTTCCATATATCCCCAGGAGAAGCAAAGCTTTAAGGATGCGGAAAGAGTCGTGCATACATATTACATTGTCTTGGCGTATAATTAATAAATTTAATTTATATGATAAGGTAATGTCAAGTATTTTGTATTTATCAAATGATTAAAATTTGTAGAGTATAAAATCCATAGAATGAATAACACAAAGTCTTTATTAACCTGTCGAACATATCATCCGTCAGTTGAATACTAAAATGCAGTAGCTTTCATCTTTGAATTGCCACAGTTTTCTACAACTCAATTTATTCATCCCTGTTCAGTTGACTATGCGAGTGTTAACTAAAGGAATAATGCATTTGAGAATACTAAGTTGGACAGGTGACTATGTTATTGTCTGGTATATACATGTTTGTTTTACAAACTAATCAATATATGTTTTTTCACTCAAAAATATTTCAATAATTGAACATAAGTAATAATATTTACACCATTGTATTGGCAAGTCTATGGATAAATTCAATTATTTTCCGAAATATAGGCGGAATGGCTGAAGCTCTCTTTTGAATGTAACTGAAGTCTTTCTTAAATCTGTAATCCTATCAGGGTTTGAATGAAAAGTATATCTGGGAGAGAAAAATGTGAAGAAGAATGATTTTTATTACACATTTTCAAAGCTTTCAATTTCATGAATTTAACTGAGGATTGGTCAAATGTCTGGGTAACACAAAAGGTGAAAATGTTAGGGAGGCTGCATACACAAAATTACGTCTGTTGTGTTTTCTGATTGAGGACGCTATTGGTAGGATGAGCCAAAGCCCCTCTTCCTTGACAACTTTTTTGTATGTGTTATTCCCACAGAAGTGAAGGATTGTGGAGGTGGCGGTGTACCTGGGGCGAGTGGTAAAAAGCAATATTTCCAATGAAGATGGTGGTGCTACAGAGAATGGCCCTCGACAAGTAGTTTGACATTTTGGTAGTACTATTCACTCCAACTTTTAGACCTTATTTTTTAGTTCTTTTACTGCGACCAACGACATTAATTATAATTTAATTAATATATATATAAAAACGGCTAATTTGCCAGAAAAAGAGTTATTTAATTAAAACAAAAAATTATCAGTTGTAACCAGCTGACTTTATATTAAAATTAAATAAAAATAGGAGTATATTAGCAGAAAAGTTTTAATTCTTCTATGTAAAACACGAAGTTTCGTCACTGATTGGGACCTCTTCAGATGTACAAATGATTTATACACCTGAAGGGGTCCTAATCGGGGATGAAAGTCGTGTTTAATATCTATTACGTGTAAATTGAATAATTAATTATTTAATTTAACAAATATAACATTACGACGTTTTGCCCATTTAGGAACTGCATCAGGGTAAAATTACAGTTTCGAATGTATGTGTTAAAATTAGATCTTTAAATATAAAATCGACCTAAGTGAGTGTTTGCGTATTGCAGTTGTCGGGAATTTCTGTGGTAACGAATTCATTCCTTCAGCTTTGATTATTTCTTGTAGCGCGTAAATAATTTATTAAGGCGTAATTATTATTATGTTTATTGCCGCATCTCAGAGACAACAAGTGGTAGTATTTTATTAAATTCGTTTTTGAAACTATAATTCCAGCGAAGAAGTTAAGGAAGTATAACATCTTTGGCTGGTCAATGGTATCTTTTGGTTCGCATTCTTTGGCTGCAGTCATATTTTTTAATTTTCCCTTGGTTTAAAGTTATGTACTTTCAAACTGTGAAATGTGAGATTGTCAAGTGCACTTTGAAGCTCGTAAGTTGTCAGACTGAAAAGAAAGTATATTTTTGTATTTGAGCCATGGCTGTGCAGCAACCGTTGGAACCTAAGGACGTACAGGTCGGTTTCGGAAAATACCTCACCTGATTTCCTGCTTTACCGACGAAACGTAACTTTCGGTTTGTAATTCCAGGACCTCCAGTTTAAACTCGTCACACGTTTGAAAGTGTTTGACTCCGGATTCGACTACGACGGTCCGGTCAACTTGGTCGCCGCCGCCAGCAGGTTCGGCGTCGCTTTCGTGGGATGTCCCTCTGGAATGAAAGGCGAGTTTTATTCAAAACTTTATATGGCCTCGTCGTGGTTTGTTTGTGTAACGTAACCTTTGTTCAAACAGTTATCTTGATGGACTCTGCAATGTCGGCACCGTCCAAGGTGCAGACGGAGTTCCTTCACAAGCGAGTGGACTTGCCGTCCACTCCCACTCACCTGGGGCTCAACGCCGACCAGACGTGGCTCGCCGTTGCCCTCAGGAAGGACGGCTGCGTCCGTGTCGTCGTCTACGACGTCCCTTCGCTCTTGTCCAAGGTAAACACCTCCACACCATCGAATTCCGTTTTTACCATGCCCCACCTAAGTCTTTCAAATCCCTCCTATGTAACATATTCATATTTTTTTTACATTCAAAAATTAAATTATTCCCTAAAGAAGCTTAATTACGATTTGTGTATCGTGGCTCTTCAATAATAATTCTATACACAAACGAAGTAACAATTTAAATAAATAAATATCAGCCAATTTTAAGTCAGAAAAAATGAATTTATTAATGTTAAATTTGTAAGTCTAACAAAATTTGAATAGTTTGTTGATTATCTGCCAAATGTTTCTTAAATGTTATAATTATCATTGTAATTGTTTTGTTCTTTTTGTAGTTTTAATCTTGAACCTGATGAGGTCACGAAATAAGTGATGAAACATTTAACATTACATTAAATTATTTTTTCTGACTTAAAATTGGCGGACTTTTATTTATTAGTTTTCTCAATAGTCAGAATATATATCATTATTAAAGTAATAATTTATTTTAATCAGATCACTAAACCTATCCAAATGTACAGTCATGACACCCATTCGAACTTTTGTATGAAATTAAGATCCTATTTTATATAACATACAGAGTTGGCGCTAGACTACAGTAGACATCCACTTTGTTTATGCCTCAGCAATTGTACAGTACAGTACATACTATACTCTCTGGGTGAATTTTAATTTATTAATAAGAAAGATAGCCAATTCAGACAAAAAAATGATAATATAAATACCACATGACTATTCTGGAATCCTTGTCCCTTTCCTCAGGTGTGAAGAAGAGCCTAGTTGGTTGACAACATTCAAAAGTGAAAACGTAATGACAATGGGAGAGCTGAAGGGTTAGCGTAACAATAAGCGGGGCAACGACAATGGGAAAGCAGAAGGTTTAGCACAATAATAAGGGATCATAGCAATTATTGAGTTTAATAGTGTCAGTTTGTATGTTAATAGCTGTGATGTTTGATTTAATGTGAAGCATCTCTGAAATTGTACCTGACTGGTGTCAGTGTCTAAAATCTTAGAATTTTGCCAATCAAATGTATGTTTAGAATTTATTATATGTTTGTAGAATACAGATTGTTTATCAATGGAAAGTTTGACATTAGACATATGTTCCTTGATATGGGAATTAAGGGAACGTTTTGTTTGCCCTATGTAGCAGGAATTACAATTAGAGTAAGAGAAAAACAATGTTTGCTGTAGGTGTCAAGTGGGTCCTGGTGGTTTTTAATCAAGTATGAAAGGGTATTAGTGGATCTGTAGATGACAAATATTTGTTGAGAAACACCACTCTAATTAGTACATTTCACTTGATTTGTAATGGCTCTGGGGGAAAGACAGTAAAATTTTCATTAAATCTAATTGATGATTAAGTAAAAATTATAGTAGTTAAATTTATATGAATGTCTGAAATTATTTGATAACAGACAAATAAATGACATTTTGTCATCAAGTGTAGAACGGATTTGGAGTAATATAAATGTTTAAAAGAAACTCCAGAAAAATTTAAAATGCAACATCCCCGATTGTAACTGCTTCAGGAGTATAATTCAATTCAGTTATCTAAAAAACTTAAGATACAAAGCCTTACGTGCATGATAATTTTTGATTATAGGCTTGTGTTTCTAACATTTAAATTTAAAAGATGTCAGATTATCATAATTGGAGTAATATAAATTATCTCTATACAGTGCCAAATTCTTCTATTAAAATGAGCTAAAGATTGCTGCTAAATAAAAATTGTTAACTTTTCTGTTATGGTTACTTGTTTGTTATACCTTACTTGTTTCACAATATATAACATTGTTAATGTGTCATAAGTTTTTAACATTATTGTTATTAAATATTTTGTTCACGGGCAAAAGAAGGTGCTTATACTCTTATTCAAATTTATTTGCTCTTCAATAACAGAATGTACACTACAGTGAGTTTGCTGTGTAACCTTTTTCTTTTTCTACCGCTCCACAGAATGTGAGCATTGCGAACGAAGTGCAGCTCTCGTCTAATCCGGCAGTCCATGTGTTGGATATGTCCTGGAACCCTGCTGTAACCCACACGCTGGGCGCTTGCTTTTCTGATGGCTCCCTCGGCGTGTACGAGATCTCCCGGGCCAGCGTGAACATCAAGACATTACCACCTGAGGCGCGGGCCATGTGAGTCTTAAACACTGGACGTATATGTGATACTTGGAATTGGCTGGCACTTTCACTGATGTACTGTAGGGCTTGGTATTTTGTTATTACCACACACTTACTTTAAAAATCTTTGACACTACCACACTCAAATATTCACCCGTTAGAGAACCACCTTCCCCATATCAACGTCTTGCTTGAACGACAAATAAATATTGTGTTTCATAAGGAGATAATTTTTTTTTGAGAAGTTCGGCATTGTATGTTTAAAATGCCATTCATTTATCAGTAATTAAATGTGATTAGAGTTTTCAAAGTGTCGTCATTGTCATGTTGCATCTGCACGACATAAGTTTTTCCTTCTGTTAGGTATAATTGTCAAGATTGTTCTATTTTAATAGAGTTAATCATTGTTCACACATGGAAGAAAGTTTGTTCATGTGTTTAAGAATATTCTTTGGATTAGAGCAGACTATCATGACATTTTTCATCTATATTCATTATGTAAGAATTTTGAGAATGGAAAAGAAAGCATTATTTCATTCAGATTTTTAAAAAACTTACACATGTAAAGAACACTTTTAAGAATTTTTTAATATGTAAATATATGTATACTGGAGTCTTTTTAAAAAGGCACTTCCATTGGGGAAACCCCTTGTTGAAAAGTTACTTGGCATCTTAACTTTTAGATTTTGGATGGCTGCAGGAATTATCTCCACATTATCATTCACAGATATGTTTCCACTCTTCCTGGACTTACCAGTTACGCCGCAGATAGGAAATTAAAGAAGTTCACCTTCATCACAGCAGCATACTTTTAATGAAAATATTAAGATGTAGTCATAATAATAGCCATTTCTGATGTTTCAAGTGAGGCTTTTTTAAATCCCTCAGACAAGAAGAGTAGGTCTGGTGTCACAGGCCAGATACTAATACCGAAACCCAATTGACAAATATTTAATCATAAAAAGAGTATGTTGGTCAAATTTCACATAGTGAAACAATACGATGTATATCCACATTATAACATTTAATAATAAGACATTTAATAATAAGACATTTTTATTTGCTATTACCAAAGCTTTTTTTAATGTCGTTCAAATGGCTCTCTTCTTCAGGTGTCTTTCGTGGAGCCCTCGGGGGAAGCAGCTGGTGGTGGGATCTTCAATTGGAACATTGACACAGTACACTCCTACTCTGAAGGCAATGAAGAGCTGCCCGAACCCATCCCTTGGAGAGGGCTCTATGCCACCGGCTGTGCTAGCGCTCAAGTGGCTGTCAAGTTTTCAGTTCTTGGCTGTGTACCATGACCAGGACAGACTTGCCTCCATTGTGGTCAACACACCCAAGGCGGGGCCTGTCTCTTTCATAAACTTTGATGATGTCTGCTACGGTGGAGGTGGGGGGCGGCGTCGTCAGTTCTACCTGCTGCATATGCAGGCATGGAGTGTGGCTCTCCTGGCATCTGCTGATAGTGTCGAAGTGGGCGTCCTTGCAACAGCTGAAGAAGACCCGATTGCGTGGCGCCAGTGGGTGCTGGAGGATGCCGCTCGTGCAGAGCTTCCCATGGCGGCGAACCGCAGGGAAACTTTCCCACTGGGTCTGGCCCTTGACACCTGCAACACACACCAGCTGCCCTGGGGTGATAACCTCATTCTGCCACCTCCGCCGCTACTGCTTGTCCTCTCTGATGATGGTGATCTCTGCCTCTTTCTCGCTGTCAACCTGCATCCTGGCGCTGCCACACTTTGTTCACCGGCAGAGTTGACACCTGACCCGACGCTCTTCACGACCACCATGCACAGCTCCAGCCGTGTCAACTTGTCACAGAAGTAAGACCACCCCTACCTTTTCTTTTTGTCTGTGTTAGTCCTGTCTGGTTTATTGCAAAAGCATGATTTCTTTTACAGGTTTGAGAAGGGACCTATCCCTTCCGGAGAGAGATTGGCCTCTGGGGACCTTGGTGGCATTGCGCCGTTACCCTCATCATCACCACTTGGTGCAAAAGCTGTCCCCGTTGCTAAAGGACCCTTTTCACTTGGCACTGCAATGCCAGTTGTCTCCTCAACTACACAGTTATTCCCAAAAACCATATCGGCACCTGCCATCCGTCCGCCAGACCCATCAGTGTTCATAGCACCTCAGCAGTCCCCGGCACCAGCTGTCTCTTCTATCGCCCCTCCCATGGTAAACGTAATTGCAAACGTAGCCTCTGTTACTCCTTCTCCTGTCCCTGCTCCGGCGCAAGTCACCATACAGCCAGAGGAACCTGGCAAATCATACTCTACCATCATGAAAGCGATAACTGAGGAGATACAGAATTTTGAGTCTGAGTTGGCCTCGCTCACCAAGAGGGTCAACTCTGTGAAGGTTCAGGTAATGTACAATGTTTTTACTCCAGGGAATTGTATACAGTTCCATATTGCATATTATTTTGTTTTGTTGGAGGTCAGATTTGGCATGAGGGCGTGACGGTTGAGATCTTAATTTTATCATTTGCGTTCATTAATTGTAGTATCTAATGCACAATTCTTAGTTTTACAACCAGAGAAGGTTTTGAAATAAGATCAATTGTAAATTAACTTTAAAAGTGATATCTTCAATAAATAATACTTGCTATATATGTCCGCTTGGCGGCTTTGTGGCCATCTATATACTCAATGTTGTGATTATATGTTAGTCCGACTTGTCTGTTGGCGGAGTCACATTGTTCTTTTTAATGTTTTGGTGCAGCTCTAGTAGAGCCAAATGTATTGTACTTATATCACAACAGCTGATTGAATTGCTTTGCCAAGGTTTCCTATTTTTCCCACAATGTCATTCAGTGTATCTGTAAGAATATTATTTATCTTGCTCATTTTCAGTTCTTCATTTAGGGGTGGTCAGTTGTGTCCTTAGGCCTATGTAATTACACCCCTATAATTTCTTTGTGCTATTTTTAAAATTTCAACTTGGCTCCCTTATACCTGACTTCCCTGTGCTCTTGAGTCTTGTGCTAATTAATATCTCCTATAAGCAAGTCAACTTATCAAATTTGAAAATCTGTAAATTTCTGAAGTGCACTGATCTCAAGTACGTCAATGTGTAATGGTCGTGGACTCTTGTCTATACTCCTTATTCCCTGAAGACAAAGAGTTGTTTACTGTTTGAAATGTTAGTAGGTCATTCTCTTTAAATTACTTTTGCCTCAGCAGCCTGGATCTAATTTCATATAGAAACCAGACGGAACACACGAGAGCTGGTATTGTGTATGACCTTTCTTTTTACTTGCTTTGCAACAATTTGTGATGCCCTTTCTTCAGATCGGTACCCTCGAGGAGCGGGCGTCGATCCAGAAAGGGGTCGACTCGTCCGAGATGTTCTTCAGAGAGCTGGATGAAACGACTCATGGCCAGAGCGCCGAGGTTCGAGCCCTGAGGGGACTGCTCATGGAGACGTTCGTATGGGCCGAAGATGCCAAATCGCGACGCCGTCAGCTCGAGAACCCGGCCAGGTAACGTCGTGGTGTCTGGGTCTGATCTGGTCAGTTCCAGATAAGTGAAGGTCTCAGTGCCGTCGGTCCTGTTGCAGGTCGGGACGTGTCGATTTGGATCCTGTGAGCGTTCACTACTGGAACAGCATCCGCCACCTCACCTTCTATGTGGAGAGCCAGCTGGAGCAGCTCAACCGCACACTTGACCAGGACTGGTCAGTTTTTCAAGATGCCTGCAAAACCAAGGCCAAGTGAGTAATTTTCTGTCACAATGACAGCATAATAATTGCAGCCTCTGGCTACCGAGTAGGTCCTTGAACCCTGTAAATGTGATGTGAGGTGTCAAGTTCTCTAATTCTGTCAAGAGAACTCTACAAACGTAAGGCATGTTTACGCCAAATGTAGGAAACATTTTTTTACCAACAATGTTACCAAACATTTCTTCAGAATTAATTTGAACATTGTCAACAAATTTTCTCTAGAATTCTTCTGAACATTGCCATAAAATTCTCTAGAATTCTCCTAAAAGTTGTCAACAAATTCTCTAGAATTCTCCTAAAAGCTGTCAACAAATTCTCTAGAATTCTCCTAAAAGCTGTCAACAAATTCTCTAGAATTCTCCTAAAAGCTGTCAACAAATTCTCTAGAATTCTCCTAAAAGCTGTCAACAAATTCTCCTAAAAGCTGTCAATATTAGTTGGCAGCACTGCGATGTAAACCCGGCTTTATGTATATATAGAGATTCCGTGCTCTTGGTGTTAAGTCTCAAAGACGCCGCTGTCACTCAGACGCCGTTACTGTCGCAGGAGCGAGATCCAGATCCCGACGTTGGAGGCGCTTTACCGCGTCCTCAGCCTGGAGACTGACATCTTGGCCAAAAAGCGGACGGACGTGGAGCGGATCCTGCATCAGGCGACGGAGTTGCAGCGCCGCCGCGGACGCCGCACGACGCTGTTGACCGACCACGACGCCTCGGGACTCGGCGCCGCCGGAGCCACGGCGGTCGCCTTGTTGGCGGACAAGCTGCTGGAGACGCGGCTGGATAAACCTTCTCCCGACACCGTGCGGCGTCTCATAGCGACGGGGAGGGCGGCCGTGGCGTCATCGCGACGCCTGTCCACCGCCAAGCGCGATGCCCTGGCAGAGTTGCTGGCGCAGAGGCCGCGCGTGCCCCGCGTCAAGACGTCGAGGGAGCGCTTCAGCGGCGCCGTGCTGGACCTGCCCTCCTCCGCCCTTAGGCCCGGCGGTATCTCGGCTGGCCGCCCCCACGCGGCGTCAACGTCGCCTCGCCTGACTACCGCCACCGCGGCGCCGACTCAACAGAGCGTCTTCGCCAAAGCAATCTCAAGCACGTCGTCGTCGTCTGCGTCGAGCGTGTCCGGGAAACCGATCGCCACCGCGGCCTCGCAGCTGAGCGCCTTTGGCTCTGGGGCGGCGGCGCCTATCAGCACGACTCCACAGCCCGGCGTCCTCGGCGGCTCTTCCTCCCCAGCCCCGTCTTCGCAGCAAGCGGTCAAGCCTGTTCCGAGCATCTTCACAGGGGGCGGAGCGGCGCCAATCTTCGCATCGAGTGCCTTCGGCGGCGGAACCCTCGCGCCGACCTCCACGACCGCAAGTCTCTTCTCTTCGGCTTCCCCCGGCGTGTTCGGCGCTGGAACACCGGCTACGACCTCGACCACGAGCACGAGCCTTTTCGGCGGAGTCTCTGCCCCGGCCCGCACCGCCTCCACTCGCGCCGCGACCACCGCCCCCGCGGCCACGACCGTGACCACCGCCGCCGGACTGTTCGCCCCCCAGGCGCCCGCAGCGAGCAGGACGTCGACGTCGACAGCAGCGCCCAGCTTGTTCGGCGGCGGGACCACAGCGGCAGGCGTGTTTGGCGGAGGAAGCACGACTCTGACGCCAGCTGGCAGCTTCTTCGGCACTGGAAACCCGACAGCGGCCGCAACGTCCGCCAACTTGTTCGGCGGTGGAACATCCACGGCCACGAACACCTTCCCAACTGGAACCCCAGCAGCGACCGGGACGGCTGCCAAGACCGGCGTCGGAACCCCAACTGCTACAACAGCCACACTTTTTTTTGGCGGTGGAACGCAGGTTGTGACAACGTCCACCTCTTTGTTTGGCGGAGGAACGTTAACAGCGCAGTCTGGTGCTTCTGGAACACCAAGCGTGACGACGACCAGCAACGTCTTCGGCAATATCGCCCCGACTATAAGCACAACCCCGGCCTTCTTTGGCGGCGGAATACCAACTTCGACCACAACAACCACTACCGGATTAGGCACTGGAACCACCAGTACGACTACAGCCGCCAGCATATTCGGAACAACGAGTTTTGCAACAGCTGGCAGTGTAGTCGGAAGTGGAACCCCAACAACTACCACGACAGGCAGTTTTAGTAGTGGAATTCCAGCTACGACCACAACAAGCATCTTCGGCGGTGGAACCCCAGCTACGACGACAGTCGGGAGCATTTTTGGAAGTGGAAAACCAGCTGCGACGACAGTCTCGGGAATTTTTGGAGGCGGGACCCCAGCAACGACTACAACAACGGCCATTTTTGGCAGTGGAGCCCCAGCTACGACCACATCCTTGGTGATAGTTGCTGGTGGGACCACATCGACGGCTACAATAGGGTCCATTGGGAGTGGAACCACATCGACTGCTACAATAGGGTCCATTGCCGGTGGAACCCCATCGACAACTTCAATATGCTCCATTGGGAGTGGAACCCCAAATACGGCTACACCCGCTGGTATTTTTGGTGTTGCAACTCCCACGGCGACACCAACTACCGCGATATTTGGTGGCGGAACCCCAACAGCGACGACAACTACGACGACATTTGGTGGTAGCACTCCAACGGTGACAACGGCACAGATATTTGGAGGTGGAACCCCAGCATCTATGACAACGGCGCAGATATTTGGAGGTGGAACCCCAGCATCGATGACAACGGCGCAGATATTTGGAGGTGGTACCCCAACTTCAACAACATCTGCGCCAATATCTGGTGGTGCAACCCCAGCATCGACGACAGAGACCCCGATATTTGGTGGAGGAACCCCAACTTCAATAATATCTGCGCCAATATTTGGTGGTGGAGCCCCAGCATCGACAACATCGGCACCAATATTTGGTGGTGGAACCCCAGCATCGACAACATCGCCACCAATATTTGGTGGTGGAACCCCGGCAACGACAACACCGGCACTAATATTTGGTGGTGGAACCCCAACTTCGACAACGGCGCCGATATTTGGCGGTGGAACCCCAACTTCGACAACGGCGCCGATATTTGATGGTGGAACTCCTGCATCGACAACGGCGCCGATATTTGGCGGTGGAACCACAGCTTCGACGACAACGACATTTGGCGGTGGAACCCCTACTTTGTCGACAGGCAGCAGCAGCATCTTCGCCGTAGGAACCCAGACTACAACGTCCGCCAGTGTCTTCGGAAGCGGCGCCCCGACTGCGGCCACGACAGCGAGTGTCTTTGGCGGGGGAACTTCTGCGGTGACGACAGCCGGCAGCTTCTTCGGCGGCTCTGTTCCGAGTGTGACGACGTCCGCGAGCCTCTTTGGCGGAGGAACCCCGACGCCGGCTTCGACTGCGTCCGGCATTTTCGGCGCCGCCTCTGGCAGCCCTGCGGCCGGCGTCTTCGGCGGAGGAACCCCGACCACGACCTCGACCGCCGGCATCTTCGGCCTCGGGGCGCTCTCAGTGTCCAACTCCTCCAACAGCCTGTTCGGCGGCTCCTCCACCCCAACCACTACGGCTGCCGGCATCTTCGGAGGCGGATCGTCCACCTTCGGCACTTCCGGGAACACTTCGCTGTTCGGCGGCGGTTCCTCGGCGTCGGCGCCGTCTCCGTTCGGGGCTGCGACTTCGAGTTCGGCGACTCCCTTCGGCGCCACGGCTGGCGGCGGGTCATCCTGGAAGGGCTTGTTCGGCGCCCCCACGACGTCGGCGCCGTCGACCTTCAGCGGGTTCGCGACGTCGGTGTTCGGTGCTCCCGCGACTCCCACGACTCAGGGCTTCGGCGGCTTTGGCCAGCCGACGGCGCAGCCCTCCAACTTTGGCCAACAGCAGCAAACGTTCGGTGGAGGCGGCGGGGGCGGCGATGGATTCGGCGCCAAACCAACGTTCGGGCAATCGTCCTTCGGCGGCTTCGGTCAGAGCAGGTCGGTTCCTCCGCTCCCCACCTCCTCTCCTCTGCCCGCAGCGCGGCGCATTTGATGACGGCGCTCTGTTGCAGGTTCGGACAAACCTCCACCTTCGGCGGCGCCGGAACTTCCCTCTTCGGCGGGGGCGCCCCTGCTTCTCCAGGCGGCAGCTTCCAGGCGTCGGGTGAGGCCACTTTCTCCCGGCGAGGGGCGGCGCTGAGTCTGACCATGCTGACCGTCTCTCTCCTGTTGTAGGCGGGAGTCCCTTCGGAGGCGGCGCTGAGTCTGACCGTGTTGACCGTCTCTCTCCTGTTGTAGGCGGGAGTCCCTTCGGAGGCGGCGTCTTCAGCGCGGGGGCGGGCCAGGGCGTCGGTCAGGCGGGCTTCGGCGCGCCGGCCTTCGGGTCTCCGCCCGCATTCGGGTCTCCCCCGGGGGGCGCCGGAGGGTTTGGTGCCGCCCCCACCTTCGGGGGCGGTCCGGCCTTCGGCGGATCCCCGCGCGTCTTCGGGTCTTCGCCCGGCGGCGGCTTCGCGGGGTCTCCAGGGTCGCCCGGCGGCGGCTTCGCGGGGTCTCCAGGGTCGCCGGCGTCGCAACAGCAGTCGTCCACCTTCGAGAGTCTGGCCTCGCAGAACACCGTCACCTTCGGGAACCTCGCCAGCCAGAGTCCGGGCTTCGGCGCCCCACAGCAGCAGCAACAACCGCAGCAGCAACAGCCGCAGTCGCTGTTCGGGGGCGGCAGTTCCTTCTCCACCTGGCGCTGACAGAACTTGTACTAGCAGCAAAATAGTCTGACGTGTGGTTGTGGCGAGTCTCCACGCTGACCCGGCCAGGTCACTTACATTTGCTCTTTACAGATTTATTTTTTTTGTGGATGCCAACTGTAATCAGAACTAATCCTTATACCCATATATTGCTGAAAGAGACCGTTATTTTCTTTTTGATTAGAAATCCCATGTTTGGTTAAACTCCTGCCTGGTTTGCGATGTTCCTTTCCTCTGTCAAGAGAGTTGCCTCACACGTGACACCGAGAGTTGCCTCACCGAGAGTGCGAGCTTTAGAGGTACCTGACCTTGCTGGACGAAGACAGACTGAAGTTTCTGTGGTCCTCTCTCACTCACAGAGAGACATGTGTCTGGAGCTGGAAGGGGACACGTTCAAGTTATGGAGGCAGTTGTGGTACTAGGAACCGGTACAATGTGTATATGTTTTACTGCAGCTTCATGACCACCTCACAACCCGAAAAGTAGTGACGTCACAGACTCTTCTCTAACCTTAACTTTTTAAAAACCAATTCGTCAATGGGTGTCGTGACGTCACGAAGCCCTGCCGTCGAGAGAGAGAATCTGTAGTTGGATCAAGTGTGATTATTTGCCGCCACCTTCTTAATTATATTTTGTGTATCTGTTGGTTGGTTCATCCGTGAAAAATGGTTAAAGCCCAAAGAAGAAAGAAGAGAGTGTAATTTTGAGTCCCTACTAATTTGTGTTGTCATGTGAGCTGAAGGAGAAACTGTATTTAGGAAGTGATACATTAAGACTGAAACTTAATTTTCTGAAAGTCTCTAAATTACAGATTTGTTTCCCTCTGGTTCACTGCAACCATCCCATTAATTTCTACAGTTCAGTTGGCAAACTAACCCACCACCTAAGTTTCCATAACAACAACTTTGAAACAGTTTCTGATATTTTGATCATTGCTCAATTTTTATGTGGTAGAGTTTTATCAATAAATATATTCAACGTAAGAATGTAAATGTCCTGACGAGTTACTGTAATTGATTTTTTTAAGTCACACAACATTGACTATTGTACTGGAAGCAAACAATTATTATAAACAAAGGATATCAACAATTAAAATAAGGACAATAGCGTAATATAAAAATTTATTGCAAGGTTTGTTACATGGGATGAACCACATGGTGCATTAAAAACACACTAAGATCATCTTTCTAATTTCAATCATCCTTCAGTTCTCGGTGAAACATGGCAACTCAGAGTTTGGATTGGATTAACGTCTAAGATGTTACTCAATTGTCAGTCTGTTGACGACACGCCCAAAACAATCTCTGTGCCGTACACAGTGAGTTCGGTCTCCAGTTACGTATATCTTTCTACTAGTTTGTTTGTAGTGGGCTCAACCTGACCGATTTGTTTACCGTGAATCGTCGACTGGTTACAGCGGTGTGAAATTACTCACAGTAGCCGGTAAGTGAGAAAGAAATATATTTAGTTAGTTCTCATTTTGTTTCTTCACACTCGGGGGAAATCAAATCGCAACGGTTTATCCTTCAATTGGGAACTATGATTGAAAGTGAATCTTACACTGATTAAATTTATTTTATGTAGTCTTTATTATTGTTAAAAACTTTTATCTGTGAATTCCACAGTTTGGTTGATACGTTTATGTATTCTACAAATTGTGGATTTGACATTGGTGAGGTTACATCATTATTTCCACTGTCTGGGAGTAGAAAGGTTGGAGTAAATCTCTGCATCTCTCTCTCTAACCTGCCTCTTTCTCTATGTTTTTCTTTTCTTTGCCTGTTTGTTGCTCACAAGACCATGGAATAACCATGTAGTGATGATGCTACAAATGGTCATTCAACATTTCAAAATTGTATGCCCCAAAAAAGTTTTAAGTGACATTCTTAACAAGTTTTTCCGCAGTAATAAAAACAACAGTTAAATTCCAACTTGTGTATAGTGAAACAAGTGTGACGTCACGAGAGTCGCCAAGGGAGATTCTGTAGTGAGTTAAGCTTAATTCCTCGGGCAGTTAAGACGCCAGCGATTCTATGTATTGGGAGCCAATCGCCAGAGGTGGCAGTAAAGCACGAGATGGAGATAAGGAAAATGGCTTTGCAAATGAAAAATATGGGACGTAAAACCCGGCGCCAGAGCCCGAGACTGTCTCATTCACTACGGTGACTGTCTCCTTCCTTCGTCTGACCGTGGCGCTTTTCATCGGTCACTTGTTCCTTTCTACTTATTTTGCTGTCTGTGCACGGCAGGACCAATCAGATCCGAGCACTTCTGCTGTTCTTGCTTGCTTGATAATGTAGACACTCTCTGCAACGCCGGACTTTTTTTTGGGGGGGTGAACAGGCTACATGAGGGTAATCCACCTGGTGGCAACTCCCCTTTAATAGCATAGGAAGGGATTTGAAAGGGGGGATGCGGAAGGGTAGAGGAAGGTAGCCAAGGGTTAACTAGGGGCCCCGGGCTATGGTTTAAGGATCCTACCCGGCATTCACCTAAAAGTGATGCAGGGAAAAACCCTAGAAAACTTTCATCAGGTAGGTCGGGCATTTGGTACTTGTCCCACGCCCTTCCCTGGATGGCGGGAGAGGAGTTTGCTGTGGGGACGCAGCATTCCCTTCTCCGTGTCTCGACCAGTTTAGGAGGCAGCTGAAGACTATTCCAATGGGAACAGAGAACAACTCTTACCGTATGCCCAAGGTCTGTGACCCCGGAACATGCACAGGCCTCGGCTTGTGGGAACCTTAGTTGAAAAAAAACCCAGAGAGATGTGAAGGAAGCCTCCGCCAGAGGTCTCTGGGCATAAACGCCGGACTCTTTCTTCCTCTGAGGCACTTTAATATTCTCAGCCGCAGACTAGTGACGTCACTCCCACGACATAGACAGCGACATGCGTGTATTTCCTCAACGGATTTTTTAAAGCCAGATCATGCGTTGGGAAGAGAATTAACAACCTTTACTCCGTGACTAATTACGTCACTGGCGGCCATTTTGTAGACATCAGCACTAGGAATAGGACACACTGCAGTCTCTTAGGACATGTCGTGACTTTGACGCAGGATTCCTCCCACTTCCCTCGATCTAATTCCGTCCTGGAGTCCACCATCACATGCAGAATTCTACCCTCTACAATTTATCACTGAACATTATTTTCACTAGAACGCTTCATTCTTTTGCTATCGGCGAAAAACTGAAAAGTGGCGCAAAATTTCGTGTGGTTTTTATAGGGCCAGAGAAATTTTCGCCCAGAGGCCTTTATAATTGTTTTTTTTGAGGGTTGTGGCCACGACGTGTACAAGCTGGATAAACCCGACCCTTGGCGCTGTCTGTAGAGACTCTGGGTAAAGTGGCGGCTGAGGGATTTTTCCCTGACCCAGCAGCTTCCCCCCCCCCCCCCTTTGCCTTTGAAGGCGCTAATTATCCTCGCGCAGGGCGACGACGACGTGACGGGAACAAAGGAGGGGGAGAGAGAGTCAGCGTTTCTTCCCCACGGCCACGGTCCCTAAGAGTTGAGGGTGAAAACACAGAATATTAATAATTAACATTCCAAGTGTGTAAAAAGCAGTTGTGAGGCCTAGGAAAGGAGGAACCAACTACAGGCAGATTAAAAGAGAAAGGAAACAGTGGGGGAAATTGAAAAGAATTAAAATAATTTACAATAAACTAAAATACATGTCTTACAATGTAACATAACCTCACACAAAGGAAAAATGACTGCGGACAATCCTGAGGAAGTCACAAACGTTGTATCTGTACGAAATAAAATATGTTTATATAAAAAAACAGGTTCTTTAGTTTTCCATGCACCTGGCGAAAGGAACAAGGCAACGTTGCAGCGTGGTACTTATGTCATCTCTTATTTTGTCTGTGCTTCCGCTATCTTCCTTGTTGTTATCATCAAAGCACAGGGTCAGAAAATGATTTATAATTTGAAAAATAAAACGTTTCGTCGCTATCTGGTGACATCTTCAGGTACGTGAAGGTTTGCATAATTGCCACGAGGCCGCCCAAGTGCAACAATTGAAACCGTCAACGTGCGCAGTGACAATGTTCAAACAGACAAAAAGGACCACGTTTGAAGCTGCCGGACGTTTCGACGCGAATAACGTAAGAGCGTAGTTGAACAAGGATCTCAAGTAAAGGAAGACATTCACAAAGACGCGGAAAAATCATAAGTAATAAAGAAGAGGGACACCGGAAGAGCGTCGGCGTGAATGTAAACAACATCCGACGACGACAATAAGCGGAAACGCTGACCGGAAGCGACCATCTTACATTAGCGACGACATCCTCAGGTGAAATATGGGTAAGGGCAAGGAATCAGAAAGAGATGAAACTTGTAAAGGCTGAATGAAGGAGAAGAAAAGACGAAAATGGATGTCGAAACGTCACAACAAAAGTAAAAGACGTGTCGAATAAAATCCCAAACGAGAAGGGGAAAACTAAAGAAATGAAAAAATTCGAAAATTATTAAGATAAGAAAGGGATTTATTTAAAAAATAAGAGTGAAACAAAAAATGCAGGGTTAAATAAGAAAGGAAGTAAAGAGATAAGAAGAAACTGAAGAAGAAGAAAGGCGAATCGTGATAACAATTACAAGAGCAAATTTAAAATTTCACGCCTAAGACGACGAGGGAAATAAATGACAGACCACGTGGCACTTCGCAGGCTCCTTCTAGCGCCCACTCTGACATGCCAACGCGCTTTCTGTTTATTCACTGAATTAAAACAACGTTTCGGTACGTGTTTGTACCTTCTTCATGGCCTTCCTAATTATCACTAAATGGGATGAACTTACAAATTTTGTGTAGTTTGTTTTTAACATTTAGTGATGAAGAAGGGACAAACACGTACCGAAACGTTTAAATCCAGTGAGTAAACACTGCGTCATTTGTTTCATATAAACGTCCAAAAAGAAAAGATTTTATGCTTTCTTGTTGACCAGAGACAGTTCGTTTTACCTACGTTCACCCCCAACCAGGTGTAGAAGGTTTTCCTCTAGAAGCTGGTCCGCGGCCTTCAGCTGTTTGTCGTTCTAGAGCGAGAACATTGTGGAAGACGAGGCCTCGCTGGAAGGGAAACCAAGATGCATCCAGAGGAAACGAACGAAAAAGAAAAACATCAAGTTTCGGAAGTTGCGTAACAGGACCGCGGAGGCCACGTTGCCACGTCCTGCGCGGACGAACAGCGAAATACACAAATAAATGATGAAAAAGACGAAAAAAGGAAGAAAAAAGCAAGAAAAATTAAAAACCGAAATAAATGTGTAAAATTATTTAAAAAATTAAGTGAAAAGCCATGAAACAAATATAATCAATGCATGAGAAAAACAGTGTAATAAATAAAAAATCTAAAAAGATGGAAGTTGAAGGAACGGGAGAGGTAGGGAAACAAGAAACGACAAATATATTAAAAACTCAGCAAGTAGGAGTAAATAAAAATAGAGAAAATATAAGGAGTGAAGAAAAAGGAAAACGAGCACAATAAGGAAGGGGAGGATGATTTAAGGAACAAGCAGGAAGAAAAAACTAAAAGAAATATTAATTGAAAAAGTAAAAAAATTAAAAATAGAATAGAAGTAGAATGGAATAAGGGAAGATGGCAGGAAATAAGTAAGGCAGAGATAAAAATTGAACTAATAAAAAAGAACTAAAAAAAGATGAAAGCAGAAATGAAAGACCAATGAAATAAATAATAGAAACGACGAAGTAATAAGAAAAGTTACTGAAACGAGGAAACACTTGTCACTGCAATGTCTCTGACTGAAGTTACAGGGAAAATGAAATACATATAGAAATAAGTAGTTAAAAAAACGAAACTTTGAAGGGAAAAACTGAAAGTGATGAAGAATGCATTGGAAAATTAAAAAGCGAAATAAAAGAATGAGATGTGAAGGGTAGAACAAATGAAATAAATAAAAGAAACAGTAAAATAGGAAAACGAAAGTAAGGAAATTAAACCAACGGAAAAATGAGGCGCAGAGAAAGAATAAGGGAAATATTTTTCATATAATCAAACCAGGAGAAGTAGATGAAATTAAAAAACCGAGAAAATATAACTAATGAAACAATGAGAACAAGTGCAGCAAGAAGGGACGCGATGACAATGAGGAAATAAGAAAACAAAGGCAGACATGGAAATAAATGAGGAAAATAAATAAAAAGACAGGGGAAAATGTAAAGGAAGACAAGAAACCGAAAGAAACACTGGTAAGGGAGTAAGTGAGGTAGGTTAATAAACGTGAAAGGAAGAAGATACAGACAAAAATGAAGGGAATGGAATTGAACGCTTCACCAGTGTTGACGTAGTAATTAACAGCGGCCATATTAATGAAGTAATTTATATACGAGCCACGTGACTTGTTTGTCGTGAGCAAAGTCGAGTGTAAACAAGTTTCCTGGGGGGTGAAACTCTGCTTCCGCAAGGTCGGCGCCGTAGAGGAGCCTGTCCTTGTGCGGACTCTCCAGCACCCTTCATCGTGTTTAAAGTTGTAAAGAGCCGTGAGAGACTTTGACTGGGGGCGGGGGCGGACGTTTCACCTCTCATTTCTCTCTCTCTCTCTCTCTCTCTCTCTCTCCCTATCCCGCGCATTCGTTATAAAATCCAATTGAACGGAAGCCCCTCTTTTATTTCTTTGTGTCTGGCTGTGAATCTCTCTGACTCTTCACACCTTGTAATAATCCTGCACGGCTCTTGTGAAGGCGTTGCATGACGTCACTGCAAGCTGAAGGTTCCTAGGAAGACGATCCAGCGGCAGGAATTGAATCAGTTACGTGACGTCTGATTGTAGTTACGTAACTCCTCTGCACGGACCTCTTGAACTTGGCAGTTGCGAGGAACGATTACATGAAAGACTTTGGTCGATGTTGTAACATCCTTGACTGCTCTGCGTGCCCCTTCACCTCGCTGCTCTTTGGACAAATTAAGAATTCAATGAAAGCGCATCAACGCGTGAATTCAGCATCGAAGAAATCAAATTACAACGAAAATCAGGAAAATCAGACATTTTAATTCAGTAAATCATTTGTTATTGATGAGGAAAGACCAAAAATCCTCATCATTTTGGTCTTAGAGCGTGGTTTTCCCCGTCCTAGACTCTAGAACGATCTCACTGGACCGCGCCATTTTGTTGTATAAACTCCGTGTCCACGCCTTTGCACCAATCAACGTGTGCGTGAACTAAGCGTGGAAAAAACCGTCCAATATGAATTGAAGGACGGGAAGAAAAACATTTGAAACGTCAAACTGTGTCAAACAAACACTTCTGTTAGTCGCTCTCTGTCTGTCTGTCTGTCTGTCTGGAGGAAATTACACTTTCAATATGACGCAACTGTTCCCCCTCCCCTGTCTGCGACGTTACACTAAAATAATCACGCTAGTGCACGGAGGAGTCCGTCAATAATCTACGTGTTGTCAGCAAAACAACGTGGGACACAACGCAATGACGTCATCGTTACTGGATGTTTCTCCCGTGGTCTTTTTAAGGAACTATTTTCACACCTTTACTGTGACCGTGTACAGACGTATTTGTGGTCTCGCATTAGTTCTACCAGTCTTTCTTCATTTTTCCTTCTTTTCTTTCTTTAAATGGTTTCTTTCGTTATTTCTTTCGTTGTTTTGTCCTTTATTTTTGTTTTTTTCTCTTTCTCGCTTAATTACTTTTTATAAATGGTTTCTTTCGTTATTTCTTTTCGTTGTTTTGTCCTTTATTTTGGTTTTTTTCTCTTTCTCGCTTAATTACTTTTTATAAATTGTTTCTTTCGTTATTTCTTTCGTTGTTTTGTCCTTTATTTTGTTTTTTTCTCTTTCTCGCTTAATTACTTTTTATAAATGGTTTCTTTCGTTATTTCTTTTCGTTGTTTTGTCCTTTATTTTGTTTTTTTTCTCTTTCTCGCTTAATTACTTTTTATAAATGGTTTCTTTCGTTATTTCTTTTCGTTGTTTTGTCCTTTATTTTGGTTTTTTCTCTTTCTCGCTTAATTACTTTTTATAAATGGTTTCTTTCGTTATTTCTTTCGTTGTTTTGTCCTTTACTTTGTTTTTATCTCTTTCTCGATTATAATTACTTTCTTTAAATGGTTTCTTTCGTATTTCTTTCCGTTCTTTTGCCCTTTATTTTCGTTTTGATCTGTTTCTCGCTTAATTACTTTCTATCTCTTTGTCGCTTATATCCTTTTCCCCCCTTATTTTATTTTGTTTGTTGTCTTTCTCCCTTTCCGTTTAATTATTTCGTATTGTTTCCTCTTTGAATTGTTTCCCACACGGTCATATATCGTTGAAACGGCCTCCGACGCCAAGACGCGCCACCTCTGTGGACCAGCTGAAGGTCCTCGGCGGGCGCGGGGGTGGCCTGGACCCTGCGATTGGCCGCGCGAGGGATCGATGGCGTCGCGACGCTGCCTGCGCCTCGTCGTTCAGTCCGGCCCTGGCCGCCGTCGAGTGCGTGGCTTAGCGTCGTCGCGTGTGCGTGCGTCCTCCTTCTTCTTCTCCTCCTCCTCCTGTCTGAGTGCGCCGCGTCCGTCGCCAGTGGGAAATAATTTTTTATCATTAAAAAAAAAATTATTAATTCCTCCCGTCGACAACGTGCCAAAGCGACGACCAAACTAATCCGCCATAGGCAAGTAGCACGAGAGCGACCACGGAAATATTTATAAGAAATCGTTTTTCTTCTTGCTAGATTAATTTACTTATTATTTCTAAATGCGGATTAATTTAATTGTTTTCCAAAAGAAAATTCAGTTTTTTTAAAATTTATTTCATGACATCTTTTACCGAAGTGCTTTTGGAGGTGCCGCGGAGGCTCCCCTCAGCTTCCTACCAGAAACACATTTAACTGGTACCAAGTAATACGGAGACGATCTTCTTCTTTCCCCCTCTGTCCGTATTATTTTAGTTTCTCTCACGTCTCAAACTATTAAGGTTAGGAAATTAATTAATAACAGTTTTCCCCCTCAACAGAAGAAAATCAGTTTCTTCCGCTCGTATCTTCTTTTTCTTCCCATATTTCCGCCCTTATGAGATAATATTATTTTATTTTTAAGAGTGGAATGTTTTTCATTTCCCTATGCGTGCATTTCCCTCTTAGTCGCTGTATTTCCCATAAAACCTGGGAATTTCTTTTCTTTCCTTCTTATTCAACGTTTTTTTTTACAAATTATAAACAGACAACATCGTTTTTAACGTCAGAGAAAGATTTTTATATTAAACATCGAACATGTTAATATAAATATAATATAAAAAATTAAAAACGATGTTGTTAATTTATGTTAAACAGTCACAATGTGTTGGTTTGCGTCCTGATCGTCTCATCAATTCATGACGTCATACAGACACTTTTTTTTATCTTTTATTCATATTCTGACGACGTTTCGGTACCTTTTAGTATCTTCTTCAGGTAATTTTCTAACTTAATGTAATAAAGTAGCACAACTGAAGGCACACACAGAGGCACTTCACATTGTTGCCAGACAATTACGTGACACTAATTTTGGGAAAATACCTGAAGAAGAAACAAGAACGTCGTCACAATGTAGATAAATAAATAAATGAAAGTTTCTGTGTTATTATTTTGAAGCCTTTTCACTTTCCTCCTGATCTTCCTCATGTCTCTGTAGTTGTCTCTGTAGTTGTCTCTGCAGGGGTGTTGCTGAGACACGCGCGACCCGGGGGGAAACATTTTTCAGTTTTTAACCTTGGTGTCTTTTCCCTTTCTTAATTAGTTTTCCATTTTTCTTCAAGTTTTCGCTTCATCAGCGAGGGAGAAATGTCAGCGATAGTTGCTTACAGCCTCCGAGGATCCTCAAATTTCTTGACTTTTCTTGTTTCTGTTCCTATCAGAATTTCTATTTTTAATCCTACATTTATCAAGTTTTTCAGTTTCCTGTCGCTGGGATTATTTTCAAATAGTTTTTTCTTCAAATTTGGAATTTGTCTTATTTTCTATTCAGTTGTCTGCGTTTCAAAAAATCCAGTGGTTTTCTGGTTCGTAAAAATTGGATTTAGTTTTTTTTCTTTCTTCTTGATCATGTCTTTACTTAATAATGATATATATATATATATATATATATATATATAGATATTCTGACTAAGTCCACCAGAATCAATATTATTCAGTTTTCCGCCCAATCTCTCATAAAAACTAATTTTAGTTATTATATTTCTTTAGTTTTTATACGTTTATTACTTTTTTTAAAAACTGAATATGGGCGAAACGTCGTTCAATACTATTTTTCTGTCGTTAAAATCCTCTGTTTTTATTTAAACAATTCATCCCTTATTTTTTTCATTTTCGATATTTTCATTTTTTTTATAGATTTGACGGGAAAGTCCGTAGCAGTTTTTCTCCTCGTTTTTCCTCATCCAGTGTTGTATTTTCTTTTTTGAAGTTTTTAAATCTTCTTTTCATTGATAATACGAGAAGGTTTCTATCTGTAGAGTTTCTCTACTAGTTTCTTCACGCCTCTTCCAATGTCTTTGGAATCAGTCCAGTGGCTTCAGGGTTAGAAAAACTATTGAAATTTCTTTCGTGGAAACTGTTTCAACCTTTTCATCCCTTGTTTAAGAAATTCCAACAACACGAAAGAAATGGTTCTTGAATCCACCCCCGCCACAACTTGATTAATAAGAAAAAATGTATATAGTAAAATTCAAAGATAAGGAAAAGAAGAAATAGGACCAAAAAAAGGCGTTATTACATTTTTTTTCAATGTTGAAACGTTAAAATAAGAATGGAAAAAAATTTCCCTTTCGGGACAAAATGATTTATCTAGAATTCTCGACATGACCTTGGCTGATGGTCGCAGATTCCAAGGACCTGAGCGTCGTCGTCAAACTTCGGTTGCGTTTCAACGTTTATTATTATTATTATTATTTTTATTTTCAATTCATAAAAGTGTAATTGAATGTTCTTATTAAGGGGTTGCATTGTTACGTTACGACATTGATGACGACATTTATTTATTGGATTAAAACAACGTTTCAACATTTATAATGTTTATGATGTGATGATGATGGCACAAACACGTCCCGAAACGTTGTTTTAATTCAACACATAAATGTCGTCTGTAATTGGTCAGGAAACTGCGCTATCGTTTTGTTATTATTGTAATTTATGATCCTTGAGTTGTTTAATCATGCAACAGTCCTTTACAGTTTTTATCAAACAAGTATAATTTGTCCTTTATAAAATATCTTATTTTGCTAGTCTGTATTAATTTTCCAGCAACATTTATTATCTTTGACACCAATTATCGATACGTTTATTAATTAAATTAGTGGTCAAGTTCTCCTTGTTTTTGTTTATATCCTGTGACGTCAACCACTAGGACGAAACAATTAATTGTTAATAATGAGGGGGGAAAAACTGTACGACGACAATCAGAAACTAGTTTTCCCGGTACGACCCGTGTTTCTGATTGTCGTCGTAATGATCAGGGTCCAGTCACCCCCTGACCAGGAAAACAGCGCCACTGAGCTACGGCGTCGACTTCAGGGAGCCTAAACACAAAATAACGTTTAATAATTACAAACAACAAGTCTTTGTGTTTGCCGCAGAAACGTAAATGATTATTTTTAATTAAAACAATTTAATAAAAGAACAAGGACAATTATTTTCTCCGTTGTTGCTGGGATCCTCTTTTTTTTTGGAACAATAAATTAAATTTTAATAACTATTTAAACGTGTTGCAGGACGACTCAATACAACAATCACCACTGACGGTCCTGGGAAAGTTTTATTTTTTAATCGTGATCCGTTGTTGACGCAAGTACAAGGTGTCTCAAAAGTTATTGTGCGCATCAATTAACGGTCAAACATTAAATAATATAAGTACGAACGTTGTAAACACTACGAACCCGAATATATATATACATATATACGTACACAATGCGTGTGTTTGGCTCATAACAAAATTAGGCAACACTTTTCTTTAAAAAAATTATTAGAATTCTAGATTCACTCCCAATTAAGAAGGAAACGTCGTGGACTTGTGTTTTGGTGATTTATTAAATTTTTTCTGATTTTTTATTCTAAAATGGAAACTATTCGAGTTCCTTCACTTTCTGGTCGCCCTGTAGCAATGAGACACGCAGCTGAGTTGTTATTTTTTTTCAGAAAAAACTTTTACCTTTCTCATGGAAATGCATGGAGTTTTTTTTCATCTGCCGAGATTCACGTCTTATATAATTGTATTTTGCCCCACCTTAATTTCCCTACTTTTTCTCCCTTTTAATTCGTGTGCGTTTCCTCTACGAGTTTTTCCTTTGAGTTTTTACAACGGTATTTGAATTTCCCTTTTTAATTTCATTATAACAAATTATATTTTTTTAATTAAAAGTTTTAATATAACGTCTGTTTTTTTTCTCTGAAGGTGATACAAAGAGGTATCGAAACGTCGTTACAATATAAATAAAAAGTAGTGTCCTTGTAAGGTCATCAATTGTATTAATAATTTTTTTATTATTTTTAGTCCGTTCTTTAAAAAGCAGAAAAATTTTCCCTTATTTTGTCTCCTTGATTTTATTTTCCTTCTATAAATCCTAAAATTTTTCATTATTTTTTCCTGGTTTTTCCATTTTCCTTGTTTTTAAGAACATCCTAAAATTTTTCATTATTTTTCACCTGGTTTTTCCATTTTCCTTGTTTTTCAAGAACATCCTAAACTTTTTTTTATCATTTTTCACCTGGTTTTTCCATTTTCCTTGTTTTTAAGAACTTCCTGGACCTTTTCATTATTTTCACCTGCTTTTTACGTTTTCCTTGTTTTTAACATCCTAAATTTTTTCATTATTTTTCACCTGGTTTTTCCATTTTCCTTGTTTTTTAAGAACATCCTAAACTTTTTATCATTTTTCACCTGGTTTTTCCATTTTCATTGTTTTTTTAAGAAAATACAAAAATTTTTCCTGATGTCTTCAATTTATTTTTCATTTTTCTGTCTTCTTCAATGATCCTAAAAAATCGTCCTTATATTGTTTATTTTTTAAATTTTTTCTTCCACCTTAAGAAACCCTTATTTTGTCTCCTAGATTTCCCGCCCCCGCGGATGTTTGGTCGCTCTAGCGCGTGTGTCTCTTGTGGTCGGCGATGAGCAGCGACGAGAAGAAGCACGAGGGCGTCCTGACCATCGACCGCGCCGCCTTCCTCCTCCTCAGGGTCAAGAAGGCCTTCAAGAAGAAGAAGCAGCAGCGCAAGGACAAAGGGTGAGTCGCATCACGCACTCATGAAGTAGGGTCGAAACGTCGTATTTTCAGGACAGTTTGATGGTAGTGGTCTCACACTCACCACTTATGTTGGCCTTTGACGGTAATAAAAGACACAGAGGATCGAAAAATATCGCGAAACAATGGCGCGTGGCGACATGAATCCTCTTGCAGTTTTTTTTGAGTGACGTCACTATGGCGTCGGTCCTCTTGTTCCCAGAGTGGGAGGGAAATATTTCCCTGTCGGCAGCTCCGATGACGTCACGGCGGTCTTTGAGGCGGCCCGTTTCTAGATTAAAATAAGCCCGCGGCTCAATTATATGTACAATTAATTATTTTTTTTGGTATTGAATAAATTTAGGATATATTTTATTAGGTAAATTTCAGTTTCATCAGTTATCACTAAATATTAAGAAAGTTGATTAAGTTGGTTGAGGCTGAGGAGTAAAAATTAAATTGCAAGAGTTACTTAGGACATTACATTTGCTTTCAAAGGCAAATTGAATAAATACTTGAAGATGTTCCTTGGCTCTGAAACGTGATCAACTACAAGCCGCTTTTCTTGTACATGACAATGTTCACGTTGTTGTGAAAGTCCTAGCAAGAAGGTTGCCGCGGTCTGTCGCACGTGATTACTTCTTGTAACAAGCAACGAGAGAGAGGAGCAGAGACTCTGCGGAACACTTGCGACAGTAAAGAAGGGAGAAGACTTGCTAAAAACTGCTTTAAAAAAGGGGGATTTATTTAATTATCCGATTCCCTTGCCAGAGATGTTAGTCTCCGCTTCTCTTGCATCTTCCTGCCTGTTTCACTCACAGTTTCCCTTAACAGTAATTTCCGGGCCACGGAGAAGGAGAACCCTGACTAGCAAAATACCTGAAGAGGTCGCAAATGAGGGACGAAACGTGCTGCAATTTCTATTCCATATATTTATTTGTGCCTTGTAGTGATGATGGTTCTTGTGCCACGACGACTCTGCACTTTGGCTTTGATATGCTGAAGGAAAGCTCGACCAAGATGGTTGAGTCTCAGGGCCCAGGCATTGCATCCTTCCTATTTCCTTTCCTCAATTTTCCGTTTCGGTTTTCCCTTCTTCCAGGAGTTTCCCAGACAACATCGACAACTGTGAGACTTCATTCCCTTAACAATGTGTCGCAGTTTCCGTCAACAATGTTTCTACATGTCAGTTTCGCAGTGTAGAGAAAGTTTCCAGGTTTCCAACATCATCGTTCTTGTCCTCTACAGAAGATAGAATTATTTTAATAATGATATAAATATATATATATATTTATACATTGAGACTATTTATGATAAATAATAAACAACAGACTTGTAAAGTCAGTAAAATACAATAGTTAAAATGAAGAGGTCGCAGTTAGGGACGAAACGTTGTGTTATTTATATTAAATACTTTTAAATGGCTGTTGTTTATTTCCAGAATGTTTGTTCCCCTGACTTATGAAAGTTTTCTTTTTACTTATTTTATTTCATTTTGAGTGTCTTAAAAGTTTTCCTTCCTTGATAGAGAGTCCTTGGAAAACTAATTACTGCCTTCACTTACCTGTAGGTTTTCCTCCTTCACTTCTTTATCTCCTTTCCTCAATGTGCCACTCGTGTCACCGCATTCCACATTTTTTTTGTTTTGTAATTCGTTGTTTCAGAACCTTTGTTTCTGATCTTCCCGTCGGCAGTTTTCCTTTCTTCTAACTGTTTTTTTCTCGGTCTCCTCCTTCCTGTCCTATTTGTGATTATTTCTTCCTACCTGTATTCGTCTATCTCTATCTTCACTTCCTATCCCCGTCCCGTACTCGACTTTCCTCGCCCTTTCCTTAGTTTACTGATGCCCCCCCCCCTCTCCTCATCTCATCGTTCCTCGCAAGTAGTTCTTTTACCTTCATCTCTTCTTTATTCCGTGTAATTCCTTTCATGCCTTTAATATTTCCTCGTTTATTCTCGTCTGTTGTCCGTTCTTTTCTTTCCGGCGTCCATCTTACATTGATCTATATATTTTTTCTTATTTGTTATCTTATTCTTATCACCCCTTTTCCTTTACTCTCCCTATACTCTTGTTGCATAATGTTCTGAGGTCACTCCTTTACTAACTTCTCTGCCTCGCTTCGTCCAGAGTTTCACTTATTCCGTCTCCTTGTGACGTGCCTCTGTCACTTTGTTTCTCTGACAATTTCGAGGCCTTCTGTGGATCGCGAAGGTAAAGCGACTCTGTAGAAGGAAGCAGGTCGTCACGTTGTTTGCTTTGGGCAAAGTTCCAGCGCTTCTTCTTCGTCTTTTATGTGTGTGTGTGTGTGTGTGTGTGTGTACATTTGCAGTAACAACCGGGTTTTTCCTCGCCTTTAAAATATTATTGCGAAAGGTTTTACCTCTGGGGGGAAAACCCCGCCTCAGCTGCTGTATTCACAGTCACACACACAGTCATATGACAGCAGCGTTATCGCAGAGCCGCGCCTGCAGAAACGTGAAATATCAGAGGTGCTACGCCCACGACGTACGTGACCGCTGGCATTCTACAACTATTGCATGATAACATCACTGGGTAATTAAGCTACACACAACAACTAGCAAGTTCTTTTAATATCTCTGATATGACTCATTCAAAAGCCCAGGCCGGGTATACATAAATTTCACACCTCAGGAAGGTGACGAAGGTTATCGTCGAAACGTCCACGTGATATGCGTCGTTATTGTTCCGTTTCTTTTATGTGGATATTTTATTATTTTAAGTAATCCGGGGGTGGGGCTGAGGGGGGTGGAAACATTTTTAAACGCGTTTCGGAATAAAACGCACTTTTTCAGGATATAAATGAGGAAAAAAATCTTAGGCGCCGCGGAGTGTCCCCCCCTCTCTCTCTCCCTCTCTCTCTCTCTCTCTGTCCGCTTCACCACGGAGGTCGCCCGCGTCACTCTGCAGAGGCGGCGCCAAAGAACGAATTTCACGACAACAAATTTTTCTGTTCGGGTCCTCAGTCTCCGTATTGTTTATGATCTTATTTTGTGATATCTTTGGATTTCCTTGACTGTCCGATGTTATTGACAAAGGACTGAATCGCGCCCTCTGCACCAGCACACGGGAGCCTCTGTGACGTCGTGGCGCCGTTGCCGAACTTGTCCACGGCCTGATTGATATTTGCCGAGCGTCGTTCAGGCAATTATAAATGCACGCGTCACATCCCACCCACCCACTCTTTGCCCGCGGGATGAATAGCTGCGTGTGTGTCAGTGTGTGTGTGTGTCAGTGTGAGTCTCTGCCGTGGCGAGGCGCGCAAACTTGAGCAAATCGCGGTGGGATTGGAAAAGGTCAACCGTCGACGTGCGTGATGTGACATTTCCTCTTCCTGTTCAGTCTGCAGTCAACCGTCTCTGGTGGACAATGACGTCAACGTTTATCTTCACTGAAAAACATTGTTAATGGACATTCAGAAACATTCCAACATTGTTAAGGGAAACTGTTAGACATTGCTAATGAAATCTGTGAGACATTTCTTTATAGAAACTGTGAGACATTGTTAATAGAATCTATGTCATTGTTAATAGAAACTGTGAGACGTTGTTAATGGAATCTATGTCATTGTTAATAGAAACTGAGAGTTATCGTTAAAAGAATCTGAGACAATTGTTAATAGAAACTGTGAGACATTGTTAATAGAATCTACGTCATTGTTAGTAGCAACTGTGAGACATGTTTACTAGAAGGCATTATTGAGGTTAACTGCCACACATTGAGACACTTCCGATGCAAACTGTAAGGCATTGTTGTTAACATTAGACACTATGACGTACAGGACGTGACGTCAAACTGTAGAAACGTTGAAAAATATGCAGAAGCAAACTGGGAAACTGTTTACTAAACACAAACACCTGCATCAGGACAACAAAACAATACCAGATTCGAGTAATTCTTATCGTAGTTAACGGAAATGAATTAGGGTTTTATAAATTTGATGATAGATCGTTGGTAATTAGACAAGGACGTCGAGAGGACAAAAAATTAACGTTAACAAAATTCATATTATAAGGATACGAGTAATTATGTAATGGAATTTAAACAGCACTAAAAGGAATTGAATAGAGGACACATAAATACATAAGAAATCACTAAAATGGAAGAATTATTAAACTTGAGTAATTTAATGACAGGGAGACAAAGGAAAAGGTTGGAAATAATAGGAAAAAAGTAGTTAACAATTTTAAGTTTTGAGTAAAAGCATAAAGTTCTGGTTGAAGATAAAAGCATGTGAAAGTTTAAGGACCGCTTCATTGTTGAAACAAGACGCTGATGTAAGTTCCGACAGTGTTTTGTCTTTGAAGTTCATTTTTTTCGTCAGAGTTGAAGTAACTCAACATTTGACTTCAAGTCACGGAGAAATGTTCATAATATTATGTCTCTTACTGTACAAGAAAATGAGAGTTTTCTGAATTATTAATTTCCAAAATAAGAAAAATTATTTTCTCCATTTCATTATTGTGTTATTTTATTTCTGTTTTTTTTTCTGAAAATGCTGAGTGAAACGTTGAATTTTTCGCAGTTTGAGGTTTGTATTATTTATTTTTTCGCGCGTGCGTGTCGGAGCGTAACGGAATCCGTGGGTTCGTTGACCCTCGTTGCCTCAGCCCGGCCTCTCCCGTGGTCCACCAAGGCCAGGGACCTTCACTCACAACTACGGTCGTCCGCCTCTACGTGATGACGTCACGGCCTCCGCGTACATCAACGTGGGACGCGTAGGAAACTGTGGAAGGCGACAAGGCCGACGAGTTTCTGCAACTCCACAAGTGCGACAGCAATGGCGGCCTGGAAGCAGGGAAGGTGAACCGTGACGTCATCGCTCACACTCGCACAGGAAGTGCAACACGTCGGAAGATGTTGTTGGCTCTCACAACATGTCTCACAGTTGGGAACAGGAGGAGGCAGCGTAGAGAGTGACGTGGAGAGTGAATCAGAGGCAAAAGTATACACACAGATAGAGACAAAAACTCGTAAAGAAAGAGACAATTTACATTTAATCGTGTTTATCTTTAACGAGCACTTCTCCAGTCGCAGAATGAATCCCTTCCCGTTGCGCAGTTTTCTATAGTAACGTTGTCGTTTATTCTCTGCGAATGTTGGACGGTGAGGAGAGGGGATGGGGAAAGGAAGGTCTGCAGCAGCTGCTTCCAGAGGTAATAAACAGCTTCGTTTATGAAGCTACAAAAGCCCCTTTCAAAGTGCGACATAACAGTTACGTCGTAGAGATAAAGTAATGCATTAACCTCAAAGGAGACGCAAATCTACAACGGAAACCTTTACGACGACACTAATTGGCCGTGATAAAAAGTCGTCGTGTTAAATGTTCGATCAGTTTTACGGAGAGCGCAGGCGAAGAGTGGGAGAGAGAGGGAGAGAGAGAGAGAGAGAGAGACAGAGAGTGGGGACACGCGTGATTGAAGATCAAAGGTCAGAGGCGTCACGTTACTCATTCAAAAGTCGTCTCAGGTGGCGAACGAGTTTTCGGAAAAACCTCGGATGAAGACTCTTCATCAACGGTCACAGAACTTCCTTTTGCTATTTAAAAAGCCAGAGGACGCCTCAAAGTGTTCAGGCATGCTTCAAAATCCAGAGATATTTTCACAATGGTCAGAGCGACTAAGGCAGGAAAATTAGGTTCAAAGAGTCGCGGTTACTTTCCTGAAGACACGAATGCTTCATCTCCGTTTTCCGATCGTCAGGATCCGTTATTTTTAACATTTCAAAAAGTCAGAGATATTAAACAAAAGATTGATATCATTTCTGATACTCCAGAGACATTTTGTTGATTTTCCTTGCCCGTTCCTTGAGTTCATCTGTCGCCAATTCAATACAAAAACCGTTTAATAAATTTATTCAAAATCTTATAAATAAACTGGTACGTGTGTGTGTGTGTGTGTGTGTGCTGTTAAGGCGTAATGACTGCATCTAGAGCGTACATTATCCTACTTCAGCTGTACCTGTGGAGTTTCCCCATATATTCAGGATTCATACTTTGAGAAGGAAATGCCCGCGCGTTGGTCAGCAAAGTAGCGTGGATGACGTCACGACACATGCTCCAGTGAAGGTTGGCCGCAGACAATTGCATTTATAAAGGCAGATGATTAAAATACATCTTTATAACCAATTTCTAGTTTTTTAAACAAACATTTGGAAGATTAAAAATTCCTCGGTGACTGCAATTTAGTTTGAAACGTCATAGATATCGTACTTCACTCAACATACCGTGTCTATGACTCGAGGTTCAAAACTTTTTTAGAAACAGATTGCATGAATTTAGTTCGTCAGCTTGAAAGTCCACAGAGTCTTTTATCAGCGCTATTTGTATTTCAAGGTTCTGTTGTTGCGTCACAGATGCCGCAGAGCTTGCCACAGTTCGAGAGAGGCAAGTTCCGGGGACAAGAAACACATCTAGGACAATCTCTAGAGACACGAGACACATCTAGGGCAATCTCTAGACAGAAGACACATCTGGGGCAATCTCTAGAGACACTAGACACATCTAGGACAATCTCTAGAGACATGCGACACATCTAGGGCAATCTATAGAGACACGAGACACATCTAGGGCAATATGTAGACATGAGACACATCTAGGGCAATCTCTAGAGACACGATACACATCTAGGGAAATCTCTAGACAGAAGACACATCTAGGGCAATCTCTAGAGACACTAGACACATCTAGGACAATCTGTAGAGACATGAGACACATCTAGGGCAATTTCTAGAGACACGAGACACAATTAGGGCAATCTGTAGACAGAAGACACATCTAGGGCAATTTCTAGAGACACTTAACGCAATTAGGGCAATCTCTAGAGACATGAGACACATCTAGGGCAATTTCTAGAGACACGAGACACAATTAGGGCAATCTGTAGACAGAAGACACATCTAGGGCAATTTCTAGAGACACGAGACACAATTAGGGCAATCTGTAGAGACATGAGACACATCTAGGGCAATTTCTAGAGACACGAGACACAATTAGGGCAATCTCTAGACAGAAGACACATCTAGGGCAATCTCTAGAGACACTAGACACATCTAGGACAATCTGTAGAGACATGAGACACATCTAGGGCAATTTCTAGAGACACGAGACACAATTAGGGCAATCTGTAGAGACATGAGACACATCTAGGGCAATCTGTAGACAGAAGAGATACGCTCAGGCCAGATCTTGAGACACGTTTACCAAGCTATTGCTTTGGTAAGGAAAAAACGAGTATCAACATTGTTAATATTTACCAATGCTAAATTATTTAACGTTGATACTCGCAGAGACATTTTTAAAAGACAAAGATGTTTGCACGGCGAATTTTTGAATAAACACAAATTTAAATTTATAGCTTAATTGATTTGTTTTGAACTTGACAGTTCACTTAATCACTATCTCTGTTTTCTGACGTATCCAGAGATAATATTCGTCAGTATAGCTTTGTTTTAAAATACTACGCAGGTAATTTTTTACCACTTCAACAGGTACGATTTTTGGAAGAGGTCAATTAATAAGTTTAATATATTTCACTCAAAACTGACGTCATACAGTTTCTTTATTAATAACTAAACGTTAATGTTAGTTGAAACCCACGTGACTGTTTGTTATTAAACAACAACACAAGTATTGTAAAGCCAAACACAGTATTATATTTTCTTCCCCTCGATACATTATTTTATTTTACACTTATTGTCTTAAATTAAGAACCGTTCGTACATGAAAAACGTTAGTTTCTTCACTCACAATCGCTGTGTGTTCATAAATAACGCAAACTTATCAAATTAAAGAAAACACAGAAACAAATTCGCTCTGAATGATTAATATTGTGATATTATCTCGTAAGTTGTGGAAACAATTAGAATTCTTTTTGAAAGAAACGACGCAACTTGTCACAGAGCAACGACGTCACACGCACGCGAGCAGCTGAATGGGAGAAACGTGTTTGTAGTAGGAGGACGTGAAGAATTTGTACATATGAATGTGATGGGTCAGCGCGCTCGTGGCTCAGGTCAGGACTTGACCGTGAAGGGCGTCGGCCTGACGACGCTGCCCGAGAACAGGACGAGCCCCGTGTCGCGGTCGTGGATGTAGAAGAGGAACGGACGGTCCGCGCGGAACACGGGCCTGGAGCCGTCCCTGGAGATGGACAGCGCCGTGACGGCCGCCGCGACGGTCCCCGTCTCCGTGACCTCGACGCGCACCTTGTGCAAGACCGCGTCCACGAAGAGCGGCGCCGTCTCGTTGGCCGCGGCGTCCAGCAGCCCGCTGAGGTCGGCCTTCGCGGGGTCGAACAGCGCCGTGACGCCCAGCGCCGCCAGCGGCTGCTTGAGGCTGAGCGTGGACTCGAGCGTCATCCGCGGGACGGCCACGATCACGGAGGTGACGTTGGAGGCGGCCACGAGGCGCCGGAACGCGGCGGCCGTGAGGTTGGCCTCCAGGTCCCGCAGCGCGCGCACGCCCCCGCGCTCGGGCAGGACCAGGTACATGACGACGCGCCCGCCCTGGTACGGCAGCCCCAGGACGCTGCAGCCCAGCGTCGGGTCGCTCAGGAAGGGCAGGTCGGCGCTGTTGGTCATGAGGCTCACCTCCAGCTCCTCGTCGTGGTCCACGTGGAAGGCCCTGCGCACCGTCGTGGCCTTGGGGAAGGGCTTCTCCCAGGCGCCGTTGAAGTAGATGGCGCTGGCCACGACGAGGCGCGTCTCGGGCGACGGCGGCTCCGACGCCAGCTGCCGGATCTTGCCGCGGGTCTCGCGCGACACCCACGCGTTGATGGCGTCCTGGGCGTCGGCGCCGTGGCCGCGGAAGTCCACCGAGTGCGCGGCGCTGCGGTACGCCTCCTGGCCCAGACGCACGAAGCGCCGGCTCAAGGGAAGGTCGTCCTGCACGAAGACGGCGCTGGCCAGGCTCACGTCCACGGCGTCGGCCCGCAGCAGCTGCGCCAACTGGCGGCCGAGGTGCAGCGGCAGCGAGGGCTGGTCGGCGCCGCCCAGCAGCGTCGCTACCTGCGTCTTGGTGTCCCCGGCGGCGCCCAGCAGCACCACGGCCAGCGCCACGGCGACGCTCAGCGGCGACAGCACCACGGAGGCGTCGGCGGACCACGTGGCCCGCTCCAGGCGCAGGCCGAAGTCGAGGACGCCGCTCGCCACCGCCGCGTCCAGCTGCGCCGACCAGGGCGGCGACGCCGAGGACTCGTCCTCCTCCGACGAGGCCTGGAACTGGATGGCGTGGCTGGACGGAGCCGCGGTGGTGGCGGGCGCCAGGTGCACGAGCTCCGCCTGCACGACGACGCCGGACCACAGCAGGACAAGCACGCAGGCCCGCATCCTGACTCTCACTGGCGCGGCTGACCTCGGCCCGCCTCCCCTCCACCGCCGCGGCCGCGTCATCAGCTGACGCTGCGGGTCACTTGTCCTCGTCTCTAAAACATTCCAATGTGTTACTGTTTTCATTCTTCTCGTTTACAAACTACTTCCCTTATATATTTTCATACCTCCCTTCTTCATTTTCTTCAAATGCAAATTGTCGCTGCTGTTTCTTTGTATTTTACGTACACCCACTGACATGTTTTCCTTATAGTCCGTGCCACAGAAATGTAATACCCGACGGTCGTGTCGCGTCACTGACACCACGCTGAAGGCGGGTTGCAGAATTTGGAAACTCAGTTGTGGGAGGAGAAATATGAGTGGTGCTGGTGACGTCACTCCGTTCCGCGACATCAGGCTCGCACGTTATTACGATAATTACATATAAAAGGAGACGGTCGCTGTCGTTTTACGGCCGCGTAAAAATAATCGCAGACTCTCTGGACTGCTACGTCACAAAAGCGGAGACAAAAGCCTGGCGCTACCGCGCAAACATGCCGGGAAAAACAACATTTCATCCCCTTTGAGCCGGCGGCCACGCTGCACCCTCATTTTTCTCAACCGTATTTGTAAAATATTTCTGAATCATTTGCAATAAATGATGTAGTGCTCTTTGCACGTCACTACGCGCTCTGTGATTGGCTGCTGACGTCGCGTGCCACTTTATGATGTGTCGAGTCCAAATGGCGGGTTTTTTTTTGGCAAGGTACCAGCTGAATTTATTATTTTTATGACTGCTAGTGATTAAATTGAATCTAAGAAGGGACTAATTTGATCATCTTTGTATAATAGACTGGGACTGACCGCAGGTACGGTTAGAACTACCCTTCAGAAGCAACCCCCCTGATTAAAAACCAGACAACGGCCATGTAAGTGTCATTAAATGTCTAAAAGCTTCATTTTAAAAGTAACTGATTTATAAATTAACTCCTACTAATTATGTTAACAACGTGAAATTAAAGTTGACATCAACATAAGCTAAACGAAAGTCATCCTACTCATATATATGATATTAAACACTTTACTGTGCTTTTTTATAGTCAAAGTTAACTTGTCCGATGAAAAGTCTTGAATGGTCTTTTTGTATCTACCTCTATAACATCTCTATGATGGATTTTTTCCAATTATTTACCTGAAGCAGATGACATATTAACAACCATCACTAAGTTACTAAATAGCTAATAAATTATTATTTCTAGCATTCACTCTGATCCTTTTAATAAATCGACTGATACACGGGTAGCTTATTATAGTTCACTAAACCCTTATTATTCATAGCACTACATTCTAAGTAATAATTTTCCTTATTCATAGTTTGCTTTTCTTACTCACTACATTCTTAAGGTAACGTGGCACTACCATGTCTATTTCTACCTAAAACACAAAGTTTCTGGAAGCCTTGTTCCTTTCTTCAGGTGCAGACAGAACTCCACTTGTCAAAAGCTTTTGAGTTTTGTCAACTGAATAGTGCAGTTGTGTCTCTCTCTGCTCTTACATATTCTCTGAACATGAAGAAAGGAACAAGGCTTCCAGAATCATTGTTGTGTGGTACTTTTATAATCACTTGTTTTGTCTTTCTTCTTATTAATTAATCAGACATAATTAGTTCATTTAAAACATATCGCATTAACCTATTAATAATTTTTTTGGATACGATCAACCATTATGTCCAATATAGTGCTGAAGATGTGACGGATCTTACACATTGAAATAATTAGGTTTATAAAGGAAAATTGGAATATTTTGTTTCTGTTGCACAGTTATCTAATTGTTACGATAAGTGGACACAAGGCACTGCACTCGTGACAAGTGGGATAGAGGTACTATAATAACAGAAACTACCCCTCAGAGACTTTCTCCAAAAGCAGATAACCTGTGCCATACTCTTATTCTGGACCAAAACAAAACAAAAAGTAGTCCACCCTTCACGACAACCTACTTTCCTGGACTACAGAAAATCAACTCCACAAGGCACTGCAGTAGTGATGATTGGTATATGTTTTACAGATGGTAGTGTGAAGTTTAAAACATGTTTTATTTGCACAATATGGTTGCAATATGGCTGTGGTTATTAAAGCAAACTGAGTTATGAACTGACATTCTTGTGCAATGTGAATGTACATGTTCTAAGATTTCAAGGCATTCTGAAGTTGATGAAGTTTCCCAATAACCTTATTTGTCTCAGTCAGGAAATGAAGATTCTTCATCACTAACTCATTTATCCTCAACAACTGTCTAATTGGCTTCTCCACAACAGTCAAAGTAGCTTCAGGTGGCTGTCTGTATATGTCATCGTTCAGTCTTGGATGGTGATGTTGAGCTTGACATTGCTTCTAGCACTTTTTACAGGTTGTCTTCTTTTGAAGTGACTCTGTAAAGACAAAAAAAATATTGTTTGATGTTATACAGTTGATACATACAGATACTGAAATTCTGTTTAGATGCTCTAAAGCTGATTGTGTGCTCTTCAACAAACTGAAGGGTTTCTCCTGTGTGAGTCTTGTCACCACAAAGATATCCCACTCATGTTGTAGTTTCCTGCACCACCTTGAGGTTCTGCCTTGTGGTCTTGAGCAAAGTTGCTGAGTTTTTGTCCTCTGTACCAAAGCAGCTGGAGACAATTCAGAATCAAGGACTCGTGAAGCTGGTTGACAGTATCAATGCTGTATTATTGCACTTACATTGTTTCCACAGTCATAACTGTAAAGTAATAGTAACAGAAGTGGTAAGAATATTTCATAATATTTTAATATATCCTCAACATCCTTTGTCTGTAGCCCACTATGGACTGAGTGTGGTTTGTCATAACCACCCCAATGTTCATGGCCCTCTGTGATGTTTTTGTAGTACAGGTTTTTAATCAGTCTCCATAAATAATTTTATAACTTAAGGATAAAGACTTTACATAAAAACACATGATAAATTTTAAAAAAATAATTGATTACTCTTCAAATAAAATAATGCCAAACAGGAGCTTCTGGCTAAGCCTTATTCATATCCTTTGCTTGCATCTTTTTGTTTCGTGCACACTGCCTCTTTCCTTCTGTTTTTCTTGTTTTCTTTTTTCCCCTTTTGTCTTTTTCTTGCTCACCTTTCTACTCCCAGACAATGGGAACCCCCCCCCCCAAATCTAAATAATAATGTTACTTCACCATTGTCAAGAAATTTCAAATCTAGATCATCTGTTATTTATCTAAAAAAATTACAAAGTATTTAAAACATTTCATGCCATACTTTCCTCAGTGTGTGGCTTTATATGTTTTAAATATTTTGTATTTTTTATATATAAATAACAGATGAATTTCGGGAAAAGCCTAAAATACCTGTTTATTGATGTTATTTTATATGAGGACTAAGAAAGGTTTTTTGATTGCTAATTTTATAACTGCAAAAGTAACATTTTTTTTAATAAGAAGAAAAATAGCCAAATACAGACAACATGAGTGATAATATACAACAATGTATGTGGGATCCTTGTTCCTTTCTTCAGGTGCTGAGAAGAGCCTAGAGCGACACAAGGGCACTGGTCAGTTGACGAAACGTTGTGTGGTGTTTATGTCATCACTTGTGTTGTCTGCTTTTGACTGTCTTTCTTATTATTAATTATCAGGTATAAATTTTTCATTATTAACATTTTTTAATTAATTTGGAAAACCAATGAGGTTTTGGCTGGTAAGCACCTAAAAAATATATCTTTATAAAACATTTACAAAACCCTATAATTGTATAATTTGTCAACATTAAAATTCTCTATTTTTTATAATAAAGTTATATTAAAATAGCCAATTATTCCTATAAATTATAATCCAAGATCATCCTTGAATTTGTCAACAGAAAATACCAAAATGAAAGAATCAGGCACACGTCCTGTGTGTGTTTCTCACTTAAACCTGTCACGTTCACACGTGTTGCATTACTCTACACAAGGGTATTATTGCAGTGCCACTGTTTCAACAATCAGATCTCGATAGTCATAGCAGCAGAATAATAATAATAATAATAATATTTCAATATAATTCAGTACTTTATTATTTAAAAGTAAAACCAAGTATAAAATCTTTACTTACAACAATGAAAAATGGAATGGTACCTTTTATCAAAATTAAATTATCAGTCAGAAAAATTTTAAAGATAATGAATATCAAACACGAAGTTTCGTCCCCTGATTCGGACCTCTTCAGGTGTCTGTTATGTAATCAAGTAAATACAGACACAAAATCTTTTGCAGTGATAATTTTTTAATAGTAATTATGTGTGAATAATGTTTATAGTTTTACAATTTATTATAAGAATAATCCAAGTTGCTCTTGAAGATGTCCTGAATCAAGGGGAACGAAACGTCGTTTTAAATTGAATAATTACGTTTCTTCCTGACCAACAGGGCTGGGATGGTTCATGTGCGTGCTGTCGGCCATTCTCAATGGATTTTTAAAACCAGGTCATGCGTTGGAAAGAGAATTAAATCCTCCACAACCTTCACTCCGTGACTAATTACGTCACTGGCGGCCATTTTGTAGACATCAGCACTAGGAACAGGACAAACTGCAGTCTCTTAGGAAATTACTTAAACTTGAAGGATTTCTCCCACCCCATTCCACCGAATTCCGTCCTCGAGGCCACCGTCACATGCAGAATTCTACCCTCTACAATTTATCACTGAACATTATTTTCACCTGAATGCTTCATTCTTTTCCTATCAGCGAAAAACTGAAAGGAGGTGCAAAATTTTGCGGTGTTTAGGCGCACAGAAACGTCCTTTTAGTGTTTTTCACTAATGGCGACGACGTGTTTCGTCTGCAGCTCGTCATCAATCCCAAGGACTTGTGCTGTTGAATGATCAGTCCACGGTGTGACGAGCGCTTGTTCATCCATCAATTAAGCCATGTTGTTGTTGTTGGTTTTTTCCCCCTCGAACAGCGATTTTCCATTTGCGCGTCGCTGGAAGGAAGGAAGGAAGGAAGTGCGGCTTCCTGCTGGACATTCACTCCAGCTGCTTCCATGAATAATGCAGCAAATCTCTCTCTCTGTCTCTCTCTCTCTCTCTCATGCGCTGTCATGGGAACAATTATCACTCCATTATTATGATCTCTCTTATATATTTTCCTCATTCCTGTTATTTTTTGTATTTATTCCGCCCACTTTTCTGCTTATTTTGCGTGTGTTTCGCTTCGTTTGTCTCTGATTGTTGTGCGTCCTCCATGTTGCTGCCTCGTGTGTGTGTGTGTGTGTGTGTGTGTGTGTGTGTGGACCCGTGTCCTGGCTGGAAGAGTTGAGAGATTTGTTTTTCAAATGAAGCTAAGCTGTGGAGACTTGGGATAGGCCCAGCGACTTAACCCCCACTGAGCTACCCTCGTCGACTCCTGAAGGACAGGCTAATTCACGTGTGTCAGGACGTCGCTGGGAAGTAATTAAAAAAATGATTATGATCGATACTTGGTTCATAGAAAATTGAGGCCAGTCTGCGTTCATCTCTTTACGAAGGACAAGAGTTTGACGTGGGTAACTCAGTGTGAAGGCTACAGATACGGATTAGAATAAAAGGGATGGTAAAAGCGAAGGAGTAAGCGCGATACGAAAAGATGTGGTGAATGGAAAATGGGATAGGCTGAGGAGTAAGAATATTGAGAATTGCCCAGGAGAAATTTTATGGAGAAAGGATCAAGGCAAAACCTGGTAATGAATGGCGGTGAGGAGAATAAAATAATTAGAAAGGATAAGGAAAAACGATAATGGACAAGGAATAACGGGAAAGAAAACTATTTAAACGGATAAGGCGAATGTAAAATGATAACGGATATTGAAAAAAAAGGATATGGAGAAAGTATGTGAAAAAATGATAAATTTTTGTGATGAGGAGAAAATATAAGGATGGTTAAAGATGACAAGGAAAAATGATGGATAGGAAATGTAAGGAATTATAAGGAGAAAGTGTAAGGTAAAATGATATGAATAAAGTGTAAGGAGAAAATAAAAAATTAACGAAGAAGGATCAGAAGGATGACGATGACGAGAAGAAAAGGTGAGGAGGAAGGATAAGGCAAATTATGAGAAAGGATAAAGATAAATGGGTATCGGGAGAGAAATGGGAATCATTTCATTTTTTCCCCCCTTTCGCCGAGTGTGACACAGCCCGAAAAGCTCGTTTTAATTTAAAGGGGGAGGGGGATGGGACGATCGCTTATTTACAGGAGTCTTTGGCCTACCACTGCATTAAGGGATGAAGCGCCACCGCGGCCTCGTCGCCTGCAACAATGCTACGTCCCTGGACTACGCGCGTTTCTCATTCCTCTGTTGTTCCTGGAAACTGGAAAAGTTTCTTCCCCTGCTTATTTTCCAGGGAAAAGTATTTCTTGTAATGTTTACGAAGAATGAATCATCAAGCTTTCTTTATTTTCTTATCATCTATTATCTTATTTTTATTTCTAATTTAATTTTCCCCAATCAGTCGATCAACTTTTTTCCCTCATTTATTTTTCTGATTGTTTATCATCATATATTTACAAGGAAAACAAAACGAGGGGGGTTCGTACGTGACGTCACTGACGGCGGCGTCGGTTGTTTCCTGTCTTTGAGGACGCAGCAATCGTCCTCGAGGACCTGGAGTAATCCCGCGCTGCTCCTCCACGAAACAAAGGACGGGAAGGCGAAAATCCTGTTGACTACGTCGATAACTCAAGATGGCGGCAGGAGGGTTGCTGTAGTTGCGCTTCTTCTCCCCGTCTGCCTTTTAATATCGTTCTCCTTATCGTCCTTTTTATGTTGTCCACACGTTCTTCCTTTCTCGTCCGTCTCCTACTGCTTATCGCTTTAAATGTTCTCCATGTGAATCTCTTCCTCATTATTTCCAACTGTCTTTTTCGTCTCGAAACTTCCCTTTTTCTGAAGTCTTTCTCCTAAATGTAATTCTTCTAATTATACTTGCGTGTGTTGGAGTTCTTCCAGTCCTTCTGCTCGTCTGTCTTTTACTACTTCTACTTCTTAATGTTCTCCCATTCATCTGTAATTCTTTTTCTACTACGTCCTTCCCTTCTTTTTGTTCTCTCTCCTACACCTCGTTTCATTCTATTCCTTGCGTTTATTTTTCTCTTCCACTATCTTCCGGTCGTTCTTCCTCCTCCTACTGTCTTTGTTACTGATATTAGACTTACTTCTCCGTCTCCTACACGTTCATCTTGTGCTCCATTCTTCCACACTAAGCTCTCCTTTCCTTATTAATTTCCTCCCACGGGTGTGTGTGTGTGTGTCCTCTCACGTAGTCGTCCGCCATCTTGGCCACTGCACGTCGAAGTCGCCGCTACTCTTGAGACGTGTCTTTGTGTTCCTCATTCACCTTTGCGTACCGTGGAAGAAGTGACGTCACTGAAGCTCTCTGCCTCCAAGCCTTCAATCAGGTCCACTCTGAAAGGATTCCTCCCCCCTCGTCCTCTTCAGCTTCCGTCGTCGGTGCTTTGAAAGTCCCCAACACTCGCCTTAGCCAGAGATAACACACAACTCTGCGGCTCACGCGTCTCTTAATTTGCCTCTCGCGACCACCGAAATCGTAGTTAAAAATAAGGAGTTTATGTCTCCAGAGACAATGCAAGGGAGTTGTTCACCCCACATGCAGCCTGACTCCAGAGACACCTGCTGGACGCTGACAGAGCCAACGACGTGCCTGTCCGAGCTTTCTGTCAGGCAACCCCAAGGGACAGACTTTGTTACCCCTCAGAATAGTTATTTTCTGTGGTTTTTTAATATATATTTTTCAAGAAAGATTATGAAAAGCGTCTTTCTCAATATCTCTGAGATCGTGATTAATGTTAATTATTGATGAATCAGACCTCAGTATACTTGTAAATATATAAACAGAGCTGTGATTACATTACTGTAACTGTCTTTGTTTAATTTCATGAGGACTTTTTATTTCCGACTCAGCCTTAATCAGGAAAATTTTGATTTCTTCGTCTATAAATTATGTTTAATTTCACTGTAGCCTCGTGTTATTTAGAAATACAGGGAAAAAAAGGTTTAAAAACCTGGAGTTGGAGGTTCAGGACCTGCTTGTTGCATGACGTCACATGTCTGCCAACATAATAAAAATATGATAAAGATATTGGTTATTTCTACCGTAGTGTGTTCACAACAATACACCTTAACAACTGGGGCAGTGAAGGAAGGAGTCCTCAAGGTGGTTCAGCTACCCTCATATTTTTCCGGGGGCGGTTTCCACAGCCTTTCTCGCGGCTTTTCCGGGAAAATGAAATCCCTACGCATGACGTCATCGACGTGTTGCGAGTTGTCAAAGTCCGTCAGTGAAAGGCGCAAGAAACCGGTGTCGAACAACGGAATCGTCCTTCTAGAAGGTTCTCGCGCGTTGTTCACCATGTGTGACGTCACCGGCGATTATCAACGACGAGTGAGATTAAAAAATATGCGAAAACAACGTCAAAACGAGGATTTTGCAGCAGATTGTCGAGACGTCGAAGATTGTATTTTCCTTCCTCGTTTTATTTGTTTAAATGGTTTGTTTCTTTCGTTATCTCTATGCATCTTTTTTGCCTTTCATTTCATTTTTATCTCTTTCTCGCTTATTTCCTTTCTTCTTCCCTTATTTTAATTTTGTTTGTTGTGTTTCTTTAATTTGTTTCTCGTTTACCGTTTAATTTTTTTGTGTTCCCCTCCTTTATTTTCTTATTTCTTTCTGTTCCTTCCCCCACTGTCTCTTCTTCACATCTCTGAAGCGGCCCTCGGACAGAGCGCGTGAGGGTTGCGCCCGAACAATCCCGTGCGGGGGCGGCCATCTTGACGACGTCTGCGTGTAATTATATCGTAATTACGTACAATTACTCGCCTGTGATTATCACGCGAAGCTTCGGCGTTAATTATGTCCAATTAGGAAGGCGTCGGGGCGCGGTTGTGCGGGGGCGGACGTCCTCGTTGCCAGCCGCTCCTCTCCTCCGGCGACACCGCCTTTTGTCTTCTCTCTTTCGCTGGACGGACGCCGCTGTCTCCGGATGACGTCATAACGGCGACGACCCGACTGTTGAGTGGATGACGTCATTGTAAGCGTGATCGCTGCTACACAGGGCGGAGAAAACGTTCCCTTGACAGCCTGATAACATCCCAGAGGCTCATATCAGAGATGCTAGTAACGTGCCTTCTGCTTTCCCCACTGTCGTTGCGTTTCTTCAACTGACCAGTGCATCTCCTTGGCACCTGGAGAAGGGCACAAGGTGGTGCTGACGTCATCACTTCTTCTGGCTGTCTTCCTCACTATCACAGGAGAACTTGCTACGGTTGGAGGAAGGAAGGAACGGACGAGGCATTCCTAACACCTTTACTAAAAATAAATCCTCTATTGATTTAGGAGAATTAGTTTCCATGCGTGACGTCACAGCCGTTCCCCAGAACGGCCGTCGTAATGTCGCACTTGAGCAGTGAAGTGGCAGCCAGCAGAGGGACTGGAAGGCGAATGCCTTTTCGCAGCTCCTTGTAGCACTTGTATAAATTCTTGTTTAAATTCCCCCGGGTGTCGGCGTGCGTCTTCTTTTGTCTTAACGACGCCCTCCTCCGCCATTGTCCCCCCCCCCCTACGGAGACAGAGACAGTTGCCTGTCCTCTCCTGCCGTGGACGCAACAATGGCCGCTAACAATGTGTGCAGAGACAACCGCGGGAATAAACGTTTCCCAACACCAGTGACGTTTCTTAAGAGGTTCCTTTGTGGAAATACAAATGACGTAGCAGACCGCAAAGAAAAGGCCTCCGCGAGTGAAAAGGTCGGGTATTTCTTTCCACAACTCGTGCACGTCGTGGGCATTAGTCGAAAACACCCATTTTTATTAATTCTAGAGGCCTTGGGGGGGGGGGGGGCGATTCTGTGGTCCACACAAAATTTTGCGCCCTCTTTTCAGTTTTTCTCTGATAGCAAAAGAATGAAGCGTTCTAGTGAGAAGAATGTTCAGTGATAAATTGTAGAGGGTAGAATTCTGCATGTGATGGTGGCCTCGAGGACGGAATTAGGTCGAGGGAAGTGGGAGGAATCCTGCGTCAAAGCCACGACATGTCCTAAGAGACTGCAGTGTGTCCTATTCCTAGTGCTGATATCTACAAAATGGCCGCCAGTGACGTAATTATTCAATAAATAAAAGTTGTGGAGGATTTAATTCTCTGTGCAACGCATTCAAAATGGCGGCAAATACACGCATGTCGCTGTCGGTGCACGGATGATGTCGTGGTGTACCCAGGCTATGCGTACCGTAATCCACATGGTGGCATACGAAGGGATTTGAAAGGGGGGATGTGGAAGGGTAGAGGAAGGTAGCCAAGGGTTAATTAGGGGCCCCCGAGCCATAGTTTAAGGATCCTACCCGGCAATTCGCCTAAAAGTGATGCAGGGAAAACACCTAGAAAAACCTGCATCAGGTAGGTCGGGCATTGGGTACTTGTCCCACGCCCTTACCTGGATGGTGGGAGAGGAGTTTGCTGTGGGGACGCAGCATTCCCCTGTCCGTGCCTTGACCAGTTTAGGAGGCAGCTGGCCGACTATTCCAATGGGAACAGAGGACAACTCTTACCGTATGCCCAAGGTCTGCGACCCCGGAACATTCACAGGCCTCGGCTTGTGGGAACCTTAGTTGAGATAACCAGAGAGATGTGAAGGCATCCCCAGAGGTAGCTTCTCTGACGAAACTTGTCTGTGGCAGCGAGTGTTAAAGGGTCTAAGAGGAAGAAAGAGTCCAGCGGCCCAAAGAGTGTCTATATATTGTTAGCCAAGGAAGAGAGAACAGCCTCTAGTATTGTAAAAGAACTCTGATGCCGTCGTCCTCACGCTGACGTGTGACGTCATTGTTTATAATGTTTTAAGGAGATTCCACTGTCGTAGAAATCCGTCATCGCCACGTCAGCCGTGACGTCACCCACAGGCGTGGTCAGAGGTAATTGATAATGGTTGTGGTGATGATAATAATACAATAATCATGTCACACGTGGACAATTAGCAGTCGAAGATTCGTTAAGTTGGGAGTTCCAGAGATGCTGATGAGGACGAGTTAGCGTAGTGGGGCTTCGGCTCCTTGACTGTGAGGGTTAAGAATGGAATGAAGGCAGACCTTGAGCGACGACGACGACAACATGGAGGACGGGTCAGCAGACAGAAAATGACGAAGAATTACGTTGAGAAGAGTCGAGGTTGGCTGCCCTGGGAAGTAAGGTTGATGATGACGACTGCAATGGCTTCGTGTGAGGATTCAAGATGCGTCCTTGACACACACACACGAAGGCTCCTGCGTTGTTGCTGTGATTGGATTCTCGCGTCGACCTCGAGGCTATTGATTCCCCCCGCCCCCGCATTAGCTGGTAGCGACCATTAGCTACATTTCGTTGATCCGATCCGCCGTCACGAGGGTGAGGATAAACACACACGGCCCTGAGCAAACACCGTCACTGATGCTCCACTCGCTCTCTGCCTGTGCGAGGCTTATTTCCTCTGACGCAGTGTAAACCCGCAGCACGCACGTGTGTGTGTGTGTGTGTGTGTGGTCCTGCGACAGTTCTTGCGTTGGATACAGAAATCTATTTTATTCATTTTCTTTCTCTTCTCGATATTTCTCATTAGGGAAATGCGTTGCCAATGCCTGACCTAGGACGAGGACGAAACGTTGTCATTTCTTTCTCGAAACGAAAAAATTCACGTCTGCTTGAGAATTAATGATAAGAAAGACAGCCAAAGTTTTGAGTTTCGTCGTGCAGTTGTGTCTCTCTAGGCTCTTACATGTTTCCAGACACGTTGCAGTGTGGTATTTATATTATGACGTCTTTGATCTGCCTTTGGTTTTTCTCTTTGCTCTTTTTGTTTTCTTGTCAATGACCTGCACGGCCTTGACTCTGGTAACAAGGTTCAGGAGCCTCGTAGGAAAGGATTCAGAGGCGAGTCTCAACGTTGTTGCCCCTGGAGGAGGAAAGCTTTGCCAATTAACATAATTTTCTTACAGCAGTCGGTTTATAAAATATAAATATTTTTTTTTTAGAAAAGGAAATAAGGAAAACGTTTTTTCCCCTACCCGTGGGGGAGGATTATCGCAAGTATCTTTTTCGTTGTGTTGGTGATAATTTTCGATGCCACGTGACTGTGACGTCGTCGCGCGTCTGTTGTTTTCGCTGAACATTGGGGGGGGGGGGCGAGGAAGAGCTGCTGCTGCTGCTGGGGAAACCTCGCTGATCAACTTCCTGTATCTCTGACCTTCGTTACTTTAACCCTCACATCTTCCAGTGAGTCGTTGTTCTCTTTGTCAAGGACGACACGTGTCTTGCTGGCAGAAATAGAAATAATTTTTTAAAAATCGATCTATCGACTGGATTTTCCGCGAATGCTTCGGAAGTCGCGGCGCCTGCTGGAGAAGTGCAGGTCTCATTGTGCTCCAGGACTTTGGATTCGTTTCACTCCATCCGTAACCTTTCGTGGCTACTTGTGAGAGCAAATCACTTCACTGTCGTGCTCCAAATCATTTGGTGATTTAATTTATGTTTTTTTTGTTTTTAGGTCTAGACAGGCTACACGAGGTTAATCCACATGGTGGCAACTCCCCTCTTATAGCATAGGAAAGGGATTTGAAAAGGGGGGAAGAGGAAGGTAGCCAAGGGTTAACTAGGGGCCCCCGGGCTATGGTTTAAGGATCCTACCCGGCATTCGCATAAAAGTAATGCAGGGAAAACCCTAGAAAAACCTGCATCAGGTAGGTCGGGCATTGGGTACTTGTCCCACGCCCTTCCCTGGAGAGGGGTAGGCTGTTTCTTCCTGGAAAGATTTGACATTAGATGCCAGAAGCAAGCCTGCGAGAGGATTCTCTCGCAGGTGAACCTTCCCAGAGAGCTCTGGCGGGGGCTATCTTTGCGTATGCCTTCACATCTCTCTCCTTTATGAACCAAGGTTCCCAGAAGCCGAGGCGTGTCATGAGAGGTGCATGTTCCGTGGTCGCAGACCTTGGGCATACGGTAAGAGTAGTCCGCTGTTCCTATTGGAATAGTCGGCCAGCTGCCTCCTAAACCGGTCAAGGCACGGCGAGCAGAAAGCTGCGACCCCCACAGCTTCATCCAAGGAAGGGCGTGGGACAAGTAGCAAATGCCCGACCTACCTGATGCGGGTTTTTCTAGGGTTTTCCCTGCATCAATTTTAGGCGAATTGCCGGGTAGGATCCTTGAAATATAGCCCTGGGGCCCTAGTTAACTCTTGGCTACCTTCCTCTACCCTTCCGCATCCCCCCTTTCAAATCCCTTTTTCTATGCTATTAAAGAGGAGTTGCCAGCACGTGGATTACCCTCATGCAGCCTGTTTCTGTAAAAAAACGTTAGATCCTGAGTCTCTGGTTACCGTCAGAGAGGTTACAGGAACTATTCTTCTTTGTGCGAATTACAGATATGAACATTTTTTTCGCAAATAGGAAAAAATGGTCGCGTAAAAGAATTAATAGACAAATCAGAAAAAATAATAAGAAAGATGGAGCCCGAGTGAGAACCGAGAACTTTTTATACCAAAGAAGTGATAATGTAAACACTACGCAACGATTCTGGGATCGTTGTTTCTTTTCCTCAAGTGCTGAGAAGAGCCTAGAGAGACACAACTGCACTCGTCAGTTGACAAAACTCGTCAGCTTGTGCAGTTGCGTCTCTCTGCACCTGAAGAAAGGAACAAGGAAACGTTCCGTGGTCTTTATATCGTCACTTCTTTCCTCTGTATTTAGCTAACTTTCTTATGATTAATTTTGAATCAGACGTAAATATTTAATTTATATAAAAATTATATTACAAAAGTAAGGGAAATATGTGAAACTGAAAGGGTAGAAATATGAAATATAAACAAACTCTATAAATAAAAATATAAACGAGGAAACGTCTTAATACAAGGAATCATGGGAAATACGTGTGTTGTAATTAGGATAAACAACATAATTACAAGTATGATTTAGGAAATGTAAAGTCTTAAAGGAGAAAGCGCAACAAAGGACAGAGAAATACACAGAAAGGAAAACTTCAATCAGAAAATATTCGATGGAGGAAATGACAGAATCAGGGAAATACGCGTCGTTGATGAGAAAATGTGTTTACAATTAGCGTAACTAAGGGGAAATGTGTGTGTGATGCTTGCTTCATGAGCGCCATTAACCTCTTCCACGCATCCGCTCATTATCGGATCCAATTTAATCACATCCTCGTCCTCTTCGGTGACTCGCGATTTTATTTATTTTGTTGACGGGTTCAGGGGGTGAGTTTAGGGTTGCTTCTGCGTTGTCACGTTTCCTCTTATCAAGGACGCGTTTCTCTCCAGACAGGTTACCGTAGTCACGCGGGCCATTGAGGAACAGGACCATAATTATGTATTCTTTATTTTTCGATTTCTTTGGATCATTAATTTAAGTATTTTTCGTAAGTTATTCGTTATTTATTTATCTCAAATTCTAGTTTCTTGTATTTTACAATTGACGCATTTTACTCATTTATTTATTTTCTATAAATCACGCGTTTTATTTCTGATATTGTTTTTAACGTTCCCCCCCCCCCTTCCCTCACTTTATGCTCTGTATTTAATTTTCTCAGATTTGTAGTTTTATAACGAGCCCGGATATGATTTGTGGATTTTTCATACTGATTTATTTTCCCGTTTCTTTGTAGTTTCACTTATGTCTAAGAATATTTATTTACTTTTAGTTAATAATTTCTAAAGCATTTTTCGTATATAAATAGAGTTTACATATCTCTGTATTTATGTTACTTTAGTGTTGAGTTGTGTTTATAATTTTATAATTTATTTTATTCTCTCAGTTATGTATTTTATGATATCTACATATATTTCACTATTACGTGGCTTGCGGGATACGGTAAGAGTTGTTCTCTGTTCACATTGGAACAGTCGGCCAGCTGCCTCCTAAACTGCTCGTGCCACGATGTTTATTTGTTTTTTCCAATAGTCATAATGCATATATATAGCTTTACATATGGAAACAAGCTGTCTACGTGGGATATTCTCTCGCAGGCAGAACCTTGTAGCAGAGACAGGAAGGGGCTACCTTTGGGGATGCCTCTTCCTCTCTCCGTTTATGAACTAAGATTCCCACAAGCCGAGGTCTGTTTTGAGAGGTGTATGTTCCGGGGTCGCAGACCTTTAAAATACGTTAAGAGTTGTCCGCTCTTCCTATTGGAACAGTCAGCCACCTGCCTCGTAAACTGGTCGAGGCACGGTGAAGGGAGTAATGCGTCCCCACAGCAAACTCCTCTCCCACCATAAAGGTAAGGGCCTGGGACAAGTACCCAATGCCCGACCTACCTGATGCAGTTTTCTAGGGTTTCTCCTGCATTACTTTTAGGCGAATGCCGGGTAGGATCCTTAAACCATAGCCCGGGGGCCCCTAGTTAACCCTTGGCTACCTTCCTCTACCCTTCCGCATCCCCCCTTTCAAATGGCTTCCTATGCTATTAAAGGGGATGTGGATTAGCCTCATGTAGCCTCCCTGTTTCCCTAAAAAAAAGGCTTTTCTTGTTTATGTATTTTCTTAACGATGTCATTTCGCTTAATTTTTCTCAGACCCTTTTTTCCCAATTGATTAAATTTCCCATTATTGTATCTGAATTATAAAATGATCATTTTCGGCATATTCAATAATTATAATAAATCACTGTAGGCCTGTGTGTGTGGGGTGCGTAGTTTTTATTATATTTGATGTATTTTCTGATTGTTCAAATTTTCCTCTCAATTTTGTGTCTCGAATTTTCTGATTCAAATTGATGATGATTTTCTGATCGATGTAGTTGTTGAATATTTTCCTGTCTGTGCAATTTTCAGATTCCTGTCAATTTTCCGATTAAATTAAAAATATTGTTGATTTGATGCATGTTGTCAGTTGCAGAAGAGAAATGAATAATTGTGTCTTTGTGGAAGGTCTCTGGGTCGCCGTTTACCGTTAAAGTTTTATCCTTCGTGGACGCGAGGACCTCGTTTGCTCTTCAATCGGAAATATTCTGATGATCGAACAGGATTGCATAATGGAGACGTACAGTTGGGTAACGCTCACTTTGCGTGTCTCCTCATCTTGTCCCCTTGTCTTAGAGATTCGTGAAAGAATTGGAACAGTGAGATAGAAAATATGTAAAGTAGGACAATAAATTATTTTAAAATATTATCTGTGCACAGTTGCTGAACGAAACACACAAACAAAGAAAACTCTGTAAATTGTAAATTAATTTTTTCAAGCATCTTGTAAGAACTGGTTGGAGAAGCGCCGGTGGTGGGAAACAAAACTATCGACCGATTCAAATTTTTTTATTCTTTCCTCCTCACGTGCTTGACTTTGTAGGGTCTTTGCCAGACAGTCCTGAGGTCGTCCTCTTCACTACTTCAGGCCAACCTTCAAAATTCCCACTTTGTCTCTTAAATAAATTTATTTTGACAACAGTATAGTTTATGTCATTGATTAAGAACCGTCATGTATGAGATCGGTCAATCTGTTGTAGATTTAATTCTCGGGGCTCAACCCGGGCCAATGGTTTCTTAAATAACAACGTTTCGACGGCAAGCTCCGCCATCGTCATCGAGAAAATCTTTTACATAATAAGTTAACTTATGATTAAAAGAAATAATTAGTTGCATATAAACACACACAATAGAGGATAAACAGGGATATTCATTACTAGTAAACTACTCCAAAGATAATATTTGTGAGGATAAGGAATGCACTACGAAGATTAGGAATACGTAGAAGAATACTTGAAATAATTACATGAAACACGGGAAAGGTGAATTATTAATGGGGGGGAGGGGAATATAAGTAACAATAAAGGAAATACATGGTTAATTACATGAGCAATGTTTGTATTTACCAATTATCTAATTGCTGACTCTCATTTTCGTTTTTCCCCAAATTAACACGTTTCCCTGATTTACTGTGTTTTTCCGGGACGTGATCGTGGGAGGGAAAACTTCAGTCCATTAATTGATTTTTCCCAGTGTTACAACAGTGACAAAGTATATTAAAAGAAAGATATGAATATGAATATATAACAAATAGGAAGTTATAATTTCCTAGTTTTGGACATTTTCTCTCTCTACAACTAACATCTTTGTAATTCTACAGTTTGCATGACTGACAGGAGAAATAAAAAACTTAAGCCTTTTTAGAATAAATAATTATTACTAAGTATATTTCTTTTTCGTTCCATCGCCAAACCTTGATTCGCCCCTTTCCCTTTTCCTGGTATTTTTCACCCCCAGTGTAACAATGTATTGGCTTCTCTCTGTCTCCAGACTTTCACTTCGCCGCCAACTGGAAGATTCTCTATTGATTGCCCTGCGATATCCGTGAAACACACGCACACACACACACACACACATATAGAACTTTTTATAGAGCAAAAATAACTATATCTCGTTCCGTTGCTTCCACGTTCTATTTATTTGAGGATATTGTGTGTTTTCTGTTATTAGATATTTCCTCATATTTAATGTTTCTTTCTTTCTAATCTGTTTAATTTTGCCTCTCGTCTTTTCTAATTACGTATTTCTTTGTTTGTCTCCCTCCTGAGGTTTCCACTTAATGTAACTTATCATGTACACAATTTTTCTCACTGCCACATGTTAATAATGAGCTACTTAACAATGCACTATTTTTGCATTCCTCTGTATCGCAGTTGCTTGTCTGCATTGAAACGATACTAAATCACTGCTTTCAATATTTCTACTTTACATTTACTCCGCTTGATACACACACACACACACACACACTCACGACTTTCCAGTGACGTGGCCTCTTACTCAACTAATTATTAAGTTGGTAGCGGCGCTCATAATTAATTATTCCCTAGAATTTGTTCTTTTCCACTTTAGACGATTTTCTAGTCAGGAAAATCAATTAATCAATCGACGTTTTTCTACAATGACTTGAAGGAAAATACAATATGTCAATGAAACTATAAAAAAGGAAAAATAAATACGCGAACTATAAAAAAATATGTGAATCAGAATTTATAAAATTTCTGAATACAGAAATTGATCATCTAAAGAACGTTTTTAATTTAATTTAGTTTCAGTGTTATATATTTTTGCCCCCATTTATCCGCATATTTTACATTTTATTTATTTATTACAAAAAGATTTTCTGTTGTATAATGCAATCAAAATATGTACATAATTAAAGATTGAAGCCTTTCCCGGTGAAGTTGTTCAATAAATAGTTCTCCGAATCCACACGGGTTTTGTATATTTATATTTACACGCAACGTTTCGACGACTGAAAGCTCTGTCGTCATCTTCTAGGCGAAGAACATAATTGACGTGGGAGCTTGTTTATTAGGTTAGTTCAGTAATTAACCTATTTTTGAATCCATATATTTGAACCGAAACGATTTACTTAAAACCACAGAGGGAACGAGTGACTTTGAATGATGTCAACCTGTGTCAAAGAAACGTGACTGTGAAAATATTCCCGGTGGCGAGATTTAAATATCCGCCATTAGCGAGAGTCGCGCGCGTCATCAACAAACTACGTCATCCACGTGGAATAATTAAGGGTGGGAAAAAATACTCGTGAAGACCACAAGTTGATGATTTAGTAATTAAATGAGACATTAGAAAAATATTCAGACACATTTGGCTCCTTCTCAGTTTTTCCCTGATCACGGAAAAACCGATAAATTATTTTGATCATTCCAAGCGCTTTCACTGGAATAATCAGGGGCCAGTGTTGCCAACGTAATAACAAGCTTCATTGTGCACAAACAGATTTTTTCTGGAGATCGTTACAAGGCCAAAACACGACCCTTAATACAAATTTTAAAAAAATACTCAAACTAAGTTAATTTGAATTATAAAATGGCGGACGTTTCGACGGGACTTTTTCTAACTTAAGTAAATTCTCTGAGACGCTCCAGCACGTGGTCCAATTAATCCAATCTACTGTAGTTCATCCCCCTGGAGGTATTTTATTTAGCTGACGAGGAGCGTGACCTCTGCTGTGACGTCACGGTTACGTCCTCCTCGCGTAGCGTCGCCAACAGCGAGCGAGAGGAACCGCGACATTGTTGATTGTGATAATTATTTAACACTCATTTATAATTTTCGTTGATTTATCCGTTGTGGCAGTTGTTTGAGTTTCTGGGGGTGAAAATTACACCACAAACATGTAGAAGGGTGGTTTTTGAAATCATGGCGGCCGCGCTGTGATTACCATAATTGGATGGTCTCGTCCACACACACACACACACGCACACATAATCAGCACGTGCAAACACACACTGTGACATATATATATATATATATATGTACATGTACGTATGATTGTGAAATAAAAGCCAAACAGTGAAAGATTCAATTACGTGACTTTCATAGTAGTGATAAAGGGGTGGGGGTGGGGGTGGGGGTGGGGGTGGGAGCAAACACCAGGCCGGCGCCATGTCAGGGGGGAATAATAATTATTAGTGTTTTTTAAACCTTTTTATTACTACACGAAGTTGACGTTTCCCGATTGTTAATTGAGTCGCTGTTTGTTTTTATGGGTTATGAATATTTGATTGTTGGCAACACTGCGACTTGTTTTGCTTGCATAACGCGATGTGAATAACGATTGGCAAAGATAATACGAGGGTAGGGATTCGTATTTACCACTCAGTCGTGTTTTTCCTAATTTCTGTTTTTCATAATGAGTTATATATTTATTTTTTTCTGACTCTGGAGAAAACTTATTAATAAATAAACATGAGCCAATTTTAAGTCAGAAAAAATAATTTATTTTGGAAAAACTAAACAACGTTTCGTCGCTTATCTGGCGGCATCATCAAATTCAGTTAAATTGTTTTTTGATAGGCAGGTGAATCTCCGATGAAGGCCATACATTAATAAATTATTTTATTATTGTCTGATGCTTATTTATTAGTTCTTTATTTACCCCATATATATATATATATATATATTCTTGATGTATTTTTTTAAAAAGATAAGTCGGAGACAATAAATTTATTCCAAAAGAAACAATTAAATTCGCAACGAATACGTTAATTGGGCAAATAAGGGAATATGTAAGTGACGTAATACGACAATCAGGAAAGTAGAAAATAGAATGTAGGTTAGAAAATACAACGCGTAGAGAAATAATAATAATACATAGAGAAAAGACAATTTTGGAAAGTGTGATAAGTGAGAACATACGGAAAAATGATTGTAAATTAACACGAAATCAGAAAAATCAGAAATTTTATAGATAAGAAAAAGCCATTCATGAGGAAAACTAGCTACAAAATATTTGAATAATCATAAATTCGTGTATGAGAATTAACAAAATCATATCTTTGTCCTGCCTGTACGGATATCGAGACTCTTCTTCGCTGCAAACGTTTCGCCACCTTGTCATTCACTTCCGCTGCAGAGAAAAAATAAGCCTGATCCCCCCAAAGCAATGGCGAATATGCGAAATAAAAGCCTTCCTCGTGACGTCATCAACGCGGGCTATTGTGCGCTAATCGGATTTGTTGTGACGTAAACAAGGCGATGACGACGTCATAAATATTTATGCGATTCGCAATCAGAGTGGTCGCCCTTGATTGCGGGTTTGCCTTCGCTAATGAACTTCCTTGCTTCAGCCCAAACTCAGCTCAGCTGCGACACAAATAATCACGCCGCCATGTTGTTTACTTTGAGAGTTTCCACGTAATTACACGGGGGTTTCCTCATATACTTCAAATATGTGGTTTTTCACTTTGTGTAATGTTTTCCTTTAATTTTTCTGATCGGTGTTTTCTTATTTACTGTTTTATAAAGTTTATAACTTTTTGCATTTTCTGATTTTTGTAATTTTTTTCTTTCAGTATTTTTCAGTTTATGTTTGAATAATTAAGGTTTTCCCCGTAACTCTTTCCTTATATATTTTTAGTTTTTCTTTGCGTTATATCTCAACAATTTCCATGACTTTACACTTTCTTTGCACGTTCTTATTGAACAATTATCTGGAAATTGTAAAGTTTCTCTTTTTTATATTTTGATATTTGCGTGCCTTCTATTTTGTGTATATAATATATTACCTATGATTCCTTGTCTGTAATGTTTGTAGTTCTCATTATAGTTCTTTTTTCTTTCTCAGAATTTTTTTTATTATTTAATATTTAATTTTTCCAACGTTCCAAATTTTTCTGAAAAATTTCGTTTTGAAAATTATTTAGTTTATTTATCTTTCTGTTACTCTAGAATCTAGAAAAATCCTTAAGTACGAAAATACTAAAAATGGGAGAAAACCGAGAAAAAAATTATATAAACGAAGAACTTCAGAAGGAAACAACGTGGGAAAATACTGAGTGAAAAACAAGTGACATAAATCAGAAAATGAAAACGCTTGACGTTGGAACAATGAAAAATCCTACATTTGACTCTTTCTTTTGGTCTCAGGAATTCTAAAATATCCTTTTCCTTACTATTTATTTTTGTTTCTTCTTATAATTTTCTAATTTTATATTATTTAAGGATTTATTAAATTAAATAATTTGTTCTTTTTCCCAACTTCTCTGTTTGCCGAATTATTTTCCCTATGCAAGTTTTTATCTGTGTAAGTTTTTCGTGCCTTAGTATTTTCCAAATTGTGTTTACATAATTTCTTTTTCTGTAATAACATTTTTTATCCATCATGTTTTTCCAATTGTTAGTAGTTTCTTATTTTAGGATTTTTACAAAAATATAATTATTTCATATTTTCCTGATCGTCGACAGTTTTCTTCATTTACGGGATTTTCTTCTTTTCCTGTGAACGAGTCTATGATTGGATTTTCCTTATCATTGTAGTTTGTATTTGTACGAACTTGTTATGTGCTATTTCGTATTTCCTTATTATTCGTCACTTGTCGACATCGTCACTAATCTCCTTGATGAAGTTGAACTTCTTGCCTCGTGTAATAATTTTTCTAATTTGCTTGAACGCTGAGGAGAGTGGAGAGTTTCCTCTCTTCACCTAGAAACTAGTCGCAGCCTTTCAGACTGATTTCCCAGGACGACTTCAGTGTGGCGGTTATTGATTTTCCTCTCTCTCCGCGCGTGGCGCTGCAGTTGCAATTATCCTTTATTCTAGTCGTCATATTTACTCGCGTTTTTCAATTTTTTCCCCCGCCTGTTACTTCCAAGGTTCTGTGATTTGAGCTTGACCGTCTTGATCGCTTATTTCGTTCCATTTATCAAAGATAATATGACTTTATGTTCTTATATTTTGCGCTATGTCTACATTTTCCCATCGTAATTTATATCAGTATTTTTTAAAAAAATTACTTTCCTGATTCGCCTTTCTCTGACCTCACGTATTTCTTCTCCTTTTCTGATACTCCTAATTTTAAGTTTCTTCGTTCCCGGGGCTGACATAATTAAACTCAGCGACATCTATAACCCCGGATTCGACTCAAATCTTGGCTGTTTTCGCGTGATTATTTTTGTAACGCCCCTCCACCTCCACCTCCAAAGGTGGTCCTCCATTACCGAAAGGGGTCTAAAATATACACAAACAACATCGGGAGAAACACTTATCAATCTCATTGACCGCCGGAAAATATTTATCCACCTCAAATATCTGCCTTTTTGGCATATTTTAAATTTGGCGGTTGGTAGACGTGTCTCACCCCCTCAGTGTTTGTTTCCTGGTCGCAAGGAAATTTGCTGCTCGACGGGCTGTAGATTTGTGTAATAAACTCGCACGCGGCCTATTTAATTATCGGATTATTTTTTGCCCATACATCTGTATTTCAATGGAGCAATGAACCGACTGTCCCTGACAGAGGCGGGATCTTGTGCTCTGGGAAGTATCGCACGCGCTACGACGTCATGACGCGTCGAGTGGTAATTTTTTCCCTCCTCGCTGCTGAACAACCGTCGCCCTTCCCCCTCCCCTAGTGACGTAGCGAACGGTTCGGCAATTCCCTTTATTTCTCTCTCCGCTCCAGCAGCGACGCTGTGACGTAGTTGACACACGATGTAAAGCGTCTGCGTAACTGGCGCCGACCCTCGAGCCCTAATCGTCGCAGACTTTTCGTGAACCGTCCCTCGCCTCGATGGAATCAGTTTGTCACCATTAGAGACAATCCTCGCTCTGGACGTAATTGCTTTCTCTGCGTCTCGTCTCGGCTCAGACTCGGTTACGCAATAATCTCGGCTTCTGCGAGAGTGAGAAATAAACGACAATAATGTTACCTGAATCAATACATCATAAGAAATACATAACTAAGAAAAATTATAAAAAGAGAATCGATAAAAGATGAATAAATAAAACAGAAATGTACGTGTTCCTCTTACAGATCTGCACTCGTGGAGCAAATGTGACCGAATTACGTACACGTGTCCCTTGCGACCAGGAAACAAACACTGTGAGCCGTGAGACACGTCTACCGCCATTAGGGGCGGGGGTAGAAAATTAGAAACATGCTAAAGCGCCCGATATTTGCGTTGGATAAATATTTTTCTGGCGTCAATGAGATTGATGGTGTTTCTTCAGATATTGTTTGAGTGTAATTTCAACCCGTTACGTCATAGAAATGGAAGCAACCCTTAGGGGTCGAGGTGGTCGGGGCGATAGAAAAAAATAAATAAAGCGAAAACAACCGAGTTTGGAGTCGAATCAGGGGTTATGGATGTCGCTGAGTTCAGTTGCGACTACACCTACCCCGGGTAATAGTAAAAATAAAAATAGGTATTTGGTGACTTTGATTTTCCCTCGTACAAGAGGCCTCATTGTTAATAACCAAATCAATTAACCTAAAAAATATTTTATTATAGGTTAAGGACAGAAAAAAATTAATTGAACTTTGGAATTTATTAAGTTGATGTGTAAATGCAATTCAGCGGCCAGGGTTGCCAACTGTGGCGGTTAGATTAAAAAATGATTATTTAATAGAAAGTTATTAATATTTAGGAACTGGACAAATCAGTAAAATAGAAAAGTTCCTGAGTTAAAACAACAAATATTACGAAATCTGTTCACGAATAAACAAAATACAAAAATCAGGAAAAGAACCAGGCCGAGAAGACAGGCTTTAATGAGTGAAAGTGGCAGGTGAGCCTGTTCCCCCACTTAGCAGAGGCCGACCTTAATGATGCTGTGCTGTCTGTCTGCTGCTCAAGTGTGTCAGCCTCCCTCACTTGACCCACTAGCCTCGTCACAGGGCTGCCCACGTAACAGAGGGGGTGGGTGATTAACTCATGTCACGGTTACGTCGGCATCCTTTGTTTTACAGTTGGAAGAAAAAAATGCTTCCGCGGCTGTGATTCCTGTGTACGTCCTCCAGGTACACGTCGTGGACGTTAGTGGAAAAATCCAAAGTTTTCCAAATTCGAAAGGCCTTTGGAAAAAGTTCAATTAGGCTAGCAACGAATGAAACTTGGCGCCTCTTTACAGTTCTTCGCTGATAGGAAGAGAATGAAGCGTTCTAGTGAAAATAATGTTCAGTGATGAATTGTAGAGGGTAGAATTCTGCATGTGATGGTGGACTCGAGGGCGGAATTAGGTCCAGGAAAGTGGGATAAATCCTCCGTCAAAGTCACGACATTTGCAAGAGAATGCAGTTAGTCGTGTTTCTAGTGCTGATATCTACAAAATGGCCGCCAGTGACGTAATTAGTCACGGAGTAAAGGTTGTGGAGGATTTAATTCTCTTTGCAACGCACGAACTGTTTTTGAAAAATTAATTGATATTGGCCGCAAATACACGCATGTTGCTGTCTGCGCACGGCTGAAGTCGTGGGAGTGACGTCACGTGCTGTTCTCTCTTCCGTACACAAGCATTTAGATACTCTTTGAAACGCTGGAATCTTTCTTACTCTTGATACTCTCAGACACTTTCCTGGCGGCCATTTTGTAGACATCAGCAGTAAGAATGGGACTAAGTGCAGTGTCTTAGGAAATGCCGTGACTCTGACGCGGGATTCCTCCCACTTCACTGGACCTAATTCCGCCCTTCAGTCCACCATCACATGCAGAATTCTACCCTCTACAAATTATCACTGAACATTATTTTCACTAGGACGCTTCATTTTTTTCCTATCAGAGAAAAACTGAAAATACGTGCGTTTTATGTCCATGGAAATCCTTTGGAATCGGATAAGTTGTTATTTTTGCAGTAATGGCCACGTCATGTACAAGTTGGAGGCCTTACATAGTAGTGTCTTTGCCAAGAGCCAGAGATGCTGCACTTACAAAGTGTCAGGATATCGAGCTGTGGCTGTGCATTGTACCAGAGTCTTCCGGCTGCGAGGAGGAACATCTTCCTGGGACAAAGGAGCTACTTTGGTGGAAGATTATCATCGCAGGGGCGCGGCTATTGGATTCCTCCGTCCTGCAGGCAAAGACGACGATGACGCGTCCCGCAGCTTTTAATATCTGGCTTTCTCTCTGTTGAAAATTAATAAGGTTAATTGCACGCCTCGCTCCTTCCTTCATCGCTTCTCTGTGTTTATTAAATTTTCATTGTTGGTCGCACACGTCACGAAGTTTCCCCTGCCCTACTTGCACCTGGCAATTTCCCTGTCTTTCTTCATTTCCCTACCTCTAAACGTCTTACTTTAGTTTTTCCCCCCCTGCCTTTTTTTATACAAAATATTCAATTCTCTGCCTCTTACTTTCTTGTTTACTGGAGGTTTTCTCCGTCATATTTTACATTCATCCTTCATCTTCTTCCATGTAGCGTTCGCTGTTCCACTTAAGCCCCTTTCAGGGCTCCTTCATTTTTCTATTAAGATGTTTTTAACGACTAATCAACAGAGTTTTATTATTATGATTAATCTTGTTTACTCTTCTCTTTTTTCTTATAAAGAAAATTGACTGTGTGTGTGTGTGCTTGTTCCGCGGTCTAATCCACGCCCTTGCGACCAGGAAACAAACACTGTGGGGGAGGGGGGGGGTGCGACGCGTCTAACACACATCAGGGGCAGGGGTAGAAATTTTCTAACATGCTAAAGCGACCGATAATTGCGTCGGATGAGATTGATGTTGTTTGTGTGTAATTTCAACCCTTTTCGGGCATGGGAGGAGTTGGGGTGGTCAGCGTGCGTGTTACATATAAATAACGCAAAAGCAACCGAGTCGAAACCGGGGTTATGGACGTCGCTGAGTTTAATTATCACAACCCCGGGCGCCCAGGAGTGAACTTGAAATATGGGTTTGGGTTTCCACAACTTTCTCATCTTAATTTTTCTGATTTAAAGGAGGCAGTTTTCCCTTCTTGATCAGGAGGTCTTTGGTCGAGTGTTTGCGTTCAGTTCAGCTTCAGTGTTTCTCTCTCTCTCTCTCTCTTCGTAATATCTCTGCTCCAGCGTCAGCGTCACATTTAAGCTTTAAACAACCTCCGCAACGTTTGTGTTGGAATCCAGAGATTTTCCCCGCCGCCCGCGTTCCCTCGTCCTGAATATTTGAAGACCATGCACTCTGGCTAATTGACATCCTCGGGCACGAGCGCGATTACGTCACACGAGGAGGATTACTGAGTCGCTCTCGTGCCAGAAACTGATGAAAGCTGAAGCGGGCGCGGCCACGTGGTCCTTTTAACCTTATTAAGGACGACCAAGTTGAAGGCGAGTGTGTGCAGGATTGAGGAGGGGATGCGGTAGTTTTAGGGATCCCAACCCTGCGGCGTTGGCCTAGAAGCGACGCAGGACGAGGGTCTGTGGTGCCGCCAGCATTGTCCTTCGCCATGCCTCCCCCACTTTACGAGGCAGCGGACAACTATTACCTTCTGGTGCATAAAACTGCGTTAGCTTAAAAAGTATAGGACAACGGTAGCTGTCTCCAGGAAGGTTCCACCTGCGAGAGCTTAGACCAGCTTCCAAAAACTTTTTCCTTTCTTTCTTCACACTTCATGGAGGCCACAAGATGGCGTCTCCTCTTGATTATCATAGCAAGGAATGCGAAAGACATACGGTAAGAGATGTCCGCTACTCCCATTGGAATAGTCGGCCAGCTCCTCCTAAACTGGGCGAGACGAAGGCTTTTTTTTTTTGGGGGGGGGCCACAGGCTACATGAGGCTAATCCACGCTGGGAACTCCCCTTTAATAGCATAGAAAGGGATTTGAAAGGGGGGATGCGGAAGGGTAGAGGAAGGTAGCCACGGGTTAAGTAGGGGCCCCGGGCTATATTTTAAGGATCCTACCTGGCATTCGCCTAAAGAAATACCGAGAAACCCCTAGAAAAACCTACATCAAGTAGGTCGGGCATTGGGTACTTGTCCCACGCCCTTCCGCTAGCGGGAGAGGAGTTTGCTGTGGGGACGCAGCATTCCCTTCTCCGTGCCTCGACCAGTTTAGGAGGCAGCTGGCCGACTATTCAAATGGGAATAGCGGACAACTCTTACCAAGGTCTGTGACCCCGGAACATGCACCTCTCAGACAGGCCTCGGCTTGTGGGAACCTTAGTTCAAAAACGGAGAGGAAAAGGCATCCCCAAAGGTAGCCCCTTCGTGTCTCTCCTAAAAGGTTCTATCTGCGATAGACCATCCCTATCAGGCTCTTCCCCTTCGTATCTCAGGCAGTGGTAGTTGATGTGCTCGGCAAGTCTCCAAACGACTGCGAAAGAAATTTAGAGTGTTCCGGGGAAAGTAGAAGGTTGGTAGCCCTGAATGTAGCCATTTCCCTCGTCCCGCCTGGTTATTTTGACCCATGCAGAGTTGCAACGTAATAGGAACTACCGTGTTTATTTACTTTATATTCGTGCTCCCGTTGGTACACATTGAACGCAATACGTCACGGCCATGATGGCGCCGGCTCTGTTGATGCGGATTAAAGTCGACAAATCGCTGACGATCACTGGGGAAAAAAAGTAGCGGCTCTGGAATCAGATTAAATAAACGCGATCGACCGGGGGTTGGGGAGGAAATCGGATTTTCAGTGTCGGTGATTTAGGGGCGGTGTTCCAGCAGGAATCAGGGTGCAAATAGTGGCGCAGAGGGATTAGCCCCCCCACCCCCCGCTCCTCCCCTTCAGATTAAGGCCTTCGCGACATAAAGGTGGGGTGTTTTATTTTCCAACTTATCATCTGGTGGCCATACCTCAAATTACATGCCTCAAAGAAAACCACGAAACTCTCTACATCTTTTCAGTTTTTCGCTAATAGGACAAGAATGAAGCGTTCTAGTGAAAATAGTGTCCAGTGATAAATTGTAGAGGGTAGAATTCTGCACGTGATGGTGGGCTCCAGGACTGAATTAGGTCGAGGGAAGTGGGAGAAATCCTGCGTCAAAGTCACGACATTTTGACGTCATTTTGGAAGAGACTGCAGTTTGTCGTGTTTCTAGTGCTGATATCTTCAAAATGGCGGCCAGTACAGTCTTTTGTCAGGGAATAAAAGTTTTAGAGAATTTAATTGTCTTTCCAACGCATGATCTGGTTTTTTAAAAAAATTATTTATATTGGCCGCAAATAGACGCATGTTGCTGTCTGCGCACGGCTTATGTAAAAGTTTCTGCGACCCGCGAAATTTTGTTCGTCTTTTACAGTTTTTCGCTGATAGCAAAAGATTGAAGCGTTTTACTCAAAATAATGTTCAGTGATAAATTGTACAGGGTAGAATTCTGCACGTGATGGCGGGCTCCAGGACTGAATTAGGTCGAGGGAAGTGGGAGAAATCCTGCGTCAAAGTCACGACATTTACTGAGAGACTGAAGTTTGTCGTATTTCTAGTGCTGATATCTACAAAATGGCCGCCAGTGACGTAATTAGTCACCGAGTAAAGGTTGTGGAGGATTTAATTCTCTTTGCAACGCATGATCTGGTTTTAAACTTTTATTAAAAATGGCAGCAAATGAACGCATGTTGCTGCTGTCTGCGCACGGCTGGTTTCGTGGGAGTGACGTCACTTTGCCTGTGGCAGAGAATATTAAAGTGTCTACGATTATCAAGAGGAAGAAAGAGTCCAGCGATTCAAAGAGTGTCTATATACTTAATGCAAGTAAGAGAGAGCAGCAATCAGCACGTGACGTCACTCCCACGACATGAGCCGTGCTCAGACAGCAACATGCGTGGATTTGCGGCCATTCTCATAAGAATTTTTCTAAACCAGATCATGCGTTGGGAAGATAATAAAATCCTCCACAACCTTTACTCCCTGACTAATGACGTCACTGGCGGCCATTTTGTAGATATCAGCAGTAGGAATGTGACAAACTGCAGTTTCTTCCAACATGTCGTGACTTTGACGCAGGATTTCTGCCACTTCCTTGGACCTAATTCCGTCCTCGAGTCCACCATCACATGCAGAATTCTTCCCTCTACAGTTTATCACTGAACATTATTTTCACTAGAACGCTTCATTCTTTAGCTACCAACGAAAAACTGAAAAGAGGTGCTAAATTTCGTTCATTTTTATGTCTACAGAAACTTTTTGCGTGGGCTTTTCAATTGGAAAACTTGGGGGATTTTCTCTAACGGCCACGACGTGTACAAGTTTGGGGGAAAAATTAGTTCCCGGCCTTTCATTAGGTGAGATGTAGACGTGTACTGGGGCTGATGAATTGCGCTCGCAGGCAGACGATGCGACATTTGCACGTATTTAGCGATGAACCCATGCAATTATTTACTTATCAGAGTTGCCAACATAGCAGAAAGGCAATGAGAGAGACAAAGGAGAGGCTGGAGAATTGCAGACAGACACAGACGCCCTCGCGCGGGAACTAAGTGTCATGGGAAATTCAATTCTGTCCAAAGTGCTCAAATTAGGTTAACGTCATCCGTGGGAATTGGAGGGAAACTTGTGCGATAAACGCTCGCAGGCCGCCATCGCGACGCTCCAGCACCACGGCTTTACTGCTACGGAAAAATTCATACATTTCCCTGATTTAAGAATTAGAAACACCTGCACCCGTTGTATATTAAGTACTAACGTTTCACCCCTCATCGCGGGCATCTTCACATGTACTGTTTCCTTTAAATTCATTTGTCTAAAATGTTTTTTTTAAAAGAAAACAAAATCTCATACACGAGATAATTTCTGAATTTATTTAATTCCATTGTTATTTTAAACAGCTGTGCAACAATAACAGTCGTTGAGGTGGCAACGTCGCAAATCTTAATTATTTCATAATTGTATCACTCTGTGAAGTAAGTTTGTGTAAGGTTTTGTATTGTTAAAAACATATTTATAAATAATTTAATTAAGCAATGTGCTGCAGAAGACGTCAGACAATCAGCATGAAACGTTTCTCTTTAACTGTAAGGAGAAGTCAAATACTGTAATTTCTAATACTTGTCTATGTATTTAGTCTGCTACACATTTCCTGATTTGTGTAGTTTTCCTCATCTACTGTGATTTCCTTTACACATTTCCTTTTTTTACAACTGTCCTATTTTCTCACTTTTATATATCTTTCCTGATTTGTGTATTTTATTCTTTACGTATATTTCCTTATTTACAATAACTGACCTTCTATGTATATTTCCTTATTTATGTATTTTTGTCGCTAAGGAAAAATATTTTAATTTTGTTTTACATTTTCCACGTCACGGGGGTGTTTTCTTACTGACTGGAATAATCCACGGTGTTCATAATAACAAAAAACTCATCGATTGAATTATTTGAGGACGTTCCCTGTGAGCCTTTCGTCATCGACGGTAACGCTGCGTCTCTCCAGAACTGAGGAGCGGATTTTCTCCCCGTCGCCATTGCTGCAGAGTTGGGGATGTTCCTGTACGGGTCCGCAGCCACGTCATCAACCTCCAGATCTCCACGTGTCAGTTTCTTTTAAAAGTCCTCATCGTCTCCCCCGTTTCCCATCCGACGGGATGATTGAAGATGAATGATTCACCTCCTCTGTACGGACACTCTTTTTATCTGTGTTTGTGTTGTTGTGATCCCTGTGCCGAGGGTTGGAAACAAACGTTGGCCCTCCTGATTTATTACTGCTGGCTGGTGATGGTGAATGTTTATTTTATGGCCGCGTCTGTACGTGGCGCACGCAACCACAGCCTCTCTCTCTCTCTCTCTCTCTCTCTCTCACACGTGTATTTCATCGGACTGACTTGTTTTACGCGACTCCTAAAAGTCCGTGGCGCGCGTGAGGCCGCCCGAGTCCGGGGCAAGAAGCTTCAATGCCAACCGTATTTTTTTTTAAAAAAAAAAATTTACTGCCCAGCGCAAGGAAAAATAAATACATCAGGGGGTGAAGCCACCCTCCATGAGGTACGCAGCGTCACCCCTGTTGAGTGAGTACTGAAGAGACGCAGCACGGTCGATGACGAAAGTCTCACTGGAAATCTCCATACACAATTATTATACCAAATTATTTGTTATTATTATGGATAAGGATTTGTCCAATGCGTAATAAAAAAACCCGAAACGAGGAAAATACAAAACAAAAGAAGGAATATTCCTAAGCGAAACAGAATTCAAAACTTAGGAAACATATGTAAAGGTGAAATATTGTAAGTAAGAAAAATTTAAAAGTGAGAAAACAGGACAATTTTTAAATAAATATATAAAAACATATGGGTTGGGAAATATGCATATCGCAGACGATATATATAAAGAAGGAAAATACTTGAATAAGGAAAAACATGAACGACCTCGGCATTGCAGCCACGTGGTGCGCGAGGACACGCGAAGCAAGAAGATGGTCGCTGCGAGCACGGTCGCGCTGAGCACGGCAGCAGACGATTAAATCACAGTCACGTGCCTTGCTGTTTACGGAGAGCGCCGCCAGGAGGACACGGGCGCGTTATTTGCCCCCGGGGAGAGAATCGTAAAGCGCGCCCAAAAGACACGGTCGGAGCAGATAATCTCGTCGACGCGACGTCGTAAAGACGCTTTACGACGCCGCCCTAAACTACGAACGTGCGGCGCCTCTGCCTGATGAATACTCAATGGAGAGTCTCTGACGGGGAGTCACGGACGACGATGAAACACGTTTCTGCCTCATTACAGGTCACTTAAGATGCACACGAATCCAAAATTGCTACCGAAGTCTCGTCGGCGCCGTAGACGTTCCTTCTACACACACACACAGAAAGCTTTCGTGTGACGTTGGGGATTAGGATCATTCAGTTTCGATGAATAGTTCATTTTCCAGGAGACAAAATGGCGGCTGCTACGTCGCGCTCGTGTGTGGCTTTTCCTGTGAATCTCGTTTATGAATTTTCCCATATTTGAATCTACTGTGCTACGTCATAGTTTCCACGTCATAGTTGCCACTTATATATATTTTCCTCACATTTGGATGTTGTAGAGAGTCAACGGCCTGCTGGTCCATCCTGGGCTGATATTTGCAGCCTAGCAACGTCGGTGTTCCTCTTGTACCGTCTCTTGCCTGTGATGGTAACTTAACGAGTCCTTAGTGAGAGGGAAATCATAATTGCAACACGACAGTGCACGGCCGAGCCCCGCTAATTCACGTGCTGGCGCGACTCCTGCAGAGGCCGAGCAGATATTTTTCCGATCCAGTACGCAGCTGACGTCGGGGTGGGGGTGGACGATGGCGGGGGCGGACAAATTGCTTAACTGAGCGCGACGTCGGGCATCGGATGAAGCCAGGACCATCAAGGGATCGATTCATCGCCTCGGACAGCTCCGCCAGACCGGAAGGAAATACGGCAACGCCGCGGCGGCGTCAGCCACTGCACCTTCCAGGCGGATAATTGGGTGTTAATTGCCCACTAAAGGGTATCATCACTCAAGGTCAGTCGACGTCGCTCACGGCCGGAAGTGACGCGGAGGGTCGGGTAGGGTAGTTTATTCTTCCCAAGTTTCTCTGTTGCACTTTTTAACTAATAGAAAAACTATTAAGCATTTTATAGAAAATAAATGGTAGTAAGAGAAACTGTGTATTGAGGTTATTGCGTGTTGTAAGGTTTGTGAGAAGGAATATTTGGTGTGTGACGCCCTACGCCATCTTGTCTACGTCACTGACCCCACTCTTGGCTTGTTGCAGCCTGAGCCACGCTGGAGGCGGCGATGGGAAGTCGGGGGCGGCGAAGCCTGCGCCTCTCCTGCGCTCCAGGACGCTGCCGGCCATCGTCGTGCCTGGAATCTCCATCCTCCAGGCGCAGATCGACGCCCGCTACAAGCAAGGTACGTGCGTGCGTGCGTGTCGAGTCAACGATTTTACAATTGTATAGTCTGCGCCACGGAAATGTAATACCAGGGCCACGGACGCTTCTGGCGACGTTGTCCAATACTTGGCAGGACGGGATCTGGCAACACCGCCGGACGAGGCTGGTCAACTACGAGACCTTCTCGTGGAAGAATATTGTAATTGTTTCTGCCCGCCAAGTCTGCTTTATTTTCCCTCCGCGCGATATCTAAGATATTATTATTCTTGGTAGAAGGTTAACTTGCAATTCCAATTTAAACTTTCCGCGGTTGTTTGTTTCAGTGTTAATTTAATTTCGAGGGAAAGGATTTGCATGTCCAATATAACCCACCCAGCAAGCGAGATTAATCCTCCTCATCTCCAGACTTACGAAGCCGCCACCGCGAGACTCTTAGCAACATTATGAATATTTCCTCTCCAAAGACTCTAGAATTTATTGGAAAAATCCTAATTTTACGACAGAAACTGATTTTCCTCATCAAAGGAGGGAAACTGCTGACCTCAACAATACAACAAACTCATAACTAACAATTTAATCAATTAAATTGATTTAAATGCCTTGGATTTATTTAAATAAGGAATCATAATAATTAAATTCAATCAAATTTCAAAGAAAACTTTAATTTTAAATTCAACTGAACAATTAATTGAAAATTCAAGATTGAAAAATTTAATATTTAGAATAACCAAAAGTAAACAAATTTTGATGTTAGTTAATTATCAGTAATTTAATTAATTTACTTGAAGCAGGCAAATGAATTAATATCCTCATTAAATCTCAAAATGATCGTCAAAAAAATTACAAATGTTACGTATTTTTAATTAGAATGAGTTTAATTGAAAATTGTACTCCTGAAGATGGTCTGTAATCAGGGAATGAAACGCAACTCTTAAAAAAAAGGTTTTTCACATTTAATTTAACAAGACGTGAGATTATTGTAATAGTTAAGAGTTTTCTCTGCTATACGCGTATTTCCTGATGCACACTTTTCCTGATTTGTGTAGTTTTTCTCATTTACAAGTGTTTTCCTTTGATATATTTCTGCATTTTAGCTTTTCTTCTTTTATAATTGGCCTATTTTTCTATCAGTTTTATATTTTTCTTTCCTGATTTGTGTATTTGATTCTTGTTCTGTATTTTCTTGATTACAAAATTTCCTGATTTATGTATTTGTGCCGCTAACTAATATATATATTTCCTCGTGACTGTTTGTTTTCATCCACACACGTTGTTATATTAAACGTTTATGGAGATAAAAATCTGAATTTAATCGTAAAAAAATTAAAATTAAATTTTTCCCTTTAATTCAATCCAATGAAATTTGCAACAAATAAAAAGAAATTCCTCATTGTTAGATTTTTACAAATTTTTAATCTTATTTAATGTAAAAAAGGTTTAACCGTTAAGTTGAAGTCTGATTGTACCTAAAATTATGTCAACTTTCTAAATCATCCGTTTTAGATGGTTTCTGCTCTCATGTCTGTATCTATATATTTATCATCTACTTATATATATATATATATATATATATATATGTATGTATTTTAATAAGTCTTTTATTGAGTATTAACACCGGTAAAAATCCGCCTTGCTCCAACTTTTAAAACAATTTTTCTGCTAACCTGATTTCTGTTGTAATTACTTGTTGTCCTTGTTGGCTTCCCGCCGGTGTCCTCGGGCTAAACGGATTTCCTCCTTCCCGACGTGACGTCACAGGCACTCACACGGGGGCGCAAGGCTTTGCTTTGCTTTGCTTGGCCACACTCAATTACGGTAATGTAAATGAGAACCTTCGGTCAACACAAAAGCGCCGTCGCCGTCATCAGCGCGTGGTGACGTCAGGACGCGTAAGTCATCGCAGCGTTGCCAGCGTTCTCATTGCGATTCCATCGTTCACAGTCACTGCAATGGAATTTTCACAGATTAATTTTTTCAACCCTTAGATTTGAATTTGGTTGACGATGGTGAGGCAACACTGTTATAAACGGTCTCTGTGTGTGTGTTCCTCATACAAACTTCACCAACTTCCATTCACGTGTTGCTTGGGAACCAGGGAACAAACACCGTGGGGGTGAGACACGTCTAGCAAGGGCCAGGGGTGGAAACAAACCCGGTCGACATTTGCGTCGGATAAATATCTGTCAGGGGTCAATGACATTGATAGTGTTTCTCTCCCTGCTGTTGTGAGAATATAATTTCAAGCCTCTTTCGGCCTGGGAAGGGAGCACCCTTAAGGGTGCGGGTGTTACATAAAAACAACCGCGAGATTGGTGTCGAATCCGGGGTTATGGAAGTTGCTCTGCTTAATCGTGACAACCCCGGGCAACGCCGGGCACCCAAACGGCAGGCTAAAATGCAGTGATTATACAAGGCAACGCACAACAACGTTTCTGGAAACTTTGTGCCTTTCGTCAGGTGATTAAAACACGCAAGAGTCGGGAGATATTTTCTTTTTAATAAAGCTTAAGAAATGATGAATTAGTTTCTTATTTTAAATTGGGGCTTAATTTATAAAATTAACATACAGTGATTTATCAGTCTCATTAATAAGCATTGTCCTACGTCACGTGTCGGTAGCCGACCCCGGCAGATCGACGTCCTTCTCTTAGAGGATGACGTCACGGAACAGTTGATTCTGACGTGTCTGCGCTCTTGTGCGCTTTAATTGCCGTGTTTCTTTTTTGTAAAGTTCTTTGAGAGTTATCATGTGAGGGCGGGGGCGCACAACCCCCCTTGTTCCACCCCCGCGGCGGCCATTAAGCGCCTAATTAAGCTGCAACTCCCGCCTCAGGCACCTCGCCGCTAATTACACAGACGGACTTTCCTCACAACCTCTCAGGACGCAAGTCAAAGAGGATAAACAAATACGAAGAAATTCCAGTCTCTCATCTCGCGACCAGCTGTTTGTGTCCCTGTTGGCTTCCTTTTATCATCATTCAATTTCTGATCCCTTTCGTTTCACGTCCTCTGTTATTATCTATCCTTGTGCTTGTCTTTCTCTGGTCGTATTACATTTATTCGCCTCCCGCTGATTATTTACGTTTCTTTTTATTCCTATTCTTTCTGTACCTTCGTTGTTCATTTTATACCTTTATTTATTAGACTCCGTAGTTTTTTATTGTATTCCTGTTCTTTACATTCATTCTTTTTCCACTCTTTCCTTTTTAATGTTCGCCTGTCGATGTTTCTTTATTTTTCTTCTTATTCCTGTTCTTTCCTTTTCCAGTCTTCATATTTCTTCATTCACCTTGCGATGTTTTTTTTATTCGTGTTATTTTTTATACCTTCTGTTTTCAGTCTGTACTTTTCTTTATTTGCCCTGTTTGCCGCTGATATTTTTTATTTCTAGATCTGTGTGTCTCTGAATGCCCTGAATGTCTTATCGCTTTATTTATTTGCCTTACAATTTTTTTCTTCATTCCTATGTTTTTTATATTCTTCTGTATCATTTACCACTTTTGTTTGTATCAATTTTCCTTTCTTGCTCATATTTACCGACTGCTCACCCACTGTTAATCTTTCGTTGTCAATATTTTTTTAAACTTCTGTCTTGCCTGACAGTCCTTGACTGTTTTTCTTTTATCGTCTGTTTTTCCGACCTTTTTTCTCGCCGTTTCAACGTCTCCTTTGTTCTTTTTTCGTTTTCGTCTTTAATTTTCCTCTCTCTGTCGGTCTTGCTATGTTTGTTTCTCCATTGTTTTCTGTTTCTGGTGACCATTATTATTTTGGGAGGGTTTGTCTTCCTCTGGAGGACGGAATTAGGTCGAGGGAAGTGGGAGAAATCCTGCGTCAAAGTCACGGTATTTTCTAAGAGACTGCAGTTTGTCCTGTTCCTAGTGCTGATATCTACAAAATGGCCGCCAGTGACGTCATTAGTCACGGAGTAAAGGTTGTGGAGGATTTAATTCTCTTTCCAACGCGTGATCTGGTTTTAAAGTTTTATTCAAAATGGCCGCAAATGCACGCATGATGTCTGATGTCGTCTGTGTCAGAGAATATTAAAGTGTCTAAGAGTATCAAGGGGAAGAGAGAGTCTATATTAGCAAGCAAGGAAGAGAGAACAGGAAGTGAGTGTCGTCAGTAAAGAGCAAACATTTCCTCCAATGATTAACGAGGTATTTATTTGATGCTTGAGCCGTTGTATCTCTTTGACGAAGACGCCATTAGCGACGCAATGATCCGTGGAGAGTTTACCTGCAGCAGGGGAGGAAACAACGCACAAGACAGGCGGCGTGGGGGATGAATGTCTGCAGAGGCGCCGCCACGTGGGGGGTGTTATTAATATTCTTCCGCTGTCCAGGGACGTAACACGCGCTGACGTTAACGAAGCCTGCGGATTAATTCAGTCCACGACGACGTTTCAACCTCATTCTGCGCCATCGTCAACACGTACCATCACACACAGAGAAGCTCTCTCTCTCTCTCTCTCTCTCTCTCTCTCTCTCTCTCTCTCTCTCTCTCTCTCTCTCTGTACGAATATTTTCAAATGTCAGTTTCTCTAATGGGATCAAATTTCTCCAACTGTCACATTCTTAAAACCAGTTTAATAACAAAACAGCGCGAACTTACGGAATTAAATGGGAAAAACACTGCAAGGGAAAATTTATGTGAAACTGAACGCGCGGGGAACAGCAGAAAATTCATGAACGGAGGGAAAACAAAACTATAATAGAACTTCGGATCAGAAAAAAAATGGTATTATAAATCAGAAGAAAAACAGATAAATTGAAAGTAGGAAAATATTAAAATACATAAAATTGAGAAAAAATTTAGATCAGAAAATAAAAAATTGAATTTATTAAAGGAAAGCAATCAGAAAAATAGGGAAAATGATGGATTCAAAATAATTAAAAACTTAAAGAATTAGAAAATTATATGTCAAAACATAAATTATATTAGAGACTTTTAAAACTGAGGGAAAATGAAAATGAAAAACAACAAATAATGAGAGACTATAGAATTAGAAAACTCAAAAGTCACAAATATATTCCGGTAATTAATTAATTAAATAAATTCAAAATATAAAGTCGGAATATACGTAAATCAGAAACTGTGAAAATCGGAAAATCATAAATACAATATTTATTAAATTTAAAATAGTTACATAATAGTAAAAATATGTAAATCAGAAAATTTGAAATATACAGATAATTTATTATTCGTTAACTAAATCAGAAATAACTGAAAGATCAGAAATCATTAAAAATCACATACTACAAAGAAAATCAGAAAATTTGAAACATAAAATAAATATGAAAATAGAGGAGTGGAAAACAGTCAATTAAAAGTGATCAGTTACTTTGAGAAAAAAGTAAATAGAGGAAAGTAAACAGTTTTTCTTTTTATTCATTACTAAACACTTATCGTAGGATTTTTTGTCGTATATATTGTAATAACAATTAAACAGGCTATTAATTGTTTTTAATATAATTTAATTGTTGGCGGAAAGGGTGCTTAAAGACAACAATCGCAGCGGGGGTCTTTCTTTGTTAACAATGGGAGACTGGAGACCGCGCGCCTAGAGGAACGCAGTCGACGACAAGAAGTGAAAGGAAATGTGTGCGCCGAAATACGAGAAGAACGGTCCACAGTAAAGTTTGTTAACCCTAAAGCATGAATAGGGGGTTCAACGGTGAGATATGATAGTTTATATAAAACGCGAGTAAGCAGTTTGGCGGAGAGACCCGCAGTTTGGAAGCAGAAGTTTTGCTTCACAAGCTGAACCAATTGTCGCATCGAGAGACTTTAAGGAGACCTACGTGCGGCAACTGGCTGAGGGTCCAGATTCCAGGCTAGCAGAGACACACGAGGGCAACGATCACGTGTATTCAAATTCTAAAGTGTAGAATCAGTGAGTAAAGAATGGCCTGTTTAGTGGGTGTTGACTTCAAGCTGCAAGAGTCAGAGTAGCGCTGTCGTGAGTACACAACAGTTATTAATGACTGTAAACGGTAATTGAAGGGTAGAGTCAGATTTCCTTCGCGTTTTTCTTTTCATTCGTTGTATTTAACATTGTGTAGTTAACTTCAATGATTTTTGATGGTTAATGTTTTAGTTCTTCGCATCAACACCAGTGTTGACCCTCGGATAATGAGAAACTCAACGTCGTTGATTGTATTTTCATAGAACGCCACGAATTAATAAAATAATAAATTTGAAATATTTGTTTGTTAAATTGACGGAATTGGGCAGGGCGAACCTTATAAGGTGTAATTAGCAACAGTAAAATATTAAATACATAATAATTTTGTTAATTGTTCCTATTAATTAAGACCACCTTGTTCATAATTACGTAAGTGGCTTCATCAACGTGGGGCTGACTAGCATTCAAATTTTAATTAATAGTTTTTGTTTAATAATTTTATTTTAATTACATTTTATTACATAAATGGTTCCTCAACGTGGGGCAAATTAATTTATTCTTCTTCTTTTTTAATCATTACAATATATATACATATATATTATTTATAGCATAAACAATCCATTGTTAATTAAAGTTTTTAATGTTTCCGTCATTGCTCTGAGGTTCGCCTCATGTAACGTCTGATATCTTTGGAGATTGTTGTTGCTGCAAGATTGTAAATCGCTTCCGGAAGAGGAATTTAATCTCACTCCGGAGACAAGAGGAAAAGGGGGTTAAAACCCTCGAGCATTTCCCCCAATTTCTTCGCACTGCAATTACGCCGGATATCATTTCCACCCCCGCCAGCGTCGAGGCTCGGCGCCACTTTACGCCCTTAAGTGCCGCGGCGTTGAATGTATCGTAAAATAAATTAATTATCGCCATTGGGGAGTTTCTAATTCTGATTGTTTTTTTTTAACTTTTACCCGCGTTTTATGCAGGATAATTTCAGGTACGTGATTTAATATGCCGCAACCCTCGTTCACAGGGAATTGTGGCTCCACCACCCCCACCGTAGACGCTTTCCTTCTAATGTGTCTTCTGCTTGCGGGAATTTTTTGCCCGTATTGCCGCCAGGTCAAAAATATATTCATCTTTTAAATAAAATAGACTGCCTTCTACATCTTCTACATCTGTGCGGAAAATTTCACCAAATTTCGTCCACGAGTTTCTTGAGAAACGAAAACAAATATGGTGGGGGTGAGAGACGTCTACGACCCCCAGGGCCGGTAGTGAAAATTTTCAAGCATGCTCAAACGGCCGATATTTGCGTCGGATAAATATTTTTCGGGGCCACATGAGATCGATAATTTCAACCCCTTTAAGGATGGGGAAGGAGCACCCTTAACTGTGCGGCTGTGGGGGCGGCACATAAGTATAGCACATAAACAACCGAGATTGGAGTCGAATCCGGCTATATAGATGTCGTTGTGTTTTATTATGACATTGAAATTGAATTTTAAACGCCAGGGGTGTTTTCATGTTAAGACAGTCGATATATTTGTCCAAGGAAATTTTTCCGGGGTCAATGAGTTAAATAGCGTTTCTCTCGATGTTTTGTTTAGTACAATTTCAACCCCTTTCGGTCTTGCGTGGAGAGAGCTCCCTTAGGGGTCGGGGTGATGGAGGGACGTTATATTGTAATAACGCGAATACAACCGAGATTGGAGTCGAATCCGGGGTTGTGGACGTCGCTGAGTCTGACTGTGACAGCCCTGGCGTGACGCGGCAGCCACAGTTTATATAAACCCTGGAGAAAATATATTTTATTCATATCGAAATTGAAAACAGGTGAAAAATCAATATGAAAATTAAAGCTTCGACGCATTCGTGTGATTCGAAGCCTTGTACATAATATCTATGACATTTGACACGGTAATTGTATTGTAGATATTTTTTATTTGAAAAGTCGATCAAGTCGACGTCGCATGCACGGGGAAGGCCGTGCTGTGACGTCACATCCGAGATGGTCACGTAAGCGCGGGTGAAGTTTTGTCCAGAGATTGTATAATATTATCCCCCCCTTCCGAAGCGTTGCTTCACTGTTTAGCGTCTCTGTGTGTGATTGTCTCCTGTTGTCCGTGGGCCAGAGACAATACGCAGACAGACGCGAGCTTCAAAGGGAGTCAGACTCATCAAAGCCAGGACGTAGAAACCAATCAGAGCGCTGCTACGCCCGTGCAAGGCCCAAACAAAAGAATTACTTCATTGTCCGGCTTCGGTTCCAATTTTTCCCTCAATTGTTTTTTCGTCCACTCGGCCACAACGACGTTTTCTTTGGTCTCTTGTGGTATCGTGGGTCCTCTGTTTCTTTTTGTCGCCTATTCTAGTCCTTTTTTTTCTGTTTACAATTTGTTTTCCTCATATTTTCTTATTTGTCTTCTTGCGGCAGGAAAATTCTGATCTTTTCTAGTCTTTGTCTCCCTGATAAATCGTTTTGCAATTATCCACTTAGAACTTCATCTGATTTTGTGACGGAACTGTGCGGTTTTCTTCGGGAAAGTCTGTCTGTCCGTCTGTACGAAGAGCCACAAGGTTCAATTTTCGGATAAGTAGGAAAAGACAAATCAGAAAAGCAGGCTGCAGCCTTGGCTTAGGCGACCCGCGACGCTTCAACCCCCTGGCGCAAAGTAAAAACCTCACAACAAACAGGAGAGACGTGGCAACGCCGGGGTACATAACATACTTTAACTGTTACGCGGAGCGTTTGTAGCCGTGTGATTGATTGGCGTGCGGGGGCGGGGGCGGGGGTGACGTGCGTACGTCGTGTTTTCGCACTTCAGCAACAGCGGACGCGCCACCTACCAACTTTTTTGCCGCCCTTCTACTCGGAGTCAATGTCAACATCACGCACAAAGGCAACTGAGGGCTCTGGAAAAACAAAAACAACTCTACGTGGGCGTCCACGGGTTCCTTCAGGAAGACGAGTCAATGCCTACCTACGTCACAATCAACAAAATACGACGACGTAAAGGGGAAGAACAATGACATTCAGACACATCAACAATACTTACATTGTTGTTATTTAGATTTTTGGGTGTTTCATTGTACTGGGAAGGGAGAAGGAAGGTGAGAAGGAGGCAGCGTGCATGACACGAGTTTTGTCATCAGAACTGTGCAGTTGTGTCGCTCTAGGCTCTTGTGTTTTAGATTTGTGAGCACCTGCAGACAGGAACAAGGGTTGTGATGCGGGTTTTACATCGTCACTTTCCTCATTATTAATTTTCAAATGAAACTTGTATTTTTCATGTTTCCCTGTTTTATCTGAGGGTTGTCAGGCTTGTCCTTGTTTATTCTGGTCCCAAGCTTGAGTTTCGTCTGACCTTTGTAGCAGCCTTTCAGATTGTAAACAATGTAAGTATTTGACACGGGTTGTTAATAATTGGCTTAACTGCGTGTGAGTCCCCCCGGGGGCGGCAGCAGCGCGCAGAGTTTCCAGGCCCCGTGACTGTATTTACTGCGCGGACGGTTCTCGACGTGAAATCAATTGTGTTGTCTGTCGCCTGCTCCCACTTGCCTCTGCGGTGCGATTTGTCTTCCAGCCCGCTAAAGCGTCGAAGCTGATGGCTTCTGACCTGCGGACTCTCTGGGCGCAGGCGCAGCGGCTCACGGGCCTGTGCTGGCTCTCAACGGCGCTGAACACGCTTCCTTCCAGCGCCTCACCTCCTTGCCTCTGGCCTTGGGAAACAAGGTGTGACGTTGCTTTTACCTGTGGGCGTCGATTTGTGTAATAAGAAACGTGATGCCTCGGTTACCAAAGATGGATGATTTTCTGGATAGACAGTCCTTGGGTTACAGCAAGCTCAAGCCACGACGTTTCGTTGAGGAACGACGGCGGAGTGCGGCATCGAAACGTCGTGGCTTGAGCTTGCTGTAACCCGGGGACTGTGCTTCACTCTCCTGAGCAAATCACAACAGGACAATGTGAGTGGAAATATCACCCTTAATTACTCCACACTCTCAAATTTTAATGTATGCTGGGGAGAGGGATGGAAGAACGTTGAGCGACGCCGGCGTCTCGTGCAAGTCCAGCGACGGAGGATAATATTTTCAGTTATTAATAGTGAAATGAAAATTTTAATTCCCCTCGTGGCCAAGGTTGCCAACCGTCGCGCACAGAAATCCCTGTGTTGCGTGTTGCAAGTTTAACTAATGAGGATCGTGAATAACTCGAGCGTGTTTCTTCACTCCCGTAAACGCCACGGGAATATCTTCCCTGTGCGAGGAGGCGTGGGGGTGGGGGTGGGGGTGGGGGTGGGGGTGGGGGTGCGCTTCCCCGGGCCAAGAGCTGCCTAAATCCCGGCCGGGTTCTGCTGCTGCTGGCTGCTGCGTTTCCCAGGGACCTTGGCCGTCGCTTCGTCGAGCACCAATCCAGTTATCTTGCGGATTCCATCAGCCCGACCTTACGTCAACCCCGCAATCAACACCACGGCCGTCCTCCTTCTGGCGGTTCACCTCATGGGGAACAACAATCTACTGCGACTGTTCGGCAACGCTGCCTTGTCCCCTGTGTCGTCACAGAACACAATTTTAACAGCAGAAATAATTCTACTTTCCACCATTTTTAATGCAGTTTGTGACCAGTTAAGCAAATTTATTTTTTAAATAAAACAAACAACGTTTCGGTACGTGTTTGCAGCTTCTTCAGGTCTTCCTCTGCAGAGAAAATACAATGCACAAGTTTGTTACTGTCGTAAAGTTTCAGATTCACGACGTTTCGATGCCGCACTCCGCCGTCTTTCTCCAGTGAAGTTCCTCACCCCAACGTCGTGGCTTGAGCTTGCTTTAACCTGGGTGGAAACACGAGGACTGTTTGTCCAGAGAATCTTCCGCCATTGGGTGGAAGAAGCTTGGCTGTGACGTCAGCGAGGGGAAAACTGATAATTAAAAGATACTCGACGAGGAACACACGATGATGCTTTCCTTTAATTTATCAACTTTCCCTGTGATGACGTCACGTAACTGTCATGATGATGATTTTCCTGTCAGGGCGTCCAAACTTTCCCATATTTTCCTTTCAAGCGTTTTATTTTCCTTGCAGGCGCCGTGATTTTTCTTCATTTTTTAAATTTTCCTTTACTGGCGGTAACTAATAATTTTCCTCTCAGGGTGTCCAAACTTTCTCATATTTTCCTTTTCTAATGTTCTTCACCTTACAGAATTCTTCCTCTGATGACGTCGTAGTGGCGCTGTTGAGTGTTTAAAATCACCCACATGTAAGTACGAAGTTGTTAGTGAAGCTGCTTCCTTCCTACCGGCGGCATTTACCAACCCTTTCTGCGGAGTTGCCTCGACCTTTTAAAATTTCACTCCGGCAGAGTTTGCTCACATTTTTCGCAACCGCGGGCCATCTTCATAAATGATTCAACCCTTTACAGCGTTGCTAACCTGCGTCCTCCCTCTGAGGTACACGTTACATGTGTCTCTCTCTCTCTCTCTCTCTCTCTCTCTCTCTCTCTCTCTCTACACAAACACACACAATGCTTGCACGTTGCGTGACGTCATCAAGGGTGAAACAGTGGGGAAATGCGTAGGAAATAATCAGGCACGCTTGTGAAGGTGACGAGGAATTCTTGAAGCGACGTTGCGTGACGTCACACGGCTGGAAGATGTTGACAGGAGGCGACGGTTGCTCGTAGCACCTCAGGAATGTTTCTAAGGCGAGGAAAAAAATATATTCATCGCACTGTCTCTGTGGATTCCAACAGTTACGTGACGTCACAGGTAACGATGCCTTCTACGTGAAACAGGATCGTGACGTCACAACGATCACCCTCAAGAACCAAAAATAATAATAAAGATTATCCTTACAACGAGAGAAGGCGAAACACTGGAGAAGGATTATTCTAATTACGTGACGTCACTCAAACGAGAAAGAGTCGACAATAATCCAATTAAAAATGACGTAAGTATTTTTTATATATCTTTTTCCAAATGAATTTTGACAGTCACGTGACGTCACTCAATGGTAAATAATCTTCGAGGTGAGGCGCAGCTGAAAAAATTAATATTGCGGTTTGAAGTGGCGACATGGAAAACCATTGAACAGCCCCGTGGGAAAAATATTTTTCTAGTTACACGACGTCATTAAGAGCGGAAAAAGTCGATCATGTGCGAAGTACGGCACCTTAAATTTTTATTTTATTTTTTTAGGGTGCCAGGCTTCATGAGGCTAATCCACATGGTGGCAACTCCCCTTTAATAGCATAGGAAGGGATGTGAAAGGGGGGATGCGGAAGGGTAGAGGAAGGTAGCCAAGGGTTAACTAGGGGCCCCCGGGCTAAGGTTTAAGGATCCTACCCCGGACCATTCGCCTAAAGTAATGCAGGACAAACCCTAGAAAAACCTGCATCAGGTAAGTCGGGCATTGGGTACTTGTCCCACGCCCTTCCCTGGATAGCGGGAGAGAAGTTTACTGTGGGGACGCAGCTTTCCCTTCTCCGTGCCTCGACCAGTTTAGGAGGCAGCTGGCCGACTATTCCAATGGGAATAGCGAACAACTCTTACCGTATGCCCAAGGTCTGTGACCCCGGAACATGCACAGGCCTCGGCTTCTGGGAACCTTAGTTCAAAAACGGAGAGGAAAAGGCATCCCCAAAGGTAGCCCCTTCGTGTCTCTCCTACAAAATTATGCTTTTAATGAAATAAGAATACATTTTGGACCGTGCGAAAGGATTTTTCTAAGTAAGTGACGTCAGTAAAAGGAGAAAAACTAGTATTAATGGAAGTATGACATCATAAATATTTTTTTATATATTTCCAAGAGCAGATTAAAAATATTTCACCGTGTAAAAATGATTATTCCAGTCACGTGACGTCACTCACAGGTAATAAAAGGTCGATAATCTCCCGAGGTGTGACGCAGGGGGGGGGGGACCAACGAGAAGCCACGTTGTGACGTCATCGATGTCGTGAAGTTGATGTTGTAAATGTTGAACCGTCTGAGAGCAACTCTTAATGGCCAGAGGAGGAGGAAACGCGTCAGCTTTAAGCCTCGCCTTTATCAGAGAGGGTTTTATTTTAACAGAGAGGAATATCTCTGCCTCTGTGTGAGAGTCCGGCTCTCTTGTTCCACTTTGCCTTGCAGCGCCAGGACGAGAAGAAGAAGGTAATTGCATGAATCCTGTTTAGTGCTTCCTCTTAACAAGCAACCGGATAGCCTGAGACCGCAATTAATACTCTCTCTGGCCGGCGCACGCGCACGCGCACTCCCTCTCTCTAATCCTATTAAGCCTCGTGTGGCGTTCGGATTCAAACGTGCCTTAAATTCCACTGTGTCACGAGACCCTCGCATCAGGAGAAACCTCCCTTAAACCTAGAAAAATATCCCAGAAGGAAATCTCAAATCATGAAAGAAAGGCAATACCATGGATCTGACATTCGGTAAGTCAAGGACCAGGAAGATTTAGGAACAGTAACACTGATGAAGATATTCCTAAGGATTTGCTACTTACAGTGAGGTGACAGACAGAAGACAACAATGACGTGTACAACAATCAGGACGAGAGACAAATATCAACAGTAATCGGAATTCTAAATTATTTTATCTGACGTGTATTAATGCAGTACCTGCGTGCCCGGCATTTCCGACGGGAGGGGGTGGGTGGGGGGTTCATAAATAAAATCGGCGACGTTCGTACCTCCTCCCCAAGATTCGACTCCAGTTTCGATTCTTTCCGCGCGTTGTTTTTATGTAAAGCCCTTCCACAGCCGCCCTGTGCACTAAGGGGTGGAAATTATACTGAATCAACATCGGGAGCAACACTATCAATCTCGTTGACCCCGTAAAATATTTATCCGAACCAAATATCGGCCTTTTTTTTAGCAAGTTTGAAAATTACTACCCTCATTGACCCCCCCCCCGTCCTTGGCGATTAAACGGCAACTTGAACTTCATAATTAAACTCAGAGTCTTCCATAACCCCGGATTCGACTCCAGTCTCGGTTGTTTTCGTGTGCTACTTTCTTGTAACGCCTCTTCATCCCTAAGGGTGCTCCCCTACCATGTCCACAGGGGTTGAAATTATACACAAACTACATCGGGAGCAACACTAAGAATCTCTTAGACCCCGAAAAATATTTACCTAACGCAAATATCGCCCCCTCGGGGTGTCTCACCCCCACAGTGATCGTTCCCTGATCGTTCACGGGGAACACCTGGTCGTTATAGAGTGTTATGCACGTACAAAAACTGTGTATTTTATTTATTAAGGAAATATAATTACTGTAGCGCTGATGGCATCGTAGAGTCAGGGATATTACGCAGTGACAGTCAGAGACGCTGCGCCCGCGTGAGAGGTGCCGAGGTTCTGCCTGCGTGTCGTGTCTGTGGGAAACTCACACACGAGGAGCGCAGGAATTCGGATGGAGGGAGACAAACACGCGATTCTCGCACAGTTATCGAATTCCAGGACACAGCCACAACAAGAAGAGAAAATCCCCGTTACGTCGCAAAGGGAGATCAATAGAAGCCGCCCGCCCACCCCTGGAACTCACAAGTACCTCTGACCATGTCTGAGAACAGTGGAGCAATGCAGGCACTGCTCTCGTCTTCTCTCTGCCTCACTGTGCAAGGAGCAAATATCTTCATCAGTGTTGCTGCTCCTAAATCTTCCTGGGTTACTTCTGATCCCCAGGGTATTTATCTTTCTTTTATGATTTCTTATCCTCTCATTATTTTTTTAAAAAATATAAACAACAGCGCCGATGACGTCACACGTTGCTCTCGTGCGTTTTTAAGGGCCACCGAAACTTTTTCCGGTTGCTTTTCGATTACTGTAAATATTCTCCTCTTGCAAGTAGAATAATCCTTTTCCAGAGAAACTTTAAAAGGAAGTGTAATGGAGTGATGGCGAGTTGATGAACGTTTCAACCTACCACTAATAATATATTTTACCCTAGGAATAGCCAAGGGCCTCCTCCACCACTCTCACTACACATGTGAACCGCCACTGAGCTACCCTTGTCGACTCACCAGTGACAGCGGCCGGCCCGGGTGGTCCTGGGTTCCATGACCAGGTCCGGTCGACAATTGTCCCCTCATGCGTAAATTAAAATACCTTACCACGTCCTTAGCCTGTATTTCGTTCCATTCCATTTCTAAATCTTTATTTTCGTTCATTAAATATTTTTTAATAGTAGTTTGGCAACACTGCGATACAACGCCGTGAACCACAGCGGAGACCCAACCCCAACCCCTCTGTCCCTGGAGACTGGCCAGAAACAATCCCACAGTGTGCGCGTGTCGTATTATCTCTGGTTGGGGACGGGGAGACGTTTCGTTAATTTTGCAACATTGTCAAGTGGTAAAACGTCGCCCAATTGTGCGAGCCTGAATGTGTGTAATTACCAGCGTCCTGGAGGTGTGGGGGATGATGCAGCCTGGAACAAACACTCGGCTGTGTGGTGGCTGATCCTCGGTGGTACTGAGTAGGCCCGCGCCTCGCCTGGGGTCGGATACTCTTCATAGATACTCCCAACACAACGCGTGTTGCTGACTGCGCACGGCTCATGTTGTGGGAGTGACGAAGCTTGTCTGTGGCAGAGAATATTAAAGTGTCTAAGAGAAAGACACTGTCCAAGGTTGCAAGGAGTCTCTATATCATCAAGCAAGGGAGAAAGAACAGCAGCAATGAGCACGTGACGTCACTCCAACGACATCAGCAACATGCGTGTATTTTCCGCCATTTTGAATAAAACTTTAAAACCAGATCATGCGTTTGGAAGAGAATTAAATCCTCCACAACCTTTACTCCGTGACTAATTACGTCACTGGCGGCCATTTTGTAGATATCAGCACTAGGAATAGGACACACTGGAGCCTCTTAGGACATGCCGTGACTTTGACGCAGGATTTCTCCCACTTTCCTCGACTTAATTTCGTCCTGGAGTCCAGCATCACACGCAGAATTCTACCCTCTACAATTTATCTCAGGACATTATTTTCACTAGAACGCTTCATTCTTTAGCTATCAGCGAAAAACTGCGACAGAGGAGCAGAATTTCGTGTGGTTTTTATGGCCACAGCAACTTTCTCGCGAGGTCTTTCGCATTGTAAAACTTGGGGACGGGCTTCAGTAATGGCCACGACGTGTACGAGTTGGACAACAAAAATACCCGACCTACTGGTTTTCTTCAGCCTCAGGATTTAAGTGAAACCTCCCACAGTGTGTGTGTGTGTGTGTGTGTGTGTTTGCTGACATGGAAAGTTTCCCCCCGTCCCACTCCAAAGCCTTGAGCTTCTTCGTTTCCTTCGCACTTCGACTTCGTTTTCTTCTAAATAAAGCCCCCGGCGCCTCGCTGTGTGTGGATTATCCCCCCGCCCCCCCCCCCCCACCCCCAGCTCTGGTTCATTCACGACTCACTTGGCTTCTTAACAGACAGACGCAAGCGACAGCAGCCACGACGATGCAGGGAGGAAATAAAAAATGCATCACATCGTGGGCGACTGTGCAGTGCGGGTCTGCCGGCCACCAGGAAGTGACGTCACTGCCACGATCGCTGACCGCGGTTAATCTACTTTTGGTTGCGAGAAACAAATACGTCTGCAAGGGAAACAAACACTTGATGGCCCAAATCAACGAATTATTAAATTATTCTAATTCCAGACACGTTATTCGCAGCACTTATGTTACAGCGTGTAGTATATGACGTAGAACGCTGTCTGCGAGAGCTATTCAGAACCTTGTAGGAGAGACGGAAGGGGCTACCTTTGGGGATGCCTTTTCCTCTCTTTGGTTTTTGAACTAAGGTTCCCACAAGCCGAGGCCTCTGTATGTTCCGGGGTCACAGACCTTGGGCATACGGTAAGAGTTGTTCGCTGTTCCCATTGGAACAGTCGGCCAGCTGCCTTCTAAACTGTTCTTGGTACGGTGAAAGGAATGCTGCGACCCCACAGCAAACTACTCTCCCGCCATCCAGGGAAGGGCGTGGGACAAGTACCCAAGAGCCCGACCTACCTGATGCAGGTGTTTCTAGTGTTTTCCCTGCATCACTTCTAGGCGAATGCAGGGTAGGATCCTGAAACCATAGCCCGGGGGCCCCTAGTTAACCCTTTGCTACCTTCCTCATCCCTTCCCCATCCCCCCTTTCAAATCCCTTCCTATGCTATTAACGGGGAGTTGCCACCAGGTGGATCACCCTCATGCAGCCTGTTACGCTTAAAAGAAAGTATATGACGTCACGACAACAACGCACAGTTTCTTAGGCTTTCTGTAGTGAAGCAGGAATTAAAATAACAGTGATTAGGCGACTTTAATATTAATTTATTTGTAAATTGATGAAATCTTTATTTAAGCAATTGATTTTTTTTTGTTTTCCACACGTGACGTATATTTGAATTCCATGTTTTTTACATTATTAATTTAATTTAAATAAATAATGTAAATTCACAATAAAATGAATTTAATGACACAATTTCGACTTATGAAGTTTTAATCGTTGAGCCTTCACGACCCGACATGTGCTCCACGTGTGAGGTGACACAACTTCCCTAAGATTGGCCTAACAGCGGTGACAGTTTCCTGTAACGCGGCGACCACGCGACCCATACTCCTCTCACACGTAACGTTACGTTGAAGCGTGTCTTTGAGTCTCTGTGTGTGTCTGTGGTAATTGCCACTCGATCATAATTTGCCAGCCAGGGCCGGGCCTTGAGTGAGAAGAATTCCTTGTCCTCCTCCTCCTCGGTGGTGCAGCGGCAATAATGACGCCGCGCGACTTAATGAGAACGCAGATGCTGCTTTCTGCTGCACGGTAATGAGAGTCAGGGACAGACAGACAGGCAGGAGCCCAATTGCGATGAGAGAGAGAGAGAGAGAGAGAGAGAGAGAGAGAGAGAGAGAGACCTTTCTTCCATTAATAACCTCGTCCAAGTCAGGAGCAAGATGGCGACGTAAATAACAAGGGGGGGTCGACGAGTCAAAGCAATCAATCGGACAGTTATTTATAAAAACAAATTGTTCATCAAATTATATTTCCTCCTCAGTCGCTAGATGTTAAGGCCAATTTATAGAAAGAAGTGACGATGGTGAAAGTCGTTAAGACGAGGGGCGGCACAGAAACAAAAGGACGCTGTGGAAGTGAATCTAAAAAATATTATTATCTAAATTTTAATTAATCAAAACACAGGTGAAAATATTTAAATGGTTGAAACTGTCATAAATGATGTCAGAAATTACAACCACCTTGAATTCAAATCGATTAATGGATGAATCAAATGAAGGTTAATTGATGATGAACGATGTTTAGGGGATGAACCTTCACGTGGAATCATTCATTCAGTTTAATTTTTGAACTTGATCCGTTTATGGACGAATCCTCGGTGGATCATCAAGACTCGACGTCATAAGTTCACAGACGTTTAAATTAAGTCGACAGCTGGATGAACGAACGAATGTCGTAATTGGCAAGTTTCCCTGGCCCCGGGTTTCTGTCTGTCCGTCTGTCCCGCTGCTGCAGCGCCTCCAAGTTTACCAACTTTGCGGAAGGACGCGAAGTTTTGCGGAGGAACCGCAGATTGCTTTGGCAGCGCCACACGGGTCGTTCGTTGCTCAGGGAAGAAGAAGGAGTCTGAGGTTCACGCACATTACACGCGTTCAGCAGAGAGTCTACGCATCGTTACTTCGTCCATTTAACTCGTTTGTCAGCACATTTTAAATTAGTTGACACTGTAATTAGTTCATCGAACTTGCCTTCCGTTATTCATCCGTTGAAGACGTTCATTTCTAACGATTTCCCCTTGGCATTGAAGAGTTCATCCATTTTTAAATTAATCCAAATATGAATTAAGATTATATCATTATTATTATAGTGACATCACATCACCATCACAAGTGTGAGTTATTTGAGTCGCCATGTTTAAATGAAATTCGAAGTATGTTGTTTCAGGCAACTCTTTAAAGGCGTGGTTGGGGGTGGGGGTGAGACACGTCTACTACTCCCAGGGGCGGGGGTGTGGAAATTAACATACATTTTAAACGGCCACAATTTGCGTCGAACAAAAATTTTCCGTGGTCAGTGAGGTAGATCATATTTCTCCCGATGTTGTCTGTGTATAAATTTCAACCCCTTTCGGCATTGGACGGTAGGTCACTTAGGGGTGGGGGTCGAGGGCGTTGTAAAAAAAATAAAGCAAAAAGGAAACCGAGGTTTGGAGTCAAATCGGTGGTTATGGATACGGGACAACCCGGGCAACGCCGGGGACTCAGCAGCTATTCCGTAGCGCCACTGCTGTTCGAATTCAATTAATTTAAAACGGATATTCTATGCGAATAGAAGAATGACTGGGGGAAGATTTGATTCTTTATTATCTCTGGTCAGTGGCGTAGAGTCATGGCGGGAGCGCGTGGTCAGTCGTTGCGGTTGCGGTTGCTCGTCAAGCGCGTTGTCCAACTCACTGTGACTGACGTTTCTTCCCCAGTTATTAAAACTATCAAATCCAGCGATATCAAACACACGTAACCAATGTAATTGTAGTCTGATTAAAATGCATGTCGCTTACTCCAGAGAGAATCCGACCACCGTGGAGTCTCTTTACATGTAGCGCCATCTTGCTGCGGCCACGTCACGTCCTGATCGGTGAAAAAAAAAAGATTGTCCGTTGTCGTCCAAAGCTTCACTTATTACTGGGTGAATAGTTGTCGGGATTCCATCTTCAGGAGAATAAGATGGCGGTTGTGGTACATCGAAGGGCGCGGTCTGGGGGTGGAATCTAGAGACGAGGAGTTTGACAATACCAGAGAAATAAATCAATACCTCGATTCGTCTGCTTCATTTCATCCTTGGATTTCACATAATTTTTCTTATCAATCTTCAACTGATCACTCGAATGATGAGGCGTTGAAATGACGTCATCACTTCGCTGGACCATTTAAAAATAAATTGAAAGATGAAGGCGTGAACGTGGATGAAATGATTGATGCATCTATGGACGGGGAAAATCGGATGCGACGTCACAGAAAACGTGGAGGGGGGGGAGGGAAAGCGCCATAACACACGTCATATCACTGGACATGATTGTGACGTCAGTTTGTTGTTGTTGTTGTTCCAGGGTGGTTCATCCCCCATCTGACACTCGTTCTAGTTGCAATTATCAAATATTTTATCATCTCCGTCTGTGGCGAAAGAAAACTTGATTGCGTGCGGGCCTTAATTAACTTTTCCGTCAGGCCGACGAAGGCTGTGATATATATATATATATATGTCTCTTTCCTTATCCTGTGGGACTGTGAGTGTGGCGTCTCCCTCGTGCAGACAGGCCAGGCCAATCTCGTCACAGGATGACGTAGGCGATGACGTGCCACGTCTCAAGCATCCTCCTTGCTTACTCTTATTAATTACTTTTAAATCTTTCCGCAGCAGCATCAGGGTGACTGCCTCTACTTTGCCTCGTCTACTCCCGCTTTCTGCCGTTCCTGACCGCCAACTCCCTTACATAGTCCTACAATGCTTTACACCTTGTTATTCTTGTCCATTCTTGTGTGTGCTTTGTGTCTGTTTGTCGACAACAATTCAAGTCCACAATGTTTTAAATTATTAATTGCCCTTTTAATTACTACAATATATTGTAATACTTAAATAAAAGAGTTTAAATCAATTAATTTGCCCCACGTTGATGAAGCCAATTTATGTAATTATTAACAAGGTGGTCTTAATTAATAGGAATAATTAACAAAATTATTATGTATTTAATATATTATTGTTGCTAATTACACGTTATAAGGTTCGCCCTGCCCAATTACGTCAATTTAACAAACAAATATTTCAAATTATTATTTTATTAATTCGTGGCGTTCTGTGAAAAGACAGCTTTATATTTTTTTACAATCAACTACGCTGAATTTCTCATTATCTGAAACATTAACAGTACAAACTCATTGAAGTTACCGTAACACAATATTAAATAAAAGAAATAAAAGACAACGAATGAAAAGAAAAACGTAAACGAAATCTGACTCCACCCTTTAATTATCGTTTACAGTCATTAATAGTTGTTTCGTAGTCACGACAGCGCTGCTGGGACTCTTGTCAACACCCACTAAACAGGCCATTCATTACTCACTGATTCTACACGGTAGTTGCTCTCATCCTCAGTCAGCCCTCGGACGTAGGTCTCCTTCTGCTTCCAAACTGCGAGTCTCTCCGTCAGAAATCTTTACTTGCCTTTAATGTAAACTATTATTTGTCGCTGTTGGACTCCTTGATAGCCCTATTCATAATTCTGGATCCGCAGACTTTTACTGTTTCTATTTCTCTGTGTGGACCGAACTGCAATGTCCCAGTTCTCGCCGCAGACTGAGTCCTCCAAGCGCGCGGTCTCCAGTCTCCTCCCATTGTTAACAAAGAAAAACCCGCCTTGATTGTCGTATTTAAGCACCCGTACCGCCAACAATTAAATTATATTAAAAACAATTCATAGTCTGTTTAATTGGTATTACAATATATATATATATATATAGACTATTGAAGAGACTAATAAATGAATTAAGTCAGAAAAAATATTTTTTTAATGTAAAATTAAACGACGTTTCGTCGCTTATTTTGCGATCTCATCAGGCTCAAGTTATTTTAAAAAAAAATTTATTTAATTTATATGATGTACAAAAACTTTATATGACGTAGTAAAGACCCAGGTGTTAAATTATAACAATTCCATCACTGCAGAGACTCTCCTAGGTATCAAAAATTTTTTAAACTCGAACCTGAAGAAGTCGCAAAATAAGTGTCGAAACGTTGTTTAATTTTACAGTAATAAATTATTTTTTAATGACTTTATTCATAATTTGATCCTTCACGACTTGCATCACACATGAGACTATTGAATAATGAAAGAAAATCCACGAACCCTGAGTCTCCCTCTGAGGAGCTGGAGCAAGTGCTTGGTGACGTCACTGGCAGGTTCCTCTCGAGGGGGTGGGGGTGGGGGGGGCGACTTCCAGGGCGGATTTCACACGTCACCGACGACGACAGCGACAGCGACAGAGTTATCAGGCTCTGCCGGTCCTTCTATATTCATGAAATGTGGTGGATATTTGCGACGTTGCATGCGCTGGAATCTGTTGCTTTATGTATTTTCAAAGTGGTCGGAAACCAAGCGCGGTGTTGCCAAAGATGGAGGCAATAGGAAAAGTAAACTGAAGACGCAGCGTCTGTAAAGGACTGACTTTTAGAGGATCACAGTTGTTGTGATGTCCTCATGTGTATTTGTTGATCAGTGATCAGGCAAGGATTTGGATTTTTAAAGTAGTTGACAGTGGTGAGGTGACACATTATGTTGGAGATGGGTTGAGCAAGAATAAGGGGAATAAAGGCAAAGAAAACAGGAAAAACAGAGAGAAAGAGTGAGGATAAAGAGATGGCGTGAAAGATCGTCAGGAAGCCCAGAAGAAGATGTGCAACGTTTCGAACAGTGCAGTCTTCAGGGAGAGTCCGACCTACCAAGTTCGGCCTGGAGCTGGAGTGACAGCCGTCTTGTGGTACGGATTCTTGATGATGGAAGAAGTCAGTCTCTCTGGTCATTGTTGTTGTACAAGCAGCAGCTTCAGTGACAGGACGAGGGAGAGTGATGACGGAATCTGACCCACTCTGGATGTGGGTAATTATGGTTTGTTGAGGCAGATAATTGACTCTCTGTGCCATTACGTCCGCAGATTGATCCACGTCCAGGGCTCGGGCGCCGCCGTTTAAATCGAATCACACACAAACACAACCCACCCTCTATGCAAGGCAAGATGGCGCCCACTAATTTCATATTTCCTTCCTTCCTCCTTTACGGAATTCTATTTTTTTCTATTTCTATTTCGTTCGTTTTTTCCTCCTTTCCTCTGCGTTTCTCTCGTTCTATCTACCTCTTTTCTTGCTATCTGTCCCCTTTTTTATATCTCGTCATACTTTACATAATTATCTTACGCATTCTTCCTTTCGTAGGTAAAATTCTCAGGTCTCAACCCGGGCCAGTTGTTCGTTGAATAACGACGTTTCGACGGCAATCTCCGCCATCGTCATCAACAGATTCACAGGGAAAGCCGTCGCTCTCTAATATATCTTTCCTTTTTTCCTCCTTTTTCCGCCTTTACTTCCTTTTATTCTTCTCTTACTTTCCTTCGTTTCTGCCTTATTTCTTTTTGTTTTAATATTTAATTTTTCTTTCTTTTTTCCTTCTGTTTCTTCCTTTTTCTTTACGTTTCCTTTATTATTACTTTTTATTTTCTTCTTTCATTCTGCCAGTTTTCTGTTTCCTTTCTGTATTTTCTTCTATTTGCTCCTTCTTTTCTTTATTTTTATTTTTATTTTCCCATTTCTTTTTTTCTTCTCGTTTTTCCTTTCTGCTGTCTTTCATCTCTCTATTTCTTCCTTCTTTCCTTCTTCTTTTCATGAGTAGTCATTTATTCTTTTTTTCGTTCATTCTTTCATATTACTTTTTCCTTTTTGTAGTTTCTTCTTCTGCCTTCGTTCTTTCCTTTATTACTTTCATTTTCTTCTTTCATTCTTCCACATTTCTATTTTCCTTTCTGTTTTTTCTTCTATTTGCTCCTTCTTTTCTTTATTTTCATTTTCCCATTTCATTTTTTCTTCTCGTTTTTCCTTTCTGCTTTCTTTCATTCTTTATTTCTTCCTTCCTTCTTTCCTTCTTCTTTTCATGAGCAGTCATTTATTCTTTTCTTTCTTATTTTTGTTCATTCTTTCATATTTCTTTTTCCTTTTTTGATTTTTCTCTCTCAATTACCAGCTTCTTCTCCTGTTCTTTTCTTTATTACATTCCGTCATGTTTCTTTAACATGGAGTATTTAAGTGAGTCTGACAGCGATCGCCCGTCGTGAAACTCGAGAATCAGCCTTTTAAAGTCTTGACACCGTTTATTATTTTTTATTACCGCGGCCTTCATTTCTCTTGTGTCACCGTGGTTTACACAGATGTTATTAACATTGCACGATGCAAGATGGCCGCCCTATTTCCCATCATTTGAGTCTTTAATTCGTTGGTTTTCAATTTCAGCTGTTTTATTGAACCCCCCCCCCCACCCCTCCCTCTACACACACACAGACATATATACATGTACATGTACATGTTTGACGTGAGAAGCGCAGAGTTGACCTGACAATTATTATCTGATTGGTTGGCAGAATTGAATCTCTTTGACATGTAATCGGTTAACATTTAGCCCTTTTTAAAGCGCTCTCATTATTACCTTGTGTTCCCGGCCAATGCTCATTTATTACACACACACGTAGCTGTATATATATATATATATGTATATGTGTGTAGATATGGACGGGCTGGCATTTTGCTTTTGTTTTAGTTGGCAGTTTAATTGACGTGGGCTTTTGTAAATTGAGTTGCCGTGACGCGAGGGAGAAAAAACACGTGATCCATCAGCGGCCTCGGTCGATGGTCGATGGTCGACGCGCCCCCGCATCCAGAAAGTCTTGTCTTTAACATTAATTTGTTTGTCGCCGTTGTGTCAACATTGGTTAAATTCCTGCGAGGGCTGTTCTCTCGCAGGCAGTACCTTTTAGGAGAGACACGAAGGGGCTACCTGTGGGGATGCCTCCTCCTCTCTCCGTTTTTCAACTAAGGTTTCACCAGCCGAGGCCTGTTCTGAGAGGTGTATGTTCCGGGGTCACAGACCTTGGATATACGGTAAGAGTTGTCCGCTATTCCCATTGCAATAGTCGGCCAGCTGCCTCCTAAACTGGTCGAAGCACGGAGAAGGGAATGCTGCGTCCCCACAGCTAACTCCTCTCCCGCCATCCAGGGAAGGGCGTGGGACAAGTACCCAATGCCCGACCTACCTGATGCAGGTTTTTCTAGGGTTTTCACTACATTTCTTTAGGTGAATGCCGGGTAGGATCCTTAAACCCATAGCCCAGGGGCCCCTAGTTAACCCTTGGCTACCTTCCTCCACCCTTCCGCATCCCCCCTTTCAAATCCCTTCCTATGCTATTAAAGGGGAGTTGCCACCATGTGGATTACCCTCATGTAGCATGTTGTCAACATTCAATTGACGTCGCCAGAGACTCTCGTTACACAAGTAATTAATTATCCCTTGAGAACGGCGATCTTTAAGTGACGTCAAGTCGGGCGTTGAATCCACGGAATAATCGATATTATTGTGGTGGTTTTTTTTCCAAGGAATAAAAGTTAGGAATGAGACAAAGCAAAGTGAATAAATGAACGAAATATTTAATTAATCATAAGTTTTTCTTGTACGTCTGTTTTTGAATTAATAAATCAGTTATTGATCTCTCTGGTGTGAACTATTAACACGTCAATTTGCTTTCAGTGCAACTTTGTACATTTAATCATTTGTTAATACCTCCTTTATAGGATAATACCTGAAGATGTTACGAACACGTATCGAAATGTCGTTACGCTGTAAATAAAAAATTAAAATAGTCTGTGAAACATGACTCATTTAAAACACGACGTTTCGGCCCCATGATTGGGACATCTTCAGGAGTATAGTTGTTACAGTGAATTGGATATTAAGCGACCCAAAAATTTTGTAACGAGCGGTTTGACCCATGTTGAGGGCCGCAGTGGTTTTCATTATTGTGTGTGTGTTCTTTGGAGCATCTGGATCGTTGACTTGGCTTCTTGTTTGCAGCGAACGCGGAGGCGGCGGCCGCAGCTGCCGCGGCGGCCGCGTCGTGCTTCGGAGGCGGCGGGGGCGGCAGCAGCGGCAGCGGCTCCTCCTCCAAGGCCCTGTGGAGACTGCAGACTCCCGACAGCGCCGCCTCGCACCACGCCCGCCACCGCCACAGCTCCCCCGAGCCGCCCCCGGGGGTGGTGGACGCCGTGCTGTGCCTGCCGTCGTCCTCGCCGCACGTGGTGGTGGGGCCCGCCCCGGGGACGGCGCTGTTCCGCCTCGCGAGGCTGCTCAACCAGAGGCCCAGCTCCGCCTCTCAGCAGCCGCCCCCGCAGGAGCCGCAACGCCGCCTCAGCTGGGAGAGGTGAGTGTCTTCTTCTTCCTCGTACAAACGTACACCACGCGTAACAAAGCAACACTGCGGGGGTGAGACACGTCTACCACCCCCCAGGGGCGGGGTTGCAAAACATCAAACATGCTAAAACGGCCGATATTTGCGTCGGGGGTTCAATGATTGCAGTTTGGCATCGGAAGGGAGCAGCCCTTAGTGGGGTGGGGGCGGGGAGCAGCGTCACATAAAAATTACGCAAAAAAAACGGATATTGGAGTCGAGTCTGGGGTTGTGGATGTCGCTGAGTTTAATTACGACAACCCCTGGGCATCCACGTTGTAAGTAATAAAATCGACGCGGAAAATTCGGCGCTTTCCTGATGACAGCATTTATTTAACCACGAGTATAGCTTCACCTGCTTACTGTGACGTCACTGACACCTACCCCGCACGTCACGTGTTCTCTCCCTCATCACGGCTTTAGGACGGGACGTTGCGGACCTGCGTGACGTCACTGGGAGACCTTCCGGACCGTCAGTGTAATTATCACCAGTGTTTTGTCGATGACGTCATTCGTCTTTCTCCTTTACAACTACAGAAATCCCACCGCGTAAGACTCGCGACGTTTCGATGACTTTCCACGCCATCAAGAAGCGTGTTTACTACGAGTGGGAAACGCGAAATAATTGTAGAAACGGAGTAAAATAAACATAAGCCAATTTTAAGTCAGAAAAAAATAATTTATTAATGTAAAATTAAACAACGTTTCGTCGCTGATTTGGCGACATCATCACGTTCAAGTAATGAAGAAAAAAATATTTTTTCACTGCCAGGTGAATCTCTGCTGACTGACATTGGCGAGTTAAAACTTCCTTTACATGACGCAACAAAAAAATACTTGAACCCGATGATGTCGCGACGAAACGTTGTATAATTTTACATTAATAAATTATTTCTTCATACTTAAAATTGGCTGATGTTTATTTATGAGTTTGTCCCAATAGTCTTATATATATATCATCGTAGAAGTTGAGTCGAAAAACTTTAAAGCCGCAACTCGAACGTTGGCAACGTTGCCCGAGCTTACGACAGATGAACGACGTCTCCAACTATTTTTTTTTATTATTCGTGTAATGAAACAACGGAAAATCGATAACGAGGCTTCTCTTTGGATCCTCGACTGTGTTGTTTTTCTGCCGAATGCGACTGTCAGTCCTTTCAACGTTCGGTGACGTCACTGCACGCTTTATGTATGGCGACGTGTGTGTGTGTGAGTGTGTGACAACATCGCACGGCCTTGTTATCTCTCAATCCCCCAACATTGTAATTAACATTGACGTCACGCACAACGTTTCACGTCTCGCTAATTTATGTAAAATCAGGAGACGAAAAAACGTACAACAAATTTAATCTCTTTGCGTTTCAGAAAAATAAATTATATTTATATTAATATATTGTAGTGAATAACATCGGTAAGTGGCCGCCGTTTGTCCGCGGGCCTGAGAGGGAATTCATTAAAAGTGCACGTGCGCCCGAGAGGCCCCAAGAAGCCGAGGGTACGCGTCCCTTTTTTTGCATAGTTTGGGGGCGGGCCGGAGTAAGGGTATATACTCCGCACCCGGCTGAAAGTGGACAGACAGAGGGAGGACTGAAAGTGGAGTGAGAGAGACGAGAGGGTGTAAAATTTGGCGAGCTGTAAGGAACCAAAGTTTTGGAGTGTGGGCGTCCATCGCGGGGAGGCCGAAGAAGGAGATCGTGTGCTGCTTGCTACAAGACCAGTGATCCTCTGCAAGTTAAAGTAAGGGTCACCATTAATGTAAAGTACCTTCAGGAGTTAAAGATTTTTTACACCGTACGGAACTAAGCTCTGTTTGTGAATAGCTACGGAGCCGCCCACATTACCTTTAGAGAAGGAGGATTTCATTAACCAAGCCGGAGATAATTATTGTTAATTTATTTTTGCAGACTATATATATATATATCTGCTGGCGCCCAATCAATTTTTTTATATTTTTTATGTAATAAAGTTTATATATATATATATATATGGTAATGAAGTCTAATCATTACAACATATTAATATATATTATATTTTAATGTCCTTCACTGATTAATATTTTTTAAAAAAAATCAAAGAGAACGTTTTAATTAATCGATACCGCGAGCTCATTAAAGAGACACGTTGGATGATCGACGCTGCGACCAAATATCGACTAAATCGTGTCCGGAAAAACCCCAAACACAGAGTCGACTCGTAAATAATTAAAATGCACGGTCGTGAGTCTGAAAATTATTAGTTTTATTACAAATAATTAATTTACGACGTTTCGTCCCGCCTTTTAGGACTTCTTCGGCATAACCGTGCTTCTAAATTTTATGAACGATTTTCATACAGAATTATTAAAAAGTTGTCCCCCCCCCCTTGAAGACGTCATTAAAGTGGACGGAACGTCAGGAAAATTAGTTTTTGTCTATAAACATATTTTTTCTGTCTATTATTTATTTATTAATGTTGAAAAAAAAAGTCTGTAATTTTTAATGCTATAAATAAACTGCATTGAGGAGGAAAATTGTTTAATTAACAGAAAAAGTAAAATCTATACGACGTTTCGTCCTAATTTGTTTTATCAGGACCTCTTCAGGTTGAATCTACTGTTAAGAAATAAATGATTTATTTTTTTAGAAACATGTAACGAAATTTCGTCCTTCTTTCAGGCAACTCCTTGGGTTAAAAATTAATTTTTAATTTATAAATTAAATATACCGACGTTTCGTCCTTGTTTCAGGACTGCTTCAGGTTTAATTTACTATTTAGAGAATAATTTATATTTTAGAAAAATATACCGACGTTTCGTCCTTGTTGCAGGACAGTTTAAGGTTTAATTTACCATTTAGAGAGTCATTAGTAGGGTTTCTAATCGAGTAACGATTTATATTTGCGACGTTTCGATGACGTCCACTGCTTTCGTATTCTACACTATGCAAATATATATAAGTAAATTCTTATTTAGAAAAATATACCAACGTTTCGTCCATCTTTTATGACCTCTGAAGGTCAAATTCAGCAATTTAGAAATTAATTAATCAGATATAGTCTAAAGTCGAAACTGCGTTCAGTCCGGAAAATTCCGTTTATAAACAGAAAAATTAAATATACCGACGTTTCGCCACTTTGGTTTTACGTCTTCAGATTTTAGAAATTAATAGTTATAAATGTTTCCGTTATTAATTAACCTGAAGAGGTCCTTAAGAAGGACTAAACGTCGCTAGATTATATTTTTGTTAATAAACAAAATTTTCCGACTCAAGATTTATGTAAATAAAAAATCAGTCCTCGGACATGAACGTAAACAACATTCAATTAATCGATAGTTTTGATCGACAAACGCGGCCTCGTCAATGGAACAACATTCACGACGCTTAATCGCTTAAAATCATCGAAAAACTGATTTTAGAATAAAAAAATATATTTTCCTGATTGTCGACTCGACTGTTGTGTACAGTTTTCCCTCACCAAACAACCGACTCCTGTGTAATTGTTTGATTAATGGCTGATCGATAAAATAATCGATTGCGGATTATTTTTTAAGATGTGAACGTCCGTTTTCTTGTATATTTATATTCAAATGAAAGTCCGTTCAATTAATCGATATTGCATTGTTGTAACATATCGATAAAACGGTCGTTTGTTGTTTTAAATCGTAACGTACAACTATTTTTTTCTTCGCGTATGCATATCAATTTCCCCCCCCCCTTATTTATATAAATATTTCTATTTTGTTTTGTTTTTCCCGTCGTGCTCACCTTTAAACTGTGTCTTTGTCTTTCTCATTTGAGTCTTTTTGTTCCTCGTAGTTTAATTTTAATCTTTGTGGTTCCTGATTGTCGTTGTTCTTCCTTGCCGGTGGAGAGCTTCTCTCCCTCTGCCTCTTAGTCAGCCGCCATTGTTCTGTCGTCACCTTCACACTCTCTGCCTCGTGCGTGTTTTGCTTCAGCCTGCCGCCTCTGTTGTTGTTGTTGTTGTCAGAAACACAACAACGGCACGAGGCTGTAAATATCCTTATTATCCTTATTGTCGTTATCTTTAACATTTCATTCATTGTGTTTACATTGATGTTAAGGATGAAAATACGACATTGAGGAAGATGTAAATAAAGAAACAACTATGGGGGAGGGAAATTCTGTATTGTGGAAAAATAAACGACAAAAATCAGGGCTGTGCAACGTAAAAGCAACCACAACAATGAAAATATACCAATGAGAAACTTGAAAGTAAGGAAAATAAAACAACAATAAAATAAGAAAACTCATGATAATATTATATAAGAAGAACCCTAGTGAAAGGCTAAAATATATACAAATCAGAAAGCATGTGAATGACGCTATCGCAAGGCAAGGAAAATTTGTAAGTGTGAAAATTTAATTATGTGCTAACTTAGAAAAATAATTGGGGAAAAGTATAAATGAGGAAATGTGTGCATTAGAAAATTGTATATGTGAAGTCGGGAAATAAAAAATATCTGTAAGTAAACAAACTGTAATAAATAAGGAAATATAGGGAAATGCCGACGGTGAAGTGAATAAGATTGAAAATGAAGAATAAGGAAATGTTAAGGTTAATAACTTTGTTAATTAAATAAAAGGAAAATGCGTAAGTGGAAACCTAGGAATATTCTTTCCAATGTTTGTAGAGAAAAGGAAATGTAGGTTGTGCAACCGCCTTTCAGGTTCTGTTTCACCTTTAATTAAGGTCGCGGCTAACGACTGCGAGGCTGCACTCGGGATTATTTGCGAGACAGGCAATTACGAGAGTCGCAGACAACGTCGTGGTCGTAAACATCAGCCTCGGAGGATGGATTTACACTTAGCAGAGTTGTCTGTCTACAGCAGAGGCCAAGTACGAGAAGAGCCTTTCACTTTGCTTTTGTGTCGTTCTTTATGAATCACAAGAAACGCCGTGGTGTTGCAATCCTTTTATTTCGTCTGTTGTAATAATAAATAAAGGAAGAAAATATGGAGAATGATTGGCGGGCGTAGGGAGACAGCAAGACAGAAAACGAAAACAGACAGGCGCAGAGAGAGAGAGAGAGAAATTGAAAGAAACTACGAAGAAAGAAGCTAAGTCGGAAAACAGGAAACAAGGAAGGAATCGGAAAAGGAGGAAAGGTGTCAACGAAGAAAGAAGGAAAAAAGCATACAAGTGGAGAAAGAAAGAAAAATAAGGAAATCTGGAAGCAAGAAAAGAAGGAAAAAATTAAAAACATAAAAGGAAGGAAGGAATAAAATTAGGAAAGGCGTAAATAAGGAAAGTTGGAAAAAAGTATAGAAACAGTGAAAGTGGAAAAGAAGGAAAGCAGGAAATAAGGAACGATGGAAGACTGAAGGGAAAAGCAAAATAACAATGGAAGAAGCATACAAGCAGGTATAGAGTAAAGGAATAAAGAAAAGAAGAAAAGTTGTAAAGAGGTAAAGAAGTAAAGAAAGAATGGTAGATGAATAAAGTAGAATAGGAGGCGAGATGGAAAAAAAGAGAAATGGAATGAAATACGAAAAGTAAGATACATGTAAAGAAGGAACCATGAATCGAAGAAACGATGAAATAAGAACGATGAAACTAAGAAACTAGGCTAGGAGGAAGAGAGAGAAACACTCTCGCAGTGGAGACACAGAGAAGCCTAGGAGCGTCAAAGACATTACAACGCCACGTCCACGCCAAAGACAACTTCTGTCACGGCCACTTGCAGAACAGAAAAAAAGAATAAAGCTAAAGGTTTCTGTGGGTGTTGCACGCAATATCGCAGACTCCTCGTGTACGACAACGCTTCAGGTCGATATCACAGAGGGGATGCTGCGGGGGTGGCATCAGATTATTAAATAATAGCCTGCGAGACTTTGCTAACGGATCGTGATATTAAATTTTCACTTTCTCTCTCTCTGTCTGTCTGTCTGTCCTCTTGGAAAGCAACGGCGCGGAACACGGTTTCTTCATTTCATTGAAGCAGCTTCTTCAGACCTTTTATTTGTTTAAAATAATAAGTTTATATATATATATATATATATATATATATATATATAAGAAGACGCACGTAGTTACGGAGACCCGAGGAGGACCTCACATCATTTTTCTCATGTGACGTATCTTTGATTTTTCCATATATCATTAGTTTTTCCGGGCTGCATCTTGATAATTCTAGCGGACGACATCTGATCTTTTAACTAAAAATCAGAAACATTGAAGTGTTAGGAAAAGTATATTTGATCCTTTTTGTACTTCATAGTTGTGCTTTATCTTGTTTACTCTTTTTTTTTCACAATTATGAATTAAGTTACCTTATTTTCTGTTTCTTCTTAATTTGCTTGTATGTATATTTTTATCATTTACAAATGATGTTTTTTTTTAAAAAAATCTTTTTCTCTTACAAAATTTTATCTCGTGTGAGGGTTGGTTTTTCCGTCTCCCCTTGTCTCCGCTTGTTTTGGGAGGGGAGGGGGGGTAATTTTCGCGGACGTTTAACAGCACGTGGCGACGACGTGGTGGGGAAAATCCTGTTAAGTGCAGTTAATTGGGTTTGTTGGACTCACTGCACGGACACGGAGGGAGGGTTGTAATTACCCTTTGTACGACTTCACCGTGCTCGATCCCCCCCCCCCTCCCAACCCCCGCGGGATAATCCTTTCATTATGTATTGCACAAAATCTGTTGTTTTTTTTGCTACAGGACCCAAAACTAAACAAAAAAAACTCCTGCTGTCTCTCACAGAGGAATAATTAAATGCGCCAGGATTCACAGTCTGCTGAATAAATTAGTTTAAGCGGCCGCAATTTGACTGGGGTCGGGTTTGCGCGGTGCGGTTAACCCCCCCCCCCCCACCCCCTGCAGGTGGGGGAAGAACAGACACAGGTTAAGTAATGCAAGTTTTCCAGAAACAATTAATTTTAATTGTGCAACATTTCTGAAGAAGGTTTAAATTGTGTCCGTGCAGTGAGTCCAATAAAGCCAATTAACTGCACTGAACGTCGTCGCCACGTGCTGTAGAAAATTACCCCCTCCCCCCCCTTACAAAAGCAAGCGGAAGAGTAACTTAAGATAAAATTACGGGAGAGACGGAATAAACAATCCTCAACCGGGATAAAATTTTATAAGAGAAAAAGATTTTTAAGAAAACAACAACAAAGATTCTTAAGTGAGCAAAATTTACATAAAAGCGAATTACGAAGAAACAGAAAATAAGGTAACTTAATACATGAATGTGAAAGGAAAGAGTAAACAAGATGAAGCACAATTATGAAGTTCAAGAAGGTTCAAATATCTTAACACTTCAATGTTTCTGATTTTTACTTAATTAATCAGATGTCGTCCGCTAGAATGATCAAGATGCGGCCCGGAAAAACTAATGATATATGGAAAAATCAAAGATACGTCACCTGAGACAAATGATGTGAGGTCCTTAACTACGTGCGTATATTAATTATTAATACATTATTATTGTACTGTTAGCAAAGTCTCGTGACAAAATGATTTTTCAGGGCTGACAACTATTTAATAATAAGGAAAACATTGAAGCTCCAATGCGATGTAGAGAATGAAGGCCACTCAGGTTATGTTGGACAAGCCAAGCGCTCCCTAAAAACTAGCTTAAAATAACGTCAATAGCAGTATTCAAAATACTCTCTTTTGTCTAAACGTATCTATTCAAATAATGAATGGGGTAAAGTGACAAGGCAACTGCTTCTTCTACATTAATGGCCGAATAAAAATAATACCAACAATTTGAATCAAATTTATGACACAGTTTCGCAACGTTTAATGTGTGCATTGTTGCCATTGTTAACCCGCAGCCAACAATGTACTGGTCGTTGTCGTTTTAATTTTGTACATTTATATTGTTTGTTATCTTTGTTCTCTTTTGTAGTTTTAAACTTGAACCTTGATGAGGTCGACAAATTAAGCGATGAAACGTTGTTAATTTAATTAATAAATTCATTTTAATTTATTTATCAATTATCTATTATCAATAGTCACAATATACATATACATATATATATATATATATATATTGTAATACCTCTAATAAAATAAAACTACCATCAATTTAAACAAACAATTATTATTTTTTAAGACACAAATTTACAATTACACAAATAATGAAATGAAATTTTATAAAATCAAAAAAACATTATTTAACTTGAATACATTTGATAAATTAGACTCGCTACCCTCAGGGTCTTTACTGGGTTGATAAGGAAACGGAACACAAATTTTACAATTAAACAAATACAGTTAAAATAAATGAAAAACGAAATGAAACGAAAGTAACGAAATCTGATTTTTTTACCCTTTTTTAGCAATTTACAATTATTAATTCAGAAAAATAAACTTACACGCTCTCTGGTCCAAACACTCACTTCATACAGGCTTAAAAGGCACCAGGCTGCACTCACACTCTGCTATCACAGCCACCTCCTCTTGATGAAGTCACTCTCATGACGAATTCAAACACCTCTGCTGGCAGACAGACCTCCACGATGAAACTCCCACCGACTTTTGATGACTGATGTCCAGCTGATTACTCTCGGCCATGTAGCTTGGCCAACCATCCGATGATCTCTCCTGAACGCAAACTTGGCCCCGCGTCCGTCCCTGCGGACCTTCACCACCGCTCTCTCCCTACTGACACGTCCGTCTCCTCTTAAACTCCTGTATAACTATGCTCTCTTTCGTCCAACTGTCCTCTTATTTATATCCCGGCTCCAGAATATTCCCTTGTTTTCACAGTTATTTTGAAATTCCATGTTCGGCAAACAGCACCATCTGTTGGTTTTCTCCCGCTCCGAGAGCCACTCAATCAATTAAAATAAGCATCTCCTTTTAGTATAATTGCGTCGTCCATCTGTTATGATGCCTTTCAGGGTTCCGTCGGTCACAACCATTTAGCCCTAAGAGCCGCAAAAATGCTCAATTATAGTCCTCCCCTTCGCCAAGAGCCACTTATCTATCATTTATATCATTATCTTTTATATGTACAAACCACTTAAGGATCCCCATTCTCAGTTCGTAAACAAATCTGATAAAAATAAGAACAAAATTCCTGTCCTTTTTTACTGGGTATTACAATATACATATATTGTAATAAATTTTAATTACATTCGTAAGTTAATAATAATAATAATGTGACATATCTTTGGCTTTATTGTTGGTGTTGTTTCGTCGTTGTTTTTGTCTAGTTGTTACGAAGCGCGATCAATAGATTAATTAATGGAGACGGAGTTTATTTTTTTAATGAATGTGAGAAGTATAATAATAATAATAACAACAATGTAAGAGTTTACTATAATATTTATACACATATGATTAGGGGGAAAGGATAATTGTTGTTCCTTACGTGACGGAGGCTCGTGCCTTCTCGACGGTTCTTCTCTTGCCGTTAACGTGACGTCGCTGGTAACTTCAACCCTCGTCATCGGCGAGTCCGTCCGGGGGTGGAGGGTGATGAGGGGGTGGTTCGCGCTCAGATGCAAATATTTTAATTACGAAGTCGTTAATAAAGCGAGGGGGAGGAAAGTTTTAAGTGGAATCTGGAGGCTGGAAAGTCGCGGACTTAAACACACACAAGTAAATGATTCAATCTCCAGTTTTTCTTTATCTCTGGAAATCTCCACTCCAATATATATATATATCTAAGTGAAGCACATAAACGGGTAAATTATTTTGACCCAAGTCGTGATCATTCGCTCATTTATTCCACCCCCCACCCTCGACCCCGACCCCTTGTATTTAACTTGTAGCCGAACTTTTCTAATTAACCCCCAGCAGCAGAGCTCGAGGTATCGATTATTCGTAGTTGGTTTCATTTGGCGTCGACTCACGGAACGACCGTGAAACTAAAATTTCACCCCCCCCCCCTCCGGTCCCTTTGTCCGGATTATCAGAGTCAAAGTTAAAATATTAATGCGGATAAATAAGCAGGAAAATGTCTCAGCACATGTTCCAAAGTTCCAGCCAGGGAAAAAGTCGTCGTTCAAGCCACGTTCAAAATTCGAATAAGCATTTGTTTTTAATTTCAAGAGCATTTTCAAAGACAGTTTTCATCCCTTACAAGAAGCTGATTGTTAATTATTTTTAAATTTACGTTTTAACTTTATTTGGAAAAAATTCTGACGTTTTGGAAAATACGTAATTTAAATATCACTCACTCAACAATGACATAATATTCGTAGACAAGCACGAACGTTCCGACATCACATGAGAACGTCTTCAGGTGTTAATATTAATATTTGACGTAAAACATGGTAGTTTTACTCCATATTTAAGTCTTTTTTAGCAAATTGAAACGTTTTTGAAAAAAATGTTACAAATTAATATTTTTTTCTACTTTTAATAAATACAATTGTGTGTGTGTGTGTGTGTGCGCGCATGTGTGTGTGTGTGCGTTCCTCATACACATCTACATCCGTGGAGCAAATTTCGTGCACGTGTTCCTTGCGACAGGGAAATAAACACTGTGGCATGTGAGACACGTCTAATACTAACAACCCCCCAGGGACGGGGGGGGGGGGAAATTTTCGCACGTGCTTCAACAGCTGATATTTGCGTCGGATAAATACTTTTCGGGGTCAAAGTGGTTCATAGTGTTACTCTCGACGGTGTATTATTTCAACCCGTGTTGGCATGGGAAGGTGAGCACCCTTAGAGGTCGGGGTGTTGTGGGGCGTTACGGAGAAAATATCGCGAGTAGAACCGAGAATCGGGTTATGGATGTCGCTAAGTTTAATTACGACATTCAAATTACTGTTCAACCCCCTTCCCCCCCAGGGACGAGGGTGGAAAATTTCAAACATGAAAAAAAGGAAGGATTTTTCTTTCCAATAAATATATTTGAGGGTAAACGAGATTGATAGTGTGTCTCCCGATGTTGTTTGTGTATAATTTCAACCCCTTTCGGTGGTAGGAGCAGAGCAGCGTTAGGGGTAGGGCTGGCGGGGCGTTACATAAAAATAATCGAGATCCGAGTCAAATCTGGAGGTATGGATGTCGCTGCGCTAAATTGTGATAACCCCGGGCAACGCTGGACACCAAGATAGTAAGACTAAATGTGGAAAATTTCGAAAAAAAAATTATATTATTGTTGGTAAACTTTCGTAGATCGCTTTTCTCTATAAATAGAAAAATTTAGTCCTGAAAAATAAATACTTGAGACAAAAAGAGGAAGAATTTAGTATAAAAGGAAATAAATATTAACAATTAAATTAATAAATTTATTTGATATATCATTAAGGATATTTAATAAATAAATAATCTGCAGTTTTAAACTTTAATCTGATGAGGACGAATAATAAACAATGAAACGTTGTTTAATTTTACGGTAATAAATTATTTTTTCTGATTTTGAATTCGGCTCATCACTGCGAGGCTGTTATTATGTGATGTTGGCAGCCCTGTCTGAGGATGTCCACTTCAGGCTTTTATCTGCCCCCGTGCCTGCGTGTGTCATTAATATTCCTTATTGCCGCCCCCACGCAGTCCGTTTTAAGGCTAACTGTTATCTATGGCGGCCCCCGACTTTACTACGCCGCACGTAAATCATCGGACTCTGCCCCGTCACAACAGTGGTTAATCATTACCAGAATAAACAAAATCCAGTAATGAAAATTCATTACCAATATGAGGTGTTTATTACATTTCCTCGCCCCCCCCCCCCAATCCTCGTTCCTGTACGCTCTTATTTACTCGGGTCCTGAACGTGTTTCTTACTGTAGCAATTTTCTTATTTTGATTTCCAAAATATTTTAATTTATGTACTAAATATAATGATTTGGAAATAATTTGTATGATGTATTTTTCACGTATTTTCCTCTATACACCTAATATATATATATAGTTTTTTTTTATATTCAGAAGTTTTTCTTCTGTATATACCACAATTTTCTCTTTGTTAGTTGTTACCGTTTATGCATTAGATTTTCCTCATCGTGTTTCTAACATTTTCGTTAATCGAAGTTTTCCTCATTAATCTTGATGAGTTTTCCCTATCCTGTATATTTTCCAATTATACTCAGCCCTTGTAGAGTTCTCCTCTCCTCTTACTGCGGACTCTAGTCCGAGCACTTTTCCTATTCTTCCTCCTCCCTTTCAAACCCGCAACTTACGGATCGTCGAGTGTTAATCGTCGACGAGTGTCAGGGAAAATGCCACGAGTTTTAAATTATTATTATTACCTTTATACATTATCTCGGTTCACGTAGTCTGTGGATGACGTCACGGCTGACGTGGCAAGGACGCATTGCTGAAGACAAGGGGCGCGACAGCTGGTCACAATGACGTCATAAGTCAGCGTAAACCATAAGCGTTGTGCTGTTCTCTCTTCCCTTGCAAAATAATGTAGACACTCTCTGAAACACTTCTTCCCCTTGATACTCTCAGACACTTTCATATTCTCTGCCACAGGTAAAGTGACGTCAGCCGTGCGCAGACAGCAACAACGTGCGTGTATTTTCGTCCAATCTCAACGGATTTTTCAAAACCAGATCATGCGTTGGAAAGAGAATTAAATCATCCACAACCTTTACTCCGTGACTAATGACGTCACTGGCGGCCATTTTGTAGACATCAGCACTAGGAACGGGACAAACTGCAGTCTCTTAGCAAATGCCGTGACTTTGACGCAGGATTCCTCCCACTTCCCTGGAACTAATTCCGTCCTCGAGTCCGCCATTATGTGCAGAATTCTACCCTCTACAATTTATCACTGAACATTATTAGCACTAGAACGCTTCACTCTCTTGCTATCAGCGAAAAACTGAAAAGACGCGCTAATTTTCGTGTGGTTTTTAGCGTCAGAGAAACTTTGCCCCCGAGGCCTTTGGAGTTGGAAAACTTGGGTTTTTCCGTAGTGGCCACGACGTGTACAAGTTGTAAAAAACAACTGCCTGGCCTTTAGCGCCCACTAATATCCTGGGCGTCCTGCATTGGCCCAGTTCACCTCCTCTCGCCCGCTCTGAATTCTTAAAGCGTCGTCGTGGTCTCGTGGCTTTTGCCCCCCCCCCCCCCCGCCCCGCCCCGCCCCCTTGCCTTTAAGACGCGGGCCCCCTCGTTCGCGTCCGACCATTTTCCCTATTCTTCGCGCGCTGCTGGAAGAGTGGCTGAGCGAATGAATTATGCATGCGCCATTACGAGCCGGCGACGGGCGATGGCCACTCAAGGGCGCCGCCACCCACACCCTGGCCAGAATTCAATTCACCTCAGGGTGTGTTACAACTGCTAATAGAGCGGATAATGGCGCCTTTCTTGTCGCCTTGTAATTTGCAAGGTTAAACGTCTGCAAGACGCTCGGTAATTGAGACATCGTCAGTCGTGACGGCCCCTTACTGAGCATTTGACAATAATCCTCCATCAGCTGCCACTTTGCGTGTAGAAATACCCCCCCCCCACCCCCTCCCCCTCTATTAACGACGCTTATTGGAGCTGATGAGTCAAGGACCTTGGTTTCCCTGTTAAACCTCACCCACACCACGAACTGTTTCTCTGACACTTGACCAATTATGCAGTCACAATCAAGTCTGCAGACGTCCACCAGTCTGTTATCACATGCATGATGTTGTTAAAGCACCTCTACAGTGAAACCTAAAGCGATTTTACCGTTTCTGACGTCGTCGTTACAGTAATAAGTCCTTTGACTTTGAAATAATAAATAACCGTCGACGTCGTCGTCTGTCACGTGTTTCATGACCATCGGGCCGTATCAAATAACGGTGAGAAATTTCAAAATGGCCGTCCCCGGACAAGCCGCCATGAATGTGTTTCGAGACAGAGCGGAGGAGCTACTGATGACGTCACTGTTATTTGCGAGCGGCGAAAATTGTTTTCCGCTGTCTTCCCTTAATTTTCAATTCCTCCGCTTCATATGTTTCATTTGGAAATTTGGCAAACGGTCAACTTTAGTCCCTTTCAAACTAATTATATGACGTCTCAAGACAGGTCGTGTGACGTACGTGGTGGGGGTGGTGGCGGCTGGTGACGGAAATAAATAACAAGAATTAGACTCAAAATGGCGGCGTCTCGTGGCAGACGTGACGTCACTGATGACGCGGAGCACAGCTGTGGACATATTCTCACTATTGAGGAAACTCGTAAACAGATGTTGACCCGTTTTTCAATTTGTTTTAAAAAAATCTTGAACCTGATGAGGTCGCAAACAAAGCCGACGAAACGTTGTTTAATTTTACTTTAATAAATTAGCTCACGTTGTTTTATTTGTTCATGGACGTTGTCATTTTACATATTTAAATATTCAATTAAGCCTCGCATATTTTTTAATGAAACACCAGCAAACACACAACAGCTTCTGTATTGAATTATTGAAACGTTTGCACTCTTAAGCCGTATTTTTTTTAAATAGATAAAACAGCAGTTAATCTATGATTCTTCTAGTCAACCTAACCTCATAATGTGAATCTCTGACAACAACTGAAGGTATTTCGCTTTCCAATGCATCGTTCGTCTAATTTGACTTCCTGAAAGTTCTTAACGATATCGACGGGGCACGTTTAAGTCTTGACGTTGGCCGCTGCAGGGCCGTGACGTCACTAGTCATGGGGGGGCCGTGACGTCACTGCCCGTGGTACCAAAGTCGTCGCCGCACTTTTCTCGTGGACACACGCGTCTGTCAGTGAGGAGTGGACCAGCAGCGTCATCGCGTCTTGAGCAGCAGCCAGAAGGTCGAGCAGAAGGCCAGGGAGAAGAGCAGCAGGTAGAAGCAGCCGCTGAAGGTCCCCGGCGCCGTGAGCAGCGTCTGCGGCCGTGACGTCAGCGCGTCCGCCTCCTCGCCGACGCCGACGTCCACGGCCAGGGACCGCGCCTTGCCCTCGTCGGCCGTCGCCATGTTGGTTCTGGGAGCAGAGGACTGCGACCTCGCAACAGATTCATAAAGACAAAGACGCTACTCACACGTCGGCGGCGGCCATCTTTTACTATGAGACTGTAATCTGCCAAAGATTAACTACCACAGACTTTATTTGTAAAAGATACACCTGAAAAAATTCCAAATATTCCAATAATTAATAATATAAAATGTGAATCTTCAAAACCGAAATTAATATCCATTCAAGCAACACGACTGGGAAAAACGCTACTGTTATTTAGTAATTATTCTCCGCAGATGTCAGCACTTGGATGATGATCTGTCCATAGAAATTTATCACCCAACTAAACCTGAAGGTCGGGGATTTGATGGGCCGTGACGTCACGTCCGTCTACAGCCTCAGAAAATTTTCTCCGCCCGTAGCAGCTCGCGTGTCAGTGACGTCACAGCGATGGTGGCCGTTTCAGCATGTTTGAAGGTTTCCACCCCCCCCCCCCCCCGTCGCTGAGGGTTGGTAGGCGTGGTTCACCCCACACAGTGTTTGTTAACGGACGGTTCTGAAGGAACACGCGTTCGATATTTGGTCGCCACACACACACACATGTTATTATTATTATTAGAATATATATATTGTAGTATATTCCTTTGGGCGCCAGGTTTTTCTTTCCCAAGTAAATAACTTGTAATACTTTTAATATTTTATTCGACGAACAAGAAACATCTCCCTCGTGATCCCTCAGGCAACACGTCGTGTCTTTACTGCGGTTCCTTGACGCGGAACTTCTGTTGCGAGGCAACGACAATAAAGCTTCAATTGTTAACAGGCCAACAATACACAAAAAACTATCAATGTTCACTCCCGTTGTTATGTTGCAATATAAATAGGAAACAGCCAGTGGATGAGACAATCAGCAACGTCAAAAGTCGCTCTGGAGCCGCAAACAGGAAGTGACGTAAAGCAAACACACGCACCGTATTTTAATTCCCTTTTAGGTTTATCTACTATTTACTTAGTTAATATTCTTTTATATTTTTCTTATTCAAAATCTTCCTGTTTTCTTTCTTTCCTTTTTTATTATTTTCCTGACTTCACATTTCTTTACATCCTTATTTTTTTATTATTTCTTTAATTCGCCTTATTCTTATTCGTTTTCTTCCAACCACTTTCATTGGTTGAATTCGTTTGTTTTCCTTTTTTTTATCTTTGTTGTGTTATTCTTTACCTGTTTTCATGTATAAATTTAGTATTCACGCAGGCAAGTAGGCAAACCCGCGAGTCCCTCTCAATTCGTTTCCCCCCCCCCTCCCCCCACGCAGCGGGGGAAGTTGTTAACGGGAGAGAGTCAACGATGCACGATGTTTTCCTTTTTAAACGGTTGACTTATATTTTATTTTTCCGTTGATTTTCTTTGTTCCTCGTGTCTTTCCGTGTTCTTCTTTACCTTCACTTTAGTAATTATATTCATCTTGCATGTTTTTCTCTCGTAATTTACGATTTCTTTTTCTCCCTCTTCGCCACCTGAGGTTTTAAGCCGCGCTCTCGTGTGTTTGTTCGCGTGTTTGGGGGATGGAAGGTGACGTCACGCGCTTGAGAGACAGGAGAGGATCGCAAACAGCAATCACGACAGTGTTGCCTCACCACCTCGTGTGACGTCACCTCGAGTGTCTCCCCGGGAAACGTGAGATTTATTATTTAAGCAACCTCGAGGAGGAGCTTTTTCCGAAAGATGGCGGGAAAAGCACTTTCTCCTCTCTCATTAACGACTCCCGCGGCGGCGTCGTGGCTCCCGTTGGAACTGACTCGCGGGTTTGCCTACCTGCGCCAACTCGTCGCTGTTCGTTCCTTTACTGCGCTGTGACGTCACCGCCGCGTGTACCGAAATATATATTCTGTGTGTGTGTGTGCGTGTTCCTTACACCCGTGGAGCAAAGTGGACCAAGTTTCGTACCCGTGTTCCTTGCGATCAGAAAAGAAACACTGTGGGCGTGAAACACGTGTACCACCCCCCAGGGCCGGTCGATATTTGTGTCGGATAAATATTTTTAGGGGTGTATGAGGTTGATAGTGTTTCTCTCGATGCTGTTTGGGTATAATTTTAACCCCTTTTCCGGAATTGGAGGCAGTACTACTAGGCGCAGGGGCTGTATAAAAAATGACGCGAAACACAACCGAGATTGCAGTCAAATCTGGAGTTATGGATGTCGCTGAGTTAAATCACGACAATCACGGGTAATGCCTGATAGTTTACAAATATTTAAAATAGATAAAGAAGAGAAGAGAAAAAATAATAAAAACTAAAAGGGCGTAAAAGAAGAAAAAGAGAGAAATTTTCGGATAAGGACGTTATCAAGCAAGTACAGTCACGTGGATCAAGGAAGTTGTCAGAGACTACGTTTATGACCATTATAAATGTTGGTGGTGGTTTCGCCCTGGCCAATGAGAGTCCGCCACGTGTCACAGCGACTACGTCACTCCCCTCGTCCTATCTTGTTCCGTCCTCAGGGAGAGACGGGGAAATAATTTCCCTCCCTCCTTCGCATTGTAATAACTCTCTGTTTATTACGTTCCTCGGGAGCTGATAACTTAGCGACAGCAATTACGACCGAGAACATTCCCTCCATTTATCACGGCGGCCAAGTTGAAACTCCCCGGAGTCTCGGCGGCCATGTTTCCTCAGTTAACAACAACTCCATAAGGTCGGCAGCTGTGACTTCAAACTGGTTCCGCTCTCTGTAGAAGGTAAAAGTAATAATTAATGTAACGGCCAATTAAGCCAAGAGTGAAGTAACAATGGATGAAACAAAGAATTGTATTAAAACATACGGAAAGAGAAAAAAATCAAGCGATATCATGGGAAAGAAGAAAAACAATTATAATACTAAATATATACAGAAAAAAAGGATGAAAGTAGAATTACGAAGTAAGGACGGCCTTAAATGACAAAAAAAAATAGAAAATGACGAATAGCAAAGATATAAAAGAGGAATAATTAAGGAAATAGTGAAACAAAAGTAACAGAAAAAATTAATAGGTATCAAATATCGAAATAAGAAACAGTTTTAAAGATGAAGAAAACAGAAAAATAAGAAAAACAAATAAATAATAGGTAGATAAATTACAACTAACGAGAGCCAGGAAAGGAGATGAGGGAAACTAATGTGTTTTACGTCACAGGCTGGTGAGGGTGGGAAAGAAATCTTCAAACCGAGTTAACTCCTCCGTACGTGTAGTGAGTCGCTAACAGCTTCTCCCCGGGGGGCGACGAGGAACAGCGCGACGATCCTCTACGGGATCGGCTCATTAAAGGAAACAAACCTCTACGGGGGCAGCAGCGACGAGAGACGGTGACGGAATTCTCTCAAGAGCACCGCCGCCATCTTGTCGTGACGTCACAGCGACTCTCTCGGAATCAGGGAAAACTAAGTAATGGGGACGCGTGACGTCACGTCGTTGGTCGACGATGCGGGAAAATACGTTACAGGATCGTTGACTTTCCTCAGGAAACAACAATTGAGACTTCAATTAACTAAATTAGTCACTAGTTTGGAGGAAGGACGGAAACGTTCTTAATTCAATACAATTAAAGTGGAAAATTACGTCTCAGGGAAATTACAACGTTTCGACCTAAAGTAATGTACAAAAGAATTAATTAATTGGTCATCGAAGATTAAACGTTTCAACCCGAGACCTGTAATTGGAAAAATAAGACAGTTGAAGCGGACTTTATAAATGTTAATTGCCCAAATAAAATCGTTGGAATGCAGCCAATAAGAGTATCTTAATTCACATCTGAAGATGGATTGATGCAGGGGGACGAAACGTCGTGTCAGTTTCAGAAAAGGTTATAATTTTCATATTGTTACGTAATTCAATTTTTTTTATATATTGCAATTAATTTATAATAGATAATGGGATGAAGAAGTCAGTTAGGAAGTGGGACCTCGTCAGTCAGGTTGTGCCACCGCAAAGCAACTAAAAGGAAGATAATATACATTATGAGGCAGGTTGTGAATAAACTACAGTCTTTTGAATGTTTATTGAAAGTTTAATTGCTTTGCAGACTATCAAAATTTTGTAAAACGTCAGACCTGAAGATGTCGCAAATTTTCGATGAATATCTTTGTCACACGGCTGTTGTTGAGAGGAGACCAGAGACAGTCGCGAGTGAAGCAGAGATATTGTGTCGTGTGTCTCTCATCGCACGTTGATGTGCTTGTAACGTCTCTGGACTATGATTTGATATTTGTGACGTCATTACGATCGAAACGTTTTGTGGTTATTTGCGTCGCCATCTTGTACTGAAGGTTCTGTTTGTAAAATATCGTTTGGTTCGTCCCACGTAACAAGCCTTAGAGGAAATTACATTGTTATTATAACCTTTGGAATTTATTTATAATAAATTACAAGGAATTTCTTATTTTCATCTGCGTAAATTTAAAATGTATTTTTCTTTGTGAACGGTTGGTAGACCTGACGGGGTGAATCGTCGGGGAATTTACAGGCTTGTGTGTTGAAATATTTTTGTAGAAAAAATTTTTCTTGTTAAAATTTTAGCCGTCAAGGAAAAAAGAAAGTCTGGAACTATTTTTGAGGCGGGCCAAGGGTGAAACCTGCTTGTCAAAATAAACCTGAAATAATTGCGACGGTCGGGAATTGCAGAATTAAAGAACCTCGTACCGGAAATTTTTCATTAAAGTTGAAACAATAGAGAAAAAATTGAAAGAGAGAGAGAGAGAATTTTCCAGCTTCCGTAACGGGGGTTGAAGGGGGTTAAACGTGGCTTTTAAAGGCTCTCGCAAAGGGGGGGAGGGAAAAACAAATGCCGTGGTCTGTAATGGAGGATGGGGGAAAAAAACAAAGTGAAGCTTGTTCGCGCTTGCGGGGGTGGGGGGTGAGAGACGCGGCAACACCGCTGGTGACGTCATGGCGCGGGGAGAGAGATTCTTTGTCAGTACGTAAAGGCAGGTGTATTTATTATCCGTCAAGACATGAGGAAATGCGTCACAGATGTTACAATACACAACCACATGGGCGCACGGAGTTGCCAGGGTTGTCATAGTTAAACTCAGCGACATCCATAAATACGGATTCGACTATAATCTCGGTTGTTTTAGCGTTTTTTTTAATATGACGTCCCTCCACCCCAACCCCCTGAGTCTGGTTCCCGTCCCACGCCCGAAAGGGGTTGAAATTTTGCACATGAAACATTGGTAGAGGCGCTGTTAATCTCATTGATCCTTAAAAATATTTATCCGACAGTAATATCGGCCAATTAACATGCTAAAAAATATACACCTCCACCCCTGGGGGCTAAATGGCAAGTTGAATGTCATAATTAAAGTCAGCGACGTCTATAACCCCGGATTTGATTGATTTGGTTGTTTTCGTGTTATTTTTTCAGTACCTCTTCTCCAACCCCACCCTCAAGGGAGATACCCTTCGATACCGAAATGGGTTGTAATTATACAAAAAAATCATCGGGAGATACACTATAAATCTCAGTGACCCCGAAAAATATTTATCTGACCCTGATTTCGTCCGTTTGAGATGTTTAATAATTTCCACCCCTGCCCCTGGGGGTTGCTACGCGTGTCTCACCCCCACAGTGTTTGTGTCCTGGTCGCGAGGAAGTTGTGAACAATTTTCTCCACGGGTGTAGATTCACCCCTGTAACTTTAGTGTATTTGCGTTGGCGAACCTGGAGTTGGAGAAATCCCTGCGATGTTACCCTTCGTGCCTTTGTTTACGGGGCACGATAAATATTCTTCCTTTTTTGTTTTAGAGAAAAAACTAAACATGTTTATGTTGAGACGGGGGAAAGTTTGTTTGTTAAGGGGTTGGTTGGGGGTTGCGTTTAAAAATTACTTAGCAGAGCCTCGGCAGAGGGACAGGTAAAAAGAAGAAAGAGGGAAGGAACATTAGTTGCGAGGTGTGAAACATGGCCGCGCTCTCGTGGTGATAAATCGCCTTCCACCTCGTCCAGGGGCCGCGGAGAGAAAAGAAAATGGCGTTGGGCTGGAGAGGGAGTTGCTGTTAATCTCTGGTCTTGAGGGTTGAGACGGACGCCACTTCACTAGCTCCGGGTACAGCGAGTCCTGCATCAACGCCGTGACGTCATCAACTGTTAAACCATGTGGGGTCGTGGAAGGGGGGGGGGAGGTGGTGATGCTGGAACAACGACCGTCGTGCTAAACGAGGACGGCCCAGACTGCTATCACGTCACGGCATGTCACGTCACGTCACGTCACGGCCAGCAAACAGTCTGGCATTAGTCGGACATTACGGGGAAAGTAACCAACTGTTGAAGTCACGTGGAATATAAAATATTACATCACAGCCACATGTAGTTACACACGTGTGGGGGATTCTAAATATCACACTTGCTATGGTTTTTTTTAGGGTACCAGGTTACTTGAGGGCAACTCCCCTTCAATAGCATAGGAAGGGATTTCAAAGGGGGGATGCGGAAGGGTAGAGGAAGGTAGCCAAGGGTTAACTAGGGGTCCCCGGGCTATGGTTTAAAGATCCTACCCTGCAATTCGCCTAAAAGTGATGCAGGGAAAACCTTAGAAAAACCTGAATCAGGTAGGTCGGGGATTGGGTACTTGTCCCACGCCCTTCCCTGGATGGCGGTAGAGGGGATTAGCTGTGGGGTCGCAGCATTCCCTTCTCCGTGCCTCGACCCGTTTAGGAGGCAGCTGGCCGACTATTCCAATGGGAGCTAGGAACAACTCTTACCATATGCCCAAGGTCTGTGACCCCGGAACATGCACCTCTCAAAACAGGCCTCGGCTTGTGGGAACCTTAGTTCAAAATCGGAGAGAGGAGAAGGCATCCCCATAGGTAGCCCCTTCGTATCTCTCCTACAAGGTTCTGCCTGCGAGAGAACAGCCCTCACAGACGGTACCACTTTCTACGGAACCCTCATGTGACGTTGTTAAATAACAGTGACAGGACCTGCCTGCGAGAGTAAGGCACGGGCAGGATCAGTTAGTTACATTAAACGTGACAAAGTAGGGCTGATTCGTCTCTGTGTTCCCGCAGGAGAGACAGCTCTGCCAGCCGCCTGCCGCGGTCCTCGTCAATCGACAGCGTGGTGGACGCCGCCTGGGCCTCGCCCGTAGCCTCGCACAGGGTCCCGTCGCCGCTGCTCGGCCTCCGCCATGACAGGGCGCCGCCTCTGCTCGCGTCGCCGTCCGTGGGAAGGCGCCTCAAGGGAGCGCGCGCCGTCACAGGTAAGAGAGAGACTCCAGCGCGCCTCTCCTCGCTCTCCAGCGGCCTCCAGGTACGTGAGTACTGCCTGCAGCTTGCCGTCTCTGGTGCTCAGCATGATCTCTGATGTTTCTTATCAAATATGTGACGTTAGGGAATCATCGTGTTGTCGTAATCCACAAGGGAAAGAAAAATCGTTTTTAAACACGTTATCGACCAATTAAGGAACCATGCTGGAATTATAAATAACCCCTCAATTAACCTCGGGGGGAAAAGCGTCCACGATGCTGCTGTTGGTAGGAAAACAGTCTGCAACCGCTTTTGGGCATGGGAAGGGAGCAGCCTTAGGGGTGGGGGTGGAGGGGCGTTATTTGGAAACAGCCTGCGAACGTGACGTCATCGTGTTTAGCTTGAAACTGTATTTCTGTGATTGGTCCAGATCGTTCCAAAGGACTATCACTACACAATCGTTTTCTTTTTCTTTTCGCATTCCTATAATCTATTTTGTCGTTTTGATTCGTGACACCTTTTTGTCTCCTTTTCTGTTTTCTTTATCATTCAGCCCTTCTTATATCCTTTCTATGTCCTTTTCTCCTAGTTCAATTTGATCCTTTGTCTTGTTTTCTTTATTTAGTATCGTTTAGTGTGTTTTCTACCTTGTAAATATTTTGCTTCCCCCCTCTGGTCGTTCATTTTAATTATTTTAAACCAGTTTAAGTTCCTTGTTCTCTGCTTCTTCTCTCTTCTCTTTTCCCTTATTTTTTTACTTTTGTTAGAGCACTGTTTTTTCCGTTACCATTGTTATATTTTCTTTGTCTGCGCTCCACTTATATCTTTAGCAGGCTTCTAGGATCTTCTCTCTCTTACTCTCTCTCTCTTTCAATGCTTATCGTCCTTCGTACATTCCTTATTTTTTTGTCTTATTTTTCTTCGATTCGTATCAATGAAGAGTGTTTCCTCTTGTACTTCTTCATATATTTTCTTTTGTATCGTTTATTGCTTCTTTGCCTTAATTCTGTTTCCTTTCTCTTAAGTCTGTGTTTTTTTAATAAATCAATTCTTTACGTTATTCATACAAATTTATTTTATTTATAGCATAACAACGTTTCGTTACATGTTCGTATCTTCTTCAGGTCTCCCCCCCTCAAACGAATATAGGGAAGTAGAGCAATTTTTTTGGTTGTGTCGTCTTTTCCCCTTGCGTATGAGCGAGTGTGTGTGTGTGTGTGTGTGTGAGTGTGATTCTTACTGTCTGTTTTCGCAGGTTCCTCTCGTACAGCTTATTTCGCTTAACTTGTTTCGGTGACGTCATTTCCTCGATCCTCACGTCGCGTTCCCGTGGCTGGTTAATTACTGGCCGGACAGACGCGCGCCACCTTCACTGGAGGCTAATCTAGTTTCCTGCTCCTGGCTCGTCGTAGTTGCTCCGGACAGGCTCTTCGCCGGCTTTCAATGAGATTGAAGGTGTTTCTCCCGATGTTCTTCGTGTGTAATTGCAACCGCTTTTGGGCATGGGAAGGGAGCAGCCTTAGGGGTGGGGGTGGAGGGGCGTTATATGGAAACAGCCGAGATTGGAGTCGAATCCGGGGTTATGGATGTCGCCGAGTTCAATTATGACAACCCCGGGCAATACAGACAGCATCTGCATCAAGATTGGGAAAGCGAAATAATATTCGGCTATTCCAGTGTCTGGTAGTAGAAAGGTGAGCAAGAAAAAGACGGAAGAGTGAAAAAAAGGCAAAGAAATTAATAAAAACAGAAAGAAAGAGGCGTTGTGCCTTTTCTTCACTTTTTCATCCCCACCTTTCTACTTCCAGACATTTGAATGCCGAATAATGTAAATAATGGGGATTGTGGGAAAAGTCGGAAAATAGAATGAATGGGGGTTGAGAAATAGGAGGAAATTGTCTGAAGGTATTGAAATAAAAAAAGGAAAAACAGCGGAGAAAAAACGAAAAAGCTGAAAAAACAGATAAATGCATAATAGTAACCTAAGGAAATATAAGGGAGGGAGATAAAGAATACGGTTGAAAAGGCAAGAAAGAATAGAAAATTACATAAATATAAATAACAGTATAGTGAAACGTAAGAAAATGAATATATATAGATAAATATAAGGTTTGTGAAAAATTTGAAGTCGGCTAAAAGGCACTGAAATTTTTTAAAAAAAACAGCTGAGAGAAACGTAAAAGGTAAAAGAACGACCATAGATTGAAAAGCGTCACAGAAACAAAAGGAAATATAAGGAAGGGTGAGAATGAATATTCTAAGACAACCGACCTTTGTTGTCAGAATAATACGTTACATGGAAATTACACAACGTTTCGGCCACGGCAGTGATTGATAATAAGGTAAAAGAAAGACGGGGAACAAACGAGGAAAAGGATAGAATAAAATCTAAGAATATGAAAAATAATATGTAAGGAAGTTAAAACAAGGTAAAGTGTGAAAATAGATAAACTAAAAAAAAATAGGTTAAAGAAACATAGACGTAAGGGTATTAAAGCAATGAAAGTGAGTATAAGGGGGGGGGAAACTTGAAAAGTTTAAAAAGAAAGGACAAAAGACTAAGAGACAGTGGTAGAAGGGGGGATGATGACGGGGAAGGCAACTGAGAGGAAACGACAATCGAGTTGAATCTCGCGCCGTTGCCAGTTTGCTAATTCAGAGCGGATCCGGACAACGCAGCAGCCGCCATCTTGTTCGTTTATTCGGGGGCCCATTCAGGTCCAACGACGCGATGCACCAACCCCAAAATCAAAGCAAATGTAAAGTGGGGTTAATTCACACGACGCCATGTTATCTGTTAATCGCCTGCGAGAGACGGAGATTCAAATACAAAAACACACACAACTCGCTCTGACTTTCATCTCCCTTTACCAACTACTTTTCCAGACCAGTTTTCATCCATGGAACTCCTCAAATTTGATTTTTAACCATAATTATGTACTCTTAGGGCTCTCTTTTCTCCTATTATCCTTTATCTTCCTCTACCTTACATCTTTTTTATTCATTTTTCGCAACACTTTCTATTTATTTATCCTGTTCCTTCTTTTCTATTTATTTATCCTATTCCTTACTTATACTTATTTAAAATTTTAATTCAGACTTTCTCAGTGTTGCTTCACCGTAACTCTTCCTACGTTTTTGAACTAACGTTCTGAGAGGTGCATGTTCCGGGGTCGCAGACCTTGGGCATACGGTAAGAGTTGTCCGCTATTCCCATTGGAATAGTCGGCCAGCTGCCTCCTAAATTGGTCGAGCCACGGAGAAGGGAATGCTGCGTCCCCACAGCAAACTCCTCTCCCGCCATCCAGGGAAGGGCGTGGGACAAGTACCCAATGCCCGACCTACCTGATGCAGGTTTTTCTAGGGTTTGTCCTGCATTTCTTTAGGCGAATGCCTGGTAGGATCCTTAAAATATAGTCCGGGAGCCCCTTGGCTACCTTCCTCTACCCTTCCGCATCCCCCCTTTCAAATCCCATCCTATGCTATTAAAGGGGAGTTGCCACCATGTGGATTACCCTCATGTAGCCTGGCTACACCCAAAAAAAAATTCTTTCAATTCAGCGAATGATTTTCCTCCTTTCACCCAGTTTAATTTTATTTCCATTTTTTTCCTTACCTTATGATTTCTCCATTTCCAATAATCCATTCTATCTCCTTGTTTTTAACGTTTTATCTTTTTTATTTTTGTTCTCCTCTGTTCGAGTTTCCTTCGCTGCCCCAATATTTTTGTTCAAATGATTCAGTGATTTTTTTCGCCTTTTTTTTAATCCTCCTACTACATTTTTCTTGTTTTGCGTGAGGTTCTGTTAGCAGATATGCAGAATTAAAATTTTTAAAAAAATGAACCCCCAAGGAGGCGAAATGTGGTTAATAATAAAATGTGAGGAGTTTCATGGAAGAAAATGGGCACTGGAAAAGAAGGTGAAAAATCAGAAGAAGCGGAAGTGTGAGATAGGGAGACAGTAGGAGGACGAGGAAGACTGAAAATGAGGGAAATGAGGGAATTATATGTAGGAAAAACCACAAAACAAACGTAAAGATGGATACAATGAGTTATGTGAAATGAGAAAAGGAAACCGATAAAGTAAGGAAGAAAAACGTGAGAAAGGAAACCAGAAGAAGCCGCTAAATTAAGAAAATGGATCAGTATTGAAATTTTGATGATGCAAGAAAATATCCTGAGAGGGGGAAAAACAAGTTAAAGGGAATTTTAATAAACCAAAAAACGTAAAACATGATTAAAATTTGATTGAACTAATTATTTCAAACCGAAGGGAATAAGAAGAAAAGAAAATGATACAGAAAATATATTTCTGAATGATATGTATATATATATATATATATATATATATATATATATATATATAAAAGGAAAGACTGATTGAGGATAAATAGAATAGGGTTGGTAACACTGACGTTTGGGCGTGACGTCATCGACCGCATATAAAAAACGCAGTCGGGTCGAAGAGCGTGAAAGGCGCAGAGAGACGTTTTTATTATTATTATTATTATTATTAAGTGATTCATCGACGAAGTGAATGAGGGCCACTGCGGCGTTGCCAGATGTGACTAGGTGGGGGCGTAATTTAAATAAAGCCCCCGGCATGGCTGCACGTGCGTCGTCGCCCCGTGTCTGAAGACGACGAGCGAGGAACGAACGTGACCGGAAAAAACAACTCGCGCGCTGTGAGCAGAATTTCCAAAGCTCAGATGAAGGAAGAGAAACCACCCACCCTCGCGTCGTCGGGATTCAATTTTAGTGCTCGCCGCTTTTTCACTGTCGACGCCCTCCCGTGGTCCTTCACCCGCCTGAGGGAAACGCTTCAGGATGAAGATGAAGGGTTGTCGCGCGATCGTCACAGATTTTGTTAGGATCCGCTCGTTGTTCGCTTCTTCCTGCGTCATCAGGACTGTTGCTGCCCCACTGTCCGTTTAATTCTTCAATAAATCTTCTTTCTAACGAATTTGTGTTCGCCGTTCCGCGTCATGCGCTCTTGACTCCCAACCTCCCTTTTGCCAAACTTTCCTATTATCTTTCCCCCTGTTTCGTACCAAGTGCAACTGGTGGCGGCGTCGGCGACGGACGAGCGAATATAATAAGGGCGTCACGTTGGTATAATTGTGTATTTTCGTCTACCGTAGTTGGCGTATTTCCTGCTTCCTCCGTCTCAGGACTAAGTAAATCTCTCGTGTCCTTCTCTGAGGCTCCTGATTGTCTCTGACAGTTCCTCTCGAGCGTCTTTTCTTCTCCTGTACTCAGCCATTTTTCTTTTTATTCCGGGGAACGTTTCAGCTCCTTGCGATCGTGACGCTTTCAGGCACTTTTAAACGGTTTTCCCGTGCTGGCTGGAAGAACCGCGGCGCCGCCGGGCGTCGAGTTACGCAACCAATTAATCGCTTCCTCGTCGCCGTTGTTCGCTTCTCGTGTAAATGGCGCAGTTATCTGCGCCCGGCCCCGGCGGCGCGTAATGGCGGCCACGTTTCGACTCTCTCGGGTTTCCACGCGACAATTCTTCTCTCTCGCGAGCAACGAGGCTTTAAAATTAATTGCGACGGTGCAGGCTGCAGCGCGGTTCTTTCCACATCTTCAACGGTCCCGCAGCCGCTCAGGAACAGAGCCACGGGGAGAGGGTGGACAGTGTTGCCGGATCGACTACCACATCAAACATCAATAGACTTTCCGTTCGCATATGGACAATTGTTGTAGGTCTTTAATTGACTGAATCAAAAAGAATTTTACTAGACTTAAAAAACCGGGTTATAAGGAATATAAAACTACTGCAGTCGTAAAGATCGAAGTTTTTTCCCAGGTGGAAAAAACAACATGTGGAACCGTTTGATATATGAGGACAGAGCCGCGTTATAGCAGGGGGCTTGGAAAATTTACGGTTGGAGAAAACTTAAAAATCTCATAGTAGGGATGAAACGGGTAAAAAAAATCCTGGTTTCTTGAAAGTGGTGACGTAACATTATTATTTAGATTATTCGGGTATTTAATTGTCTTGTAGAAAAGTGAGCAAGAAAAAGTGAAAAAAGGCAATAAAAAGCAAACAATAAAAACAAAGAAAGGGAGAGGCAGTGTGGCTTATTTTTCCTTTGTCACCTTTCTACTCGCAGACATAAAATATCCGAATTGTCTACATCATAATGAAGAATAATAGGCCGTATAATTCACAATTTAATAGCAAGGAAAGTATGAAGTCGATCAGCAACACTGTCCAGAATGCTGTAATGTCGGTCGATGGCAGCGCCATTACTCGTCGTCTATATTTAATGACGGCTTCCGAAATCAATCTCTCTCTCTCTTTTATTTCGGAAGCGCCTTGCGGGTTATGCAAGCCAACGTACGCGGCGGTGCAGCGGGCAGCCTGACTCACAGGCGTTGTCGAGCTCTCACGCTGAGGCTTTCATTGCCTTGAGACATCCATCTGGCAGGACTGGTTGAACGGTTCCGTCAACACTTGAGGGTCCCCACGCCATCTTTCTTCAAATTTTTGATGGGACGGTTGTCAATTATTTCTGTGCATCTCAAGAAATTTTTGTAGTTATAAAATCGGTTACAAAACGTGTTCAAGTCAGAGATGAAATTTGGTAACTCAGAAACTGTATGGTCGGGACCCCCCCGCAGTGATCGGTTATTGCCCCCCTCCCCCCATCCAATTATTTATTTTCTAATATTCATTAACGATATATCAACTTAGAATATATTTTTATTTAGACACATCTTCAGGTAAACAACTACCCGAAACATTTATCAGACATTACAGCATTATGGGTATTTAAGCTTAAATACTCTTATAGTCTGAAGTGGGTGTTGGAGCCTTACCACATACATTTGTGGTCACGTAGCTTAAAAACAGCAGAATTTGCAGATGTTACAGAAAGACTTCCGACTAGATTTGTGTACCATCACTCTGACGTCATCATCCGGCGAATATTCTCCCCCGAGACTGACATGGCAAATTAATTAATGAATAACATTTTTTCAAACGTGATATTTTCTTTTCTTTTAAAACCAATTCAGCAAGTTTTTTTTAATGTTCTCTCCTATATTTGTGTCTAATTTCAACTCCTGCATCGTTGTGTAGATTCCGGGGTTATAGGACCCGCTGAATTTAATTTACGCATTTAGCGCGGTGATTAATGAAATTTTATGTTCTTCCACGTGGAGTTGGCCGTGGTTGTCAATGGCGGCTTCCAACGGCAATTTCTCCTATGACGGAAGCGCCTTGAGCGTTATGCAAGCCAACGTACGCGGCGTTGCAGCGGGCAGCCTGACTCGTAGGCGTATATCAGTTTTCCCCGTCTGTAACTTGCAGGGATATTTTTTATTTTCTCAGGGTAGAAGCTATATTTTGGTCTCTATTTAGTTAAAGATTGTATTTATTTTCTTTCGTGCCGGGAATATTTTTTTACACTTAACTAAGTTACCGAGGGTTTTTTACGGTTTTAATTCGTCGTGATTTTTAAGACTTTTATTTTAAGTTGCGGGAGAGTTCCCCGAATACCGTCAGTCATCATCCTTGTTTTTTTGCTCCATGACGTATACGTATATGTATAGGATTCCCTTTATTTATTAAATGGTTATATGGGATCTGTTATTTATTTACTTGGGAGTTTCTTCCATTATAATTTTTTGAAATTCCCTTAAGTGTTTTCTTATTAGATGAGACTTTTGTGACGACCAATTTTCTGCTTTTGCTGTTAATTTAGATTTTAATTAATTTATTAGTTGTTGCCAGAGTTGCAGGGCCATGAACCGTTTGTTATTAAACCCTTTTGTTTTTCCGTGGTCTGTGAATCCATTCCTACTCGGGGTTAATTTAAATAAATACCCGGGCAACTCTGTTCAACATAACAAACGTTGGAAAGTTGAGGAGCGTCGTCACGACTGGATATTTCCAGAGCAAAATTACAACTTTAATGAAGCCTGTGTAATTAAGTAATTTTTTGCCGTGATATCGAGACCTTGTTACTGTTATTTAATAATGCGGAGTTGTTCCTCATCCTGCGTGTTTCTACATTGAGATCCGAAGAGCGGGAGAGAGAGAGAGGGGGGGAACAACCCTTACGGCGGCCAGAAGCAGAGCGACTAAGTGTAGAATACTCTTTACCACCCCCTCCTCCTCCTCCACAGCCGCCGTATTTCGTTACAATATCGCTGGAAGCTTTTAGACGACGACTGTGATTGTCTCTGGCCCGCCTTTCATCTTGCGCTGTTTGTTTGCTTTTTTACCTCCTCCACCCCACAGCACAAATAATTAAAGGTAGGGAAACGCCGCCCGCTGTGAAAATGTATCAAGTTACCAATTTGATTTTTCTGCGGGGCGGAAAAACAAACGAACGAACAATTTCGTGGTCCTCGTTCACGTTAATCGTCTGATTGGTCGAAGTCCTGGAGCCTTGCCGGGGGGCAGATTCCTGGCACGTCACGGTGACGTCACCGCAGCCGGACGATGACGTCGTGGAATCCCCGACATTACGCCCGTCGTAGGGAATAATTAATAATAATAATAAGAAGAAAGTTAGAAAGGGTGACGGAAATAAAAGTAAAGGACGCGGCCCCGCAACGAGCATAAATATATTAGTGTAATATGCGAATAAGGCAGACATTAAAATTTGCAATCAAGTACAAAACGTTTCTCCCCTTTGCTTTGGAAACCCTCTGCAAGTCGCAGGCAATTAACTATTAAATGGGGACTTGAGTCGCAGCACTTAGGCCGATGCTGCTTGTTGTATAACTTCAACCCCTTTCACATCGGACTTGGAAAGGGAGCGCCCTTAGGGGTGGGCGTGCAGGGGCGATACACGAAAATAACGCGAAAACAAGCGAGATTGGAGTCGAATCCCCGGGGTTGTGGACGTCGCTGAGGTTTAATTATGACAACGCCGGAAACAGAAAATAAAAGAATTTGCCGGCTTTCTCTGGCCATTGTTCTTGTTGTTTTATTCTTTGAAGGAACCTATATTTTTTTCTTTTAATTGCATCGCGTTCTAAACTTATCTTTATTAAATCAAGAACGTTTTGAGTTAACAAAAGACGAAAGCCAAATAGTTTTTTTTTTCATTTTCAGCTCCCCTCCATTATTCTATAATTATTTTTGATTCTCTAATTATTCCATTTTTACCGTTAATTTCACCTTTTACTACTTCACAGCATCAGTTTTTCATTTACTGTGTTAATATCCTTAAATCCCGATTTCTGATTTTTACCCTACAGTTTCTTATTTCTGTCCTTATTTTTCCGTGACCTGTGTGTGTTATCATTTCATTATCGATTCTTTCAATATTTCTTTTACTTGTTCTCCCCTTGTCTTGCAGTTTTTGTCTTATTCACTTTGCTTACATCCAACTGTATATTTTTTTTTACAGAGCTGTTTGTTTGTTTAATTTTCTCGTTTTATTAATTACATTTTCAGTTTGTTTTACGTGGCTTTTCCATTTTGTCTGCTTATTTTTCTTCGTTCGTTACTTTCTATCATTTTTTCCCTTTACCTTTCCGTCCGTAGACCAGTTAATTGAGTTTGTGGAGACGCCGCTGGAACTTCTTTTTCCAGTAGTTCTGTTGTTGTGCGAGTTTCCTGTTTCGTCTCGTCTTTTTATAATTTAAGACGCCGTGTTTTTTAATCTTTCTCCTTAAATCTCTGAGCCTAATCAACACTTTCGTGGAGTTTTTATATTATTTTTCCAGCCCGCGGGTTTACGCCCGCCCTTCACTTGTTGCGAAATTGCCCCTTGAGGGGTTGCACGAGCCGAGGAGTTGGCTGAGTGTTATTTATGTCCTTCAGCCTCCTTTCCCGTGTCCGTCCGTCCCGAGAAACGGGGGGGGGGGGAAGAAAAACGGCGCAAAGTTGGCCAGTTCAAGTCCCGACAGGGCAATCCGCGACGCCAGGGGGAGCATCCGTAAGTTACGGTCCGCCATCTTGCTTGAAGTGAACGATCGCTGCTTCCTGCCGTAAGACGCGGTCGTCGGTGACGTCATCCGTCGCAATGAAGAGAGACCAACTGCCTGCGTGCCCGGCGTTGCCCGGGGTTACCCCAACTAGACCCCAGCGACATCCATAACCTCGGATTTGACTCTAGTCTCGGCTGTTTTCGCGGTATTTTTATGTAACATCCCTCCACCCCGACCCCTAAAGGGCTGCTCCCTTTCCTGTGCCGACAGGGGATGATGATATAATCCAAAAACATCCGAAGAACACAATCAATCGCATTGACAATATCAATCCGACGCAAATATCGGCCACGTTTGCAGGTCTGAAAATTTCCACCTCCGCTTGGAGGATTTAAACGGCAAGTTGAAAGTCAAAATTTAACTCAGCGACATCCATAACCTTCAGATTTGACTCCAATCTTGATTGTTGTTGCGTTACTTTTTTTTGTAACGCTCCTTCACCCCGACCCCTATGGGGTGGAAACTTTCAAACGCGCTTAAAACGGCTGATATAAATTCTTAAAGGGTTTTTTTAATGAAGAAATTAGAATATATTTTCTTCACAGACGATTTTTTTGCGGTCATGCGATTATTTTCACCCCGCGCGGGAAATGAACGTTAATATAAACAAAAAAAAATGGAACCTGATGTTGAAGTTGCGACAAGATGACTGAGATTGCTTGACGGACGGCAAATGGATGTGATGGAAGCACCAAGGGGGAATTAAAAATTAGAAGGTGAAACGTAAGGAAGGTGATACGAAGACGAGCGGGAAAGCGACAGAAACAAGAGGCGGAGGCGGAGGCAGAGACTGAGACTGAGACTGAGGGAGCCGCAGCGGCGAGAAACGTTGGCGAAAAATTTAATTAATTATCGAGACTCGTGCTCGGGGCCCTGGAGAGAGAAAAACATTTCACAGCTTAAAGGATGTTTCACGTCTCCCCCTCGTGTGTGTGTGTGTGATGCAGAAAGTACCGTAATATATGTATTTGGGGAGGAAACTGCAAGGTTTACGGAAGCCTATGCAAAAGAGAAATCACGGCTCAGGGGATTAGACTCAAAATGGCCGCCTTTGACATCTCAAGCTCACTGACTCGTCGAGTAAGACTCAACACAAGATGGCGGCGGAGTTTGCCCACGCGCGCCGCGGATTCACCAGAGCGATGCAGGTATATATATATATATATATATATATATATATATATATATATATATATATAAGCGAATTCCTCACGAAAGAGCGACCTAAACTAATCAGGTCTTGAGCTTGCACTGGGGCAACAAACTTCCCGCCTTCGCTTCCTTCCTCATCTTATCCGATTCTATTGCCCTACACTTCGTTTCCATTTTATTTCTAATCCATACGTCCTTTTTCCCCCCGAAGCAGATAAATAATTATTTTAGGCCGTTTTTTCCCGTCTTTTCTTCTTCTTTTCCTTTCACCTGAGCAAACGCTTTTCAATGTTTTCGTTACATTTTTCTTTTACCCCGTTCGATTCATTTTGTGTGATCTTTTTTTTTAGAGTAACAGGCTACATGAGGCTAGTCCACGTGGTGGCAACTCCCTTTTAATGGCATAGGAACGGATTTGAGAGGGGGAGGGGGTAGTTGCTGAAGGGTAGAGCACGGTAGCCCCCGGGCTGTAGTTTAAGGATCCTACCCCGCGGCATTCGCCTAATAGTGATGTAGGACAAACTATAGAGAAACCTGCAACAGTTACGTCGGGCTCTTGGTACTTGTCCCACGTCATTCCCTGGATAGGGGGTTTGCTGTGGGGACGCAGCATTCCATTTTCTGTGTCCCGACCAGTTTAGGAGGCAAGTGGCCGACTATTCCAATGGGAACAGCGGACAACTCTTACCGTATGCTCACCCAGACGGAAGCACGTTTTCCCCTCGACGACGTGAACCCTGATTGACGTCATTTATCCCCGGAAAGTACGTCTATTCTTTTCACTAAATTTAGCAGCATATTTTATAGATCTCTTAAAGTGTTACATACATGATTATTATTAATAAATCCTGCGCTACACACGTCACTCACGATCCAGGAACAAACGCTGCGTCGGGGCGTGAGACAACTTCAAGCATCCCCTACGGCCTCTGTAGACGTGGGATTCACAGTGTCACTCCCGATGTTGTGCCCCTAACAGCCACGGCCACATCCCTGCAGGTGGACGGTGTTATTAATGCGGTAATTCCCACCACCTGGGGGTTGACGCGTCGCCGTAATGTTGGCAACGGCCTGACACTGGAGAGTAAAGTTTTAATATTGATACGTCGCTCCTCTCTGTCCGTCCGCCTCCCGGCAAATGGAGATTAATGGAGCACTTGAACGTAGCAAAGTTTAGTTTCAATTCTCTTTTGCAGCCCCCAACCCCCCCTGAAATTACGCGGACGGGGGTTTCAAGTTTGACGCTAACGTTACAAATTAGCCTCTCACAACCCCCCACCCCCGGCGGCGCTGCTCGACCAAGGGAGGCGTAAATTAGGGATCTTTCACTGCCCGCGTCAGCTCCTGAACCGAATCTAAGGGTGAAATATTCCTGGTATTTTATTTAGACAGATGAAAATGACATTTTCTGGGTTGTGACGTCATCGTGTTGGCGTCCCTGGAGTAAACGGCCACACAGCAAGGATCGTTGTCCAGTTTATTTTCATCCTGGCGTCAGAACTATTATTTACGACGGTGTATAGTCCCACGAAGTCCCCGAATCATGTCGTGTAGATGGCGCAGGGTTTGTCAGCTTTCTCTGAACTTCCTGACGATTTTTCACGTCATCCCTTTAATATGACTAGTTTCTTGCACACTGCCTCTCTTGTTTTTTTCGCTTGGATCAAATCTCTACATCTATTTTCTGATCTTCTAGATGATCTTTATCGTTATCTCTTTGATCTGCCTCTTTCATTCTTTTTTCTTTCCTTTATTACGTTCCTTTGCCTTTTTTCACCTGTTTTGTTCACCTTTGGAATACCCGAATAATGTAAATAATGACGAAACCTTATAAAGCTGAAGTTTGTTCAGTGACCACCCTCTCAGCTAGATTCTTCCCTGGGGGATCCTTCGTCCTTTATAAGCAAAATGGCGGGGTTCATTCAAACATCGCCAAGTGACGACGGCCAGCGAGTTAATAAAATGGCGACTGGAAGTGCCTGAGGCTTTGAGGCGAAGTCCCGAGAAGACTGTCAGCAAGATGGGTGCCGCGTTTCTGGCCTTACAACAGCGGCATGAGTATGTTTTTTTTTTATATTTATATGGTGACGTTGATAACAAAGTCACGGACGCGAGTTGGTCGTCGTCAACTTTGAAGACCCTGAGGCCGGGGAACTGAAAGACAGGTGCATCAACGTCATCAGTTATCTTCTGCAAGAAGCGTTGTGACGTCACTGCGACGTCCGTGTTCCTCGGGATTCTTTTACTCTTTCTTTCCAAACTTGGACAAGGTTGGCAACAGACGCTGTGGTCCACCATCACGGGTCCACCGCAGGAGTCGTCGTGCGGCGGAGGCGAGGCAAGGCCAATGACGTGGCCAGTGACCGTGGTGGAGCAGAGAAGCCATTACGCCCGAGCACAATGCCTTGCGGGGGCGTGGGGACGAGGAATCCCCCGTCCAGCCCCTCCATATTGAGCGGCCTCGAGAGCTTTGTTTGTCCAGGACTTTTGCGGCGAGGGAGGGACCAAGGTCGGGGTCAAGGGGTGGATATATTGGACGGACTGCGCCGCTTCTCCGGCTTTAATCTTGGCTTCTCGTCGATGCGGAATTACGGGGCGGCCAATTTAATCTCTATTAGAGGGACCTCGTCTGACAATGCGGTGACCGAGACTGTTTCTGTGTGTGTGTGTGTGTGAATGTTCCTTATACACCCGTGGAGTGAATTTCGACCACGTGTTTCTTAAAAACCGGAAACAAACCACTGTGGGAGGTGAGACAACCCCTACGGACGGGGGACGGGGGGTTGAAATTTTTCAAACACGCTAAAACGGCTGATATTTGCGCCGGAGAAATATTTTTAGGGCTGTCAACGATATTGATAGTGTTTCTCCCGATGTTGTTTGTTGTATAGTTTCAACCCCTTATAGGGTATAGGAGGGGAGCAGCCTTCGGGGCGGGGGTGGAGGGACTTTACATAAAAATAAGGGAGATGGGAGTTGAATCCGGGGTTATGGATGTCGCTGAGTTTATTTTCAAACATACTGAAACGGGTAGCGAAAATATGACTGACGATTATCCACGGCAGGGGGAAACTTGTCTGTGCCAAAGAATATTAACATGTCTAAGAGTATTGTTTCTCTGAGAGGAAGAGAGAGTCCAGCGTTGCAAAGAGCAAGGAAGAGCAATCGGCACTGGGGACTTCAGCCCGAGCACTTTTTCTGTTTTTTCTTCCTTGCAGATGAATGTAGACACTCTTTGCAACGCTGGACACTCTCTTCCCCTTGATACTCTTAGACACTTTAATATTCTCTGCCACAGACAAGTTTCGTTACTCACACGACATCAGCCGTGCACAGACAGCAACATGCGTGAATTTGCGGCCATTTTGAATGCGTTGCACAGAGAATTAAATCCTCCACAACCTTTACTCCGTGACTAATTACGTCACTGGCGGCCATTTTGTAGATATCAAACTGCAGTCTCTCAGTAAATGCCGTAACTTTGACGCAGGATTTCTCCCACTTCCCTCGACCTAATTCCGTCCTCGAGTCCACCATCACATGCAGAATTCTACCCTCTATAATTTATCTCTGCTCATTATTCTCAATAGACCGCTTCATTCTTTTATTATTAGAGAAAAACGGCAAAAGAGGAGCAAAATTTCGTGCTGTTTTTACGAGCACAGAAACTTTCCCCCCGAGGCCTTTGGGGGAGTTGTTTTTCCCGCGTATGTCCACAACATGCCCGACCTTTGGCGTAGTGTAACAAGACAGTTCTTAAATTATGATTATAGAAAGGATTGAAGTTGCGGGTCAGCTTCAGCGCGAAGGGATTAATTAGTGGATTTTCGTGCTGCATAGTTTGCAACCCTGATGGTTTCCAGGGAAACTTTGACGTCCGTAGCGGGGGAGAGTTGAATGACCTCGTGATTACTGCCTTTGCAGAGGATTCTTCAAAGGGGCCTCGTTTACGAGACGCTTTCACCCTCAGCCGCGCGGCTACACAGACGTGACGTCACGACGATCCGCGATGACGTCACGGGCCGAAGTGGCACAGGGCGCGCGGTTGGCAGCCCTGGCGCGGTGCGCGCGTGAACCCCTCTGCTGGTTACTGTGTCGGTTCCTTTCTTTCTCCACGGATGAACGGCCTGAAGATGACCGCCGGGTGGTGGGGGCGGCGCGTGGAGGGGAGACGCACTCGAGACCGGTTTCGGGCAGCGTCAGCGAGAAGAATGTAGCCTCGAGACACAGGGTCACTTTACAGCAGCAGCTCCGCTCAGTCACAGTCAGTCAGTGCCCTGGGCGTGGGCTTCGACAAACAACTGGGACACCAGGAAAGACGCGAGTCAGAAAAATTAAATACTCCCTGAAAGTCAGAGGAAAATGTAGGAGAGAAGAAAAATTCATGAAAGAGAAGAATAAGGAGAAAATGGAAAACTTCTTTGCGAGAGAATCAAGAACTTGAATAATCGGCGATAGTCTTAAAACTCGGTGATTAAGAATTACGAAATCAAGGAAAGTCCCCAAAAATCAGAAGAAAAAAGCAACTAAATACGATTAAATATCCTGAAACTCAGATAAAATTACACGAGAGAAACATTTTTTAAAAAAGAAAAACTACATTTGACGATCAGAAAAACACATCAATTAAATAATTGAGGGAAATAGAAAAAGGAGAAAGTGGAAACGTTGAAACACCTGAAATTGAAAACGAAAACACGTGAATGAGGAAAAAGTTCGATTATAAGAATTAATTAACGTGGAAAATTTCGGCGAAAATGAGAAATATGTAATTTTCGAGGATCCTCTAAAAAATATTGCGTAATGTATTAAATAATTGAGAAAATATTAAAAAATTATGTAATACCTAAATAATCCAATTAGAAACATTTGTAAAGCTAAATGGATCAGATTTACCAAAAAAATATTCGAAACAAGGATTTATAAAAATAGGAATGACTTTTTTTTCGGAAAGTAAGAAATAACCCAATTATAAGGATTTAAAAAATTAATCTAGGTTAAAGCACTGTGTAAGTAAGGAAACATTCATAACTACGATCGTAGGTCAAGAAGAGATCAACGAAAATAGACGGTAATAAGGAAGTTCAAAATAAATTTAAAAAAAATCATTGGAACAGTAAAGGATAAGAAATAGTAAAATATGTAAAAGAGAACCTGCAGGTACCAGGAAAAATATTGATGAGAAAATTCTATGATTAGGAAAAACTCGCGGGTATCTAAACCAATTATTAACATAAATATTCATTGTTGAAGAACGAATTCGTCAATGAAAAAATATGTCGAGGGATGATGGAAAATGAGAAGAAAAACATTGATAAGAAAATTTCTGGCTGTGAATGGAAAATAAGGATATACACATACGAAACGGAAACTGTATATTAAAAATTGAAAATTGTAAATAATGTAAATAACGTCCTCATTTAAATGTATATTAATTTAACGTATGGTCACAAAAGTTGTTGATGTGTTTAAAAATAGTTGAGAAAAAGAACGTAAAGGAAGAGAGAGAAAAAGGGGAAAGTAATTAAAAAATCAATTATTAAACGTGTAACAGTCGAGTCTGGTGACTGGAAAACCGTGAGAGGAATTTAGTGAAGAGTGAAACAGCGTAGGATAAAAGATGGAAAGTGAATAATGACAAAGGAGGGCGATTTTGGTTGTGGAAGTGGAGGATGTAGACGAGTTACGGTGGCGCGAAGGACAATGAGCAAGAAATCACGCAGGGAAATTAATTTCTGCCCGTAAAGTGTGCAACGTTGCGCCATTGTGCCTCGGTGACACTTGCGCTTCTGTCCTTAATAAAAGAATTAAATGCGAACTGGGACGAGAGGGAAAATACGTCCAACCTTCTCTCTCTCTCTTCCATTCTACACTCCTACTTCATCAATTAACAAAGGAAAACTTCTAGTTATTATTTTCCCAATTATCTCAATTTACATATTTTGCCTTTAATGAGTTTTCCTTATTCTAGAACATCATCTTTAAATTTTCCCTCATTTACGACGTGTCTCAAGCAGTTTTTTTACGAACTGTACGTATTTCCTGATTCATCCAGGTTCTTACTTACCAATTTCCTTCATTACGTTTCCTGATTGACGTACGTTAATGACATTTATTGTTACAAATTTTACTGATGAGGTTTCATTGTAATTGTCCTCATTAAATATTCTTATCTTCCCTGTAAATTCTCTGTCGTTATTTTATTCTCTCTTTCCATTTAGCATTTTTCTGTCTCTCTTAATCTTTAACTGTGTTCTTCGTTTTTTCATTTTAGTAGTTTTGTAATCCTCTACAACTTTTTCTTAAATCTTATTCTTCACTTAACATATTGCAGTTTTTAATTTAATTTCATCCTTCCTTCTCTTCCTAATTTTTCCTTTAAGTCTTTATATTATATGTAAGTTTTTAAGTCGCCTTTCTTGCCTTTATCGCGATTTAATTTTACTTTCTTTAAAACGTTTCTTTAATTACTTTTCATATTTTTCCCTGTTCATCTACACGTGGTATCAATGATTCATTTTCTTCATTATGCCGTTCCTCCAGTTAATATTCTACCTTTCCATTAATTATTTACTGAATTAAATTATTTCCGAAACTTTATATTTTATTTCATCATTTCTCCTTATCAATTATTTCTTTTTCTTTGACGTACAGAACACGTTTATGAATTTTCTTTGTAACGGATTTATTTTATTTCTCATTAATGATTTTCTTCACCTATCTACGAAATTGTATTTTATTGTTAAGGAATTAAATTCCAAAGTCAATTAGTGAAGTAAACAGGCAAATAACTGACAAAAGTAACTGATAAATAAACCTAAAAGGAATGTACGTACGATTGATGAGGAAAATACGTCGATTACTGAAAAACTGTAAAAGGATTCGTGAGTATGAAGATTCATTGTTGAGGAATGAAGTCAACAATGACGAAAAGATAACAATCAAATACAGACGTTTTATATTTACGCATGTTTTATTTAATGAGTTTTTACTCATTTCCATATTTTGTCAGCTATTAATTTTCTCAATGATTATTTTTTCCAAGGATTTTTCTTATTTCCAATATAGTTATTTACTTTAATTCGCCCCGCTCCACACACACACACACACACACACCTTATTTTCTATCTTCTTTAATTTTATCTTTAGTATTTTAAATTAAGTTTTCGTCGTCTTTGTATCTAATTACTAATTACATAAAAAAAATTACTACTGCGGAAAAAATATTTTTTTTGGTTTATTGTTTCCAATTCGTCTCGTTCCTATTTGTCTATTGTTTGCCAACTTCGTGTTTTTGTAATGATTTAATGTAAATCCGTTTGCTTTTTTTAAAAAATCATTTCTATTTTCTACTGCGATTGCATAAAATCACTCTCAATTAAAAAGAAAATTCGCACAGTTTTTTCATGTTCCAATTATCTCAATTCACCGTTTGTAAATTTTCCATATTCTTTAATTATCAAGGATGAGGGAAAAATGATTTCTACTTTTCCTCTGACTGCAGTCGCGTCTCTCAATTATTTTTCCAATTACCTTAAGATATTTCGCCGTTTATAAGTTTTTCGTCACAATCTAGAATTTCCTCTCTTACGATTTATCTTCTTTCCGCTGCTTGCTCACAATAGGTGTAAAGGGGGAAAAACTAAGGAAGCGGCTGGATGGATGGCAGGGAAATGTCAGCGTTGCGTTGAGGAATAAAATAAATATAGAAGAAATAAGGTCAGACAAAATTCTCGCACGTCAGTTGAAATGAAGTAGGCTGAGAAATGAGGATGATTAAGGAAGAAACGAGGTGGTGAATATGGAAACACTTAAACACCTGTAAAAAATATAAGAATTGTTTACAGGGACTTAATAGAAACGTATCTGGAGCACGGTTTGACTGAGGACAAAGATGAGAGCATCGCGGAGCTTTCCTCAGGAATTCAGGTCATCGCCGACGGTGTTCACTCAGCGGATGAACCAAATATAACCTTTGTCAATTCAATTCAAGTAAACGTGACAAAGTAGGGCTGACAGATTGCAATACGATTGTGTTGTTACCTTTTACGATTTTTGAACCACGATATTGCGATAAAAAGAGAATTAAATTCTCCACAACTCTCCTCCTATGAGGAATTGGTGCAGGATTTACGCCTTCATGAGGGTTAATCAACTGGGATCCTCAGGCGCCTCGCAGCGACGTTGAGCCACGTGACAGCGCGTGACAGCAGAGTCTGCACGTGACATGAGGTGACAGTGGGACAGAGTCGCAGACGGTCGGCGTGGCTGGTGACGTCAGCAGCGAGACCTGATGACGACGGTTCAAGGCCACGGCCCTCGGCCCTCTGCAGGTGTTGTTGGCCTCCGGTGTCTGGTCCGCAGGTAAACCCCTGGCCAGGTGAGGAGCGTCCGCGGAGGCTCTCTTCAGCGACGGAGACAATGAGCAACTCTGACGGCGGGTGGGGGGCCCACTGGGGGGGGGGGCAGTGGTGGGGCGACCAACACAGGACCAGTCGCCGCGGGTTTCCCTTCAGCGTGCCTGCAGTCCTGCTCCCTGTGTGCGTGCGCGCGTGTGTGTGTGTGCATGACAATGCAGGGTCCTGCAGCTCTTGTCACGTGCGGAATGTCTCAGTGAAGTGCAGTGGAAGTGAACAAGTGCTGCCATGTGAGATCCTCAAGGACTTCCTCTCGGTGAGTCTTCCTCAGTCTCTCTTGCACTGACACGCTGCTTCTTGGTCTTTCTCTTGGAATCTGTTCGCGTTCTACTTCGCACGAAGCAAAGTAATGCACGTGAGGAAGTAGACCCGCGTTGTCACACAGAGAAGGCGCGGGCCGTGTTAGTTTTGTAACGTTCGTGGAGCCGCGTGTGCGTGGCGTGGGGGGACGAGCGAGCGTCCAGGCTGGCCAACGTCGCCACTGCGGAATTCCTGCCTGCACCTGCGGGCGGGGGTGGGCAAAAACAACAACAACGGAATTCACTTGTAGTTTTTCTCCTTCAAGAAACTGATACCCGATCGTTTAAAACATTATCTTTACGAGAATTTAAAGTATTTTCCCCCTGATAATTAATACAAATAATTTTTCCTCACTAAAATAATCATTTAATAAAGAAACAAATGAGCGAATATGGTCAGAAAAATATAATGCCAATTAATTAATTAAACAAACGATACGTTTTCAATTGTTTTCCATTAATTAATCCAGCACATTTTCCTGACCACATTCAGCGTTTTCTGTTAATTGACGATTCTCAGATTGTATTAAAATTATCTTTGTCTGGGTGATCAATTTTCTTTTGTAATGTTTTTCTTTTTATTTTCAATTTATTTTCCTTTTCCGTCAATAAGTTTATATTTGACTTCACTGTTTTCATTATTTTCCTCCCACCTTTGATGATAATTTTGTTTTGTACATCCAAAACTGATAAACATGACAGTGTATTTTTTTATGTCTTGATACATTTTGCCTCCCTTTTCTTTTAATAAATAAATTACTCCTTTTGTCTGTGGTGATTCTATTTTTTTTACTCCTGTGATAATTGTTTTTTTAAGGAAAAATTCCTATTTTTATTACAAATATTTTTCTCATCAACTTTTTTTCTAACAATTCCATTTCACCTGTGTTTTTGTATTTTTTTAAAAGATGTTAATGTTTATCCAGTGTGTATCTGGGTTTTCCTGTGGTTGATCTATATTTTTCCTGTCCTCCAGTATGTTTTTATTGTTTCTGTTTGTATATTTTCTTTTCAAACTTTCCCGATTTTTCTTTCTTCGCTAATAATCGTTTGTTATTAAAGGGTGATTAAAAAAGTTTTCCAGTTTTTCTGTATATTTTGTCTCCTGCCCAGGAACAGGTTATCATATTCAAACTTGACTTCTATTTTCCTTAAACAAAAACCAGTACATATATTGCTGCATGTTCAATTCAGTTGAAAGGTTTCTATTAATAAATATATATATATTTATATACTAAAATAATTTTTTTTATATTGATACTTATCCCTATTTTTAGAATTCAGGAATAATTCTCAAATTTTCTCTACCTTTTTTTCTATATTTTTACCTCTTTATAATTTTCTTTTTATTTCCTGGTTCTCTTCAGAAAACAAATGAAACATTCTGACAATGTTATTGTTTCTGTGTGTGTTTTTTATATCCTTGAAGGTATTTTCTTGATAAATCTGATCCTTTTCTGTCCCCCAAAGTTAATTCATTTTTTACAATATTTTTTTTACTGGTGGGAATCTTTTTTTTATATATTTTTTTTGTTTATTATTTTTGCCTCAAGAGAGATTAATTTTATATTTATCTTTCCTTGCATATGTTTTTTTATATAAAAAAAATAAAAATAATGATTTGAGCTATGCCTTTCCTGATGGCCATCGCCTTGTCAGAGTTTCCAGCCGTTGGTTCATGGACTTGGGGAGCAGCTTGCAACATGCATCCAGCGGTTTTTTTTTCATGTCGATTGTTGATCCTGACAATTGACAATCGGAAAAGGGAAAAAGTGTGTTTGAGGGGGGGGGGCGGAAACCGTGCGACAAGCTGGAGCTAATTTTTTTATCCTCTCCGAAAAAACGCAATTAAATCGGACGGTTGCACAGACAAAATCTCCCGCCATTTGGCAACGTCGTGGTGGTGTTTAGTTTCCAATCCAGCGAGTGTTTTATGTGTATTTTTTTTATTTTTTTCGTGTCGGAAGGCGAGGAAATTGAAGCGCTGTAAATGTTTAATTCCGCGCCACGTGAGTGAGTGAGTGTGAGTGTGAGTGTGTGTGAGTGTGAGTGAGCCTGGACAATGGAGGTTTTAGTGGTGCCAACGCGACCGCGAGACAGACAGGGTTTTAAATCCCGACGGTGCTCGCAGGCACTTGCAAGCTGTGACGTCACACTCCGTTACCTGTACAGCTTCTTCCCTACTCTCTTCTCAATAATTCCTTCTGTTTCTTCTCGGTACAGAAAATTCTATTTACTTTCTTTTTCCTTGTTATCGTTTCTTCCTTTCTTATCCATTAACTTTACCTTTCATTATCAACATTTCCCCCCCCCTACTTCATCCAAAAAAAATCTCACTTTCTACCATTCTTTTACAAATCATGACTCGTATTTTATATCCTTGATTCTGTCTTCCTTAGGTCGTTTTCTCTTTTCGCCCGTCCTCATTCATTTTTCTGCAAGCAACAAGTCTATTTTTTCCCCTTACTGTTAGTTTCTGTTACTTAAATCTTTTATTTTTTTTTATCTAAAATTGACCGTATGATTTTTTTATTGTCTTTCGTTTTCTGGTTCGTTTTTTCCAGTTCTTCTTCCCTTCCTTTTTCTTTCCTATCTTTCAATTCCACCTTCTCTATGCGTTTATTTCTTTTCATTTCGTTCTTTATTTAATTTTTCTTTCCTTATTATTCTTCATTCCTCGTTATATAGTGGATTTATGAAAGTGTTACCTTTTTCTCACTAGCTTCTTTGTTGACTTATCAGTTCTGTTTCGTTAGTTCGTGCGTCACATACATATATATGTGTTCCACCTGCATGTTATCACTTCCGTACCCCGCGATTTAAATACGACCTTGGCTTAGACGCGATATTTTCACTTTTTTTGTCTTGTTCCATTCCTTTTTATCATTTCGACTAGTATTATTTTTTTTCGGTTTCGAGATTTGATTCTCTTTTATTTATAATTGTATTTCATTTTTCTTTAATTAATTTCCCATTCGTTTTCGGTTACACTTGATTTTCTTAATTCCATCAGTCAGTATATTTTCATATCCTTTCAATTTGATTTCTTTCTTTAATTCTATAATTGATTCTATTATCTTTAGTGTTCGTTTAAACCTTTTTTGTTTTCGTCTTTCCCTATTATTCAATTTTTATTATTTTTTCTTTCTTTTAAAGTAATTTCGTTAATATTATTCTTTAACCTTTTATAATTTATTTTATTCCTAATTTCTTCCTCTCATGGATTCTATTTTTCTGATTATTATTAATTTCTTTATTGTTACGTTTACTTTTTCATGTCTCGTTTGCACATTTTATACTGTCCCACTTATTTGCTGTATTTTCTTCCGTCTTATTTCCTCCGGTCTCATTGTACCTTTATCCTATTTTTTTTTAAATTTTACTTTTTATCCTAAGCTGCTTGGTTTCTCCGTATCATTTTTAAAATTTCGTATTTGTTTCATTCTTAATTAATTTTTCTTATTTATCTACTGTTCATTCGTCATTTTCTGAAATTAATTTATTGTCTTATACCCTCCAGTTTCAGTTTTTTTTGTTTGTTTCTTTGACTGCGCATTTCTTTTTACGGTAGTTGTTTCTTCTTTTTCTCAATTAGTGTTTCTATTCTATTTTTTCCTTGGTTCCTCCACTAATCGGTATATTTTTTTTCCTTTTTTCGTCCCTTTTTGTTTCTCTACAATTAACTTTGTTCTTTATAAGTTCGACATTTCCGTTTCTTTGATCGTATCTTCCAGTCTGCCTTATTTTTCGTTCTTTACTTTATGTTATGTTTGGATGGTATTGATAGCATGTTGTTTCCCAGTGATCCTGTGGCCTCGCAACTGTTGCATGATTTCCCCGTTCTGCACGTAGACTGGGTTCTTTCTCTCTCCGCGGATGTCCCCCTGCCCCCCCCCCCCCCCGTGTGCAGCAGCCTTGATGACTTGATGGGAAGATTGCAGGCTGCCTGCGTCGCAGAGAGCGGAGTTTAAAGAAAGGTAACGAGATTGCCTAATCTGATGAGCGCCACTAACCAACCCTCCCTCATTACCACCGCAAAGTTGACGATTATCCCGCGGGCAACAATAACCAGTTGCACAAATCCTCAACGAAAATACCGTTTCTACAGTCTGAAAATGCGAAATGTGAGAGGAGCGTGAACAGGATAATTAAGGTACAAGTGGAACGTTACGACACTTCAATAGAAATAAATATATAGATAAATGGGAAGAGGAAACGACGACGACATAAAGACACGATAGGGGACGTACACGGACGAGAATAATTCAAAAACACGAAAATATGTCCACGAGAAAATTTCTACAGTGATGGAAAATTCACGAATGAGGAAATATACTGATCGGGAAAATACAACAATGACGCAATTAGTAAATCAGGAAATTAATAAAGGGTCAGAAAATGATCAGAAAATAGACAAATTGGATCAAAAGAAAAAACATAAAATTCGGTGAATTAAAATTTATGATTATAAAAATATTTTTGGGAAAATACAACAATTACGCAATTCAAAAATAAGGGAAATCTCAAAGAGTCAGAAAATGATCAGGAAACATAGAAAGGAGATCATTTAGTAATCATAAGAAAAAATATAGAAGGCTGTGAATTTAAATTTTAACAACATAAAAAATTTGGGGGAAAATACAACAATGACGTCATACCTTAATAAGGAAGTTCACATAATATCAGAAAATAGAGAGAATAGTACAAGTCAGTGAATGTGTAAATATGATATTATTGGAAAATAACAACAATGACGTAATTGGAAAATCACTAAGGGTCAGAAAATACAGAAATAAGATAATTTAGTATTCAGAAGAAGAAAATACAAGTCGGTGGATTGTAAAAAAAGAAATTGTGGGATAATTCAATGACGTAATTATTCAATAAGGAAATTAACAGAAAAGGATCAGTAAATAGGGAGAGGAGATTGTTTAGTAACCACAAAAAATATACAAATGGTTGAATTAAAATTGTAAAAAAGAATTGTGAGGAAATAGAACAATGAGGTAATTCTTAAATAAGGAAATTTATTAATATATATTGGGGGAATTAGGGAGAATAAGATCCGCTTTTGGTTTTATTTTAAGTCCATCAAGGAGAAGTTGAAAAGACAGGGAGAGGAAAGTCTGTCTTCTGCATCTATTAAGAAGTAACCAAGGAATAAAAGAGGAAAGAGATGCCGATGTAGGAATATAATTAGGCCAAGTTCTGGTGAGAGAAAAGCTTGAAAGTAAAGTTGGGTTGGTAAAGTTACGAGCCTGTGCTTGTCCGATCTTCTTTATTCTTCGTATCAAATATAACAGAAAGAAATCCCATTGTCCTTCGCAGCTCGCGTAACTTAATAAAGACCTCCTCGTCGAACTCTCACACGACCGCCCTTCGAATCTGATTAAGACTTCCGAAGTAGAGCCTCAACCTCACCCACCACTCTATCAAATGCGTCTCAGCGGGGATGCTGGGCCCTGCACCGGGGACTCCGACGCCGTCCGTGTCGTGACAATTAGGAGTGTCCTTGGACCCGCTAAGAGTTTATGGGAACGCTTGAAGACGTCCTCCGCTGGTTTCCTGTGACGTAACGAGAGCGCCATTGTGTTCTGGGAAAACCTTCGCCATGACTCGGCGAGGTCTTGCTGAGATAAAGAAAGATGGCGTGACGTCATGCGGGGCTCTGTGGAAATTATGTTCAGGAAGGGTGGGTTAACATTGCGCGTTGTTGTCCCCATTATCTTATTACTATATTCTCTTCTGTCCTTCCCTGCACATATTTTTTCTCAAATTTTCCCTTTGTTCTACTTTTAAATTATATTCCTTCTTGTAGTTTAGTCTTTACTTCTTATTTTTGTATCCTTTACTTCCCCGTACATAGTCTAAATCTTTCTCTGTACCCTATTTTTATAGTACTCCTTGTTAAATGTTATTATTCTTATATTTTCTTCTGACCTTCCCTTTACGTAATTTTTCTCAATTTTCCCCTGTGTCCTACTTTTAAATTGTATTCTTTCTTATATTTTATTCTTCTTTGATTTTATTATTTCGCTCTTATATATTATATTCTGCTTCATATTTAATTATTTCCTTTTTCTCTTTATATTTTTTCATTCATCCTACGTTCTAATATTTTTGCAGCCATGATACTTTACTTCCCCCCTTGAAATGTTATAGTTCACTTGACATATCACTGTTTTTCTTTTCGTGTCATCTTTTCTTATTTTACTATTTCCCTTCCCCCCCCCAACCTTTCCATTACGTCTTTCTAATATATGATTTTTATCTCTCCTTTCCTACCACTGTCACGTTTTCTTCACCCATTTTTTAAATTCTTATTAAGATTCCTTTGTTAACATTTTTTTCTATTCCATGTTCCTTTATATATGTTTATCAGTAATCCCTTTCCTTCAATCTTGAACTTCTTTTCGTTCCTCTCAGTTAAATATTTCTTCTGTTTCATTTTATATATTACTCTTTCTGACCCTAAATATTTTTTTTTTTCTGTCTTTATTCTTGCAAATTTCATGGTATCAGTTTCATGTACCCTTTTTTCTTCTACCGTTTCACTTTATCTCTCTTTCTTCACTTGTTTCTATTAGACCTTCTTTTTCAAATAAATTATATTAATCGTATTTCGTATTCTCTCCCGTTCTGTACCTCATTGCCCCCTCACTTCTTTTCATATCTTTGTTTCTCGTTTTCATTTCCTTAACTTTTAATTTCCTTTCATCTCTTTTACTGTTTTGTTTTTCAAATTTTCCTCTCATTTGTATTTTTTTACTTACGCAATCTGTTATTCTTCTTGATTTACTTACAGTCACCTTTTTCCCAATAATGAATTTCGTTGTTACTTTTCCTCGTCGTTGTTGTGTTTCTTCCTCTTCTCCTCCTTCTCATCTTTCATAATAAGCCTTTCGTTGGTTCAATAAACAATCAGCCGCAACAGGAAGAAATAAAAATTACAGGACGACTTGAGCCTCGTTAATCGGGAAGCAGGCGACGGCGGAGAAAAGCGCTGGGAGGGGTTGAGAATTTTCCCGATGTCGTCGCAATGCCGTAGATTACATTTGATGGCGTGAGAAGGGGGACGGGGGTGAATTCAAACACGCCATTTTCCTCAGGGTGGATGATTATTTGCTTCTGATTCTCTTCCCCCGGCTCTCGATTTAATTCATAATGGGAGGAAGGAACGAGGAAACGGCAGAAAGTCGACCTCTCGAACACGCGACTATCGATTCTATTGTAATAATGACGGAGCCTCTCCTCGGCGCGTGGAGAACAACGGCTCCGTGTCTCAGAGGTGACGTCATCGACGACTGGGACCACGTCGAATTTACGTAATCGATTGTAAGGAGTTCGATCCCTCGAACGAAAGCGATCCAGATTCTGTCGCTCTCGGTCTCTTTTGTTTAAAATTAATTACTACTAGTGACGTGTCTTTTTCTTTTGTAATTGAAAACAGGAAAATTAAAAAACAAAGTAAAGGCATAATAAATGAAGGACCAAGAAAACGCTAATGAGATTATTAAGAAAGTAAAGACGGAAGTATGGAAGAAGAACGTAAAAGGATGGGGAAAAGAAAGACTGAAGATAGGAAGGAGAAAGGCAAGGTGAGTGAACGAAGGAGAAAGGAAACGCATCAAGAAAATATGAAAGGCTGAATACATAAAGGCAAAAGGAAGGCAGAAGAAAGGAATGGGACAGAAAAGACAGAAGAAAGGAAGAAAAACGGAAAGGTAGAATAGATGAAAATGAAAGGAAAGGTGGACCGTTATGAAGGAGGAAGGAAATATATAAGAAATGAATACGAAACTTAAACATAGGAAATTAATTGCAAGTAAAGCGAAAAGGAATGGAAAATAAAGAAAATATGGGTGAGAAACAAAACAGGCGATTAAAAAAAAGATTAACAGATTTCTGAAAATATATAACTCAGGAAGGGAAGACAATATGAAGACCATAAATATATAATAAATGGCGTCGTAATAAAGAAAAAATCGTAAATGGAATGACGTATTAAATGAAAAAGAAACTTGAAGATGAAAGATTGAAAACTATGAGAAGAGAAAAATAAAGGGGGGGAAACCTGCAAACAGAAGAAGTCGAAACTAGGAATATAGGAAGGGAAAAGTAACCGAACCGGGAAACAATGGACGGAAGAGAAACTTACAGACCGGAAAATTGTAACTGAAAGGGAAAAATGCGGTGAAATTCCCCCACGCGGGTTGTAGCTTCAACGGTGACGTCACGGACACGTGGCTGGGGGCTGAATGTATTATTATGATTGAGACTTGTAAGCTGCAACTGTTATATTAAAATTTAAGGGCTCAATATGGCGGCTGTTGACGCTCCAGGAAACCGTACCTCAGCCATATTGGAAATGGATTTGTGAAATGGCGGGCGGGCGGAGATTCTTTTCTTTTTTGCCTAAGAATGCAATATTCTCCCTCGCGTTGTTTGGCCCCTTTTCTTCCCTTTTATTTCTCCGAGTTCTGCGCCTGACTTATTCAATCAGTTCCCTCACTCTCTTGTCCTCCTCTCTCCCTCCCTCCCTCCCTCCCTCCCTCCCTCCCTCCCTCCCTCCCTCCCTCTCTCTATACGACGACCGGAATTTGATATGCTTATAAACACTCGTGTATGCGTAAAGAGAGTTTCAATGACATTGCTCTGTTATTACGTAATCTTCACTCTGGCATAAAGTAACCAATACCTGCTCGTAAAAAATATAATTGAGGGATTTTAATTATAAACCCCCTTGTGTCCAGTGTTGCTGTAAGACAAGATGGCGGCATGAAGAGTACAGAGGGCTGAGATTTACGAAACTATCGATATTTACGTGACGCGCCCGTGTAGAGGACAGTCACTGACTTACGTCACGGCCCGCCGTAGGAGATTAAATAAATAATCGATACTTCATTCGACCGCGGGTCCTCTGCGATATTTATATCAGTTAACAAACGAAAACATTTCTATTGTCAACGTAACGACAAGAATCGCTGGCTTCAAAGTCTATCTGAATCGATGCAGGAGTCGACTATCGATTTCGTTCCTTATAATATTAGTAAAATTTTTAAATTAAATGCGTAAGTCACCGCTGCAACGTCGCAGAAGATATTTTAATAGTCAATTGTTTTAATAAACCGTGATGAAGCATCTTTGGCCGTTGAGAGATGAGCTGAACCGAACGGACACACGACTATCGATATATCGTGCATTGATCGATCTGTATAACATTAAGTACAATGAAATGAAAAGAGAAAATCCAGCGATGCTGATCATTAAGATAATTTAATTTTACGTCTCGTTTCGAATTTATAAATCAATTATACAGACATTTTATGTTTAATTTACTTCATTTTAATTATTTTTGTGCCACTTTGTTATAATATTTTGGTAAGTTGTCAATTTTTTTTGTTTACCTCAGTTTATTTGTTTGCTTTGTGCAATTACTGTGCATATTGTGAATGATTAAACCCTCTTTTAATACAGTCAAATATAACATTTTTATTTACATCAAAAGGTCAGTATTTTATTGAGATAAAAATGTTATATTCGACTATATTAAATAAGGGTTTAATTATTAATTATACAGTCCTTTATCGTTTTTAATTAAGCATGTACTTTATATAATAAACATCCTCTTTAGGAGGATACGAACATGTATCGAAACGTCGTTACGATATAAATAAAAAATAAAATGTTGAAGGTCAATAATTGATTTAATAATTTAAATTGTTTTAAAAAAGTCTCCGTAATCGAATCGACGCAAACCTCTACTATCGATTTAATTCGTCCGTACTTCAATATCTATAATATTAAGGTATTAATAAAAATAATAAGGGCCAATCAGCACGAAAAACATCCAGAGATGCTGGTTTTATTAAGACAGTCTTTTTTTGAAAATTTCCAAAGCAATTTATGACCGTATAGTTGTTTTTTTTAATTAATTATAGTTTTAAAATTGCCAAAATGTCTGTAAAAAGCAAAGAATTTTCCTTATGTCTTCAGAGACTTTAGAGATCAAAGAATCAATCTTTATAATATCGTTCCTAATTATTAATAAAAATGATAGCAAAATGGCGTCGATGTCCGTTGTAAATAAACATCGCTGCTTGAATTATTTTAATGTGTTTATTAAACTGCCGACCGTATTTTATCCCGTATCGATCCACGACACTAGTGTCGATATATCGACAATTAATCGATCTGAAAATATTGATTTATGAATAAAAAAATTATTGTGAAAACATAGAGAAAATATTTTTTTAACTCATTTAATTTTTTATAATAATTTCTATAATGTTTATTTAAAGGAAAATATTTATTTTTAAATAAATGAACATTTTTATCTCGTCTGAAACAAGTAATGTCGTTATATATATTTTCTTTGGTATCAGATCGCGAATGTGGTTTCTCTTAATTAGTGCCTCGCTCTCGCAGCATCTGAGGATGGAGCAGCGGTTTCTCTCTGTCGCTAAAACCTGCAAACGCCCGTTTCTTGTTTCATAACAATCGGAAGAAGGAGAAGAAGAAGGCCGGAACTTGGAAGTTTGAGTCGCTGCCAACAACAAAACAGCGCGGGGGGAGGGGGAAAAAATTCTCCGTAGAAGCAGTGCGGGGGAGGGGGAGGGGGAGGGACTGACTATTAAGGTCCTCCTTATCTACGCAGTGTTTAATAGCTTCATTAAGGCGACGTCCATTACAACAATTCCCTCACGATGATGAGAAATAATAAAAGAACGGAAGAATTAAAGTTTATATCAATCCTCGGGAGAAAAGAAGCGAAAAACATAACAGGAATGGAAACGTTGCATAAGAAGAAGAATAAATAGAATTGGGCGATTTCCGAATGAAAACTAAGAAGAACTGTGGAATTTTGCTTATCTAATGTTGACTAAATTAATTAGGTACTAATTGCTACGTTTTTATTTTACAGCGAATAATTAATTATGGAGAAAGGTTATTAACTATATTAATAATCAATTATTAATTACAGACACTTTTTAAATTTTATTTATATTGTAACGACGTTTCGATACCTATTTCTAATCCTCTTCAGGTATGTTCATAAAGAGAAGGTATTAACAAACGATTGGGTTTATAGTGTAATTGTAAACAGAGGCAAAGTAAACCAAAAACAAACAACTTACCAAATTGTTGTAAAGATTTTTTTTAGTTGAATAATAAAACACATTTTTGGCCGTTGTCCTGTTTATGTACACTTTCGTTTCTGTGAGGACAAGAGGATTGAGTCGCCATCTTGTTTTGTAATTGCGAGTAGAAACGTCAAATAAAAAGTTATTTACTAATTACACAACGGATGAAAGAAAATCAGACCGGAAAAACTCTGTAATAAATAATTCTGGGGCGACCGCAACTACTACGTCATAGTTACGGGGATAAGGAGCGCCATTACAGTGTTTTTTTTATAAAAAACTGAAAAACGAGGAGCAATTTGTGTATAATTCAACTAAAACAGGAATAAATATTTATAAAGCATGTTACTACGTTTCTACCACAGTTACGGGACTTTATCAGACCGAAAAATAAATAAATAGAGGTGACCGGATCTACGTCATTGTTACGTAGGAAGGAACGGCCGATAGTGTGTTAGGAAAAATAAATTAAAGTTATTTCTTTAATACAAGGAAGTACTTAAAAAATACGGTTCTTTCACGATAAGAAAAATCTGAGAAAGATAATGGTATCGGGAAAAATGAGAAAATCAGACCGGAAAACCCCCGGATCTTAGTTTCGTAGATGAGGAATAATACAAGTACAAGGTCATTGAGTCGCCACTTTCCTTTTTAATGTAAAGTATGACGTCATCTACGAATGTTTACTAATTAAATAATGAAAAGAGAAAAGCTGAATAAGTACCAAGGAAAAAGCAGGAATAAATTAAAAGCGGCCGTGTGGTAATATCTTTGGTTTTGGGTTTTTCATCTGCAAAGACACTGTTGCTACCAACTGTACCTGTCTCTACTAATTATTTTTCTGATCACAACTGATCATATTTAATTGGTGAAACCTTCTTCCCCGTAAATTAAATCAACTTCAGAGTGAGTTTAACTGCTTTGAAATTTTTTGAAGATGTTTCATCGCCGCGACTATATTTTATCTTCATTATTCACTTCCCATGATGATTTTTCCGTGTCTCACAATTAATCAAAGGTTTGAAGAAGATAAATTTTCCCTTCCGTGGTGTTCGATTGTTTGTCTCGTCGACGTAATTGGGAGTTTTTCCCGGTTTCGCGGAGAGTCGTTAATTAAGGCTGCTGCTGCTGCTGTGTTGTCGCGCCGTTTAGCCTCGCACCGCGCAGACAATTAGGATCAATTATTCAGGACCAGGAGAGCCTCGTGTGTCTCACCGTAGACAATTAGCATCGCCTGCCACTAAGTACTTGAAATATTTCTCATAAGTCAGGAAAACTGAAACAAATAGATTGATAAAAATATAATTTCTTCAACGTTTCGTCCTTAATTCAGCACGCCGTCAGGGAGTAGAATCTAGTTGCAGCTCGTCAACGGAAAACATACAGAAAATTGTCGTCGCGTCAGTGTTATCTTTTTCATTCGTCGCCTGTTTTGTTTCTCACCAATATTTTCTTTATTTTCCATCCCTTTTCGCTTTACTTGCAATTAATTTTATATGTTTAAGTTTCTTATTCATTTCTTATATCTTTCTTTCCTCCGTCACATCCGTCTGCCGTTCCTTTTATTTTCATCTATTCTACCTTTCCGTTTTTCTTCCTTTCTTCTGGCTTTCCTGTCTCACTCCTTTAATGGGAGAACTTGTACAATTCTATACCAAATATTCATGTAACTCGGTCTCCGTCGTACACCTGATAACATCCAACATTAAGGTCGAAACGTTGAGAAATTATATATATATATAAATAAAAAATATGTCTTATTGAGAATTAATCATAAATAAGAGGGCCAAATACAGACAAAAGAAGTGATAACATAAACACCACGGTATTTTTAGTCGAAACGTTGGTAACCGTTTTGGAGAATCCAGGATTTCGCGTTCGTGATTTATTTTTGAGAAAACAAATGCATAACGAGAGTTTCCAACTTTTATCTCTCCCTCTCTCTCTCTCTCTCTCTCTCTCTCTCTCTCTCTCTCTCTCTCTCTCTCTCTCTCTCTCTCTCTCTCTTTACGGGAATATTTAACCTCAAATTCCGCCCCCCTCCTTTTTTTCATATTATCCTCTGTTTCCGTCTCTAGAGATTTTTTTTTCGCATCTCTTGCCCCCTTTGTGAAACGGGAGATTTCCGAAGCTCGCTTATTTCCACCTCGTCGTTGACTGTAGAAGTTCTCCCGTTACATACATATATTTATTGTTAAGGGTGTTGTATTTCTTGTTAGCGTTCGAGCTGCTGCAGTAGTTTGCTGAAGGTCGTGTTTCTTCGCAGTTGCTTATTACCTCAGTTCTCTGTTATTATGCAGATTATTCCCGTGTTCCATTGTCTGGATGTAGAAAGATGAGCAAGAAAAAGTGGGGAAAAAAGGCAAAGGAAACATAAAAAAGGATGCAGGTTAAAGAGACGACGTGAAAGATCGTCTAGAAGAACAGAAAAAAGATGTAGAGCTTTACTCCAAGCGAAGAAAACAAGAAAGAAGAGGCAGTGTGCAAAAAATTATTTTTAAGGCTCGTAACTACTGAAACATAGTAAAAAATATAAAGGACAAAACCGAAAATTTCGATAATGTATTTTACAAAAGTAATTGTCATAGGACGAACGAAGCGCTCATTAAAAAATTGCTTAAAATATCGATCATAATAATATAAATATTGGTTTACAAAACTATTCTGGTTTTTCTAAACATACATATTTAAATAATCATAAATTAGATTTGGGTAGCAAGTAGCAATGCAGGACGAGGAAACGGAATACAGCTCGAGATTACTGAGTGAAGTTCTGCGTGTGTGTGTGTGTGTGTGTGTGTCACATCCTATAAAGCTGCTAGTAACATAAACAGCGATATCACTTAATTTTGTCTGTATTTGGCTACTTCATCTAATTATCAATTACATCTCTGCTTCACCAGAGACATTATATCCTTAATTTGTTCTCTTCGTGCACAGATCAACGCTCGCCTTTTTTTAAAATGAAAAAAAAAGATACGTCCGACTGATAATTATTAATAATAAAGACAGCCAAATACAGACAAAAGAATCCTTGTTCCTTTCTTCAGGTGGAGAGCCTAGAGAATCGTTTCGTTACTTTTTTTTACCTTTAAATAATTTATTTTCCCCCGACGCATCATGTTGGCGCTTAGTGTGTAATTTATGCACGGATTTTGCGATAATAGCCGGAGTGCTGTGACGTCATCGTTGTCAGGGTTCGAAAATGTCGGCCGCCAGTTCCAGAGATATTGACATCTGGCGCGCCGGCGACAATAATTTTTATTCATTCACATTCATTTTAATTAAATGTATTAATTGCAAAGACACATGGGAACATCAACATTAATTAGTAGGAATTAATTTAATGATATATTCTCTTACAGTTTTTAAATTCCAGTTACGTGGTTTTACAATGGACTTTGATGACGTGTTTGTGTGTTAATCACTATTTAGCGGCCTTACACTTACGTAGTAGATTTTTTGGGGGGGCAACAGGCTACACGAGGCTAATCCACAGGGTGGTCACTCCCCTTTAATAGCATCGGAAGGGATTTGAAAGGGGGGATGCGGAAGGGTAGAGGAAGGTAGCCAAGGGTTAACTAGGGGCCCCCGGGCTATGGTTTAAGGATCCTGCCCGGCAATTCGCCTTAAAGTGATGCAGGAAAAACCCTAGAAAACCCTGAATCAGGTAGGTCGGGCATTGGGTACTTGTCCCACGCCCTTCCCTGGATGGCGGGAGAGGAGTTTCCCGTAGGGACGCAGCATTCCCTTCTCAGTACCTCGACCAGTTTAGGAGGCAGCTGGCCGACTGTTCCAATGGGAATAGCGAACAACTCTTACCGTATGACTCAAGGTCTGTGACCCCGGAACATTCACGTCTCATAACAGGCCGAGGTGCCTCGGCTGGTGGGAACCTTAGTTCAAAAACGGAGAGGAAGAGGTATCCCCAAAGGTAGCCCCTTCGTGTCTCTCCTACAATGTTCTGACTAAGAGAGCTACTAGAACGTTTTTTTTGGAACAACAGGCTACATGAGGGTAATTCACAATGGGCAACTCCCCTTTAATATAGCATAGGAAGGGATTTGAAAGGGGGGATGCGGAAGGGTAGAGGAAAGTAGCCAAGGGTTAACCAGGGCCCCCAGACTATGGTTTAAGGATCCTACCCAGAATTCGCCTAAAGAAATGCAGGCAAAACCCTAGAAAAACCTGCATCAGGTAGGTCGGGCATTGTCCACGCGGGAAACCTTCGTACGTTCTCTAACTGTGAGACGACTGCGCGTAAATTTGTTTTTATTTTAGAAAAAAATAATGTAATACGAGGTACGAAACGTTCCACTTTTTTTGGTTCACGAGCTTTGACGTATCCATTTATTACTTTTTGTCCCCGCCGCACCCTGAAGTAATCAAACCGTGAAATCGTCGCAGTCGCTTCAGATTCATGACAAATTTTGGCGTCATCCGTCACTTGTGCGATGTTGCCACGTCGAGAGGGTTGGGAGGGGGCGAGCGAACACGTTGCTGCATTTATTTCGATGTCATTCTTGTTAATTAAAGCTCCAGGGGAAGACAGAGAGACTCTTTTTTTCTGGACTGTCATATATATATATCAGCCTCGTGACGGCCGCAGAGGGTTGACGAATGCGCGTCGATAAAAATTATCTCCAATAAAATTTCCCCGTCGCTTTGCGTCCGATTATAGGAATAGCTGATGTGTAATTTATTAGTCTGTAAAAATATGTTGCAGTTAACATTTTGATGACAATTAAAGCCTGGATGTTATGAATAATGGGAGAAAAAGATCACAACGGCCGAAGGGTTTAAATCGAAACCCAGCCATCAAAAAAATCTAATCTTGAAAAGAGTCTTCAGATCTGTAATCGATCATGTTTTGAACCCATTGTCGACCTTAGGAGCTGTCAAAAATTTAAACAGAGAACTTGGATCTGTAATCGATTGTTTTCCACCGATTATCGACCGTACAAACTTGAAATACAGTATTTAGATGTGTAATCGATTAACTTTTCAACCGACTCTCGACGTCATGGATTTGTAAAAACTTGAAATAGTGTCTTTGGATCTGCAATAAATTATTCTTTTTGTCGACGTCAGAGATTGTAAAAACTAGCATTGAATAATCTTTATATCTGTAATCGATTATCCGTTCAACCCATTGCCGACGTCAGGGGTTGTCAAAAATTGAAAGAGAGACTCTTTGGATCTGCAATCGATTATCCTCTGAACCCATTGTCGACGTCACAGTTTCGTGGAAAGTTGAAAAAGTCTCCCTATCAGTAATTCACTAACCTTTTCACCGATTTTCGACGGCAGGAATTAAACCACTTATTCATTTTTGTCTTCCCATCATTCACCAATGTCGTAGTGAGGAAAAGTCTGTCTAGTCACAACGTTAGGACTGTTCACCCTTAATGAATACTTTGGAGAAAAATCGTTTTTATTTATCCTGTACTATAAGTAATTATTTTTTAAATTAAAATTATCGTACGTATTAGATAATCGATAAAGCATCCAGTATTTTCCAAGAGCCGCGGTTATCCCCGAGATTAATCCCCGTAGTCTGTGGTTTCTTGCGACCTTTAACAATCGATAGGATAAAAAAACCATCGCTCTTTATCACAAATATTTTATTTTTGCGATATGAGAAGCGACGTTGCCGGACGCGGCCGCCGACTGCGCCTGGAGATTCGGCAACTCATCGTGCAGTCGCGTGCGGCGGCTCTGCCTACGTTCACGGCGAAACTTCCTCAATGGCAGCGAGTCACGAGCTCGCCCCCACGCAGATTCTATTCTCGAGTAAGATATATTTGAAAATGTAATTTTTTTTAGTCCTCGCCGCCAGCGCCACCCCATCAGCTTCACAAACTTCATTTTCGGTTGCCCGTAGATTGGATTAATCCACTCCCGAGTCTTTTTATTTCAAACGTGAGAGAAGGGCCCCGTGGTGGGGATGTTATCCAGGTGGCCTCTGACGTCACGTAGTTGCAGGGGTACCAAAACCTTTACGTGGGAACGCTGAAAGAAGTTGCAAACATTTTTTTTATTGTTACGTGTTTTTTTTTCTAGAAACAAAATAAATTATTCTATATCCATCGTGTCACAATTGTCCGTTTGACATTTTAATCCGATTCGTGACGTAGTTGAACCAATTAAAATGCAATGATTGTTTCGCCCACATCCGCAGGGAACATTATTACCGGAATGGTAATTTAATGTGCATTAACAAACGACAATCGTATTTTCAAGTGGGATAATTACCCAAAATTTAAGGATAAAAATAGTAATTACTCATCTAGATTAGTATCAGAGATTCTACACAACAAGCAAAACGCTTATAATAATATCATAATCCTTGTCGTGTAATATTCATATTTTATAATCTTTGACTGTCACGCGGGAATTTTATGTAAAATTATATCGTTATCGTAGAGTCTATTAAATTAAATTATTTAATTGTCTGTTTTTTGATGTCATTAATAATTTCTATAATCACAGATTATTATTATTATTATTCGCAAAGAACTAAATGAAAAGAAACGCACTTAGCCTATTACATAATTAATAATCTTTATTAAATGATTGTATTTTCAATACTATACAGTAACTGATTTAGATCAATTAATTCATATCAATTAAGGTCCGAATTACATCGTTAAAAATGGTTGGAAATTATTATTAAAAAATATCTGACTTTCAAAACAATTTGAATAAACTAATACACATCATGTTTATCAACAAAACATTATATAAACGACGTTTCGGAACCGTTTTAGGGCTTCTTCAGGTTTAACAATCTTTGTGTATAATTCAAGTAGAACAATTTTCAGAGGCAAGGCTTCGCTGCAACTCAAAAATTGATTATACAAAATTATTAGACCTGAAGACGTCATAATTAAAAGGACGAAACTTAGCGTATGAGGAATCTGTTTATTTAAAAATTGTTAGAATCCGTTTAAAAAAATTAGTAAATAAATTGAAAGTAATATTTAATAGACTGTGTTTTTTAATCCTCATAGACCTAATTTCAACTGTTTTTGGGGTCCACAGGAAGATCGTGTAATGATGTTTTATCCTGCAACGGGTTTTTATCCGTCGCATTTTATAATATGGATATCAATTAATAACTATGTAAAAGATTTAATTTATTTAAGCTTTCGGGCAATGTTGCCATATTTATCTGAACACACAAAATATTTTTAAAAAATTTACAGCTCTTATACACAAAAATATTTGACAACATTGACTCATAATTATGAAAAATGACTTTCTTATATGGCAACAGTGCAATAAATTATTAATTAGTTTTCTGATTAAAATAGAGACTTGGAGAAAAAAATTAAGCGTTGATTCATTGTTAAATCATATAAATTTTTAATTTTTGATGAGTATCATCTATGGAAGATGGGTGTTTGCTCGTGCCGCCCCCTGTTACAGGATTTGCTGCCGATGGCTTTATTCGGCGCGCCATTACTGCTAATTGGGGGTTGAGTACACAAGTAAATCTCTGCGTTATGTCGTTAGGAAGGTGCGAGGATCCGGCGCCATCGCGTTACCTCGCTCAATAACCGTTTATTTACGGATCAGGACATGCAAAGGGTGGGGTCGGGGGCGGAATTGCCTGGGGGGTGGGGGCGAATCTCCGCCCCGGGGGTTGAACCAGAAGACGCTTCAGCGGAGACACGCCATGCTGGAGGAATAAGGCAAAGGCCACCACAGTGTTGGAAGAGTCTCTCTTCTTATCCTGGCGATGGTTCAGTTGTGATGAGAATTAATTGAGGATTCTATTGCAACCCTCAGGCTGTCCGTGACGATGATCGCTTATTAAATTTCACAGAATTCTTTTAATTAAAGTCCAAATTTAATTATCTATAAATTTTAACAGTATTCAGTAGACGAGGTCTGGAGGACGTCTTTGTCGAGGCTCTGGAGGTCGTATTTTTTTTAGGGTAACAGGCTACATGAGGCTAATCCACATAGTGGCAACTCCCCTTTAATAGCATAGGAAGGGATTTAAAACGGGGGATGCGGAAGGGTAGAGGAAGGTAGCCAAGGGTTAACTACGGCCCCCGGGCTATGGTTTAAGGATCCTACCCGGCATTCGCCTAAAAGTAATGCAGGGAAAACCCTATAAAAACCTGCATCAGGTAGGTCAGGAATTGGATACTTGTCCCACGCCCTTCCGATAACGGGAGAAGAGTTTGCTGTGGGGACGCAGCATTCCCTTCTCCGTACCTCGACCACTTTAGGAGGCAGCTGGCCGACTGTTCCAATGGGAATAGCGAACAACTCTTACCGTATGTCCAAGGTCTGTGACCCCGCAACATACACCTCTCAAATCAGGCCTCGGCTTGTGGGAACCTTAGTTTAAAAACGGAGAGGAAAAGGCATCCCCAAAGGTAGCCCCTTCGTATCTCTCCCACAAGGTTCTGTCTGCGAGAGAATGGCCCTCACAGACATCTTCCTGTGTCTGGAGGTCGTAATTTCTGCCGTGGTTGTCTTGGGATGCGCTGTTGACTTTCATGCGGGAATCAAAGGGATTTTTTTTATAACGTCTTGGGCTGCAGGTCACTGTGCAGTATCTTGTTTCGCAAGCACCAAGGACGTCTAGAAATCAATATAAGGGATTTATTTCGTATTACTTGGATTTTGTTAAGGTTTGTTTTGGCTCGCAACTACGTCGCCTCACTTTTGCGTCGGATTTGATTTATTTTATTCCACTAGTCCTCGTATGAGGAAAATATAATTATTGGATGCGACAATTATAAACAATTAGAAGTAATATGAAAATACTAAAATTCAGGAACACAAATTCCTTTGTCCAACACAAGTAAAACAGCTGTATAATAATAATAATAATAATATTTTTTAACTGAACTAACATAACTATAATCACGTGTACAGTACTCAAAAAATAATTCAATATGCACTAGACGAAAAATTTAATGTTTGGAGAATTAACTAGCATTAAGTATCTAGAATTACACATCACACGTAATTTAGCTGATCCTTCGGGAAAGCTTCTAGGGTGCAAGGTCGTCTTTCCTCCCAGAGGACGCATCTAGAGTTCTAGGTCCTCTTGCACCCTAAATGACTCTTCTAGAGGCCTACGTCGTCTAAACTCCCAAAGGACGTATCTAGAGTGCCCGGTCGTCTTATCTCCTGCAGGACGCATCTAGAGTTCTAGGTCCTCTTGCACCCTAAATGACTCTTCTAGAGGCCTACGTCGTCTAAACTCCCAAAGGACGTATCTAGAGTGCCCGTTCGTCTTATCTCCTGCAGGACGCATCTAGAGTTCTAGGTCCTCTTGGACCCTAAATGACTCTTCTAGAGGCCTATGTTGTGTAAACTCCCAGAGGACGTATCTAGAGTTCTAGGTCGTCTTGCCTCCTGAGGCTAGAAAGCGATTACAATGGTGCCGTTATCCTAATAAAAGTCTTTGATTAATGATAATCACGAACAATTTTTTCCGCTCAAGTTGAAAATGAATTCTCTAAGCTACAAAAAATATTTTATTGATATTATAACTATTTAAGATAAGTTCTAAATAAATTTTCGGCCCCAGCCTTGGCTATCAGAATTTTGTGTAACGTGAGACCTGAAGACGTCGCGGAGTTTTTATCAGCGCAGTGAAGGGACCAACCAATGACTGCGGATTCCAATCAAAGGAGACGAGAAACGAGCTACGTCATGGCTGTGAAGCCTTGCGTAAGGACCCTGATAGCTGCGGTGACGAATGTGGTAACGACGAAGGTCCTCCAGGGTTTATCGTCTGCGCCCGTTATCTCGAGACGCCATTAATTAAAGCCTAACACAAGTGGAAGAGCCGTAAAAAAATCTACATCGCAGTCGTGCCAACCAAAGCCAAGCGAAGCAACGAGATTTATTATTCTCTTGAGGAGTTGGCGTCAAGGATCAAAGAGAATATTACTTCAGCAGCAGGACGTTGGATTATTTAATAGTCCAGTGGCCATTAAGACGGTCATTTCTGTCTTCTCTCCGAACCAGGATCGTTTATGCCTTTAAAATCGATCAACGTCGTCGCGGATATTTCAGACATTCTCCGTATTCGACGAATCTTCCTCGAGGCCGACGCCGTGACGTACAAAACCCCGACTGTACAACCCAAAACCTTGATTCTGTCTTATTCAAGGCTTCGCACCTCGACATTCGCTTCCTGGGGTCTTAAAGGGGAGCCGCCATCACTGTCACGTCACGCGCTGTCACGTGATTTAACGTAAAGTCCCCGTAAGTGCCCGACACTACCCGCTCAACGTAGTCCAGACACACTGCTATCACGGTACGTCACGTCACTGCGCTGTCACGTCACGCCATGTCACGTCTCTCGGTCTGTGTTCTGTTTTCAACGTTGCTTCCAGGCGCCTGAGGATCCCAGGTCACGTTGTTCCTGTAGAACTACCTCAAGATTAACCCTTATTAAGGCGTAACCCCTGATGGCCGCTCCTGCACTAATTTCTCATAGGGGGAAAGTTGTAGACAATTTAATTCTCTTTTTATCGCACTATCGGGTTTCAATAAATCATCAATCACGATCCTTTTGCAATATTACCAGCCCTACTTTGTCACGTTTAATGTAATTATCTGAGCCTCCCCGCGCCTTACTCTCTCAGGCAGGTCCACATGAGTGTTCCATAGAAAGTGTGATATTTAGAATCCCCCCCACACACGTGTGACTAGATGTGGTTGTGATGTAATATTTTATATTCCACGTGACTAGTTTTAGCACAGATGTTGGCTGGCCATGACGTGACAGGCCGCAGTCACGCTTCAACTTCATGGCCGGTACGTCACGTAACAGTACGTTACGTGATGGCAGCGTCGCTCCACCTTTAGCTCGACTAATGTTTTTACAAACACAATAATATTATTATTTTTGGGGTCAACGAAGGTGCCTTGAGGTCGATTAAAAAACCGTCGGTATTTTACCTGTTGGAGAACAAGTAATTGATTTATATTTGCGAGGTGTAATATACATATATTTATTAATGTTCGTCGGGGCTTACTGTACACAGGCAGGGGCCGCAGATTCAGGTCGATGACGTGGAATGGTAAATCCCCGGAGGTTGGGAAGGGGAAATTTGTGATAGAATTTCGGCCGGAAAGCCAGATCGCGCGTAATTAAACACTTTGAATCCCTGAGCGCTTTGGTCTGACTAACCCCCGCCCCCGCCCCCGCACGCTATTCCACGAATAACCTCGTAAATTTTACGTTAATTTAGGGAAGGTTTATATTGGCTGGGGTGGATGTTGTTGGAACCGTAAAACCACAGCATCCACATCTCTGGCTCCCTCGTCGAGGTTAAATTCACACATGAAGACGCGTGGTTTATCCAATTAACCAGAGTCGCGCCGCCAGTGTTGCCAACACTCCGAAACGAACGCCATGTTTTTTTTAAAAAAAAGTAATTACGATATAAAACCTCTGATAGGCTTCGTCACGTCACTTACAAACTATGAATATATTTTCTTTCTTTAAACGTTCGGCTTTTGTTCTTCAGCCGACGGACGCGCAATGTTTTTCACCATTCGACTTCTTTGATCATCAAAACGGAAAATGGGGAAAAGCAACAAAGAGCTGATCGACGTTTGATCAGAGGCCAGAATCGATCGGACCGACGTTGAAGAAAGGTCGATTTCATTTCTTAAAGCCAGTTGTGACGAATTAAGCTGTGTTTGATTATTAACTAATATTCGTTCATCCCTTTAATTGTCGGGTTACGTCACATTCCTCTATTATTATTATTATTACTGTAGTCTGGTTTCCGATTTTTGGGAGACTAATGACTCCCTGCTTTTGTTTGCAAAAATATTTTTCGGTACATTCGTGGAGCAAATTACACTAAATTCCGTACACGTTCCTTGCGAGCAGGAAACAAACACTCTGGGGGTGAGACACGACTGCCATGACGAGGAGTTGGTGGGGCGAAGAGAAACCAGGAAAGGGGCAAACATGCTCAAACGGCCGATATTTGTGTACGGTAAATAGTCAATGAGATTCATAATGTTTCCACCGATGTTGATTGTGTATATTGTTAACCCCTTTCGGCAAGGGAGGGGAATTATCCAAAGGGGATGGGATGGAGGGGGCGTCACAAGAATATAACGTGGAAACAACCGAGACCGGTGTCGAATACGAGGTTATGGATGTCCCTAAGTTTAATTATGACATTCAACTTTTCGTTTAATCCCCCAGGGGCGTGGGTGGAAATTTACAAACATTTTAAAAACAGCCGATATATTCGTCTGAATAAACTTTATTGGGGTCAATGACATTGATAGCACTTCTCCAAATATTTTTGGGTGTAATTTCATCCAATTTCAACGTGAGAGAGGGGAGCACCCTTAGGGGTGGGGGTGGAATCGACGTTACAACCGAAATTGTAGTCGAATCCAGGGTTATGGATGGCGCTGAGTTTCATTATGACAACCTCGGAGACCCAGAATATACGTACATATATATATACGAATACATAGTACATTTTTTATTATATGGGGATCACGTGTCTGTAATTAGTTATTATATAAAAAATTATTTTAGGTCTGATTTTGAATTGATAAATGAATTATTGGCCAAATACAGACACAATTTTTTTTATATATAGCGTACCGACGTTTCGTCACATGTTCGTATCTTCTTCAGGCGTTATCCGAAAATATTATAGGAAACTAGCACTAAATATAATTAAAATGTTAATAAGTTCACAAAACCATACCAGCGACAATCGAAACGTTGTTGTGCTATAAATAAAAAATAAAGTGTCTGCATAAGGCCATTAATTTATTTATGAAATATTATATACATATTTCTCAGAAGGCAATGATTATATTTTCGGGGGCCAAGAAACTCATTGTTGCTCCTATTTTCTTCTTTTAGCTGTCGTCATAAATAAATTTTATTTTATTTATGTAATTTGGTTACTGTTAATGAAAAAAAAATTCAGAATAGGCTCAAGCATTATAATTTTTACTATTTGATTTTTTACTCGTGTGCACGCTTTCAACGTCAGTAACTGAAATAGGAATATTTGTAAACATACAGAATTAATTAAACCTCGATTTATTAGACAGAAAGGTGAAGGTTTTGACCATATTTAGGGGTAACTGAAAGGAAAAGTAACGAAATGTATTTTTTGACCAATTCCTCAGCGAGTGTCGATGATCAGGCGCCCGCCGTTGCTGAGCCTGCGAGGAATGCGCCACACAGGATCGATCCTTTTCCCCACAGCGCCGCGACGTCCCAAGGTCGACCTATTAATAAGGAGAAACTTAAAATGGTCGATAAGAGCAAGACCGAACTCTCCTCATCAGATTGTCAGGGTTTCTGTGGTATTGATCAGTCAAAGAGATTTGTCTCACACCCTCGAAGGAAACGCGTAGACACTGATCAAGGAGCCTGATCTCTCTTATCTAGAAGTTGTTCAGGAGAGGCGCAGGTTTCTTCTAGAGGTTTCTACCACCGCATCCCCGTCATTCCCATAGTATTAAATGGGAGCAGCCGTTACTGGTGGATTAGTCTTCAATGTTGTCTTTGCACATTCTCAAAACAGAGACTGAATTTTTTTTGTCTACATGTTGACGTATGTGGCGCTTGGAAATTCTGTTATTCATCACCGTTGCTTCAGGTTTCTCGCTGCTGTTTGCTATCACAAGTATTATAGTTTAAATTCTACGTGATGCAGGGGTTTCTTATGGCAACACTACAGCCCCGGGGTCTGTCAGATCCCTTCCTATGCTACTGACGGGGAGCGTCGTTTCTCACGGGGTGGTTTGAATCTTATCTAGAATTCCGGTTTCTTTGCTACGAAGGCAACTTTGCAATAGTTCCGACTGCCGCTCCGTGACGTCAGAGGAATAACGGGAGAGGCGTTGGTGGGGCGAAGGGAAACCGATAGATAGCACTATCAATAATCAACGGGAAGTAGGAAAAAGGTTTCACTGCCAAGTGCACTGACAACAACTGCGGCTCAAATAAAATATACACAGGGTAATATTGTCGTTGCTGCTGTTGTAGCATCTCTGGAGAGTCGTAGACGCTGACGTCCCCCCAACAATGCAACGTCACTTCTCCCATCCTCCTTACCAGTGAAAAATCCCCCAATACACCGCCTTTTCCTGTTTCCCGTTTTGCGTCGGATTCCCCGTTTTCGGAAAAATACATTTCCTGGTTCCGGGATCGTCGTCCGTCTTCGCTGACTGCGGACTCTAAATACACAGATGATATGATTTGATTTTTATATTCCATTAGTCCTCGTCATTACGTAATACTACAATATTATTATTGGATGCTACAATTATAACAATTAAAAGTTACCATAAACATAATTAGGAACAACATGAATAAAACTACTATATCATAGTACTCATAATAATAATAATAATAATACCGATCAATTTAAAATAAGAAGTAAAAGAATATTAAAAACACGTGCATGTACAAAAGCTTATAAGAAGAATTAAGGGTAAATAAAAAGAAGATTAAAAGAAAACTGAACTTATGTATAAAAGACAATAAGATTAAGAACAAAAAATAGGAGACTAAAAAAATTAAAACGAGACACAGGTGTAAAAGGTTATGAGTAGAAAAAGGCTGTAGATGAAAAAAGAGAAAAATTATAAATGTAAAAGGCGTTGTAAGATTAAAGAGAACGTACTTTAAGAAAATAAGAAAAAATTAAAAGTAAAAGGTTGAAAGTCAAGTAAGGACGAATTAAAAACGAATGCAGAAGAAACAAAATGAAGAAACTGCCTTAAATTGTAACTAGAATTAGACCGAAAAAAAATGAAAATATAGGAGGAAATTTAAACATATCCGCTGGTATAAAACTATTTTAAGGGATGTAAATCAGAGATGAATATTAAGGATATGGCCTCTTCAAAAAGCCAAAGAAGATACAGGGCTTGGCAACTCTTCACAGGAACATGTTATTTCCCGCGTGGACCAATCAGAACGTTTAGGGACGAAGCAGCGTCGACGAACAATCGCCACCCCTGTCCTTCGTCGAGATCACGCCGACACAGGCTCCTGTCTCCCCCCCCCCTTATTTTCAAGGCCGCTGTAGTCCTTATGACGTCACAGCGTGGACCTGAGCTACCGTGACGCCGAGGCTCGTGCCTGTCACGCACGTGGCGCTGACCCGCATGGCCGACCACGACATCTGCAACACTCTCCTTCTCCTTGTTCCTTCATCTCGTGTTTCAATTAACCCCTTTTCTGACCTGCGTCTACTTTGAATGTTCTTCGCTTCATTTCATCCTTCTCCTCATTGTAACTGGTTAATAGTAACTTTCTTTTGTCCTCATTAGACTCACGACTTCCTTCGTCTGGTTTTAATCTTTTTTTGCTTCCTCTTTGCTATATATCCTACATTTTTACTTATTCTGAAAACAAATATTATTTATTTTATTAGCTTTTATTTTTAACCTGCGGCTACTTTAAAAGTTCTTGTAAGTTTTTTTTTATACATTCGTCTAGTTTTTTTCCCCTTCTTTCGCCATAATTATACTCATATCCTTTTATTATTTCGCCTAATTTCTTCCTCTTAATACGTTCGTATTCTAACTTATGACCTTTTATTTTCTTGTTTTTCTTTTCAAATTTCCCTTATTTATGCTGTAACCTTTTACGTCTGTGCCTTCTTAATTTTCTTCTTCATTGACGTAGTCTTGTATTCTCCCCCTCCCCTTCCTTAAAACGTTCATATTCATCTTATAACCTTTTATTTTTTATTTTCTCTTTATAAGTGACCCGTATTTAAGTTGTAACGTTTTACGTTTGTCTTATGTAATCTTTTTCTTCATTGACGTAGTCTTATATTATTTTTTTCTCCTTAATACGTTCATATTCATCTTAACACTTTTTATTTTCATTTTTAATTTTCCCTTATTTATGTTGAAACGTTTTCCGTCTGTACCTTATTTAATTTTTTTCTTGATTGTCGCAGATTTATTTTCATTTTTCCCCCTTAATACGTTTATATTCAAGTTATGACATTTTATTTTCTTATTTCTGTTTTTAATTTGCCCTAATTAAGGCTGTAATGCTTTACGTCTGTGCCTTACTTCATTTTCTTCTTCATTAGCGTAGTTTTATTTCCTCCCCCCCATCCCCATGACCTTTTATTTTGTTATATTCTCCTATTTAATTTTCCCTTATTGAGGTTGTAGCGCTTCCTCATGCCTGGTGTTCGCGCGTGGTCGTCGTGCGAGGCCAGGTGTTTCATCCCCCTTCCCGTTTCCCTTTGACCGCGCACTTCCTCTCTTCCACTGCGTGAACAATCCCGCGACCGCGTGCATCAGCTGCTGCTCCCCCCCCCCTTACCTGCCCCCCTCCCCCTGCCGTCAGTAGCGCCGCCAGCGACGCAGCCGTTTACCGCGACAGTGTTTTGTTCGGTGCCGCGTGGTGCGAGTCGCGCGCTTGTGTGTGTGTGTGTGTGTGCGTCGTGTCTGCGACTATGGCGCTCGTCGCTGGTGGAGGAAACGATCCGCCCGCCGCGGACCTACTTTGGCCGGCACGTAGTAACCAGTGAAGGACGACAGCGACACTCGCGGGAGGGGGGTTTGTCTCGCAATCTCTCTGTGTATTTCTTCTTCCGCGAAGTGTGCGAAAAAATCAGGGCTTTTCGTTTTTAATTTGTCATAGGATTTTTTTCTTTCAAGACACAATCAGTGCGGACAAAGTGTCAGATCCACCTTGTGACGTCATCGAAGCAATGGGGGGAATTTAAGTTTTCTTTTTCTTCTCCAGTTTTACCCGATCTATATTTATTTATCTTTGCATCTGTCGGATCATGAGTAAGTACACAATTGTCTTTTGTTCTATCTTGTGTTTTTGATGTGTTTGACGTCAGAGGCTCTTCGTCGTGACAAGACTTCGCCGCCACCTCCCAAACCCTACCCAAGCTACCGTGTCTGCGCTCTTTGTAACCTGCGAAGAGGCGTACGCTCAGTGCTCGGACTCAAGTCCGTGTTCTGATTGGTCCCATGGTTTAGTTCCAACCATCGCAACTGTTTAAATAACGAAGGGGACAAGCAGGCGTTGCCGAACAATCGCTACAGCTTGCTTGCCTCCCTGCGTGACGTCACTGTACGCGGACATCGCTCTAGTGCCTTCGAATGTCACCAAAAATAACCCGCGACATCCGGTCAGCAGTATTTTTTATTTTAATGCAAGGTTAATCAGCACGTCTTTACTGTCCCCTCTGTAAGGACCTTCTACTCCTTTGTAAAAAAAGGTGTAAATTTGTTTTAATGTTTTGAGATGATTCTGTCAGGTTAATGACGAAAGCTCTTGGTTTCTTTTGGTTTTGTGACGATTTTGCCTTTTTTAGGCAAACTGCTTTAATTGTGTTTTTGTGACATTAGTAATTAATTAATTATTAAACTACCTGGACGCCGGCATTGCCCGGGGCTGTCATAATTAAACTCAGCGACATCCATAACCCCGGATTCGGCTTCAATCTCCGTTACTTTTGCGTTATTTTCCTCGTAACGCCCGTCCACGCCCACCCCTAAGTGTGCTCCCCTTCCCATACCGAAACGGGGATTAATTATACACAAATAACGTCGGGAAGGAACACAATCAGTCTCTTTGTCCCCGACAAATATTTATCCGTCGCAAATATCGACCGGGTTTTTCTTGTTTGAAAATTACAACCCCTGCCCCTGGGGGTTGGCAGACGTGTCTCATCCGCACAGTGTCGCAAGGAACAGCCTTACATTGAAGTGAGACTTGCTGGCTGCAGTCGTGACGATGTCGGCCCAGTGGCAACACTTGCAGGGGGTCAGAGGCCGGCCGCGATTGTAATATCTCTGGCTGTGAACTGGAAACGCGATTGGTGCAGTTTCTCTGACAATAGTCCGTGGATTTGTTGGAGTGTTTACACGGCGATGACGTCCAGGGCTTCTTCCCCCAGCGCACCCCTAAGGAAACCTGTTTTGCCACCCTTCAGGACACGTTGTGCCCCAGTCCGTGTGTCTGTCTGTCTGTCTGTCCGTTGCGGATATCGATTCTCACGTGGGCGCGACAGAATTGTCATTGTCTTACGTAAGAATCCCACCCCCACAGACGTGGTGGATTACGTGAGATCTGCGGGTGACGTCAGCGGGCAGTTCGCTTACTTAATTGTCAACCGTGTAACTGCTAGATATATTTTTAATTATAACCTCACCGAGAGAGAGAGAGAGAGAGAGACTGTCCGCGAACTTACTTGTCAGGCTGTGCTGCTGTCATTCCCAGCAGCAGTGACGTAGGAGGTCGCGTGGGGGAGGCAAGGAAATCAAATTGCGTTAATGAAGAAGCGAGAAGAACGACTTCGATAGAGGAAAGACGTGGTAATGAGAGAGGAGAGTAAAAGTAGTTGAGCCGGACACGACAACGAAATAAAGGGAAAGATTTAGCTGACTTGAATTTCGACAGTAAATAAAAACTTCCACGTGAATACGGTGAAAAGAGAATAATCGCTGAATGTGGGAGAATAAAATTCCAACGACAGAGAGTTACACTGGCGGAAGGTGGCCAAACTTTGGACGACGGGAAAACCACTTCCTGCGAAGGTGTGAACTCTTATCACCATAACCTGCGAAAATACACTAAATCAGACTGTACGGTCGTGACCAAAGCATAACGTGGAAGTCACAAACAACGCGAGTAAGAAAATATGTAAACAGAAAAGAATATGAAATAATAGAGGGAAATATATTCGCAGGGTAGATTCGAAGAGAACGAAAATGTATAGAAATTGTTCATGAAAAACCTCTCTATCGGAAAAATTACATGCTCGAAAAAGTTTTATGAAAATCGAAAAAACTTCCGATCGGAAGACAAAGATCATGCATAAATCAGAAAAACGAGTGAATCTGAAAAATAACGAACAATAGAATTTTCCGCAAAAAAAATTATGTCAAATACGAATGTACGTAAATAAGGAAAATAAATGAAACGAAAATATATCAATCAGAAACCGCGTTGATCAGGAAAAACACGAATCAGTAAATGCCAAAAAATAAGAAAAGGACAAGAAGGAGACTAATTACGGACGTTTTCCTTTCATAGAGAGTTTATTAATTAATTTTCCTGCATTTTATGTTCTCTGGAATATCAATTTTTCCAAATTGCATTTTTTACCTTCTTTTCGTTAATTTCGTGTCTCTCATCATCTTTTGAAATGTTTTTCTTTCACATTTCTTTGGTGACTGAAACTACGAGTGTTTTTTTTCTTTGTTTGGTCGGTCCAGCTTTAACATGATCTTGCTTATTTCTACATTATCGTTCGTCGTTTGTTTGACGCAAAATTATTTTCAGTTTTTCTCGTGTCCCTGTTGATCGTCGTTTCTCTTAAATTGTCAACTCATTTTGATTTCCCTTCAACACCTTAAATTAAAAAATAAAATTCGTGTTTCCCTGTGTTTCCTTTTCCTCATCCCTGCGCCACCTTCTCCATGTCCTTATCCTCCGCATGTCTGTCTAGATATCACTACGCCCGCGTGAAAGTCAATTATAGTATTTCACTTGGCCAAATGGAAAAATCATCAATTATAATAATCTGACATTTTTTTTTAAATAAATGTTGAAAAACACTAAATTCCCCTTTAATCAGAAAAAAATTATGAACATTACAAAATGAAAACTTTGCGTCCGTCTTGAAAATTAATGATAAGAAAAATACAGACTTTTGAGATTGTTGCGGTTGTGTCTCTCTAGGCACTTGTGTTTTTTTTAGTTGTCTAGTTCCAGAAACGTTGTTCTTTTACATCATCACTTATTATGTCGGTATTTTGCTCTTCTTAAAGCATATTTGACAAACCACAACGTTTCATCCGTGATCTGGACATCTTCAGGTGTACAATTTCAATTGATTTCAGTTGTCTAAAAAATTTTAAAAAAACGAAATCTTACACACAAGATCCGTTTTAATAAATTATGTATATATGTGATGCACAGCGGGTAGCATGCAATCTATAAAGAATATCTATGAGTTGAATTCAATTTGTACAGCTGAAGAGGTTCCAATTAGGGGATGAAACGGTGACGATTGTGCAATACAATGTTTGAAGTTTTTCTGACCAATTGGACGGACTTATGCAAAAGTATTGGATCAGAAAAAGAGGTTTCTCTTGTTCGTCTCGTGTCTTTGGCGAAGGTTCTCCATGACACTTGCACGCAGACGGAAGATAAGCTCTTCCTTCTGTCTGAATGAAAACTCAAGTGCCAATTAAGAGAGGTTGGGGTGAAGTGCAGAAGAAAGAATTGAAAAGAGGCTACGAGAAGGGATCCATTATATTAGAATTCCTGCAGCTCCATTTTGGTTCACTTCCACATTAGTGTTTGGCTTAGGATAAAGGGACGAGTGGAGGGGAAAAAACACACAGGGAGAAACGTGCAATGTGAAAAAACACAACTGCTTAAACTACAAAGTTTAAACGAAACGGCAGTAAGAAATTTTATACAACTACATAAATTGGTCAAAGCGGTAGTGTTAATAACAAAATCTATAAAGATACATAATTACTTAAATCAGATAAACATATAAAAATTGAGAAAACGCATAGAAAAATAAAAGGGTTAAATGAGAATAATTATACATAATAAAATGCATGAATTGGAAAAAAAACCGGCATGAATGACAAGATACGTAATACCGAAAATAAGTTATTGGATAAGAAATTAGGTTCAGTAAGCGGGGAAAATGTGCGAATCAAAAAATTCATATGAATCAGAAAATACGTGACAAGAAAAATATGTGCACAAACAGTTATTATACATGTTTGTACGTGTTTTATTTTGGGGTTTGTGCGTAATTATTCAATATCAACTATTTTTTAAATAAAAAAACAAACAACTTAATTTAAGAATTTCCTAATATCAGTTAGTTACAAAATTAATATTTTTAAAGTAAATTTGCTGCTGTATAAAACAGAGAGATTACGTCATATTGTCTACATATGTAATTAAAAGTGGAAGTAAATAAATGTAAAATCTTCAATAAGGAAACATCTAAATGCAATAAGTATTTTCAATAAAACTTTTCTAACGGAGTATCCGTGACGTTTTCATGACGCTCACAGTCGTATATAATTTTTTTCTCGCGAAAGATTATTTGAGTGTGAGGTGGGAAATATTTTTATTAGCTGGAAGGAGAAATTTATGCAAGCTCTCAACATTTGGTAGTCCTTCTGATGCTTATAACGAGTGGATGATCAGAAATCAGAGGGAAAAACTTGAGAATCAGAAAATTCGTGGGTGTGGGAAATCAGATGATGAGCTTAAATGAGGAAATACGTAAATGGAAAAGAACAATGTCGAGTGTAGGACGGAAAATGTGTTGATCAAAAAATACAGAAACAAAAGAAAAATATATAAATGAGGAAATACGTGAATAACAAAAGTCAAGAATCAGAAACTTCATAGATAAAAAAATCTATATAAATAAGACGGGACGTAAGATGGGAAAGTTTCCTCCCCATTTAGCAGGACAATTTTCTCCCCCTCGCAGGAAGCGAACATACGACGGAGGAAGGAAAATGCTGGTAAATAAGCGTCTCGCTCTGATTATCCAAGTAGAAAACAGATAAGAGGCAGAGAGAGAAAGCAACAACAACCAGAGAGAGAGAAAAAAATTAAAAAACCGCGCTCACTTGTTGCGTTCCTTTTCTTTTTCCCCGAGTCAGTGTTTTGTTTTGCCGAGATAGGAAAATCAAGACGGAAAAATACTTTTCGGTATCTTCCAGCGATTTCTCTTTTCTCGGTCACTGAAAGGATCAACGCCACTTTTCATCTACTTCGGGACCTACTTGATTCAGTTTATCCCGGGATTTCTTCACTAGTCACGTGTCTGTCTCTTCATCCCTACTTTCACCAGGTTTTACCTTAGAAAAAATTATTAATAAAACCCGAAAATCATGTACGGATATTTAGCATTTTTATTTTATTTTTCGTCCGGGCTGACAAGAAACAAACACAAACAGAGAGTAATAATAATTGTTTACCATTACTAAGGGTATAACATAGTATTTAAAGTACTCGAAAATAAACTTCAATACGCACGTCTAAAATGAAGGATTAGAGAAGTAACTATGATAAAATATAGAATTACACGTCACAGGAGCAAACACAAACGAAGAAAAGACCAACAGAGACTGAGCAAGTTATGAATAAACATTAATTATTAGGGGAAATATCACGAAACAGTAAAGCCTTTGGCTAACCATTCATTGTCGCTGTGGACCTACTCAGTACAGTCTTGGAGGAATAGATGGGAGGAACGAGAAAAAGTTAATGTGGGCCTACTTGGTCCTTCAGTCAGCATTATTTATAGAGTTTGTTTTTGATGTCGTCGCAATTCGTACGGGGAAGTAGGAAGCGGTGCTGTACAAGTTCCTTGCCTTGACCCGCTCACAAGTGCGACAATTGACCCCCCCCCCTCCCTTGCTGCCGAGACATCAGGAGTCGTAAAATACACTCAATGCTTTATTACGTCTGCTCGCTGCTGCGAGACTAATTCACACCCCATTAGTTCATTAGCGCTCGGGTGACGCAGGACTTACGTACGGCCGAAAATCAAATTAGGAGACACTTAAAGAAAATTACATTAAATTAATAAGGATAAGACGTAAATAATAACTTACATAATTAAAAGATAAACAAATTACGAAATACATACACGAAAAAAAAATTGCAACAGAAGAAACTTAAAACTGTGAAAATGAATGAAATAGAACACTACTAAGTGGAGGAAATTTACAAATTGAGAAATTACGTAATTAATAGAATACACGAATCAGGAAAAATCCAGAAATAAGAACATTTAATCTGCTAATAAATAAAAGAGTGTTTTTGTTTGTGTGTGTAAACATCTCCACCCCGTGGGGCAAATTTCCTTCACGTGTTCCTCACAAGCCGGAAACAACCCCTGTGGGGGTGAGACACGTCAACGCACAATTGTTTGACTGGTTTTAGGTCAAGTTTATTAATCTATTTTTTGTAATAGAAAAACACGAAGGCGGTTGAATGAATTAATGAATACGTGGCAGCAATTTAATTATTTGCAATGGACTTTATTAAATCCTGAATTAATTTGTCGGAACTGTTAATTAAAATTATTAGGGAGTCCAAAAAACAGTCTAATAAAAAATTATAATTGAAATTAATCTGATTTATCTTGTCTCTCATCGTCTTTGACTGTCGGTTATTATCTTTGAACAAATATATCAATAATTTTTAATCAGATAATTAATGTTAGAATGAATTAATTTTGAAACATAATTTCTTAATTGTCTGTTTTGATAAGTTGAAGCGTTGAGACGAGGATCGTGACCAACCAGCGTAGAGGAAACAACAGTTTTATTTTCCGTTCTTTATGTTTTGGCGACAGGGACAACAAAACTTCCTTGTCTGGCCGGTTTTCTTTTTAATTTGATTGCTTTGCGGATATTCTGTGAGGAGGATCTACTCAGTGCTGTCAAGACGAGGATGAGGAAGCGAGGCAAGGCAAGGCAAAGCAACGCTGAGGATGTCACGCGCGACGGGAAGTCCTGTTGCCTCACACACACACACACACACACACACACACACACACGAGCAGAGGAACCTAACATAGGAGAATAGCACAAGGAAGTGAACGCTCGGCCACGCCATGTCAGACTTCAAAGGCCAACGGACGTTACCACGTTAAATAACAGGGAAAGTTGGAAACGTTTCGGACGAGTGTCGTAGTATTTATAAATGAAATCTCAATACGTGCTCGTGCCATTTCGCTACCCTAAATATTTATAAACATAAATACAGGAACACAGCCAAAGAAGTCACTAATTATTTAATAAGGAAAACCTAAAAGTTTACACAATGTTTCGTCCTCAATCTAGGACCTCTTCAGGTGTCGTGAAAAAAATCGAATGATAAGAAAAGTTTCGGAAATTAAACACAAAATTTATTAATGTAACAAACATTCAACACTTGGTCGCTTATTCTTCATTATTTCCTCCCTTGTCATCAGGGCTATTTTTTATATTAAATTTTTTGGGAAATTCACAATCGCGTTTTTGAATAAAGACATTACCGTCGAGATACAGCAGAATTTATTTGTTTGAAAACTCGACAATTTTCTGATCAAAAGGAAAACTTATTCGGATTTCCGTTATTGCGTGTCGGAAATTTTCCCCGACATTTACCACAACCTTCAATGTTTTCCCTCGCCGAAGAAATAAAATTCTCAACGAAGTTTTTCTTTGCTCTAGAAAAATACCAACGATTTTCTTACAGATTATTTTATTTGCTTGTTGGATTCTCTTTCATTTGTAGAAATTATGTCGACGATTTTCGTATCTTTCACCGACACAAACGATTAAATAATTTTGTTTTCTATTCCCGGTTAGTGGCTGTTTTTATCCTCACAGACGTAAAACGACATAAATTGAGGACGAAACGTTGTCCATGTTGTATTAATAAAATCAAAATTACGTTTGTAATACATAATCCAGTTCAAAGCATCCCCCTTTAATGCCATAGGAAGGTGGGGATACGGGAAGGGACAGCGAGAGCTTAATATCTGGAGTAGCCTTGACATGGCCTCGCAGCTTGTGACGTCACCACCTCGTACACCTGATACACCAGCGGGAACGCTGCTAGGCTCAAAATAAGGACATTATATGTTACATGTTCACGTGGGCGTGAGGGAATCTTAGGGGTCGGGGGCGGTTCTGCGGCAGCCAGCGAAGCGTTTTATTTATTTAAGAAACCGACAGCGGAAACTTGGTTGACTTTTGCGAACCTACGTAGATAATTGGATGTCGAGGCCTGGAAGGGGTTAACAGGGTTAAAACGCGCCCGCGTCAAATCAGATCACGCCATGGCAGGGTGAAGGGACGTTCACATTCCTTTGCTCACTTCTTTATGTGCGCTGTCGGGGGTGAGTTTCTTTGCCGTGGGGGTAAATAACAACACTGTGGCTGTAACAACGAGAAGTCCGTCAAGACTCGGAGAGACGTTCACCGAAATTGTTGGATAAGAAACGGAAACGTGACGCTTGAGCGGGGTTGAACAAGGGGGGAAAACGGAAACAGCGACGTTGGCATTTTAATCACCGATATCGACGCCATCTTGTATGTTTACATATTCGGCAAATGGCGGACCCAGTCTCAATAAACCACACTGTTATGTCGCTCCAAAGTTTCCTCACAATTCAACCCTTACGTAAGGGGAAAATGATTCAGTAAAAAAAAATGTTTTCCCGGTGTGATTTCAATTCAACGTGACAGCCAGGTTTTTTCTTTCAAGAAAGTCGTGAAAATATATTTAATATAACTCTGACAATTAAAATTTAATAAATACGTAAATAAACAACTCCAATATGGCAGAAATAATGTTTTAATTAATTAAACACCAAAAAAGTCATTTGAGTAGAACGTGCATAGTTTTGAGGTAATGAGGAGTTGTTGTGGAGGTGCCGGGGCCAAGACAGGAGGAGAAGGATTGCACAGGAGAGTAGTGGAGAGTAGTGGAGAGTAGTGGAGAGTAGCCGCACTGGCCACAGTGTGACAGTGACATATTGATTGACACACTTGAGACGCTTGATTGGTTCACCGGAAGCTTTATTTATCTTGCGGTCAATAACAACGCAGCGGCAGCAACACTGTGGCGAAAATATGCACACCTCATCCACTGGCAAATACAGCGGGGTGCTTCAGTGACGTTAGATGTGATTAGGGTGGGGGGAAGGAACTCATTCAGTTGTTTCCTTTGACTTTTCCCGTCTCAGCGTCAGTGAGGAACAAACCCGCCATTTCCCTAAATACCCGGTCAGGAATAAAAATGGCGTCCAGTTACCAATTTTTTATTTAATAAAACTGTGGCGGAAAAAAATTTTCACTACAGTACCTAAGTTAATTTTTATGTATTTATTACAAAAACCTTACTGTGCGTTGTTTAAAATTTATAGCGCTCGGCCATGTTGAAAAAATAAAAAAAAAGACTGCCGGCAAGGCAAGGATGTGGGACAGGTCGTTGGAATATTCGTAAAGCAGTCGGCCAATTTATAATAATTAATTCAGTGACGTCGTAAAGATAAGTAAGGCGGAAATCTGTGAAACTGTCGGCCATTTTGCACAGGATAAAGAATTTTAACTGTAGTGGAATCAAGAATATCTTTGCTCGTCGGTCAATATAGTCGGGAATTAGTGTAAAAGAAAACGCCCTGTTAATAGAACTGTTGTCACACCCCGTGTAGCCTCCTGCACTACACTAATACCATTATTAGTTTCAGAATTTTATTTGGAATTCCCGAAATATTAATAAACGTTGGTAAAGTTAGGATTGAGTGGGATCAGTACGATTTATTAGTGATTGTTTCATAGATTTCCTCTTCTCCTGTTTTCTTTTTTAATTATTTAAATTTTCGTCCTAGAAAATCCTCTATTTTACAAACCTTCTTTGTTTTTCCTCCTTTTTTTGCGTGCGTATTTTCTTATAACCCTATTTTCTGATTGTTTAAATCCTTACCCAGGATTATCTGAAGTTGACGTAAAACGTGATGAAGAGATTTTTTTTCTTTTCCGTATATTTTTTTTAAAAGTATTTTCGTACTAAGTAAATAAACGTTAAAGACAAATAAGAAGGAATTACCTGACGAAGTCCCACAATCAGTGATATGAAACTTGTTGTTGCGTCGTCACAACTGGCAGTGTAGGTTCCCTTGTGTGAGTGACGTCGCAGCACTGCTTCAGTGTGCAATGACGTCATCAGCTCCTGTGCTCCTGTGCGTTGAGGCGCCTCTGGAATACGCAAACGTCCGCCTGCTGCTGCTGGAACGTTGACAATTGCCTCACTCACAATCGTCCTCGTCCTGCAACTTCGTGGCGAAACGTCGTCACGTAAACCACTGTTAAAATATGCATATATGTCGTAAAGGGCGAGGAGACAAAGACAGCTTCCTCCCTGGAATACTGACGCCGTGACGTCATAGAAGCTGCGCCGCTAGGACCTATACATCTAATTCCCTGAAAAAAAATTATGCATTATAATAGACAAAGCAGTCACACTGCAAGAGTCAAACAAGGTGACGAACCGCCTGACGAAAGCAACAAGGAAACGTTGTTGTGTGATACTTGTGTTATCACTTAATTTTGTCTGTTTTCTGCGCGCGCGGGGGGGGGGGCAACTTATGTAATTAGTAAACTTTCAACACAAACGTTTCATATATAACAATACTATCTGTGTGCCCGGCGTTATCATAATTAAACTCAGCGACGTCCTTAACCGCGGATTCGACTCCAATATCGGTTATGTTTACGTAACTTCGCTCTTACCTTCTGTGCCGAAAGGGGTTTAAATTATACACAAACAACATCGGGAGAAACACTATCAGTCTCATTGAGTTTGAGAAATATTTATCCGACGAAAATATCGGGCCGTTTTTAGCATGTTTGCAAATTTCCACACCCGCTCCGGGGGGTGTTTGACGTGTCTCACCCACACAGGGTTTGTTTCCGGTTCGCAAGGAACACGTGTACGAAATTTGGTCCACTTTTGTATTATTTGTATGCGGAATATACGAATAGTACATTTTATATCTGAGATTCTATTTTTTTAAGAATAAATAATATCGAAGAAAATTGGACGAGCCGCCATATTGCCGTGGCCATCGTGCTGTTAATTTCGTCTCAAAGCGACGTTGCTTTTGTATTATTAACCGCGAATTTTTCGTACGATAATAAATGAAGAGCCCAGTGTTGCCTGACCGCATGGTGTGGTTGATGTTATTGTGTAGGGGAGGAACGAGCCACGACGGCGGACTGAGAAATCACTATTCTAATTTCTTAGGGAACCTTCCTTGGAACAGTTGGGACGTCAGTTTAATCCGCCGACTAGACGCTTTACGCAGAGCGCGTTTGCAAGCACCACAATGTAAGGAGCGAGTGAACGCGTTGACACGACGGTTTTGGGTCTCCGTGAAAGCGCAGATAAAATTTTATTGAAATGAGAGCGAACGATAATTACGAATCGTTGAGAAGATGGAGGATTGTGATTGTTGCCCAACGGCCACCAGGCTGCAGTGGAGGGGGGTTTCGTTTTTTCCTTCGAGTCTATTTCCGAGGCGGATCTGGCGACGAGGAAGCGCAATCCAGCCACTTCCTGCGACGGCCCAGTGCCGCCATGGACCTGACCAGGAGAGTCTCGCAGATGATCGTCGTCGGCGACGGCCGCACGTCGACGCTGCCCAGGATGAAGCGTCCCAGAGGTACGGCGCGGCGGCCATCTTGTCTCACAAACCCACGTGCAGTTGTCGTCAAACTTTCATAGGAAAACTTTGTTTGGATTTTCCGTTACTTCCTGTCGGAAATCTTAGCGCAACGATTGTTCCAATTTTGTCCAAAAAAAATTATCCCGCGTCAAAGAAAGAAAAATAAGTAATTTCTAGACGGAAGTTTTCTTTTTCTCTAGAAAAATCCCAACGAGTTTATTTTTAGAAATAACGTTGACGATTTTCGTATCATTCCTAGACGACGGTTTTCAGTATTTTTTTACAAGAAGTGGAAGGATATTTTCATAATTTTTTTTCTAATTTTTACCTAGATTTGAATCTAGAGTTACGGAAAATATATTTCTTGAAACCTAACTGTTACACTTTTGACCTACGCAGGTGAAACTGTAACATGTTTGAGTTTCAAAAAATATATTTTCCGTAATTCTAGATTCAAATCTAGGTTAAAACTTTTTTTACAAAAATTACCATACAGACGATAATCATTTTCCCAGCGATATTTCAGTGACTGTCGGTGGAGATTGACAGCAAAATTGTTTTGCTGACGTCACGCAGTCACGTCATTGATAAGATTTTTCTACGACCCGGTCTAGGTCCTTTTCATTTATTTTATGTTATTATTATTATTATTATTATTATTAAGAGATGTGCAGGCCCTTGCAATTGGTCCAGTAATTTTCCTTGTTCACCTTTGTCCTTATCCTTGGTTCCTTGAAGTCCGCAAGCAGCTTTCTTCCCCCGTGGACCTTCATTCCCTGCATTGAACATCCTAACTGTGCTCATCCCACCGCATCTGTCTCCTGTATTGTGATCACTTCTAATCCCCACTTTTCCTTCATGTCCACGTTTCCAGGTGCAGCAACTTTATCGACGTCCTCGTCCTCGCCATTGGCCCTATTTTCCTTCGTCTGTCTGCTGTAACACTTGCAAGGATTCTTCAACACATCCTCATCACCGTATCGTCATTTATTTACGACCTCGTTTTACAGGAAACAGGACGTGGACGTGAGAACTTCTTAAGATAAATTAATCAGCCAATAAATTCTCAACAGTTTTAATGTAATGCACGTAGATCTCAAATATATACTAAAAACAAACGTTTCGACCCAAGTTTGAGGCCTCGTCATGACCTCGTTGAAGCCAAATCAGGATTGAAATATTCACAGAGGTAATAATTATTTTTCAGTCGCTTTAATCGCATCTGCTGCCGCCGACCCTCGCTAACTTTTGGCTCCCTGCGAATATTAATTCTCCAGAAAGTTGTTGTTGACTTGGGGGCAGCTGAGTTTAGCATACATGCATATTCACGAAACGTCTCTATGGTTTCCCTTTCGTGAGGTCCCCTGACCAGGTCAATTACGCACTTCGTCGCTCGGAGAACAACCAATCACAACTGCCTCTGTCTACGTTACTGACGTTTCGTCTTATATTCACTACGTTCTCTTAAGACAGTCGCATACAAAAATCGCATCGTTGGATAAAATATTGTATTATATTTATGCAACAATTTTAACCTATTCTAGAAGTCAGGAAAAAAGTTTTGCCTAGACAGGGGTCGGTAAAACAACCAATAACAGGTGATTGAATGTTTATATTAATTAATTATTAAAATTGCGACATGTTTGAGTCGTCACGTCGACCCTCTGCATCATCACAATTATCATGACTTGTTTCTTACGATAACGTATTTGTAAACATTTGCCTGAAGACGGTCGACCACAGGAGGACCGAAACATGTCGACAATTTAATAATTAATTAATAATAATTTTTTTTAAATTTTCTGTTATTGGCTGATTATTTATTGTTAAATTAAAAAAATGTAAATTTTTAAAATTTGTTCTAGTCTGTAGTCTTAAAATATCGTTGGAGAACCCCCGTGGACTGAAAACCATCGCCGGGTAAAATGTACGAGAGTCGCCAACATTTTTCTATTCCAGACAAAAGAGAACCGTGTAACAAAATCGTCTAGATTTTTCTCTAGAGTGAAGAAAACCTTTTGTCGTGAATTTAATTACGTATTTTTCTTTCTTCGACGAGGAGGAAAATTTATAGACGATTAAACGTTTCGGTGAATATTGGGAAAAAAATTCCGACAAAAACGTTTTCCTTTTCTAGAGAAATTTGTTTTATTTTTCTGCAGTTTTTTAAAAAAATATATTCTTATGCATCTCAATGGGAATGTTTAATCTGAAAAAGAAAACCCGATTAAGGTTTTTTATTTTTTTTAACAAAATATAACATTCTAAAAGTTAATTTGCGTCTGTTTTTTAATTTTTAATTAATTATTGACTTTATACGGTCACTTTATTTTTTATTTCTAGCGTAATGACCCTTCGAAACAGTCTCGTATCTTCTTCATGTATTATCAAAAATTATTATAACAAACTAGCACTAAAACAATTAAAATATTATATTGTCTTAGAGCGCCAGGCTACATGAGGGTAATCCACGTGGTGGCATAGGAAGAGGGGATGCGGAAGGGTAGAGGAAGGTAGCCAAGGGCTGTGGTTCAAGGATCCTACCCTGCAATTCATCTAAAAGTGATGCAGACAAACCCTAGAAAATCTGCATCAGGTAGGTCGGGCATTTGGTACTTGTCCCACGCCCTTCCCTGGATGACGGGACAGGAAGAGTTTGCTGTGCGGACGCAGCATTCCCTTCTCCGTGTGTCGATCCATTTAGGAGGCAGCCGGCCAACTATTCCAATGGAAACAGCGGACAATAATATCAAAGTTCTCACAGTTCACGTAACACCAAGGAGATTCTGAACCTAATAATATTTTTAATTGTTTTAGTGCTAGTTTGTGATTTTAATTTTGAATAATACCTGAAAAGATAATACTAACATGCATCGAAACGTCGTTACACTGTAAATAAAAATCATAAAGGGTCTACAAGGTTCGATAATTTATTTTTTAATTTAGTATTCTCAAATAATCGTCCTGATGACGTCATAACTTGACTTACCCCCGATACTTGTCCCAGTTATTAATATATATATATATATATATATATATATATATATATATATATATATATATGTCGGTAACGTTCCACCTCTGTTGTTTTGTTTGCAACGATTATTTGATGATGTTATTCGAGTCCTTTAATCGGGGTTTTACCTTGATCTGTGGAATATCTTTGAATAGTAGTTAATAAAGCTCTTGCGTGCTAAGAAACGGTTTAATCTCCCACAATTCCCGCTCCATCTGTCTCTCTTTGTGTTGCACGAGGATTTAATGACGTCTGCTGCGGGGTGGAGATCGGAAGTGAAGTGCTTTGGAAGCCCCCGGCCTCCTCCTCGTCGTCTAACGAGTTCCCGAAAAGTAAATGCCCGAAATCAAAGAGAGCTGGAAACAAGAACGACCAATTAGCAGAATGTCAAAGACAAGGTCACATCTGAATTACAAATTTAGCTCGTCGACACAATTCTTCCCCCCCCCACCCTCTCCCTCCCCCCGTTAATTGACGGAGTTGGAAATTTAGCACTAACCCTCGTGACGTTGCGTCTATGTTGCGAGGGGGTACGGGGGTGGAAACTCCAAGCGGCATCTACGGGAACTAGAAACTAATCCTTCTTATTGAAACCTACCTGACGCTGGGAGGAATCGTCGTCAACGACCCCGTAGTGTGGAAGAAACAATATCTCACATTTATAAACCCACCCCCTTCTGTATTGATGCTTTAAGGGGGTTGAAATTATACATAAAAATAAAAAAATGCATAGGAACTATTAATCTCGTAGACGGACCAATGCCGGTAATGTCGGCCGTTTTTGCACGTTTTTCAAATTTCACCCCCCCCCCCATGAGACCTGCGTATCGCTTCGAAAGGCCGACAGAAACTTTAGCGGGCGGGCGCACAACTCACCAAAGTTTCATCGCAATCGGATGAATGGTTTAGGACCGTAGGGTGGACACACAGGCTTTATATATATATATATATATATATATATATATATATATGATTTGGCTTTATTACCATATATATATATATCAAAACCTTTATTACATAAAATATATAAACAAATTGATTGGGCCCCAGCAGCTATACATATGAATATAGTCTGCAAAAATTAACAATAATTGGCACCGGCTTGGTTATGAAATCCTCCTCCTCCACAAGGTAATGTGGGCGGCTCCGTAGCTATTCACAAACAGAGCTTAGTTCGGTACGGTGTAAACAATCTTTAACGTCTGAAGGCACTTTACATTAATGGTGACCCTTACTTTAACTTGCAGAGGATCACTGGTCTTGTAGCAGCCCCACGATCTCCTTCTTCGGCCTCCACGCGATGGACGCCCACACTTCAAAACTTTGGTTCCTTACAGCTCGCCAAATTTTGCACCCTCTCGTCTCTCTCACTCCACTTTCAGTCCTCCCTCTCTCTGTCTGTCTGCTTTCACCCGGGTTCGGAGTATATATTCTTACTCCGCTCCGCCCCCGAAACGATGCGAAAAAAAGGGACGCGTACCCTCGACTTCTTGGGGCCTCTCGAGCACACGTGCACTTTTAATTAACTCCTTCTCAGGCCCGCGGACAAAGGGCGGCCACTTAGCGATGTTATTCACTACAATATATATGAATAAAAAGATATCAATTAAACATATTATTGAAACAAATGATTATTTAATTCAATAGTTGGTTTATGAATCAATTATATTTGTTTTTATTTAAAGAGGAGGATTTCAAAATAACTATGGAAGGGGACAGTGGACATATGATGATATTTTGGAAGATTGAGGGGAGGATAATAATAAAAACATAGCAGTATTTAAGGGAAGATAATAATAATAATAAAAATGTAGCAGAAATTAGTGGGAAAAATGATCAGAAGTTTTAAGAGAAATAACATATTTTTCTTTCATCGACACGGGGACAAAAACGTTAATAAAAAGTTAAAAACGGGCACTTTGGAAACAAATGTAAGATATTTTATATTGAACCATTACCGTTAACGTAAGACTTTCCTCGGGGAGAAGAGATTGTAACTAAATGGTGTCAGGAGTCAGCGTACAACACAGAAAACGAGGAAGACGAATAAGGATAAACAACTGCATAAGGACGAGGTCGCCGTCGAAGGGAAATCAGCAAACAGGGGACAGACATTTTATGGTTTCTCCTGGGAAATCAATCAAGATCAGAGAAGGAAAGATCCGAGGAGTGCCGCAGAGGGGGAAAAATAAGGAGAAAGGTCAACAGGGGGTCAATAATTAATTTCACCAGAGAAGGAGAGACACGCGTGACGTCACCAATCCTGCGTCGGGCCTAAGGGAAATGCTCGTCCGTCAACGTCACGATGGTGAAGATTTTCCCCGAGTTGCTCAACGCCTTTTTATAAAGAAAGGAAATTGAAAACATCGTGATTAACGTGAATTATTGGCTAATGAGACGTTGAACGACATCAGCGGCCAAATTTGACTTTGGTCACGTTCATGTTTTATTTGTCCCGTATTCACAAAAATACATCTTAAAAAATAATAAATTAATTATTGAAACGTATGCAGACACTTTACTCATAGCGTAACGACGTTTCCATACATCTTCAGGTATTGTGCTAAAGTATTACAACACGTTAGTTCTAGAAACAATTAAAATGTTAATAAATTCTCAACGTTTGTGACGAGGCACGCAGCGAGATTGTAGCAGTTTAATTGATTTTAGTGATTGTGTTTTTTATAATAATTTGGGATGATGCCTGAGGAAGTTGCGAAACGACGTTCCTGCAGGAATAAGGAATAAAGTGATGTCGAAAAGAAGCGTAAAGTCTTGGAGCCGAGAGCCTCTGACGTCACGATGACGCCCCGCGAGCCGCCCCTCCCCTGCCTCGTGCACGTTGCAGCCGTCACTGCGGTGCCGAGGTGAGGCCGCCCCGCGATGGACATCGCCGAGAGGAGGCGCAACTCTGGTCTGTCGGCGTCGCTGCGCCGCTCCCGCTTCGGCCGCGCGTCGCTCCGCCTCCGCTGGAAGTCGTCCGCCTGCGAGGAGCCCGAGGCCCTGCCCGCCCCCGCCACCTCCGGGGACCTGCAGACCAGCGGCGTGACGGTGCTGCGCGTGGCGGCGCTGCCCAGCCCCACGACCGCGCCCCCGCCGCAGATCCTGGTCATGCCGCCCCCGCCGCCCAAGGTGGTCTCCGTGCTGGGGCTGCTGCAGCAGGAGGACGAGGGCCGGCGGGAGCGGCGGCTGCTGAGGCGCAGCTCCTCGCTCAAGGGCGTGGACCGCTGCTTCGAGAAGAACAACAACCACCACCACCAGAGCGTGCACGTGCCCGTGGCGCACGTGCACCGGCGGCAGTCCGCGGCCGCCTCCTTCGTGTGGCCGGCCCCGCCCCCGCCGCCGCCTCCCAAGAGGAGGAACTCTGTGTGGTCGATGCCCGCGAGACACAGTACGTACAGGCCGCCCCCGCGACGACGCCGCCTCCTCCTGCGTTCAATCAGCTTGTACACGACGTCTGCGACATTCTCCTTATCTGGGGGATTTCTTCATTTACGTTATTTAATTGTTTTTGGCTTGCAATCAGCCATTGTTTTTGTTTAATTATTCTTTATTTTATTTAAATTTTTATATATGAATCGTTGGCTTCAATTTCTACTGATAATGACTGAATTAATACGCGACTTCGTTAATAATAGAGTTTTTTTTATTTTTAAATTTTTTTAAAACATACGTCTGAATGAAAATAAATAATAAGAAAAAGAGAGAGACAAATAAAGACATGACGGAAACACCACACTGCGACGTTTCCTTGTTCCTTTCTTCAGGTGCTAAGAAAAGCCTAGAGAGAGACAACTGCACTAGTCGGTTGACAAAACTCAGAAGCCTTTTGTCTTATATTAAGATATGAATACAACTATATATATTAATATATACAAGCTGTAAAAATAAATCATGCAAAGGAATAGAAAAATAAAGAAATAATAAATACAGGGGTAAAAATCATTATCGTTGATTTTGAGTTTTAGTCAAACTGCCGCTCACCTGAAGAAAGGAACAAGGAAACGTTGCGTGGTGTCTACGTCATCACTTCTCTTTGTCTGTATTTGGCCGTCTTCCCTTTTTATTAAAAGTTTGTAGTTGGAGATAAAATTGTGGAAAGGTTCCACCTTCCTGGTTGAGGGGAAACGACTAAAATCTTAGCGCAATCAAATGAACGTTTCAAACTGATGACGTCTTCGGACACTGCGTTAATAATTTACACAGTGAAATCAGTTCAAAAGAGATTTTTTCCCCCAGCGATTATTTTAAAAAATGATCTCACGTGAACAACGGGGAATAATTGAAAACAAAACACGGTTTCGTGCAACGTCACAGTCTAACAATGAAAGGATTATAAATTGATATTTAAGAGAGGAAAGCTTCTGTTCGTCCTCAAACGTAAAAGGAACGGTTAAGAAATCAGAGCGTGGGTTGGAAACGTCGAGCATGATATCAGTTATACACCTGGGAAAAAGCAACAAAGTCTTGCCGGAAACGTAACGGCTACGTCATTATTAATTTGGATAATTTATATATATATATACAGACTTCTCAGGGAGTATTTTTGAGTCCTCTTCGCTTTTGAAGCCTTTTGTGGCATTTGTGAAACAGAAACGCGGCAACACACACGCTGAAAGTTTTTTTAAAAAAAATTTCAAACATCTCAATGTGACTTTAACACAGGGCGCGAAAAAGAAAAGAGGAAGCGTCAAAGTTTCAACGGTACATCAGTATTTAATGGTATGAAGTTAAACTAACAGATATATATATATATATATATTTCCACATCTGAAGCGAAACATTTGATTCTACGGCATTAGTTTTTTTATCCTACAGAGTAGACTTGTTTATGACATATTTGAAAAGAAAACGCGGCAGCACACACGCTGACACTTGTTTTAAAACATATATTAGTTTCTCCTCTCAGTGTGACTTTTCTAGCGGTCGAGAGGAGCAAAATCGGGCACGAGACGAATCCACTCAAGTAAAGGTTTCTTATGCGCATGCGCAGTGTGACTTAGTTTTATTTTGCGCCTTCATGATTAATGTTGATGTAATTGCTTGTTCATTTTTCATGACTAGTATTTATTAAACTATTTTCTAAGCTTCAATGTTGCACGGCCATTTTGGAAAAATAAAATAAATTAATTATCAAGCCATGGAAATATTCTTTCACTTTCTCAGAATTTATATTTTCTTAGTATTTAAAATTTATCTCGTTGTTTATTGGAAAAGTCATTGTTTATCTGCATGACTAAATTTCCATAATTCTACGCTTGATAATTTATAATTATTTATTATGATTTGCCTATAAACTAGCTTCTTTATGATTTTAAAATTTGTTGCTGTGTGTATTATTATTTTTTTTTTTCGTTTTTAATTTGAGCTGCTTTTTCATTTTTTTTGGTTTTCGCTATTTTTCGGCCAATTTTACCTTTCCAGAGTTGCAGGAGGGAGGCATGGAGTTTCTGGTCGACGGACTCAATCTCAATAAAACCGCAAAGAAGAAGTTAGACACCAAAATTAACAAAATAAACATCCATTTGCACGGTAAGGGAACAAAAAACACACACTCTCTCTATATATGTTAGTCAATTATTCTTGTGTAACGGGTGTCCCAAAAGTAAGTACCGATTTTGTTTTTGGAACACCCTGTAGTTATAAAGAAAATAAATTATTAAGGGACTTGTAGGACATTTTAAAGGGATTCGTACATTTGCCCGAAAGACATTTGGTCGACGCATGTTTTCACGACAAGTCATTATCCCAAGGGATCATTTTTCTGACAAGTCATTAACCCAATGGGTCGTTTTTCCGAAGGCCATTATCACAAGGGGTCGTTTTTCCGGACAGGCCATTATCCCATTGGTCCGTTTTTCCACACAGGCCATTATCCCAAGGGGCCGTTTTCCGACAGGCCATTATCCCAAGGGGTCGTTTTTCCGGCAGGCCATTATCCAAATGGGTCGTTTTTCTGGACAGGCCATTATTCCGATGGGCCGTTTTCCCCGAAAGGGTCCATTTTTTGCATTTCTGTCGTTTTTACGAATTAAAGTATAATACTAATAGAACCATTAATATGTCAGTTATATTATAAATTATTTAATTAATTAAAATGCGTGTAACCATTTCAACTAAACTTGGTCCACGTGTCACTCACGATCCAGGGACGAACACCGTGGGGGTAAGATATCTCTAGCACACATATGTAGGGATGAAATGGGAGGGGTGGTTATTTTAATAGAATATGGCGAATAAAGCTCAGATTCATGGTGTCACTCTCGGTGTAGTTAGTGTCTATTTTCAACCCCTAACGGCACGAGGAACACCTTCAGTAGTGAGCGTGGAAGGGGATCACAAATAATGCGATAACGACGCAGACTGGCGTCGAATCCGAGGTTATGGTAGTCGCCGAGTTTCATTGTGACATTCCCGTACGGTTAAGTTGAAGTTGAGCTGCCCAGGGGGTGGGGACTAGCAAAGAAATACGCATAGACCCTTAACCGCGTCGAGAAATTTCAGCGATGTCGTTAAAGGGTTGAAATTAGGCAAGCTATAAACTTTGGAATCAGTGCGACACCCCTGTAAAATATTTAATTAGACACCAATATATTCCATTTTCGAATATTTTAAAAATGCCACCACCATTCGTAGGGGTGTATAATAAGGTAACTGACATATTAAGTCATGTGATTCGGGGAGACGATTCCTTGGGAAAATGTCCATCCATTTATAAAACAATTTTTATTGAAAAAAATTGTCTGATTTAACAGCAAAGAAATGAGGTATTTACTTGTGCGGCACCCTGTGATTTTTTTTTTACAAATTTTTGATATTTAAGCGCCATCCGGTCAGGAAGAAACCGCAGGTATTTAATTTCTCTCACTGATAAGAATTTTTTATCTTTTTACACTAAAAATAACGGACGTGATGTTTTTTTTTGTGAGTCACGTCCGTGCTTAAATTCTTCTGTGAGGTCAGAAGGTTGTTTTTTACGCCTTGTCTCTCTTTTGTGATTTATTCATTTGCTGTTCTGTTTTCTTGCAGCGTTGTTTGCGGCCGTGGAGCACGGACACATCGACAGGGCAAGGACCATCCTCGAATCCACAGACGTGGACGTCAACAGGTACGTCTTTACCACGGTCAGGGCACGCTGTGACGTCTCTGAGTTGTGTTCGCACTCGCCCTCTCAGTAGGCTCCAAAATATCCAATTACTGTAAGACAAAAAAATAAACTACGGCCATTTTGTTTTGATGTCGATAAAGCCGTTGTTACCGCCGTCGGGATTCAAGTCATCTTATTTTTTTTGTTGGTAAAATATAAAGCGCATCCTCTCAGATGCGGCCAAGTTGGCAAACATTTTCAGAAGTTGGCCGTTTTTTTAAAAAAATTTGGCCGACATTTTCCTGAATTAGTCGGTGTTTTACGAAGTTGCCAGACATATTCCTAAGTTGGTCCATTTTTAAATATTGTCCGATATAATTTTCAAAATTGGCCTATGTTTTCCAAAGTTGGCCGAAATTTTCCTGAATTATTCGATATCTTTCCGAAGCTGTCCGATGATTCCCGGAGAGAACCGAAGCTTTGATCTTAACAATATTCGTGAGCAAATATACAGAGAGAAACATAGTATGCGAGGAAGAAGCGTAGTTGCCACGTTTGTTGTGGAGGATTGGACGGGGGTAATTAAATACATTAAGCTGATTATTGAAGCGCCTTCACGGTAACTGGACAAATTCCCATGTTGTGTGTCAAATCAATTTTTTTTCCACTTTCTTTTAAATATTTATACAAAGTAGATGAGTTTTATTTAAATTGTTTCAATGAATTTTTTTTCTATAGTACCTATAACTGTGTATAATTGTTTCTACTTTTACATATGTGTGTGTGTGTTACCAAAACTGCCGTTTCTTGTACTGCTGGTATCAATATTATCATCATCTTTGGGGGGCCTTTTCCAGCGTCAACAGCGACGGTCTGTCGCCTTTGGACGTTGCGGTTCTCAACAACAACCGACAACTGGCCAAAATGCTCGTGGCCTTCGGCGCACAAGAAGGAAACCAGTGTAAGTACAACTCAACCCAACCCAACTGAACGTGTCAATAGTTGAACGGAACCACAACATGGCCGATGAAGGGAGGGGCTTCTTGTAACCCTCCAAATGCTGCCGTCGTCTATCAGGCTCTTCGTTTCATTGACGTACAAATGTCGTGTTGAGGAACATAATTCCATGTCATTCTCTTGACACAACTGTGAGCTGCTGTTGAACCTTTCCATGGTGATTTACATTCACCGAGGCGAGCCACTTGTCAGGATGTTCGACAACGGGCCGCGACGACGCACGCACAACAGTCTAATAAATCATCTCTATGGCTTGTTGCTTCCTCAGCGGTAATGCGCACGCTGGTCGTTAATGTGCGTTGAGTTACGGCCGCTACAATGGGCATCGGATTCGACTTCAGCGAAGAAGCTGCCGTTGTTCTTCATCCAGAGGAAATCTGAGGGAGAGAGTGGGGTTGGAAAATGGAAAAATATGACCCAACGTTTTGGACCAGCAAGGAAAGTGTCTCGGGATCACATCTGGAGAGACCAGAGCACTCCTACAGGAAAAGAGCTCAGACAGTGCTTCACAACAGGATTTACAGTGTTTCTGAAACAAGCTGCCATGGGATTTAATTCTCAAATAATCTTGTTCTCCAGAAGAAGAACATAGAGGAATGTCATGCAGACAGACAATTGGCTAGACGATGATGATAACAACAATTGTCCTGGATGCGGACCGTGGAATCCAAATAATTTCTTCTTCGGTGTTGCTCAATTCAGAAACAGACACGTTTCACTGTCATCGCTGTGCCGCCATTTTGAAATAAAACATTTCCTGATACTTATCCATAGATAGGATCTTTTTATGAAAATTTTCAACATTCTTGTTTGACCTTATACAGACAGTATTTATTTATATTATGACGACGTTTTGATACCCTTCTGTATCTTCTTCAGGTATTTGCCTTACAAATCCTTAAGTTGTGCTAGTTTATTACATTAATTTGGTAAGTTGTTTGTTACTTCTTTTTGTGTACTTTTGCTTGTCTTTGATTACTTTGTACAATTATACTAGAAATCTTATCTTTTTCAAATACCTCCTCCGCAGGAAAATGCCGGAAGAAGATACAAAAAAGTATCGAAACTTTGTCATAATGTAAATAACAAGTGTCTGTACAAGGTCATCAATTGTTTTATTAATTTAAAACAGATGTAAAATTAAAACTTATTTCTTGTTTAATAATTTGAGCTCAGTTTGTGTCTATAATTGATCCAAAGTCACTTGGTTCATGTTGTCTTCATTTTGCTCAATTTGAATTATTATTGCAGTTTGTTTGCTAATTTATGAGTAGTTTATGAATATTTAATTTGCCAAAGATCAGTTATAAATTTAAAATGTTCAAATTTTTTGATAGCAAAAGGAAATAAATTATTGACTGATGTATTTAATCACTGAGTAATATTATTGCAATTCTACAGAATGAATATGAGGAAATGTTACTGAATATTTAATATAAATATGTTTACAAATATATGTAATATAAAAGAAAAGTATCCGGTGCCACTTCCTCGAAATAAGTTGTGCCAGGGAGAAATGCTAATAAAATATTTTTTGTGTGCTCTTTTGAGTTTCACGATCGATGCTTTTATGAATTTTAATGTGAAAGTTGGAATAAATTTGAAACTGTAAGTTGCCTCTGTGAATCAATCAAGGCAGTGAAACTTCCTGTGGCCTATATATACAGTTATGGCTCAATGCATGAAGGCATGTGTGAGTGTGTTTGTGTTAAGTAATGAATATTGGAAGGTGTTGTCACGTTCACCATTCATGAACCCTGAGGAACATTTTTTTAACTGTTGTGTAATTTATTTATTATTAATAATAAGAAAATATTATTCATACCACTCCTTATTCTCCTCAGCTATCATATAGAGTGGAACACCCTTAAAATGTTAAGCCCACCATTGTCTTTAAATTTTAACGCCATAAAATGTGTGCAGGTTGTGTGGTGTAATTTTGCTGGAAAATTTCCTTCCATTCTTGGATATTTTGAGATTGTTCAAGAAAATCCTGTTGTGGGTTGAAGTTGTATTACAAGTCCACATTGTTCCATATAATCCTTCTGAAATTTTCCAAAATCATAACTTGGGCCGCTGAGGATATCACAGAGAGTGGAAGTAGTTGTAAAGTTTCGTACAGTCGAAAGAAGTTGGAGATCGCCAACTAAGTGCACGTCTAAATATATCCATCGAAATCAAGTGCGCCCTCCTCGGTCAGTACTGAAGAGTGGGGGAGAAGTGAAAACAAGGCAAGTGAGCACTCCACTTTCCACCAGTAGCCACTCAGCATGCACTCTCAGAGAGATGTCATTTGGACTTCTTGTCTACGAATCTGTGAAATTCAACTATCTTTGGGTAATCACACTACGTAGTGGCTTATCTAATATATCAGAATATACAGTTGTCAATTTTCCAATCAGGCAGCCATTTAATAAATTTATTATCCACTCAATTCAGAATCAGAAATACTTCGTTGATAATTGAAATGAATTATGCCTCTCCAAAAATTTATAATGTATTTATAAAAGACTATACATTATATGACTGTCACAAGGGTTGCTGTGGTTTCTTTTAATGATAATTGTGGAGCAGATCAGTCAGAATGTAATATATTTTGCAAATGACTGACAACTGTTGATTCAATAAATTCTCTGGAAAAGCTTTCACAAACTTACACCTTTCACACTACATGTTTTCATGTTTGCAGTAAGTTATGACTCAGAAACTTGCCAAATTACCTCCAAGATCATCTACATCACTTTCTTATATTTATTCATGTCATTAAAATATAGTGACAGACGTGGTTCTCAAAACTGGGCTTCTTGGGTAGAGTATAGTTTTCTCGTTAATAAATTTTATTTAACCTAGTTATGAATCTCCATAAGGATAAAACATTAATTTATATAATCTAACCCAATTACAAAAGAACAATTGACTTTACACTATGACAACACTAAAGATACTTTCAAAAACATCATTCTATATGTATTATAATTTTGTTTACAGTAGAATGGATGCATTTATGATTTTTCAGTCAAGAGCCCTGAGTCACTTGGATCCCACCTGAAACAGCTCCTGGCAGAAGCGGAACGGCACGTCCAAGAATTGGGTGGCTGCATCTCATCGCTGGACGAATCTGCGGCCGGGTGCAACAACAACAATAACAACAACATCAACCGAGCATCTTTCAGCAGTTTCATCCACCATACTGCCGCAGCTTCTCCAATGACAGGATGCAGCGGGGGAGGTGCAGACGCGGCGACAGACAAACAACTGATGTTATGGGAACGGAGAGCCAAAGGGCTTAAGAAGATGCTGCTGGGCTTCGATCAAGCGAGTATGTTCCCAGTTGGATCTTCCGTGAATTCCCAAAATTCCTAAATGAGTTTTTATTACAAAGTACAAACAGAATTCATTTACAGATGTATTCTACAGCCATATATCTGTGGGAACTCCTCAAGAATCCCCTGTTTATTTATTTTTTACGTTATTAATTACACTGTTCTTTGTTTTCAGGACCTCCTGATGTCCCCTTCTTAGTAGCTGTGGATGTCACCGGAACAAATTCAGTAACTGTTCGATTTCAGGAGCCAGAACAACAAGATTCGGCAATCTGTACAAAATTTAAGGGTAGGTACTTTTAATTTCTATACTTGAACTAAGAAAGTGAATAATATAGGTCCAACAGAAATGAACTGTTGCATCCAAGTCCACATAACCATCACATTGTCTGGCGAGAAATTATTAGTAAATTATAAACAGTTTTCACGATACAATGTAATCAATAACCATGTAATAGATACTACTAATCCATTTTTATACCTCACCTACAATTATGAATTCACACATTTCAAAATAAATTGAAACATGTGAGTGTAGTTCCAGTCTAAGATGGGCAATGAACAAAGTCCTTCGTGGAGATTATGCAGTTGATTTATTAAACATTTAAACAAATTTAAAAATCTTTCTATACAACATTACAAGTTTAGGAAAAGAAAAAAAACTATATACTTCTGCCAGGTATGTTCTGTCGAGACATTACAAAGCGGCACTGAAAAACCTAAATTTTTGGGAAATAATACAACATCATATTGATGATTATATTAAAACAGAAAGAAAAATGCATACAGTTCAAATAATGAATGCATAAAGATTCTACAGGGTTCCATATTGGGTTCATTCCTATCTCTTATTACACATAAATTTTCAATAAAAATTAATTAAGTTTAATTGTAAAAATATTATTTTTGGTGGTGACACAAATAAACTAAATTGAGAACAGTTTTGTTTAAAACTACTCATGCTATATTCATAACAGGTATAAATTGGTTCTTAGTATACAGATTAATGTTGAACTGTGGCCACTCACAGATTATTTTGTCTCGCACAACAAATTCCACATCACTGACTACACCTCTGGAAAAGGTACAGGATTGATGCTGTAGAGAGGACAAAAGTTCTTAGACTTTCAATTGATATGTTGAAAATGAAACAACATATCAATGTTTTTATAAATAAATTAAGAACAACAACACATGTATTTAAAATATTGGCAGTAACACACTAAACACCTTTAGAGAACTGAAATAAAAACCATGTGTAGATGTATAAGTTTTGTAACATTCATACATGCATTACAATATACAGAAAATAACTATTTAGGTCAATTCAGTATCTTTTATCTGCCATTTTAATTTGATTTCAACTGTTATAGATAATTATTTTTGGGGGGATACTCGTGCACTTCTATAATTATTAATTTCATCAAATGTTCATTTTTCTTGTTTTTGTTTTTTGTAAAATGTCCATACTTGTGACATATCCTTCTTCATTCAGTACATGACAAATGGAACCACTAAAAGTCTAAATACAACTTCATGTTTTACCAGTTCAGTGGAGCTGTTCAGAAAGTTTCAACCCGCTGGCGGGTGAAAAGGAAATCCTTGACATGAAACAGCTCGAGTGCCACATTGGGGATCTGACTAGAGGTCGTCGGTACTTCTTCAGAGTGGCCTGTGGAAATCTAAAGGGATATGGCAATTTTAGGTTATCCACCCCGGCTTCGGTAGTTCCCTCAAGTGAGTGAATTGAGGCACTTTATATAACTTTACTCATTTTAACTTTCCTTCACAAGACAGATTATGTTTTCAAATTCTATATTTCAGTAAGTATATTAAAATATTTATCAATGGCATAAGAGCATATTTTCACTTTTATTGCATTTCTAATTTGATCAGTAATTTATTATAATGTACATTTCAAACTCTTATAATTATTTACAGTAAATCTATAGTGCAGCATTCTCAGAATTGTCTTTTTTACTTGAAATAATGTGTGCTGTTCCTTCAGGTTGGCGAGACGTCGAAGGTAGGGAGCCAAGGTTTGCTGGCAGACTACGGCTCCTTGATGACTTGTTTTCTGAGATCAGAAATTCACGCCCAGAGAACGCTTCTGAAATCAAAGCCACTAACCAACCTGGAGAAACTCCAGGTGTGCAACGAAGAAATCCAAAGAAGAAGACTACAATTAAGCAACTGTTCACTGTGGCGTCAAAGTTCCAGAAGAATTTGAGGAGGTACTTTCATCTCTGTGCCTGGTTAAATATAAAGCTTTTGCTTTCAATAAATGATGATAGAAAAATTGAGCCTAATTTTCTTGCATTAAAAGTTAATCACTTAAAATAGAAGCACATTTATGAATTTGTAATTTTAATAGAATAGCCAATTACCAGCAATCAAATATTTAGGTGATGACAAACCTTTAAAATGTTTACCAAATTATTAAAAATGAAATACATTTGTAATATGACTGAATTTTTTTACTCATTTCACTTTTTCATTGAGGAATTAATTCAAAGTCAAGATCCCTGTACCACTTCATTGAAGTCAAACTTCACTTCAGATATTATGGAGAACAAATAACTAAATTTTATAAAGCTATTATATCTGATTGATCTTTTTAACTTATGAATGTGTGTTGTCCTTGAGGCTAACTTATTAATTTATGTTAATTGTTTTGTTTTTTACTCCAGGGGCATTTTCCTAGCTTGCCTTTTGTATCATGAGGATAAAGTATTGGTCACCAACGAAGACTTTCTGCCTGTTATTGAAGTAGATGAAACCTATCCGAGCTGTATTTACACCGACTTCCACTGGCTAATGAAGGTAGATAGTTAGGGAAATAGCTCACCCTTTTTAGAGTTGAGAATGTGGCTTGAATCCTTAAATTTAATATATTTGATTCTAAACTTTGTTAATTTGGACTGAAATATTTTATAAGATAGTGATGAACAAAGCATAATATAGATACACTCATAAAAATTTTAAATATTAACATATGTATTGGAATGAATAAATGGCCTTGAAATTATTTATTTTGAATGTTCAGACATTGTCCACTATAGTAGATTTTATTTTTATCAACATGATAAATGTTAAATTCCTTTCCTTATTACAAGTATAATTTTTACCTAAGAAATTATTATAAAATAATTAATTGTTTATTTTAATTCTTGTATTACTTCATCATGTTCTAAAATTATAAACAACTCAAAATATTACATTTAAAATTAATCAGTATTAAATCATTTGTTTAATACTCAACATTTACTATGTAATAAAATTTATATTGAATAAGAAAGATAGCCAATTCAGACAAAAAGGGTAATATAAATACCACACAACTTTTCTGGGATCCTTGTCCCTTTTGTCATAAACGTTGTGTGGTATTTATATTACCCTTTTTGTCTGAATTGGCTATCTTTCTTATTCATTATTTTCAATCAGACTTTAATTTTTTTATTTTAAATTTATATTGACCAATTTGAAAATTATTTTTCAGTCTAGAACTTCCCTGTAATGCCAATAGATACAAAAAATCAGTATTGTTATTCAACAATTTAAATAAAAATTTCAAATCCTTATTGGAAGATGAAATTTTTAGTAAATATTTATATTTGTAAAATCACAATTAATAAATCAGCCAGAGGAAATTATGTTAAAGAATCTATATTAGGTTGATTCAATTTATGTTATTGAGTCAATTCTCTTTATAAGTATTAAAATTCCATCTCAAAATCTGCTGCCAACATCTTGGACCACCAGAACATAATCCATTCAAACCAAAGGACAAAATTCCTTTAAAGTGACCATCATAAAGTGTCAGTCATGATCTGTTTCTCTTTTCTCTTCCTGGATATTGTTAAATATAAACTGTGGCAAATCAAACAGCTGAGGCAACTTTGGACTGATCGAATCAAGTGGGTAGAGTTGTAAAGATTTTTTAATTAAGTTCACTATGACTCTTCTTGATTCTTTCTTTTTCTGCAAACTATCATCATCTGAACTAGTTAATTCTGACGCAATTTTTTTGACAAACAGGTTGCTTGCACGTGGGATGACGTAAAGTCGTTACGACAAGATATGGAGAGAAGTTTAAGTTCCTCTACAGCACATTTCCGGATAAAACTTCTCCAGGCTGCGGCCCAAATGCAGGTAACTGACAAAAATTAAAACATTATACAATGTTTCCTTGCTTCAACTTACATTTGCGTATATAAATTTAATTCTGATATTTCATAGGGAGCAGTCAATATTTTTTGTGATGCCTCGATGATACAGTTAAAGAAAGATAAAAGTAAAACATTATCTTAAATAGAAAAATAAAGACACAAACATTAAATTACTTGGACTCACCAACAGTTGAAGAAATGAACACAGTACAAGAAAATGTGGTAGGAAACAAAAGGCAAATTTCATTTATAAATATAAAAATTGGAACAGTTTACATGCCCAAGCCTTGGAGACTTTCCTACATTATAAGTTTCCATATTTTTAGAAGTAAATTAAACAAAATAATAAATTAATATATGGATTGAGAGGAAAACAAACTGTTAAACTGTATAAAGTGATTTAATAATAGTCTACTTAGCAATGGAATGCTGCAGTCAGACTTTCCCAAAGCAGTTGTACTGAATAAATAAAACCATTAACAAATATATTAACCTATGTAAATGGATTTCCCCCAAATAGGCGATGATGGTAAAACTGTGCTGAAAGCTCAAAGTAAAGTCTTTATGAATGTTTTTGACTGTAATTTGGTACTTAAGATAAAATAAAACATCAGTTTTCATATATTTAAATACTTTTTTAATATATATTTATATATTTGTATGTATTGCTTTACCCAGAGGAATTCTTCTACTTTTATTTACAGACGGCACTTAGCATACAAGACCTGGGCCAGCTATACCACAAGCCAATCAGGGACACACAAGGGACTCTGGTTATATCCACCGTAAATTACATCCGTTCCCCAAAAACTGTGTCAGTGCTGAATTCTCGTTGGATGCCTCTAAGTAAGGTGCAGAAGAAATTGGCCACGCACGAAGAGCCGCATGTGGCCGAATTACTCATGGCATCCATACAGGTGAGTAAGGTCATGTGTTGACATGTTGATTCATTTGCTAGTGTCATTTGTCAAGTATTTTGAAGGTTTACTATTGACATTCTACTGTGTAATTCAAGATTTTTCAATGACATCACATTTCTTTTTCATTCCACAATCAGCTTCAGCAAGGGTAGAGCCGTTTTCACATCTGCCCCATAAATCTAAATTTATGAAATGCCAGTAATGAAAGCCTGGTCTGCAAATTTAACGTAAAATAACTGACCCATGCTATGTACTTTCCAGGAACAGATCACATATCACCAGGTCAGCAGCATAAGACTTAGTCGTGGTCTCTACCTGAGCTACCTTAAGATGAGAAGCTCTGTCGACCTGATACAAGTTGTCGTTCCCAGTAAGACTCCAAACGTGTTGCCTCACTGCAAAATACGGGACAACCCACATGTATCCTCGTAAGTATTTGACTGTCATAGACATTTGACCAATGTATATTTTTAAAAACAATAAAAATTTCTTTCCACCTAATTGCTATACAGGGCAAAACACACCTTAGTAGTAGGTTATTTTCATTTTAAAAATTAATGTAAACATGAGAATTATAACCAATTTTGTCAAAAAATGTAAGAAAAAACAATATGTTGTCCAAACTTGTTATAACGTGGACATTACTGACTGTTCAATAGTGAAATAGATTATTTTACTCTATATGACTTTGAAAAATTAGCAATATATTTTTAAAAATTAGTATTTAGTCTCCTTTTTAGATATAGTAGTAATATTAATGTCCAGACTGAATGGCCATTTTCATTTTCTCAAAATTATCAATCGATCTTAAGGAATTGTCCCCAAAACAGACATATATGTTCTCAAATGAGAATGAAAGTACTGTAGATTTTTCTACCTATAAGATAATCTTATTGCTTACTCTTCTTAACAAAGTTTTTGTTTGGCTTCTAGTATATGCCCCCTTAAAGAAGAAAAGTAAATTGAGAAGACTGAATTTTAAGTTGAAATATTTTGAAATGGTGAAAACATATGTGATTTATAAAATGCCTGTAATGTACAGATATTCTAAAATAACTTGATTGTAAGCTATGTACAGATATTTCATTTGTATAGTTGTTGGATCATCTACATTTATTTATAGTGAGGAGTGGGAATGGCTGAAGCACCAAAGCTCGCGTCATAAGCAGATAAGCTGTTCGTCCAATGACACCACGAGCATAACTTCTGGAGACGAGGGGCCCGAAGAAGAGCCTGAACAGTGCACAGAACAGCAGAAAGTTTTTGTGGAGCTGGTGGCAGCAACAGCCAGACGATTGTTTTCTTACATGGAAATTGGTACTCAAGAAGCCTTAATTCACAGGTAACAGTTATGTTCAAATCTTTTAAGATGCCATTGAAATTTTATGTACTATATTATAAGCCAAAATTACTTAATGATAAGCAAACGAAAATGGTGCCAAAAAGAAGAAAAAATCCATTCCAATGTAAAATATAATTAAATTTGAAATTTCGTTTATTTTGAGACATTTATTGAGGTCAATTGATCCAGGCACAAAGTATTTAAACAAAAATACAACTACATTGACATCTGTTGTTCAAATTTTTAAAATTTAATACACGGACCACAACAGGAAAAATTGTAGTTTGGCCTTCGTCAGATGGGTCAAAGTATTAAATTTTAAAATAAAATTTTTGTAGAAGGTTAAATAAGTAATTCTGTAGCATATAGGTAAATATTGATACATTTTTCAGTTGTTAATTGTAAATAAAATAATTTTCTTTTATGAATAACTTTCAGAATTGAGGTAAATATTTGAACTCCAGTTTTACTGTGTTGTGACTGCTCTATTTTTGAACCAACTATGTAATACATGCTGTGACACATATACTAACACTTTTATTTTTCAACATTTCAGGCTATATGATGTGGAAGTGGTTGACCTAAGTTCGGAGGTTTCCTTCCTCGTGATTGTGCCACCTGCAGAAACGGCATGTGCAGTCCCTGGTCAGAGAGAATTGCTCCTGCAACGGGGTGACTTTATCAGTCTTCCTGTGCAAGTTTTTGAGATGGTTCACTTGGGCACATATCAGAAGGATGTTATATCACGTTACTCAAGACTATCTTGCATTCTGGAGCTGGACACCGTTTTGGCCAACCATACGCACAGAGAGGTGAGATTAGATTAGGTTATTTTTTTAACTAATTTCTTTAGACTTTGGTTGGGAAAATAGGATCATTTTCCTCTTAATATAGTGTGTAAATAAACAATGTAATTATATGGTGAATATAATATTTTTGCTATAAATAATTAAATGTAAAAATTTTCATATTATTTGTTACATACTAATGTATTATGTTAATTGCTACATACCTATCTATTATGTTATTTGTTATATACTTCAATGTACTAGTAGTATGAATCATATACAAACAAAATATTCCAATTATAAGAAACTCTACTAATTTTCACATAAAATAGAATGCTGCAGAGTCATAAAAACAAATACTTCTATTATCTAGATGAAATTTTTTGTCGACTGGACCAGGAATCGAAGCCAGGACCTTCCGCTTACAGGGCAGTTGTTCAGACCAATAAGCTATCCCTTGTCGACTGCTACCCCAGTGCGACATTCCTCCTAAAATCTCAAATTGACTCCCATACAATTTTAGGAGGAATGTCACACTGGGGTAGCAGTCAACAAGGGATAGCTTCGAAGTCTGAGCAGCCACTCAGTGTAAGGTCCTGGGTTCGATTCCCGGTCCAGTCGACATTTTTCTTCATGATTAAAATAAATAACTTAACATGGCCTTAGGCCTGATGCTTTGCTAAGCTCTCTGTTTATCTTGAACAAAAAGTAATGTATGATACACCAGCTATTACTTTAAAAACATGAATAATGTTACCATAGTGCACATGTGTGCTACATTATTTTTAAGGAGTCTCTTGGCATGAAATAATTCACATTTTAATTTTGCTTGGAAGTACCAAAGTACAATCAATTTTATTCTCATGCTCTATATCGCATTCATCTGCTGATTTGTTACACTATTCAGAATATGTTCATTTTAATATAAAGAAATTATTAGATACAAATGAAAGGTGGTTTTCATGTTTTATACCGTGATGTAACAAACTAAATGTTTACTTTCCAGGCATTCTCATCGTCTGAAGTAGCGGCCGCTAAGGATCGTTTGAACCAACTCCAAGAATACCAGACTCAACTTAACACCGCATGGAAAGGGGCACGATGGATCATGGATGTGTTAACATTTGCTCGTGACAGAGGTGGTCCTGGCACAAGTGCGAGCACCCCAGGAATCCCCATGCGGTCTCTGCTTGCTTTTTGTGTAGCTTCTAGCGATAGCATAGGAGGAAAGAATGGCAAAGTATCTTCCTCGGTCAATAGTAACATTGGCGGTAGCAGCCTGAAACGTAGCTTGCTTCAGTTGCCTCCTCGTGACCCCAAGTTGGTAAAATCTAGTGCGAGCCGGGGAAGCTGGCCCGGACCAGGAAACGCAGCCTCAGCTTCTTGCCTGTTGGCAGGGAATGAACTCAGCAAGAGTGAACAACATTTGAGCACCGGCCAACAACAACAAAACTCCAATGCTGGAATAGAAAATAGCATTAGCAGTTGTACCAGCACAAACATAGTCAACACAATTGCTAGCAGCCCTAGCCTAACATTCTCCAGCACATTAGGTAAGTTTATACGTCCCCTATTCGTTTGTGGGTTTTCTTAGAATGGCTTTAAGTGTGTATTTATTCCATAGTTGCAAGATGATGTGCTTTATTAATCAAAATTCATTGCAAGTAAAGCCAAAGTACAACCATATCTGTGCAGTATAATTGTGAAGCAGTTTTCATTTCATGCAATTAATTTCTAATCTACAATATTTAATTTTTCCTCATTTGGAGATCTTGCTTCAAAATTATTAAATGGAATAATTTACACTTGTCTCATCATTGCAGACAAATGATAAATAGTAACAGATTGAGAAGTGATCACATAACCCTATTTTACCATTAATATTTTAAATCTTAGGACAAGTGCTTTTATAGTGTACATAAACTCAAAATTGTTGTCCAGAATATTCCAATACTTTTAAACCCTTATTGAAATGATTTCAAATTTGTTTGTAATTCAGGAACATTCAGAAATGTTATTGAAAATTATTATTTAATTTATTGATACTTTACAGTTCACAATACTATTATCTGAAAACTGATGGACATTTCTGTTATTGAGGTAATTTAATTATTAACATTAACAACTGATCAATGCTCATTCTTTATATATGATCAAACAACACTGTGGCTTACCGTGAATCCTTGGTAAGGTGTATTCCTTACGTAAAGCTCAGAACTAGAGGTGATCTTCTATTTGGTTTCCTGATAGTGCAGTATCCATTATGAAAACATAAAGAAAGGAACTCTTTAAGAACTTGCCACCTGTTTCTAAACATGTTTCTTATTTTGACATTTCCTTTGTCACATAATTCTAAAATTTTATGACTCCAGGTGTTGGTTCACGCCTTCCTCCATCTCGTAGCGAAGATCTGTTACTTCAACATACTCAGCCGCACCACGCAAAAACTCACACAAGGTCACGCTCCTCTACGATAACGACGTCCGCGTCTGCGTCCACCAGCCCCTTGCTTTCTGTCAGACCTGGAGTGTACGGTGGCAGCATGCTAAGTATGCATTCCTTATCATCTGGAGACGAATCCTCATCTTCTCCAGCCAAACCTTCCACCAGCGGCTGTGCCGATCGCTCTGGTACCGAAGATGACGAAGAAGAACTGGCAGCTGCGTCCTCTACCGTAGTGCCGACACCTGCTCCAGGCATTTTGCAGGTATGAAACTATTGCAAAGGTTGTGTGGACAAATATTTAAAAATAGTGAGCTAACAATTACATTTATTTGTGGTTTTTAATGCAATAAAACTAAGATGCCATAATAAGGGTAATTACTATGAAGATTATCTGTGTTAGTGTGCACTGTGTATGTCATGCCGCTGCATAGTTTGGAGTTTGCTTACATTACAGGATCAAACTTTAAAGCTCATATACAAAATATTTGAAAACATTATCTCCTGTTTGTACTGTATCTAATAGTTCATTTCAAATAAGTTATTTAATGTTTTAGGTAAATGTTACACAACTTTCAGGATTGTAGGTAAAATGATGCTACTTTAGCGATACCACTGCTGTCTGAGAGAGGTAAATTGACCCCAGTCGTTGCATACTTGTTTTTCTGTGTGTGTTTTGACATACCAGATAGTATTTCAGCATGTAATATTTAGAAATCTTTTACATCTAATTTTTTTTTTGCCACATTTCGGTAGGGACCTAGAGTAATATTGGCATAATCACAATTTTTAATTTTTTTTATCATAATTTTTTGTCAACATATAAAGCAACCAGAATGTGATAAATAACATCTGTAATAGGGCAAGGTTTAAATAGTAGATTTCCTGATACTCTTTCCCTGCTCTTGAAAAATCTGACACACTCCAACATAAGGCATCAGTTCATACACAACCCAAAATAATTCTCACTGGGGGGATGAGCGGGACCAAGTAGCTTCATGCCTCGACTCAGGAACTTGCATGTCAATAATTGTATTCATTTTTTACATTACTGCAGCATGTAAAATTTCAGAATGAATTGAAATTGTTGTAGCATGCAATTTTTAAGCCTATGTTATTGTATTTCAATATTATAAGATGTTGAGAATATTTGTTCCTATCTTTTATATGCTTACCATGTCCATTATTAATTTAAGTTAGAAACAAATACTTTTGCTCAATTTGAAATTTATTAAAATTAAGATAACTAAATGGAGCACATTTACCAAACAGAACTATTTGCATAAAATTTAATTACAAATATAGAGAGAAGTTTGTATACATAGAATGTAATATGATTATTTCAAATTGCAAAGTATTTGATTATGTTTCAACTGTCATTACAGAAATTGCCAGGTTGATATACATTTAATTAAATCTGCACAGAAAATTTTAGCTTGTTGTCCTTACTGGGCTCAGACAAAAATCGCACAGACCCATAAACCAAGATTGTCTCACTAGTGCTGAGGGAACATCAGCAAATACACCCAACTCATTGATGTTATATTGATTTATGAATGCATTTAAATTAAATTATTGTCAGTAAGACCAGCCTTTTGTTCACAAGTTTATGTGCTGACACCAATGACCTGCATCACATTTCAGGTGTACGCAGCCTACGAAACTGGTCTCGCAGCTGGCACCAGCTTGAAAATTCACGTCACTCCACGAACGACTGCACGTGAAGTTGTGGATCTGGTGGTTAAACAATTGAACATGGCTGTGGTGTTGAAGGGGAAAGACGGACCAATTTATCAAAATGAGAAACTTAAAAACTTTTGTCTGGTTGCTGTGATAGGGGCGAGGGAGAGGTGTTTGAGGGACGACTTCAAGCCGTTGCAGCTGCAGAATCCTTGGAAGAAGGGTCGGCTGTACGTGCGGCAGAAACAGGACGTGCTGGCCGCACTCGAACAGAGCTCGAGACACACGGCGTATCTCTAGCCTTCAGAAACACCATTTTAAACGTTGTGTGGGGAAAGTGCTAAATTTTGTTGTGTAGTGTATAATTGTAATTAAATTCAGAGGATTATTGCTTATATTGTAAATATTGAATTATTAGACATTTGTAATGTTTACAGAAATGTTGTGAAGTTATTGTTTAATAATTTGAAAATGAAGAGGAGCTGGTATAAATATATTATGTAAATATATTTTTTTGCAATTGTTGTACATATTGTAAACATGTTGTGATAATGTCAGCTATACGCAAACACAGTGTGATGTTATTAGATCTCCTTAGTAGAATTGTTGTTTGTACTATCAATATATATATTGATTGTTCAGAAAATAAGATATTTATTTAACATACTGTATTTAAAAATTATTTTTCTTTTTGCCCTATTTGTTTCTTTAGTGAAATGTTTAATCCTCCAATATTAGTTTAGTTATTTTATGACCATTTTTACTTCATCTTCATATTCAGTTATTTTAAACACAAGTGTTCCCTTATAAATAGTAAATGTCTATGAACTCTGTATTTCTTTTCTTCAATGCTTATCAGCCTCAAGATGTTAGAATATTGATGTGCTTCTGGCACAACACAAATTGATTTTCATAATCATTATTGTACACACTGACAGAATCATAATTACTCTTGTTTTAAATTGAGAAAGTAATCCATTTATAACATTCTGTTGTTGGAGTCATTTTCATTTTGTAATATTTTGTTATTTAGATATACTGTTCTCAACTCAACCAGAGAGTTACGTTTAAATCATGGAGTAATTATTAATCACATCTCCCATATATTTAGGGTGGCTTATCTGAAATTGAAGCTCAACATTAACATTCAGGACGAAAGGAATTTCTAATTTTCAGATGTGTCAGCCTCCTTCTTCAGGAGAAGGACAAGACACTTCGCAGCCAGCCAGCACATGAGGTGTCTTTCGTTTCTCGTGAAGGAGGCTGACACCTCCAAAAATTTGAAGAACTTCCTCCTGTCCCGAATATCAACGCCGTGCTTCAATTTCAGGTAAGTCGCATCCTTTCTGTATTTCCTTTTCATAGTTGATTTAATCTTATTCTTCCTCTTTCATTCATTTCCTTTACTGTTTTATTTTACTCATTACCTTTCCATTTTATGACGGTCAATTTCAGGAAACTGAAATTATTTGACGAAAATAGTAGGAAAATAATTTAATTTATAAATGATAACCGTTTGTTACTTACGCTCAATGTAAGATCAGAGCGGTAATATAACCTGAAAATAACAAATAATTTAATACTATTTTTCTGCATAAATATAAATTTTTGAAAAGGTATAATTTGTTGCATTTATAATAAGAATGTGGGAAATATTTAATCCCACTTTTTATGATAAATATTACTATTATAAGCTATGACTGTTTTGGAAGAAAAAATGTTTGTATAAAGTAATTTCTCAAACTGAATAATTGCGCACATTCAGTTGTGATAATTAAAATCCTTGGGCATTATATTATTACTATTCTAAGCTTTCACTTTACAAATACTATATTTTTGCTAATGTTTACAGAATGAAGTATATACATATATATATACCCAAAATCATTAATTAAAGTTTACAATTTTGACTTATATGAAAATGGATTTATAATTGGTTTGCCAGAAGCAAGAATACTTTGAATAATCATAAAATATTTTTTAGCTGTTAAATGGGAAGTAAATACATCATCATTGAGCCAATTTTGTTTTTATTATGAATCACCAATTCATTGCTTTCAATTTATAACAATCTTTAAGAAAATTGGGTTAATGGTGAAGGTTTGCAACCCATTTATACAGCAATGCATAGTTTCCTTGTACATCAAATTTTAGTTCTTACATGTGCAGGATATGAATGAAATCTGTTGGTACATATCTTTTTGTAATAAGTTGAATAAATGTGTGCACATGTGTGTATGCTGGTGAAAAAAATAATTGTTTCTTTTTATGTGATGTGTTTTCTGCTCCTTGTGCTCACACCTACACCTAATGCAAATGGAGCTATTACCATGGAAACATATTTATTTATTTGGAATTAGCATTGGGTATGAAACAAATAAAATATGATTGTGAGTTTGTATTCAGCAAATGAATGTGAGAAATAAATATTTGGTTAGAAACAATTTTTTATCTTATTTCTTTACAATTTTACTGAATGCATATAACCTTAGCAATAAAGCAACAGAATGGTAACCATTAAGGGACTACCTGAACATTTCAAGGAAAAAAGGCAAAATATTATAGAATTGTTACAACTCCTGCAATCATTCAGAAGCAATACGTGAAGATGCCACTAACTGTAGATCCGTCAAAATTTTGGGGGTCGAAAACAGAAATTTATAAACTTGAAAAAAGCATTTGTGTGTGTGTGTTTGCCCTAGTAACGTCAGCGACCTAACAGAAGACACGAGGAGAAGGTCGAGGTGGTAGTAGTAGATGTAAAATAAGTAAACTGTTTGGTTGTGATTACTGAGTTGGAAATTTAAAACTAAATTATTATTGTTACTATTAAAAAGTTGATGTAAAAGAAAATGTTTAGAAAAATATTGCAATTGTAAAAAAAAAATTACCCTCGGGCTATATGTAATTAATTAATTGGCATTTATTACAGATTTGGAACTTAAGCATTGAAGAGCATAAATTAATAAGAAATATAGCCAATTCAGACAAAATTAGTGATAATATAAATACCACACAACGTTTCTGGAATCCTTGTTCCTTTCATGAGGTGAGAAGAAGAACCGAGAGCGACACAAATGCACTCGTCAACTCAAAAGCGACGGAAACGCAACGACAATGGGAAGGGTTGGAGTAACAATAAGGACATGGGAAGAAATTTACAAATTTTCGGAACGTGTGTCTGGCTATGACGTCATACGTTAATTGTAGGATTTTTTTAAAATGCATACATTGTCCAAATTAGTCGTTTTCATGCAATTTTTTTTTCACTTTGCCGTTCATAAAACGGCCATTTTCAGGTGTAAAATTTTTCCACGCATCAATGCTTAAGATAATGAACTTGTTTCCCATTTCATCTATGGCATTGTATTTATAAAAGGATAAATGTTTGGACCACTTAAAATGATCACGTGTCTGACTGTGAGGTCACATGACACGCAACTCGAACCGTTGTTACTTTATTGCGCCCATTCGCCGACTTCGTGCTGAGTTGTTGACGTGATGACAACCACGTTGAATCGGTCGAGCAGTTCTTGAGGTATGTCTAAAGTTCTTTAACCTCAGTCTTAATGATGTTTCTTGTGCACGTGTTTTATTTCCACCACTCTCGTATCTGACGTGTATTTAACTGCAGGAACACGTTCTTAGAATTTCCTACACTATCCAGAAAACACGCGGTTCCGTACAATTTATCTTAGCCTAACGGTTTGTATATTATACAGGTAATTATTAAGTTCGGTTTTTCAAGCTTTCGTACGGTGCTAAATTATTATATCTAATCTGTGAAACTTTGAGGTATCCAGGGAGAAAAAATACTTTTTTAGCTGAAAATGGCCGTTTTAAGAACGGCAAAAAAAAATTGTATGAAAACGACGGGAGGAATCGCGAGTATGTAAATGGGGAGGGGAATTTTTTTCTGTCAAAAATGGCTGTTTTAAGAACGGAAAATAATGAAAACTAGTAATTTGTAAGATATATGAATTTAAAAAATCGTACAATTCGTGTATGACGTCATACCAGGCAGTGGTGCCAACCT